>JAUPFT010000025.1:20653488-21390167 GCA_036936625.1 Parnassius smintheus behrii
TCGCCTAGAGAAAACCACAGTACTGCATTTTAAAGGAGACATTGATAAACCATGCTCCAATAGCCAATTATTAAGAAAGTTGACAGCTTGGGATAAACGAGAGGTAGCCTCAGTAATAGAGGCATCAGATACATATAAGGCTAGATCATTTGCATATTGCAAAATATTACCTAGATAATTTACAGATCTATCTATATCATGGGTGTAAAGGCTGTACAACAAGGGGCTCAAGACAGAACCTTGTGGTAGTCCCCTCCAGGTAAATCTAGCTGGTAGAAATCTTCCTTCAGAGCGAATTAATATGCGTCTATGTGAAAGTAGGTTTGCTATGAAATTTGTTATTCTCTCGGGAATGTTCAGCTGATGCATTTTTTGCCTGAGCAGAGGGAGAACAACATTATCATATGCTGCACAAACATCGATGAAAATACCTACGAGAAAGTTGTTATTGGAGAATGCTAGTCTTACATCAGATACTAAAATGCTAAGGCTATCCATTGTGCTAAAACCTTTTCTAAAACCAAATTGGGTCTTTGATATAATGCCTCTATTTTCGAAAATCTACTCAAGGCGATTTTTTACAAGATGTTCCATGACTTTCAACAGGGTTGATGAAATAGCAATAGGGCGATAGCTTAATGCGGAAGAGGGGTCTTTACCAGGTTTTAGAATAGGAATAATGGTATATGTTTTCCAGTCATCTGGAATAGAACCGGTTGTAAATACCATGTTAATTATGCTTAAAAAGAACTGCTTACACGTAGTACCCATATTAACAAGGAATGAGTAGGGGATACCATCAGCGCCAGGGGAGGAATCCTTAAGGTGCCTAAGAACTAACTGCAATTCAGCTAGTGAAAATGGTTCATTAAGATTATTAAAAGAGTTAAATGAGTGACGGGGGAATGGTTTTGAGGAAGGAGATATCTCTTCCTCCAATGGAACCCAGGGGGGAGCCAGACGGTTACTGAAATCTTCTAACCAATGGAAGGGATCTGCACAAGGGGAATTGCTATCAACTAAAGCGCCACGGAATTGCCTAATACGTTTCCAAACCAGAGAAGAAGGAGATCGAGGAGCTAAGCTCTCACAAAACGAAAGCCATCCTTTTTTTTCTTTTCAGAAAGAAGTTTTTTGGACTGAGCAGTTATTTTCTGATAATTAAAAAAATTTTCCATTGTCATATTAGAGGAATATAGCCGTTCTGCTGCCTTTCGTTTTTTAATAATTGAGGAACAGTCTGCATCCCACCATGGAGGTGAAGAAATTTTACTTGTGGAGGAATTCTTCAAAGGGAAAATTTTGTATGCTATATTATTCAGAAGGGTTATAAATTGGGAATAGGCACTCTGGAGGTTTTCTGGAGATACAGGGGGAAGATTATTGATATTAATTTCTGTTTCCGAGGAGAATACATCCCAATCAGCTTCAGACAGATTGAATTTAAGAAGGGTGATAAATTTCGAGTAGGAACACATCTATTACTTAGGTTTAAAAAGATGGGAAAGTGATCACTTCCAAAAGAAGAAGGGAGAGTTTTCCATGATATGCTAGCAGCCAGAGTTGGAGAGCACAATGACAAGTCTACTGCAGATCTAGAATTCTGCGAAGGGTAGGCCATTCTGGTGGGAGAACCGTCATTTAGGAGACAAAGATTAAATTCATTAAAAACATCAAGTAGCAGATAAGAAAAAGAGTCAGATTTATGAGAACCCCACATAACATGATGGCTATTATAGTCTCCAAGGATAAGGTAAGGTGGAGAGATGCATGATAGAATTAAATTGAGTTCTGGTATACAAGAAGGAGTGGGAGCCGGAATGTAAATGGATAGGATTGTGATGTCCATAGCCTTATCAGCTACTGCATTTATATTGCCTTGTACAGGAGGAAGAGGAATGGGTGATAAGGGAATGGTCCTCTTAAGATAAATCAGAGCGCCACCATAGCCGTCGCTCCTATCACTACGATAACAGGAGAAGCCTGGGATTCTAAATGTAGAGCCTGGCTTAAGCCAGGTTTCCGATATTGCTAGTATATAGAAGGGTTATGAGTATTAATTAAGTGAATTATATCAGGTTTTTATTCCTGATGCTCCGACAATTCCACTGGAGGAGGGTTAGCGATTCGAACTTTATATATTCTTGAGAAGAGGACATCTAGTTTGCTTTTCACGTTGAACGGTAAATGGGAATCATTGAATTTGCCAACAATATCTGTAAGAGAGGCCACAAGATTTTCTAAAAGGTTATCATTAGGGGATATTATATTGCTTTGTAAAGCATGCCCATTGGGAAGAGAGGACGAAGGAGTACTTGTTATGTTATAGTGTGAAACTTTATCATATCCTTGTGTAGATTGCACTGGCACGGATTTGGCTTTATAAATAGTTTTCCTATAGGACTGAGAAGGAGACAGAGTAGGAAGGTTTACCGATGCCTGAGGAGATGGGAGATGGCTTACAGGAATTTTTGAAGATGCAACATCAGAATAAGGTCTTCTGACAGCCGGGAAGCGGGCGGAAGCCTCAAGGTATGATACATTCTCTTGTGACATTACTATTTTGATAGCTTTTTGCCTTGAGTGCTCTGGGCAACTTCTTTCAATAGCCATGTGATTTGCCAAACAGAAAAGACAGGTTGGGGAATCTGTGGGACAATTATCTCCGGTGTGCTCTTTGCTGCATTTAAGGCATCGTGGTTTCGATCGACATTGGGCTTTGACATGTCCGAAACGGCAACATTTTAGACATTGGATAGTAGGAAGAAGGTAAGTTTCGACTGGTATGGAAGCATAAAAACAATATACATGGGAGGGGAGCACTTTTCCTGAGAAGGTGAGGACAACAGTTTGAGTTGGAACCCACTCCACTTCATCACCCTTTTTGACCTTTCTGTTAAGTCTTCTGGCTTTAATGATTTCTCCTCTGCCAGGAGGGAGCTCAGACTCTCTCACTAATTCCTCCATAGAGATGTCAGTCGGGATACCCCTGATCACACCCATACGGGTGACATTAAAAGTTGGAGTAACAGCAGAAAGTTTATAATGCGAGATAAACTCAGAGTCAATAAAATTATTAGCATCATCAACAGTTTTAAAAGCAATTGAAACCCTGTTGCGCCCTAAAATTTTGATACCCTGTTTTTCAATATTGGCCACTTTATTTTGGGTAAGGATATGACCAATTCTCACAGGTCTAATTGTATAACCTGCTGATGGATCAGGTTCTGAGCGGCTTAAATGTATTACAAATGGGCCTTTATCGCTATCTACATACTTTTTTTTATCTTGGAAGTCAGGGTGGACGTAAGTATTTTGGTAGGAGGCAGAAGGGTGATCTTCGTGCCCTATTTTTTTCTTTGGGTAGTTGGGTAATGGTAAGGAATCCGTGAGTTTACGTTTAGCAGGGCCAGAATCACCAGGTAAATCCGGTGGTTCAGCATCTCCTCCGTCAACCTCCATCGTCGCACAAATCTACATTAACTAAACAAAAAATACTACTCACCTACTAACAAACAGAACACACAGAGACAACACACAAAAAATTGAGAGATTTTACACCAATTTTAATCGAAAAAGGGTTAAAAACTTATTCCAATACCAAAACACGTGTAACCACCAATCACTCTGACGGCAGAATCAACGGAATGCTTGATCGACAAGTGGCCAACGAAACAGTTTCGGCTTTCGGAAAACACTCAAGTGTGTATGCGCGCTGCAAAATGTCGATCACAGATAGTAGTAGTAGACTTGCGATGCTATTCGTTGCGATTGGAGAGAGTTCAAAAACGCTTTTTGTGGCATCTTACATATTCTGTTGGAAAAGCATTAAAAATATCATTCTATGCAGATAGACTTCAATATTTTAATATGCTTCTCGTATCAATACGTCTAAAATTAATAGATATTATGTTTTTACCACAGCTTCTCGCCCAATTTAGATTTCACACTCCAATAAGAATTCCGCGCAAACAAATCACACCTCTTTACCCACCACGTCGTAGAACTTGTGGCGACGCACACATTTATTTATTTTATTTAAAGAAATAATTATTATTTCACAGATATGTATGTATACAATTTAATATTAATATTATAATATTTATTACATTTATATATCTACAATACAATTACAGTCACGCACACATATATATTATACTATTTCTATTTATTATAGTAAATTTTATTTTAGTATTGTATTATAGTATAATTCTCGGTGACGGCCGGTCGAAGTACATTGGAAACAAACATTCGTTTTAATTATTATCAACACAGTGTATAGTTCATTTCAAATAGGATGGCAGGATTCCACTTGAGACTTAGCAATTACAGCTGTAATGTTAATCTATTGTTGTGTGATTATTTTATTGCTTTAACACTTGAAGTTAAGCATCTGTTGATAATACTGAACCAGTATAGCTAGAATGACGAATTTTGGTACTTGAACATTAAAACAAATTAAATTGTAGATAAAAAACCTTTATTACTGTTACGAGCTTGAGGTTCGGGACAATAAAAATTGCCGATAAAATTACCTAAATTAACACTTTAATTTACTTTACACAACTTAAAGTTAAACACTAATAATTAAACACACTAATTCACTTAATTCCGCTCCGAAGCTTCGCTTGTGTCGCCGAGTTCAACTCTGCCTCGATCGCATCTTGCAGCGCCTATTTATAAAAATTAGCAAAATATCTAGAATGTTCAAGTAAACACGCGCAAGGTACCGAGAGTTCGAGTTTTAAAGTTTTCCCTTTGCTGCGGACTGGATTGTGCAACCACACAAGTGAACCTTCGTCGAACCCTTTCTTGTTCATTTTGCGATCATACCGGGTTTTCATCTTTTCAGACATTTGCTGGCCGGATTGTCTGACGTGCTCATAAACGTCATTCATTTTGTTCCGCAAGTCATTTGCATAATCGGTTATACTGCGTGAAGCATCAGGTGGTATCCCGGTGATCAGGTCTGCAGGCAGCCGTAATTCTCTTCCAAAGTTTGCGAAAGCTGGTGTCACTGCTGTACTTTCGTGAACAGCGCTTCGATATGACAACAAAAACGGTTGATTAAAACTACTTTTACGGATTTTATCGCGTTTATTTTTACTTTTTATTTTTAATTCCCGACGTTTCGGGCGCTTTCCAGCACCCATGGTCACGGGGGACTGAGATGACTGACGTCCCGATGTCATTGTTAAACCCGGAGTACCTTCAGCTTTTTTAATTATTGTTTATGGTCCGATCTATGCAAAATGAACTAACTCTGTCTTACGGTCTTGCAGTGGTATGCTTGGGTTTAGTTTTAATTTTATTGATTATAGGATCCCAAGCAGGTGGTAGTACCCAGCCTCCTTCTCTATTGAAATTAGGATGTTTTTTAATTTCAATAGCCTCACGTATCATCCTTGGTAGGAATCGGTGTTCTTTCGCGAGGATTTGTGGTCTATCAAATCTGATGTAATGGTTGGGGCCGTCTAGGATATGATCACAACTGAAATCAACGTTCCGGGAAGTCTGCAGTTTGTGTGTGATTTGTTTGCGCGGAATTCTTATTGGAGTGTGAAATCTAAATTGGGCGAGAAGCTGTGGTAAAAACATAATATCTATTAATTTTAGACGTATTGATACGAGAAGCATATTAAAATATTGAAGTCTATCTGCATAGAATGATATTTTTAATGCTTTTCCAACAGAATATGTAAGATGCCACAAAAAGCGTTTTTGAACTCTCTCCAATCGCAACGAATAGCATCGCAAGTCTACTACTACTATCTGTGATCGACATTTTGCAGCGCGCATACACACTTGAGTGTTTTCCGAAAGCCGAAACTGTTTCGTTGGCCACTTGTCGATCAAGCATTCCGTTGATTCTGCCGTCAGAGTGATTGGTGGTTACACGTGTTTTGGTATTGGAATAAGTTTTTAACCCTTTTTCGATTAAAATTGGTGTAAAATCTCTCAATTTTTTGTGTGTTGTCTCTGTGTGTTCTGTTTGTTAGTAGGTGAGTAGTATTTTTTGTTTAGTTAATGTAGATTTGTGCGACGATGGAGGTTGACGGAGGAGATGCTGAACCACCGGATTTACCTGGTGATTCTGGCCCTGCTAAACGTAAACTCACGGATTCCTTACCATTACCCAACTACCCAAAGAAAAAAATAGGGCACGAAGATCACCCTTCTGCCTCCTACCAAAATACTTACGTCCACCCTGACTTCCAAGATAAAAAAAAGTATGTAGATAGCGATAAAGGCCCATTTGTAATACATTTAAGCCGCTCAGAACCTGATCCATCAGCAGGTTATACAATTAGACCTGTGAGAATTGGTCATATCCTTACCCAAAATAAAGTGGCCAATATTGAAAAACAGGGTATCAAAATTTTAGGGCGCAACAGGGTTTCAATTGCTTTTAAAACTGTTGATGATGCTAATAATTTTATTGACTCTGAGTTTATCTCGCATTATAAACTTTCTGCTGTTACTCCAACTTTTAATGTCACCCGTATGGGTGTGATCAGGGGTATCCCGACTGACATCTCTATGGAGGAATTAGTGAGAGAGTCTGAGCTCCCTCCTGGCAGAGGAGAAATCATTAAAGCCAGAAGACTTAACAGAAAGGTCAAAAAGGGTGATGAAGTGGAGTGGGTTCCAACTCAAACTGTTGTCCTCACCTTCTCAGGAAAAGTGCTCCCCTCCCATGTATATTGTTTTTATGCTTCCATACCAGTCGAAACTTACCTTCTTCCTACTATCCAATGTCTAAAATGTTGCCGTTTCGGACATGTCAAAGCCCAATGTCGATCGAAACCACGATGCCTTAAATGCAGCAAAGAGCACACCGGAGATAATTGTCCCACAGATTCCCCAACCTGTCTTTTCTGTTTGGCAAATCACATGGCTATTGAAAGAAGTTGCCCAGAGCACTCAAGGCAAAAAGCTATCAAAATAGTAATGTCACAAGAGAATGTATCATACCTTGAGGCTTCCGCCCGCTTCCCGGCTGTCAGAAGACCTTATTCTGATGTTGCATCTTCAAAAATTCCTGTAAGCCATCTCCCATCTCCTCAGGCATCGGTAAACCTTCCTACTCTGTCTCCTTCTCAGTCCTATAGGAAAACTATTTATAAAGCCAAATCCGTGCCAGTGCAATCTACACAAGGATATGATAAAGTTTCACACTATAACATAACAAGTACTCCTTCGTCCTCTCTTCCCAATGGGCATGCTTTACAAAGCAATATAATATCCCCTAATGATAACCTTTTAGAAAATCTTGTGGCCTCTCTTACAGATATTGTTGGCAAATTCAATGATTCCCATTTACCGTTCAACGTGAAAAGCAAACTAGATGTCCTCTTCTCAAGAATATATAAAGTTCGAATCGCTAACCCTCCTCCAGTGGAATTGTCGGAGCATCAGGAATAAAAACCTGATATAATTCACTTAATTAATACTCATAACCCTTCTATACTAGCAATATCGGAAACCTGGCTTAAGCCAGGCTCTACATTTAGAATCCCAGGCTTCTCCTGTTATCGTAGTGATAGGAGCGACGGCTATGGTGGCGCTCTGATTTATCTTAAGAGGACCATTCCCTTATCACCCATTCCTCTTCCTCCTGTACAAGGCAATATAAATGCAGTAGCTGATAAGGCTATGGACATCACAATCCTATCCATTTACATTCCGGCTCCCACTCCTTCTTGTATACCAGAACTCAATTTAATTCTATCATGCATCTCTCCACCTTACCTTATCCTTGGAGACTATAATAGCCATCATGTTATGTGGGGTTCTCATAAATCTGACTCTTTTTCTTATCTGCTACTTGATGTTTTTAATGAATTTAATCTTTGTCTCCTAAATGACGGTTCTCCCACCAGAATGGCCTACCCTTCGCAGAATTCTAGATCTGCAGTAGACTTGTCATTGTGCTCTCCAACTCTGGCTGCTAGCATATCATGGAAAACTCTCCCTTCTTCTTTTGGAAGTGATCACTTTCCCATCTTTTTAAACCTAAGTAATAGATGTGTTCCTACTCGAAATTTATCACCCTTCTTAAATTCAATCTGTCTGAAGCTGATTGGGATGTATTCTCCTCGGAAACAGAAATTAATATCAATAATCTTCCCCCTGTATCTCCAGAAAACCTCCAGAGTGCCTATTCCCAATTTATAACCCTTCTGAATAATATAGCATACAAAATTTTCCCTTTGAAGAATTCCTCCACAAGTAAAATTTCTTCACCTCCATGGTGGGATGCAGACTGTTCCTCAATTATTAAAAAACGAAAGGCAGCAGAACGGCTATATTCCTCTAATATGACAATGGAAAATTTTTTTAATTATCAGAAAATAAGTGCTCAGTCCAAAAAACTTCTTTCTGAAAAGAAAAAAAAGGATGGCTTTCGTTTTGTGAGAGCTTAGCTCCTCGATCTCCTTCTTCTCTGGTTTGGAAACGTATTAGGCAATTCCGTGGCGCTTTAGTTGATAGCAATTCCCCTTGTGCAGATCCCTTCCATTGGTTAGAAGATTTCAGTAACCGTCTGGCTCCCCCCTGGGTTCCATTGGAGGAAGAGATATCTCCTTCCTCAAAACCATTCCCCCGTCACTCATTTAACTCTTTTAATAATCTTAATGAACCATTTTCACTAGCTGAATTGCAGTTAGTTCTTAGGCACCTTAAGGATTCCTCCCCTGGCGCTGATGGTATCCCCTACTCATTCCTTGTTAATATGGGTACTACGTGTAAGCAGTTCTTTTTAAGCATAATTAACATGGTATTTACAACCGGTTCTATTCCAGATGACTGGAAAACATATACCATTATTCCTATTCTAAAACCTGGTAAAGACCCCTCTTCCGCATTAAGCTATCGCCCTATTGCTATTTCATCAACCCTGTTGAAAGTCATGGAACATCTTGTAAAAAATCGCCTTGAGTAGATTTTCGAAAATAGAGGCATTATATCAAAGACCCAATTTGGTTTTAGAAAAGGTTTTAGCACAATGGATAGCCTTAGCATTTTAGTATCTGATGTAAGACTAGCATTCTCCAATAACAACTTTCTCGTAGGTATTTTCATCGATGTTTGTGCAGCATATGATAATGTTGTTCTCCCTCTGCTCAGGCAAAAAATGCATCAGCTGAACATTCCCGAGAGAATAACAAATTTCATAGCAAACCTACTTTCACATAGACGCATATTAATTCGCTCTGAAGGAAGATTTCTACCAGCTAGATTTACCTGGAGGGGACTACCACAAGGTTCTGTCTTGAGCCCCTTGTTGTACAGCCTTTACACCCATGATATAGATAGATCTGTAAATTATCTAGGTAATATTTTGCAATATGCAAATGATCTAGCCTTATATGTATCTGATGCCTCTATTACTGAGGCTACCTCTCGTTTATCCCAAGCTGTCAACTTTCTTAATAATTGGCTATTGGAGCATGGTTTATCAATGTCTCCTTTAAAATGCAGTACTGTGGTTTTCTCTAGGCGAAGGTATATACCAGAAGTGTCCATCTACATTGATAATACTCTAATCCCCACCGAAAATCAAGTGCAATTTTTAGGAGTTATCCGGGATAACAAAATGATAGGAATTCCTCACTTATCATATATTGCCTCCAAAGGTGAAAAAAATCTCAATGTAATTCGATCTCTATCATGTGCTTGGTGGGGTTCTCACCCCAACTCACAAAAGCTTTTATACAATGCTCTAATTAGAAGTCACTTTGATTATGGGTGCTTCTTACTAGAGCCTTGTAGCAAAATGGCCCTTAATACCTTGGACAAAATCCAGTCAAAATGTCTACGTATAATAACTGGTAGCATGAAGTCCACTCCCATTCTCGCTCTTCAAGTTGAATGTGTTGAGCCCCCTCTATCTCTACGCAGGCAATATCTCTCAGATAGGCTCTTGCTTAAAGTAGCATGTTATTCACTTCATCCTCTCCTTTCCAAACTTCATTCCTTGTATCGGTTGGTCAGGGACTCCCCATATTGGTCCCACAAGGATTTGCCATGCATTATAAAAAGCTATATTAAATTGCTCAACATTCCCTCTCCAATCTATCAATCCCTTAGTAACTCACTTTACAATATCCCTTACGAGGCTCTAATTTTCAATCCAGACATTATTCTAGATATCGGAATAGATAAAAATACTATTGAAGCAAATAACAAATTAAATATGCTCCTCCTCCAAAATTGGCATGATTGGTTAACTATGTACACTGATGCTTCAAAGTTAAGTAACGATGGATTAGTAGGGTCTGCAGTGTGGATCCCTAAATACAGGATTATTTTAAATTTTAACTCTCCCCCTGACTCATCTGTATTTACAGGTGAGGCTTTGGCTATTTTAGAGGCAGTTTCATATGCAGAATCACATGGTCTGAAAAGGACCCTCATTTTTTCGGACTCCCTTAGTTGCCTTCAAAGTATTTTATCCAGTCCTTTTCACTCTAAGATTACATACCATACAAACTGCAGACTTCCCGGAACGTTGATTTCAGTTGTGATCATATCCTAGACGGCCCCAACCATTACATCAGATTTGATAGACCACAAATCCTCGCGAAAGAACACCGATTCCTACCAAGGATGATACGTGAGGCTATTGAAATTAAAAAACATCCTAATTTCAATAGAGAAGGAGGCTGGGTACTACCACCTGCTTGGGATCCTATAATCAATAAAATTAAAACTAAACCCAAGCATACCACTCCAAGACCTCAAGACAGAGTTAGTTCATTTTGCATAGATCGGACCATAAACAATAATTAAAAAAGCTGAAGGTACTCCGGGTTTAACAATGACATCGGGACGTCAGTCATCTCAGTCCCCCGTGACCATGGGTGCTGGAAAGCGCCCGAAACGTCGGGAATTAAAAATAAAAAGTAAAAATAAACGCGATAAAATCCGTAAAAGTAGTTTTAATCATGTGTAGTGTTCGCGTAAATATAAGAAATCATTACAACAAAAACGGTTGTATGTGCTTGTCCCAATCTCGTTGCCGATTGTCTACAACTTTTGCTAGGTACCTCTCCAATGTCTGATTAAATCGTTCTACCATTCCATCAGATTACGGGTGATAAGAAGTCGTTCTTGTTTTATGAGTACCCATAACTTGGCAAGTTTCCTGGAATATTTGAGACTCAAAATTCCTCCCTTGATCGCTGTGAATCTCTAAAGGTACACCAAAATGACAGAAGACTTCATGAACTAGCTTATCAGCAACTGTTGAAGCTTCTTGATTTGGAATGGTGAAGACTTCTGGCCACTTAGTGAAGTAATCCATCACAACCATGAAATACTTGTTACCGCTTTCACTCTCCGGAAACGGCCCCGCCACGTCAATGGCTATTCTCTCCCATGGCGCACCAACATTGTACAACTTCAATGCACCTCTACTACGAGTCTGAGGTCCCTTTACAGCCGCACAACTTGTACATTTGCGACATCAGTCCTCGACATCGTTTCGACAGTGGACCCAGTAAAACCGTTCTCGGATCTTCAGTAGAGTTCGTTTAACTCCCAGATGGCCTCCTGAATAATCATTATGGTACAGCTGTAGAACATCCGGTACTTTAGCTTTAGGGACAACCATTTGTGAATGACAGCTGTCTCCCCGAACATTTTCCCATTTACGGCACAGAACTCCATCCTGAAGCAGCAAGCTGTCCCACTGGGCCCAATAGCTTTTAGTGGTCGAACACATCGCTGAGACGTCGCTCCACTTGGGCTTGGGAGCACTGGCCTTCATCCATTCCAGGATCGGCTTGATGTCTGGATCTTCCTGCTGTGCACGTTGAAAGCTGTCCTTCCACTCGTTGCTGAGGTGGTCTGCCCTGAGCATCCTCACGGATACCACTTCCTTACTCTCTTGCCTAGTACAATGTTTGCAATCTTCAGGACAAGGTCTTCGTGATAATGCATCTGCGTTGCCATGAGATTTCCCGCTGCGATGTTCGATCTCAAAGTCGTATTCCTGCAGTAGTTCAATCTACCTCGCAACTTGTCCTTCTGGATTTTTAAACTGCAATAGCCATTTTAGTGCAGCATGGTCAGTTCGTAAGTGAAATTTTAGCCCCAGAAGATATTTGCTAACATGCTGCAACGACTTTACCACACCTAGCAATTCGCGTCTTGTGACACAATAGTTCCTTTCCGGTTTTGACAACGACTTGCTGAAGTACGCTATCACGACCTCTTGGTCACCATTCCGTTGAGACAACACACCGCCAAGTCCTATATCACTTGCGTCTGTGTCAACTATAAATTCTTTGCTTGCATCAGGGTATCCCAAAATAGGTGTTTTGCACAGACGGTCCTTGAGCTCCTGGAATGCGATATTACAACTTTCATCCCAGCAGAAATGTCGCTTCTCCTCGGTTAGCCTATGCAGAGGTTTGGCTATATCTGCAAAGTTCTTCACAAATCGCCGGTAATAGGAGAACAAACCCAAAAATGCTCTAACCTGCGTCTTGTCTTTTGGAACCGGCCAATCCTTTACAGCTGCAATGTTCTCTGGATCCGTGCGGATACCTTCTTCCGACACTACATACCCCAAAAAGTTGACTTGCCATTTGAATAGTGAACATTTCTTCGGACTCAGCTTGAGATTGGCACTCTGAATCTTCATGAGCACGCGTCCCAGGTTTTCAAGGTGTTCCTCAAACGTACGGCCCACGATGATGATGTCATCCAAGTAGACCAGACAGGCATCGCCAATTAGCCCGGTAAGTACAAGTTCCATCAGCCTTTCAAACGTTGCTGGAGCATTGCACAACCCAAACGGCATTACTTTGAATTTCCACAGACCCTTTCCCGTCGAGAACGCAGTTTTCTCCTTGTCCTTAGGGTCAATTTCAACTTGCCAGTAGCCACTTTTTAGATCCAGCGTGCTAAACCATTTTACTCCTGTAAGCATGTCCAACGTGTCATCAATTCTTGGCAAGGGATAGCTGTCCTTCTTTGTAACGTCGTTCAGACGGCCGTAATCAGCACAGAACCGCATGCTGCCATCCTTCTTCTTTACCAGCACCACGGGTGAACACCATGGACTAGATGAAGCTTCAATAACACCATCCTTCACCATTCCCTCAATCATGGTTTCCACTTCCTTTTCACGTGCTACCGGCAATCTTCTTGGCCGCTGACGGGTAGGCAATTCTTCACCTGTGTTTATTTTGTGTTGAACTAAGCCAGTCTTTCCTATGTCAGCATCGTTTGATGAGAATACATCGGCATACTTGAGTAACAACTTCTTCGCTTTGACCATTTCGTTCGGGGAGAGAACGCTGCGACAGTCTTCTAAAAGTGTGCTCACTCTCGTTTGTCCCAGTCGATAGATATTGGCACCGACGTAACCAATCCACTTCCTCACAAGTAGCAACCAGTGTGCCTTTTTCTATTATCTGTTCCTGGCCACAAAGGTTCAGCACACGTACTCCTGAGATGTTAGTGGTTCTGACCAAGGTTCGAGCCACTTTCCATGGAAGGTCCTTTTCTAACCTTTCCACGAGTACACAACGATGAGGTTGCCCAGGATTCCGAGGAAGACTAACCGGAACAATAGTTTCCGATCTCGGCGGAAGAACAATCTTCTTAATGCTGTACACGTTCCCTGGTAACGCACCTTCCATAAAAAGTTGCTCCTGTCCACATTTCAAAACACCTTGCTTAACGTCGATCTCACAACAATTATTCCTCATAAAGTCTAGGCCTAGGATGCAGTCGTCCATTATATCAGCCACGATGACATTATGCAGGTAGATCACGTTGCCAAGCTTCAACTCCATCTCCTTCTCTCCACGGACGGGTATACGCTGACCGGTGGCTGTTACCAAATTAATGCGTTCTCGGTTGTATGCGGAGTCCCCAAGGAACTGACTTATAAGTTGGGAACTAACAACCGTACGAGAGGCTCCAGTGTCTATGGTCAGTTTACACGGCATTCCGTTGACCTCGCCCTTGATGATTAGACTGTTCCCATCATGGGTTTGTGAGATCGAGATCCTTGGGGCTCTTTTAACATCAGCCAGCACCCGCCCCGCAGTTCTGGCTTTTACTCGTTTCCCTGCTGCTGCTGGGCGGTGCTGTTGGCCGCACTACCCTCCTGAGATCGTTCACCTTCCCTTTCCAGGGTTCGCTTAGGGCAGCTGGATCGAAGATGGCCCTTTTCCCCACAGCCATAGCACCTTGGGCTGTATCCTTTGTTGCGGTCGCGAACTGTAGCTGCTGCAACCTCCCTGACGCGATGGGAACGATGATCCTGCCGCACGGCTTCTACCTCCAGTGCATGGGCCAAGGCGTCCTTAAGCGTCTCGTGGTGCCCGAGCCTCACAGCAGCTCTGACTTCCAGGTCGCGGATGCCGTCGATGAATGTCTGCACCAGGTTCCCTTCAATGAGCGCAGGTACAGACCGGTATGCTTTTCGCACCAGCTTCTCCACCTCTAGAGCCCACTGCTGCAGGTTTTCGTTGATGCGCTGCACGCGATCTTTAAGCTGCGCACGAAAGACGTGTTCCAGGTGAGCGTCGCCATATCTCGCCTCCAATGCCTCAAGGAGTTGCTCGTAAGTCACTTCCTCACCAAGAGCTTCCAGAACTGTTAAGGCCTGGTCGTGCAGGCCTAGTGTGAGAGCAGTCATGGCCTGACTTTTATTCCAGCCGTTCGCCTTCATAACAGCCTCGAACTGGATTTTGTAGGCTGACCAGGAAGAGGTACCGTCGAACGGTGGCACCTTGAACCCACGTAGCGAAGGTGTTGTAGCTACTACGGGAGCTGTAGCTCCGTCTCCAAGTTTGAGTTCGTCCAGTGATTTCTTCATGTCAGCCATTACGTTGTCAACCCGATTGTTTACTTGGTCTATTCGGGTTTCAGCTTTCTCGATTCGGGTTTCAGCTTTCGCGATTTGGGTTTCAGCTTCTGACAGGCGGTTGTCATGCTGAGCAACCCTATCCTTCACCTCCTTGATCTCCTTCCCGAAGGTAGCGTGAAGATCCTTCATGAGGAGCATCTGCTCTTCCAACCGACGGGCCTGTTCCTCCTGTCCGACCCGCAGCTGCTCTTCCAATCGACGGACCTGTTCTTCTTGTCCGCTCTGCAGCTGCTCCTTCAACTGACGGACCTGTTCCTCTAGTCGGCGAGCCTGTTCCTCTTGTCGGCGAGCCTGTTCCTCCTGCTGCTCTTTCAACAGACGGGCATTTTTGACTTTTACTGTGCAATAATGAAAAACACTACTTGCCGATGAAAGTATAAGTTTGGACATTTTCGATCGCTACAACTTTTACAGCAGATGCTGCAATTCACCAACACTGCACGCTAAATATCAACTTTTATAAGGTTTTACAGTCACTTTTAACAAAAAATATGCTTTACAACGGTATTTATAACGAAAATTAATTAGACACCACTCATTTGTCTGCCATCAACAAAACTGGTGGCGGACAACAAAAAACACGAACGCCAGTGGTGGAGCTAGGGCTCCAGACTAGGGCAAGCCCACGATATGGTTTTGTTGTTTTTAGCAGTTTTATAAAAATACACCAATCATGATCTGTTTCCACTCTTCAGCTTCATATTTGGTGCTGTCGAGGACATGTTTTACAAAGCACACAGAAGGCATACTACAGCTTGTACTACAGATTGTATGACATGTCAGTATTTGCATAACTTCGGTGGCTTTGAATAAAGCCGTTTTGTTTATAATTTAATAACTGTCGTTTTAATTTAAAAATTAATGAAGTATCATCAGCAAATAAAAAATGAAATATACATGAACAAAGTACAAACCAACTATGTACAAAATTAAAAAACAAATTATTTATTTTCTAAATTGAATCGTCTCCCTTTCTTAAGAAAAGATTTGATTACGTCCGCGTAAAATGTTCGTGAACGTTTTGATTGTACCAATAACTGTTTTTCAATTTTGCGATAATTGATAAGTCTGATAGACGATCTTGACCTTGCGTTTTTTCTCAACAAAGTTTAAAGATTTTTACCTTTTCCTCGCCGATTAGCAATTTAACACACTTCAAGTCATCACAACGAACACCATTATCCTCCATTTTCACTAAAAATCTTTAAAAAAGCATAAATCATCAACTCGTAAACAAACAGAGTAAATATTGAAATGTGAAGTGAACTTGCAAACTTATCACCCGCGCACCCCCGCACTCGACAACTTCATACTAAAGCCGGGCTTTCTAGTCCATACTAATTTGCTACATAAACTTTTCGCAGCTATATTTCATTAGAACACATTTTGCAACAGGTGAGAAAGGGAGCGATCGTCAGAAGACGATTTTTTAAAAAACATCAACATATTTATCCGGCTTTCGAGAATGAAAGCCGGATAAAATGCCCACGCGTGCAAGAGAGACGACTAATTGCTCAACTCAACTCCTTACTTTCATTAATTTTGACAATACATTGCGTGTTCGCTTTGAGACAGAGAGAACACGAATCATTGTATTTCGAATTGAAAGCAAACTGCCTAGTGTTGACGTTACATAATAAGGCTACGAGGTCACGACCTGTGTAGAACAGAGGAGCACGCGGGAAATTTGAAATAGTTTGAAACAGTTCACGAGTTATTTTGTTAGTTGATTTTATTTATTGAGCAGTTTGAAAAGGCAAGCCCAGCTTTTCGGCTTCTATGAGTAACACAAAGACCAGACTAGGAAGTCTGTAAAGCTTACAACGGAGGAGAATGAGCTCAGTTTCAGCGCCGTAGCTGGCTCCGCGTGTGTAGGAATTCACAATTCGAGGCCATCGGAGGCTTTACGGAGGGCAGGCGGCAGAGTCGTCCTTGGCTTTAACATGATAACTTTTAAGGTCAAGGGAGGCTCTGACGCGGCAATGGAGCTCGGACCGCCCTAAATCCAATCCCCCTATACCTCCAACTCTGTGGAAGAGACTGAAGCGCCATCAGGGAGAGTGATGAAAACCCAAGGCGCTGATCTCGCCTCGGTCCGACAGCCTCCATTGGTATCGTCCAGGCGTGGGGGGAGGGTGGGGGGAGGGGTATGGCGAAAGGTAAGGCGGGGGTCAAGAGTGCGGGTAAAGGATGTCTTCATCCTTAACTTACGAAAAAGACCCCTGCCCCCCACGCCCATATATGGCTACCCCAAAGGTAAGACGAGGGTCCTCCAGGCAAATCTTCACCATGCAGCAGCTGCATCTGCCGTGGTGGAGGTTTGCTTTGAAGAGGTCAACATTAACCTCGCCCTCATACAAGAGCCTGGGTGGCCAACGGTCAAGTTCTGGGATTGGCGTCTGCCGGTAAGATTCTTGTCAATACCAAAGGTAGTAGACCCAGAGCTTGTATAATTTATAATAAAAATATTGAACTTTTAGCTGTTCCAGAGTACTGCAACGATGACCTGGTTACAGCCTTCATAAATATCAAGGGATGCACAGGGGCCAGAGTAATCATTTGCTCAACCTATCTTTCCGGCGAGAACGCAGATCCTACCATTGAGTTAGAGCGGGTGACGGATTTCGCCCGAAAACACAACGCCGAATTTGTGGTGGGTTGTGATGCTAATGCTCACCACACAGCCTGGGGAAGCACCAACATCAACGAAAGAGGTGAGTTACTTTATGATTTTCTCATCTCCAACCGCCTGGTAAGCCTAAACTTAGGTTGTACACCAACCTTTGTAACGCGTGCTAGGCAAGAAGTGTTAGACATAAATTTTTCCACCAATAACATGTCCAGGCGGATAAATGACTGGCATGTTAGTAGCGAAAACTCGATGTCTGATCACAAGCACATTAAGTTTGTGATTGAAGGGTCACCATCGTTGGAAACCGTTACTTTTAGGGATCCGAAAGCGACCTCCTGGGATATCTATAGAGATAGCCTAAGGAGGAATTTGGAAACGTTTCCTAAAAGCATCAAAACAATTGAAGGTCTGGAGTTAGCGACGGAGACAGTAACCGTAGGTATCTGTGAAGCCTTCGAGGACAGTTGTCCCGTCAAAACCAAGACCTCAACACGAAAAGTTCCTTGGTGGAATACTAAGCTAAAAGAACTGAAGGAAAAGACCAGGAAACTATTTAATAGGACTAAGAAAACTAAAGACTGGAATATTTATAGTGCAGCCATAACTGAATATAATAAAGAAATTAGGAAAGGCAAGAGAACATCGTGGAGGAAGCTATGCGAGGAAGATGAGTCTTTGCCTCCCAGTGCAAAACTACACAAGATGCTATCGAAAGCTAAACCTAATCAGATCGGGCTTCTTAAAAAACCGGATGGTAACTTCACTAATAGTGAAACAGAAACATTGGAGTTACTAGCGTCAACCCACTTCCCAGGGTCATACAAGACTTCAGCCTTGAACTCTTTCAGAGTCCTACGAAGGCCTTGCAATGAGGACTGGCGTAGGGCTGCAAAGATAATAAGGCCAAACCTGGTGCAGTGGGCTGTTGACTCCTTTGAACCATTTAAATCAAGCGGGGAGGATGGAATAATTCCTATCCAACTACAGAGGTATCGACATCCTTCTTCCTTATCCAGTGAAAATCTTTAGAGCAAGTTGCATGGCGATATATTCCAGAACGATGGACAATTGTCAAGGTTCTATTTATACCTAAGGCTGGTAGAAAGGACTACGCTTTATCAAAGTCCTTTAGACCTATAAGCCTTTCTTCCTTTCTTCTTAAGACATTGGAAAAGGTTATAGATAGATATAAAAGGGATGTAGCTCTAGCTACAAGGCCCATACATTACAACCAGTATGCTTACCGCAGAGACAAATCTACGGAAACAGCCCTGATCAGTGTCATTAACAGGGTCGAAAAAGCACTGGAGGATACAGAAATAGCTCTTTGTGCCTTTCTAGATATTGAGGGCGCCTTCGACAGTAGCCCCACATCACTGCTGATTGAGGGCCTAACATCTAAAAATGTTGACCCCACAACCATCAGATGGGTGAAGTCGATGCTCTCAAACAGAAAGGCAAAAATAGCGCTGTTTCAAACTTCGATTGAGGTTGCAACCACAAGAGGCTGCCCACAAGGAGGTGTTTTGTCACGCCTTCTTTGGACTCTTGCGGTTGACCAACCATTGTACAACAGACCTACGCATTGACACACTAGGTTATGCTGATGACCTTGTGATCATTGTGAGAGTCTTTTGCCGAAGTACTTTATCGTCAATAATACAAAGAGATCTAAACACCATAAATAACTGGTGTAGGGATAACAGTTTATCAGTTAATGCTGATAAAACTGTTACAATACCCTTTACCAACAAAAAAAAAGATGGTTGGACAAATTAGTCCCACCAAAACTTAATGGTAAAGAAGTACCACTTTACATTCTAGCGAGCGGCGCGAAGCCTTGATGCATTGGACCCGTATGGTCCAAGCGGAGCATTTTGAACTCGTGATTGATACCTTGAAGCGGGGCTCCGTTATCAAGGGCGCGCTGGCCCTCCTGAAACTCTTCCTGGATGACGCGGGGATGCTGCGCGTTGGCGGACGTTTGAAAAATTCTCAACTGCCGTACGGGGCTCGACACCCGTTACTGCTCCCCAAGGACGGCGCCATTGTTCGGTTGCTGGTAACTCACCACCATGTTCAGAATGCCCACGCTGGGTGCAACGCTCTTTCGGTTATTTTACAGCGGGAGTTTTGGATTTTGGCTGGCCGACGCACCATTCGGAGCGTCATCTTCAAGTGCATATCTAGTCATGGATTCGACCCCACACAGAGTGATATAAGTACGTGCATAAATGCTAGTGCTGACTTTGCACCCTGTGTGTGGCCTATATCGCGTCACTTGAGTGAGCAAATGTAATAACGTCTGCATGAAAGATGTATTAGAATAAGTTTGCAATTGTTGAAGTTCAATGACAGCAATGGGCTATAAACGCGAATTAACCCCTAACAAATTTAACTTTGGACTTCCGCGGGGGTCACAATCAAAATTACCTCAATTTAATAATAAGCAACAAAAGTTGGATACGCAACAATTTGGTATAAGCCCGCAACAGTTTAATATGCGCCCACAACAATTTAATATGCGTCCCCAACAGTTCGGAATGCAACCACAAACATTTAATAAACCTCAACAATTCGGTATGCGCCCACAACAATTTGGTATGCGCCCACAGCAATTTGGAAACCAACAACAAAACTTTTATAAGCCCCAACAATTTGGTTACAAGCCTCAGTTAAATAAAAATCAATACACTGGGCCCAGTGACGCCACAATGCGAACGGCACCACCCCTTAAAACAAATCAACAAGGCTTTCAGTTAAATGAACTCGACCTTGATAATACGTATTACGATGATACGTGCGGTGATGTGTACCCAATTTTTTATGATAACTGCTGCTATGAGGAGTACTCAAGCAGTGGCCTTAATGTCCCCAAGCTCGATTATTATGAAAATGAATATCCGACAATAATTCCTGAAGTAACAAATGGTGTCCCAACCAATATGGACGACAAGGATTTTCAGGTCGAAGCCTCGGAACCTACGAAAAAATAGAGTTAAATTGTAGTACTAATTTGAGACTGCCGTTTATTTATATACCGGAAATCGACTCCAAATTTATGATTGATACGGGTAGTACGCGATCATTCATTAGTCCATCAAAAGCTTATAAGTACTTTCCAGAGTACATAAGTCACGAACCATTCGAAGTCATTAGCACACATGCATCGAGCATACATGATCAAGTTATTCAAATCCCGTCTTTACCAATTTTCAACTATAACGATATTCATAAACTCTACATTTACAATGTCGACTCTAGGTACGATGGCTTAATTGGAAATGATATACTTTGCAGCCTAGAAGCAGTAATAGATTTAAAAAACGAGATTCTTAAAACTAAAACTACCGTAATACCTATAACACATAGTAAATCTTCTTACCTTTTTTAGTTATCTCCCCGTTCCAAACAGAGAGTCAAACTCCCATCAAATTTATATTCAGGTAATGCTGTAATCGATTATAAGGAATTCTGTAAGGGTGTGCGAATGCCTAGTGCGTTAGTGAAATGTAAGGATGGTTATACGACTGCAGTAATCCAGAATACCTTAGATATACCGATAAAATTAACTATTAAAAGACCATTGAATGTAGAAGCATATGAAGAGAGTAAAGCGACTAGATGTGTAGTTAACCATATTACAGATATATCAGATATTGAAGTAGACAAAATATTAGAGCAAAACTTAGAGAAATTACGCTTAGACCACATGTCGGAAGAAGAACAAAAATCGATATACCACTTATGTAGAGAATATAAAGATATTTTTTATAGCGATCAAATACCTTTATCTTTTTCTAATGAAGTCAAACACTATATTAGAACAAAAAACGAAGACCCTATCTATATCAAACACTATAGGCAACCTCCCGCTCAAACACATTAAATTAAAAACCAGGTACAGAAACTATTAAATGATAATGTGATTCAGGAATCCTTTCCCCTTGGTCAGCCCCAGTCCATTTAGTTCCCGAAAAGAGAGACGCATCTGGTGAAATGAAGTATAGGATGGTTATCGATTACAGACGTCTAAACGACATAACTGTGGACGATAAGTACCCTTTACCCAATATCACTGACATTTTTGACAAACTGGGTAAAAGTACTTACTTTTCAACCTTGGACTTAGCTAGTGGATGCCACCAGATTGAGATCAACAAATCAGATAGACAAAAAACGGCATTCAGCACAGAGAACGGACGCTATGAATTCCTTCGAATGCCCTTTGACCTGAAGACAGCTCCAGCCACCTTCCAAAGAGCCATGGATAATATCCTAAGAGGCTTACAAAGAATTCATTGCCTTGTCTATCTTGATGACACAATTATTTTCTCGAGTAGTCTCCAGGAGCATTTACAAAAATTAAGGACAGTTTTTGACAGATTTTGATCGACTAATTTAAAAATACAACTTGACAAATCAGAATTCTTGAGAAAAGAAGTGCATGCCTAGGGCACGTTATTACCAAAAGACGGACTTAAACCCCGAATAACGTGCCCTATTATTACTAAAGACGGACTTAAACCAAACGATGATAAGATTCAGGCTGTTTTAAGCTACCCGTTACCAAGGACGACTACCGAGATCAAGAGTTTCCTAGAATTGATTGGTTATTACAAACGCTTTGTAAAAGACTTCGCCAAAATCACTCAGCCCCTTGCAGCATGCCTAAAGAAAAGAAATAAAATCGTAATAGATCAAAAATATATTGATGCGTTTCAGAAGTGTAAGGAGCTTCTGACTAATGCACCTTTACTCCAATACCCAGACCCAGATATACCTTATTGTTACGTGCTTGAGGTTCGTGACAATAAAAATTGCCGATAGAATTACCTAAATTAACACTTTAATTTACTTTATACAAATTAAAGTTAAAAACACTAATAATTAAACACATTAATTCACTTAATTCCGCTCCGAAGCTTCGCTTGTGTCGCCGAGTTCAACTCTGCCTCGATCGCATCTTGCGGCGCCTATTTATTTAAATTAGCAAAGAAGCGTCCCGAATTTTCAAGTAAATGCGCGCAAAGGGACGGGTGTGCGAGTATAGATTTTCTAGAAACTTAGTTCTTCGGATGGCGCTGTCGGTTGAGAGATTTGTGATGTCATTTTTCACTAGATTTCACTAGATGGCGCTAGTTGACTGCAACACTGCCCCCTCCTAAGACATGCTCGTCCCGAGCATTATCGGTCCCATAATAACGCGCCAAGCGATCCACATGGACGATCTTAGGAGTCCCTCTTGCGCCTTTCTGTATCCGGTAGGTCACATCGTTGATCCTGGTTACAATCCGGTACGGGCCGTCCCATTTAGCTTGAAGCTTAGGAGATTTCCCATTGCTGCGGACTGGATTGTGCAACCACACTAATGAACCTTCGTTGAACCCTTTATTGTTCATTTTGCGGTCGTACCGGGTTTTCATTTTCTCAGACATTTGCTGGCCCGATTGTCTGACGTGCTCGTAAATGTCATTCATTTTGTTCCGCAAGTCATTTGCATAATCGGTTATACTGCGTGGGGCATCAGGTGGTATCCCGGTGATCAGATCTGCAGGCAGCCGTAATTCTCTTCCAAAGTTTGCGAAAGCTGGTGTCACTGCTGTACTTTCGTGAACAGAACTTCGATATGACAACAAAAACGGTTGTATGTGCTTATCCCAATCTCGTTGCCGATTGTCTACAACTTTTGCTAGGTACCTCTCCAATGTCTGATTAAATCGTTCCACCATTCCATCAGATTGCGGGTGATAAGAAGTCGTTCTTGTTTTATGAGTACCCATAACTCGGCAAGTTTCCTGGAATATTTGAGACTCAAAATTCCTTCCTTGATCGCTGTGAATCTCTAAAGGTACTCCAAAACGACAGAAGACTTCATGAACTAGTTTATCTGCAACTGTTGAAGCTTCTTGATTTGGAATGGCGAAGAATTCCGGCCACTTAGTGAAGTAATCCATCACAACCATGAAATACTTGTTACCGCTTTCACTCTCCGGAAACGGCCCCGCCACGTCAATGGCTATTCTCTCCCATGGTGCACCAACATTGTACAACTTCAATGCACCTCTACTACGAGTCTGAGGTCCCTTTACAGCCGCACAACTTGTACATTTGCGACATCAGTCCTCGACATCGTTTCGACAGTGGACCCAGTAAAACCGTTCTCGGATCTTCAGTAGAGTTCGTTTAACTCCCAGATGGCCTCCTGAATAATCATTATGGTACAGCTGTAGCACATCCGGTACTTTAGCTTTAGGGGCAAATGACAGCTGTCTCCCCTAACATTTTCCCATTTACGGCACAGAACTCCATCCTGAAGCAGCAAGCTGTCCCACTGGGCCCAATAGCTTTTAGTGGTCGAACTCATTGCTGAGACGTCGCTCCACTTAGGCTTGGGAGCACTGGCCTTTATCCATTCCAGAATCGGCTTGATGTCCGGATCTTCCTGCTGTGCATGTCGTAGGCTGTCCTTCCACCCGTTGCTGAGGTGGTCTGTCCTGAGCATCCTCACGGATACCACTTCCTTACTCTCTTGCCTACTACAATGGTTGCAATCTTCAGGAAAAGGTCTTCTTGACAATGCATCTGCGTTGCCGTGAGATTTCCCGCAGCAGTGTCTGATTGTAAAGTCGTATTCCTGCTGCTGCTGGGTGGTGCTGTTAGCCGCACTTCCTTTCTGAGACCGTTCACCTTCCCTTCCTAGGGTGTGCTTAGGGCAGCTGGACCGAAGATGGCCCCTTTCCCCACAGCCATAGCACCTAGGGCTGTTTCTTTTATTGTGGTCGCGGACCGTAACTGCTGTAACCTCCCTAGCGTGAGGTGAACGATGATCCTGTCGCCACCAGGCAGTGCCGTTAGCTGCACTACCCTCTCGAGATCGATCAACTCGCCTTTCTACAGTTCGCTTAGGGCAGCTGGATCGAAGGTGGCCCTTTTCTCCACAGCCATAGCACCTTGGGCTGTATCCTTTGTTGCGGTCGCGAACTGTAGCGGCTGCAACCTCCCTGACGCGATGGGAACGATGATCCTGCCGCACGGCTTCTACCTCCAGTGCATGGGCCAAGGCGTCCTTAAGCGTCTCGTGGTGCCCGAGCCTCACAGCATCTCTGACTTCCAGGTCGCAGACGCCGTCGATGAATGTCTGCACCAGGTTCCCTTCAATGAGCGCAGGTACAGACCGGTATGCTTTTCGCACCAGCTTCTCCACTTCTAGAGCCCACTGCTGCAGGTTTTCGTTGATGCGCTGCACACGATCTTTAAGCTGCGCACGAAAGACGTGTTCCAGGTGAGCGTCGCCATATCTCGCCTCCAATGCCTCAAGGAGTTGCTCATAAGTCACTTCCTCACCGAGAGCTTCCAGAACTGTTAAGGCTTGGTCACGCAGGCCTAGTGTGAGAGCAGTCATGGCCTGATTTTTATTCCAGCCGTTCGCCTTCATAACAGCCTCGAACTGGATTTTGTAGGCTGACCAGAAAGAAGTCCCGTCGAACGGTGGCACTTTGAACCAACGTAACGAAGGTGTAGTAGCTACTACGGGAGCTGTAGTTCCATCACCCAGTTTGAGGTCGTCCAGCGTTTTCTTCACGTCAGCCACCACGTAATCAACCCGATTGTTCACTTGGTCGTTTTGGGTTTTAGCTTCCTTGATTTGGGTTTCAGCTTCCGACAGGCGGTTGTCACGTTGAGCAACCCTATCCTTCACCTCCTTTATCTCTTTCCCAAAGGTAGCATGAAGGTCCCTAATGAGGAGCATCTGCTCTTCCGACCGACGGGCCTGTTCCTCCTGTCAGCGGGCCTGCTCCTCTTGTCCGCCCCGCAGCTGCTCTTCCAATCGGCGGGCCTGTTCCTCCTGTCCGCTCTGCAGCTGCTCTTTTAACTGACGGACCTGTTCCTCCTGTCGGCGAGCCTGCTCCTGCAGCATCACCATCAGAGCACCTAAGTCAGGTGCTGCAGATGTAGGAGCTACCGACGGGCCTGCAGCCGGTGGCTGGCCCTCCGACGTCTGCGGCGTTGCACCACCAAATCTTCGTTGGTCCGTCTCCTGCTGGCGTTGACTTCGGGTACGGACACCTTCCGTTTCCTCCTTAGGTAAAATCGGCATGATTTTATCCCACTTCTGACACCAATTGTTACGTGCTTGAGGTTCGTGACAATAAAAATTGCCGATAGAATTACCTAAATTAACACTTTAATTTACTTTATACAAATTAAAGTTAAAAACACTAATAATTAAACACACTAATTCACTTAATTCCGCTCCGAAGCTTCGCTTGTGTCGCCGAGTTCAACTCTGCCTCGATCGCATCTTGCGGCGCCTATTTATTTAAATTAGCAAAGAAGCGTCCCGAATTATCAAGTAAATGCGCGCAAAGGGACGGGTGTGCGAGTATAGATTTTCTAGAAACTTAGTTCTTCGGATGGCGCTGTCGGTTGAAAGATTTGTGATGTCATTTTCTGCGAAGCTCCCCTCGCTCTCGTTCCTGACACTAGATAGCGCTAGTTGACTGCAACATTATGTTTTAACTACAGATGCTTCTACTATTGCTTTATTTTCTTTACTATTGGTGCGGTCTTATCGCAGGGGACAATAGGATCCGATAAGACCATTGCCTACACCAGTAGAACTCTCAGCGACAATGAGACCATTGGGCCATTAAACATTTTAGACCATACCTTTACGGGCGTAAGTTCACCATATATACTGACCATAGACCACTAGTTTGGCTTTATTCACTCAAAGAACCGAACAGTAAATTGACCCGTTGGTGTTTACGTCTTCAAGAGTACGATTTCGATATTGTATACAAAAACGGGAAACAAAATAGTAATGCTGATGCCCTATCTCGGATAAAACTAAATGCCATAGACTCTGATGACTCACAATCATTGGAAGTAAACCTGGACCCTAAAGAACAAAAACTGCAAAAATATCTGACCGAATTAACTGACCATAATGTGGACTTAACGACTGAAAACGGGGACGACTCTAGGACAATAACTATAACTGACACATCCGCCACTGTATCCGTCGACCAGTTAGAGACTAACACGAAATACCCGTTACCACCTATATCTACCGATAGTAGTATAGTAACTGTACATTCTGGATAAGATATAGACTCTAATGGTATTCCGATATTAAAGGAGGCCATTGACTCAAAACCTAACCAAATTTTAGTTTGAGAAACAAAAGGTTCTCGAAGTTTTTGCCCCACTTAAGAATGAAGATCTTATTAAAAATTTCTTAAAAGAGTGTATTAAGCGCAGGATTAAATATTTTATTTATTTCGAAAACATTCAACATAGAAAAGAATTCTATAAAATTATTATACAGCTATTTAAAAAGGGAATGGTAGAATTTATTGAATGTACAGAGCGTGTTATATATGTAGAAGACGAGGGAGAACTAAAATAAATCATACTGCAACATCATGAGGGAAAGACGTGTCACAGAGGAATAAAGGAAACAATGAGTAGAATTAAAAGAAAATATTATTGGTAGAACATGCAAGACACGATTGCTGCAGTGCTTAATGTTTGTGATGCCTGTAGAAAATGAAATATGAAAGAAAACCCATTAAACCATTACTTCAATTAACTCAAACTCAAAACGCCCCCTTCCAAGAAGTTTTCATGGACCTTTTTTCAATTGAATCCGTTTATTAGCTAACTTTGGTTGACGCATTTAGTAAGTTAGGACAAGCTATCGAAATTTCGGAAAACGTAAGAGCGCTTATTATATATTTTTCTATATACGGAACACCTAAAGAAATAACTACTGATCCCGGTAGTGAGTTTAATAATGACCTCATTAAGGAACTTATGACTATGTATAACATACTACTACACATTACAACTCCTAATAACCCGAATTCAACAGGCATAATAGCAAGATTCCACTCCACAATTATAGAGATATACAGATTGGCGAAATACGAACGAAAGTGTACAGATGCAGCTACTGTAATGAGTTACTCAATTATGGCTTATAACCACACCATACATAGTACCACCGGCCTTACTCCTTTCGAAATCGTTTTCGGGCATACCGACTCTAGTTCAACGTTCGCCGCGAATTTCGAGAAATGCTACACCCAACAACTATTAAAAGCTCATGCTAAACGTATTAGAGAGCTATATAATTACATATCAGATAAATTGTTAGAGAAAAAGGAAAGGTAAGGGAACAAAAGGGTGGCGAAACAGAAATTTTAGAATAGGAGACGTTATATACGCTAAGGAATCTAATATAAGAAGAAGTAAGATAAACCGAGATATAGGCTCGTACGATAAAGAAACCTCAAATTTTTCGACTGTGAGAGCGTGGTCCTTCCCCGGTCGAGCCGACACCTTCGTGCTACAACCATAATATATAAAAAAGCGACAGTAGCCTAATGGCAGGGCGCGGACCGCGAACTCAAAAAGGTCGTGGGTTCGAATCCTCCATTCGACTACTGGCGTGAACCACTTGTAACACAAGCAATGTAAGCTGTCGTTAGTGGTAATATAGAAAGAAATATAGTTCCTGTTAGGATTGGTAATAGAAATACTTCAGTGCCAATTAAAAACATTAAATGTCCTCCACAGGTGGTGTATAATAATTCTGACGATGGTTCGGAAATGATGGTTCCTTCAACTTCGAAAACTTGAGAAAAACCCAGGAATCCTGTCTGTCAAACTGGGTCGTGCCACATTGCAAATAGACAATTGGCTTATTATTAAAACTTTAAACTTAGAAGGTATGGGTAGTGATTTAGATTTTAGTATATTAAAGTACGACGAATTCGTTGCATTGATAGATGTTAATAAACCATATATTCATGAATTTTTAGCTATTCGAACACATGTAGAGTATTTAAGAGATGCAACTATAGAAAAATTTCGGCAACTTGTGCCATCGAAAAGATTTAAAAGAGGCATTATTGACCCGCTTGGGTCTATGATAAAAATAGTAACTGGAAATTTGGATCATGATGATGCCATCCGATATGACTCATTGATTTCTAAACTAAACGATAATCAGGTCGTGTCGGATAAGAGAATTACATTAGTCTCCAAAATCTTGGATAGTTTCATCAACAGTACAGAGACCTTACATAATAGTACTTTAATTTTAGATGAACGCTTGAAGGGAATTGAAAGAATTGTTAAATTCCTAATTACAAAAGAAGAAAACTCCTTTTATTCTACCTATGTCCTAGGTATGTTTGACATGTTTTTGAGTTATTTTAGACTATTGACGTAATACTAGGAGAAATTGAAACTGCACTAGCATTCAGTAAGGTATCTGTTCTGCATCAAGCAATTTTTAACTCTACGGAATTGTTAAATTTATTACAATCAATCGCGACAACTGAAAATCTGTTATATCCTGTAAATGAAAATAACTTAGTTAAATTAGAAAATTGTATTAAGGTTAAGGCTTTTATAAAATGAAACCAGATCACGTTTATCTTAGAGGTCCCTTTGGTAGGGAGTAAAACATATAGTTATTTCAAAATGTATTCATTGCCAATTGCTATTGCAAACAAAACTATTATAGTTATTCCCAAATACCCATACCTATTGGTGAAAGAAAAAGAATAATTGCCAGTCCCGAGAGCCTGTAAACAAATTGCTTTGGATAAACAATTCCTGTGCAATAACGACGATGTGCTGCCGCATACATAACAGCTCATGGAGTTTCAAGCAAACCTAGATTGTCTGTGAACAACATACTGTGGACATTGAAGATCCCAAAATCCAACGTATAAGCCACGAAAGCTGGATACTATACGTGAGAAGCCATATGATACTTACCAGAAAGTGCGACAATGACGTCACTCATGAACTGTTATGTGGTACTTACATAATCACCGTAGACGATTTCTGTAAAGGCGAAATTGGAAATATTCGTTTTACTTACTTATTTATTTACTTATCGTCACGCACAATCCCTAACGGGGTAGCCAGAGAGAACAGATCGCCAAGTGTCACGATCCTTACATACCTCTTTCGCTTCTTTCAGGTTCATTAACTTCTTCATACATGCACGTCTAGGTATCCGAGTACTTTTGACCCTCCCCTCTTCGAGCAATTTGCTCACATGGTCTTCGAAAGTTAGTCTCGGTCTACCTCGACACCTTTTAATATTTACTTTCGCTCTATATATTTTCTTCACCATTCGGTCTTCACTCATTCGTTCAACGTGCCCAAACCATTGGAGTACGCCCCTATCAATTTTTGTTTTATCAACGAATATTTTATATTTTTATAAATTGATAAAATATTCGTTTTAAATACCACCAATCTTTTTCAGATGACCTAAATTACCAAATTTACCCAATGACTAACTTACCAGAACTGAAGATTTCGAAGCCTCCCATTGTCAGTGAAGTGAGTTTAAAAGGTATAAATCTAGACGAAACTAAACAATTGGTTCAACTAGTAAAATTTAACAAAATAAATCTTAGTGAAAATGCAAGTGCTATTAACGTTAAAAGTATGAGTTTAGGAACGATAATTTTGTATGTAATTCTACCAATTATTTTCTGCATTGTAATTATAATTAGATATAAACTGTGTGTAATTAAGCGAAATCATCGGATTCCGGAAAATGCCGATAATTTCGCTCTTGACGAGGGAAGGGTCATGGATTCGACCCCACACAGAGTGATACAAGTACGTGCATAAATGCTAGTGCTGACTTTGCACCCAGTGTGTGGCCTATATCGCGTCACTTGAGTAAGCAAATGTAATAACGTCTCCATGAAAGATGTATTAGAATAAGTTTGCCATTGTTGAAGTACATGAGCTTCTGTACGAACATCTCTTAGTTTTATTTTAGTTTTTAAAAACGCCTCCACCGCTCCCGTTAACTTGACTATCTTGTTATAAATTGAAGGCCACCATATCACAGCCGATGATGGGTGACTTACCACCCGACCGCGTCAGGGCCATCCGACCATTCGCTGGAGTCGGAACCGACTTTGCTGACCCCTTCCTCGTCAAGTCCTCCAACCTTCGTAACCTCTCCACTAAGGCCGTTCACTTAGAACTTGAAAGTGCCCTTAGCACTGAAGCCTTTGTGGCCACGCTATGCTGACTCGTATCGCGTCGCGGTTTACCGGTCCTGATCCGGTCGGATTGCGGAACGAATTATAAAGGCACGGATAGACATTTGAAGGAGGTCGTCGAATTCCTGTCCAGCAACAGGACTTATTTAGGTACTGCGATGTCCAAGAAGGGCATCCAGTGGAAATTTGACCCGCCGGCTTGCCCACACTGGGGCGGTATTTTTGAGGCGGTGGTTAAGGTTGCAAAAACGCATTTCCGTCGCGTTATTGGCGAAACTATTTTGACATTTGAGGAGCTTGCCACTGTATTCTGTAAAATTGAGGTGGTCCTCAACTCTCGGCCCCTCTGTCCCCTCTCGTCCGATCCGAATTATTTGGAGGTTCTAAGCCCTGGCCACTTCCTGATTGGCCAGCCGCTTAACGTCCTGCCCGAGTACCCCTTCAGGGAAATAAGCTCTTCGCGGTTGAGCAGATTTGACCTGCTGCACCAAATCACTCAGAGTTTTTGGCACCGATGGTCTCTGGAGTACCTTAATCTTTTGCAGCAGCGCGTTAAGGGGTCTGACAAGACGGATCCCCCTCGGGTTGGAGACCTCGTGTTAGTTAAAGAACCTCACGCCTTGCCTTTGTATTGGCGCCGTGGGTGCATTGTCAAGTTGTCGTATGGACCGAATGGGGTGCCTAGGGTGGCCGAGGTTTTGGTTGGAGATTCGGTTTTGCAACGTGCCGTCGCGACCCTATCCCGTTTACCAATTTATTCGCGGACATAGGTCCTTATGTCCGGGACGGGGGTTTGTTTAGGCATAATTTTAACGCTTTGCAACCTGCGTCGGCGCGCATTTTCGAGCGGAAATCCGGCCTGACGCCGGGGCCGGGGGGGGGGATAGGTGCGGCAGACTGCCGCGCCAGCGAGTCTCCCCTTCTTGGCAAGCTAGCAGCAGAGCTGTGTAGTCGCGCGTTCGTTAATATGATTGCCGCCTCGCAGCCCAGACGTTTATACTTCGCGAACCTTAGGGTTTATCATTCATTCATTCATATCAGAACCTTAGGGTTTGTTTGCGTTCTTAGAAACGAAATCTAAATTATAATTATAGAATCAAAACTTGAGTATTGATTGCGACTGGCATACGGTGCGCACGGTTAGTGTTTCATTAAATCGTGATAAGACTCCTGTTGTCGTGTGAAGCGTTGGACTTGTTTTACGATATCGAGAACGTCTTGTGGAGTGGGCAGCGTGTTGCAGCTATCTCCTAATGGTGACGTCAGGTTACATTTTACACCTCACACACCACACAATAAAAACATTTACTAGCCCCTGATGCCACCTCGTGGCAGATCCTACACTTCACGAAAAAGGTAAGGGTATTAGTTTTGTTAGTCGCTATAGATTAATATTCCACAAGGTTTTGACCCTCCCCTTTGTTACCCATCGAGCTGGATTAATCTGGGCCGAAGTTCGGTCGACTATAGTCAGGGTAACCTAGGGGCAGTAACAACGGGGAACGCCCCGAATTCAAAATTAGGATGAATTTGGTTAGATTCACCTCTGTCTTCCAGGCAGAAATTTTCGTCATACTTCATTGTGCTGAAATCTGCAAAAACGTTACGTCGACCTTATAATTTATATAAACTCTGATAGTCAAGCAGCACTGCTAGCACCGAGGTCACACTTAGTGAACTCGAAGCTAGTTGGAGACTGCGTGAACCGTTTAAAAGCCCTGGGATATAATAATAACAGGGTGGTCTTAAGATGGGTTCCGGGTTACGCGGGTCGGCACATTCATTGCCTATTGTAGGTAATGAATGTGTCGATAAACTTGCACGGGAGGGCTCAAAGAGTACACGATTTGGGCCTGAGCCATTTTGTGGAATCTTAAGAAGCCTAGCCCGATTAACCCTTGAAACTCTTTATCATAATAAATCACTTAAGATCTGGTCTTCCAGGCTTTTGATCGTAAATTCGCTTCAGAAACCCTGGGATTAAGTAAAAATAAATTGCATATTTTGGCAAGAGCCCTAACTGGACACTGTTGTCTTAAAAAAACACATACCCATTCTGGGACTAAGCAATTCAAGGATGTGTCGGTTCTGTTACATAAGAACAGAAACGCCTCTGCACATCCTAACTGATTGCGAACCTAATGCGCAAACGTAACACTCATCTGGGAAACTATGTACTCCACCCAGAAGAAGTGAAATTGCTCAAGGCTAAGCAACTCCTTTTATTCATTGAAGATTTAGGGCTTAGCAATGAACTATAGCCATAGCAGCGATCACAATAGATCTTTTAGGTCGCAGTGATACTGGTCTCCTTACCCAGACCTGTACGGCAGCTCGCTAAAAAAATAATAAAAATTCGGCTTCTATGGAGGCTTCGCTACTGCCGTACGCAAATAGAGACAAAAGACTTATGCTCTGTCCTTTTCTCTCATACCGTACTTTTCATATGCTTCTTGTCACTAATAATTATTATTCTTTTAATGGCGGGTCTATTGTATATCCTCTGTCTACGATATAAACCTTGGGATGTCGATTCTTTCCGAAAATGATCAATTTTAAACCGATACGAATCAAAATTTGATAAATTGATTCACAAAAAAATCGAGGTCCAAAAGAGCGATTTCGCAAAAATCGATCTTTGCTCTCAAAGTTAAAAAAGTAACTTATTTTTTATTTCTTTAACCAATTAAGAAGAGACGAAAGAAACTGAGCAGATAGCAGTTTCGTGAGTTTTTGAATAGAAAAACTGTCACTCTTTACGAGTTTGGGTACATTCAAATAATTGTAAATCATTTTAAAGTTCTTATAAAAAGAGAAAAAGATTCGATCATGATTTTCTAGAGCGAAATATCCATTCAGTACTATATACCGATTTAATAAATGGATCGTTTTAGCAAAATTTTTTTAATATTCTCCGATTAATCGATCTTAGGTCGACATGCCTATATAAAACATATTTATAATTTATATCGTCTATGGGTTTATGTTGGTTTGCATCAAAGACTACGATATTTATCAAAGAAAACATTAGTTTCTCTATATGGTCTGTGAGAAAGGTTAGAACTCAGAGCTGTAAAGCCAATTACTAAAAAAAAATAAAAACGTAGACAGAGACATGGAGGTTAGAGAACAGGAGAACGATCGCTACGTACATGAAGGTTAGAGAACCGGAGAACGATCACTATAACGATCATTATACGTACTAAAGCATAGCCCGCCTGTCCTTGAAAATTGTAGAATTTATAGCAGCGCTGACGTCGGGGAGTAGTGACTGCGAAGTTAGCTGTTTCTGAGTACAAGTAGATGAAGTTAGTTGAATAATGTACAAATTTTCTCCGCGGCATTAGTGAGAAAATTTTCATGCTCTGTAATTTTTGACAAAAAGAAACATTAAAAAATGGAGAAATATTTTATTGTATTGTGGATGTACAAGTTGTTTAGCATCTAATCGGAAAAAAAGACTGAAAATGACTTTTATGGACCGAACTGAGCGATCGCAGCCCCTCACTTATGGTGTCCATATTTCCGGGACACTATTTTCTACGGCGATCGTTCTCCTGTTCTCTAACCTCCATGGACAGAGAATTATGGAGTGTAGAGGTAAGGACAATCTCCCACAGGAGAATAGTTTAAAATGAGTCCTTCGTCCTTCTGTATGCAGTAAATTACAGTTCAAAAACTCTCCACAACAGCGCTCGAGTAGCTATAGGGTATGATAAATCGCCGTAGAATACGTTGAGTGATTAAAAAAAATTTCGAAGCAATAAAATAATTATTGTAAAAAGAGTTATGGTGAAAGTCTATTCTGCAATAAAAATTATAAAAAGTACTTTAAAATTTAGACCGTAGCTACAGTCGCGCCACCTGTTTAGGGCATTCCTACGGACACTTTTATATAGAGACTGTACTCCTTACCTCTGCACACTATACAGAGAATGCTATCTCTGTCTACGTTGAGAGTTTTGGCGGGAACCCCGCCATAGACGGATGGTCGCTCCTGTTTTTTTCGCTTTAATAATGGTTTGATGTGGAATTTGATTCGTAAAAGTGATGCGATTTTGTGAATTAAGTGTCTAGGCGTGTGAAATATTAGAGAAAACGATGAAACAAGTGCTTTGATATTGATATAAACCTAAAGTTAATGTGATCGCTTGGGTGTCTTATGAACTTGAGTGGCTGTCGTCATCAACTTTCCGCTGGGTTGAGCTGTCGTCAAAATCTCCCAAAAACTTCGCAATGTCACGCATCAGCATATTGTGATGGAAAAATATATAAAATGAAGATTCTGAAAGAAATGATAGGCTCAGAAGAGCTAGAACCCAGAGCCGTAAAGCCAGTTAAATAAAAAAAATTGCGTTAAATTGTCTATAGGTTTCTCTGTCTACGTTATAAACGTAGACAGAGAAACCTATAGAAAACTTCGCGCAGTGAGACCTATGTTCTTTTTATTATTATTACGGTCTCATTGTTCACAAATTCCAAACACATTGTATATCATTGGATTCCTAGATAAATGTCCTATAATTTGAAAGTACCTTTATTTAAAACTATTGTAATGTGACCGAACTATATGTAAATAAAAAGGAAAAGGGTTGTTTCTGAATTTCCGATCTAAAAGAAAAATAATCAAACAATTTATAGTTTTATTTCTGCACTTTATTTCACTTCTTACTATCTAGTAATAAGTACGTATAAAATATTTGCACCTTTCATAGTAAAAAGTTGAGAAAAAATTACGATTTCCAAAAAAAGATTTTTTTGTACATGAAAAAACATATCTAAAGTAGCTCAACTTTGCGCGATAGTTTTGTTCACTCTGTTTATTCAAATCCAGCAAAATATATATTTTAAAAGCTTGATTTATGATTGTATAAATACATTCAGAGATTGGGCTCAAACCTTCTTTTATTTTTCAAAAGAAGGTAATAATTAAACTCTTAGGTTTGGTGGCCGGAAAGATGACCTCCAAAACTACGCCATTTTTATAAAAACTAAGCTAAGAAATTGAACAGTAAACTTATATTCTTAAACTACATAAATTTCTATTACAAAAAAAATCACTCTAAATAAATAAATTCTTGTAATTTCTAATAATAAATCCTTGAACATAAAAATGTTAAGCGATTCAAAAATAGAAAAAGTGTCCTGTCATATTATGACCGATCATCAAGCAAGATAAGAATTGATAAAATTGAAAAGCGTGTAATGCATTTATTTTTCTAAAAATATGTAATGATGATATTAACACAGAAAAAAAAGAAAAATTAAAATCTTAGTAAAATTATGCAAGTAAAAGGTGTATCTATATTAATATAACTCTGCTTGATTGCCGGTCATATCATTACCGGCCGGAACACGCATTTCGTTTAGCCTAACTGTTTCTAATACGAATCAATTTATGTACTTCTACATAGTACAGATTACTTGCTTATGAAATTATTAACTTAATAAAACAAAAACAGTACGAACAAATTTGAAAGTAATCAAAAAAATCTTTACTATAGTCATTGAAGTAATATGTACTTGCGTACTAGAACAGCTATCTCAAACAATGTATTGTTAAATAGGTAAATTATATCGAGAAAAATATTTAAATTTTGTCATTTATTTTGTATATTATATTTGCATAATTAATATAATATTACATCATATTATATCATAATTACATTTTTATGATATTTTTATCTGAATAATTTAAAAGGTATCTAATATCTATGTCACATATAAAAACGTACTAAATGTGTGATAACAAAATTTATTAACATAAAATTTTAATTACAAGTATATTTATTTAAATTAGAGTAAGAATCGTTCATAAATGCTGGGCATGCGAAAGTTAAAAATGGACGCATTTATTCCACTTTGACTTTGATGTGGAAACCTAAAAATAAAAAGAATAATAAGTAGATTTAAACATGAAAATTTTAGCCTAATTATAATAACTCATACACGTTTCTACAAAAAAAAATGTGTATAATAATATATTCGTCCCTTAACAGAAATGACGCGTCTGAAGAAATTAATTTCATAATCTATATTCCATGATACGAGATGGCGTCCTAGGAATAATACGTTTTATTTTTAATCTTTAATACTTTTTAATTGCTTAAGTATCTTATTAACCGATGAAAAGGTTTTTACTGACATTTCTTGAATTATTTGTGCAATATCGAAGTACACACGACGGCATATTTTTATCAACATTTTTTTTTAAAATCAACACAACACGTAACAACTCTACAAACGCCTAGCGAGTGACTGATTAAAGTGCGGTGTATGCACCGCAGTTAAGTGGAACAGAGTAGCTGAATGCAGTCTCGCCTCTATAATTATATATATTATATATTATGGTACGTAGTACATAATAGCTCAATGCTTAGACAGAGAAACCAATAGACTAATAAAAGATAAGCGTGGCCTTGAGTGAGATAGGACGATAACGTAGTCTTAGGTTATACAATAATCTTTATCACTTTTAAACATATTTGGATAAAATTTAAAGGTATATTTATACAGTTCTGTAACGAAATTTAAAATTACAATTGAATTTTATGCGTAATACCAGATAAAATGTAATATACTTACTAGTGAAATGATATACCGGTGAGTTTACGTTCACTATCACTTTTACATCCTAAGACACTACATCTAACCATTTTTAAGGTTTTAATTGTTCTAAGACCTGAACTGAACAAGATTCACCAATCTTAAGCTCACAAAATACTTTTTTTCTCACTTAAAACAACTTGTAAACTCTTTAGATCTTCACGAACTGTCAAAGTTTGTTTCGCAAAGTGTAGTTTGCTAAACAAAAAAAACCGGCACGGAGAAATGGACAAAAAATCACACCGTTCTGTCTCATTTCTATGCATGACGTATACATAAATGTATCTTTTTCGTGTGCGAATGCGAAAGAAGGTGTCAATTTGTCTATAGGTTTCTCCGTCTACGATATTATGTCTGTTTTTATACACTATAAAATACTTTATTGTGGTCTATGCCTTGGTAGTTTTGTAGAAATTTATATGAATATGGATAATGTTCTGTAAAAACAGACATCTTTATAAAATAAAAGCTTTTAGCCACAGTTGCTTTGTACCATTGTTGCAAGTGGCCGTTATAAAGTTTTATAAGCTGAAATTTAGTACGTTGTGTTGCTTCAAGAGATGCGCACTTTAGATCATTACGTCCGCTCCAAAAGAGCACTAATTAGATCAGAATTACTGCCCTATGAAAAAACTATTTTTTCGTTTTAAACAAAACCAAAGACACTATGCAATAGATAACAGTATCAAAGACAAAGATATGCTCTTTTATTTTAAATCATAACCTGGCAATGTTTCTTAGAAGAAAAAAAAAAGAAATCACTCTGAACTTTCGGCATTCGTTCCACGTGTCGCTTTGGTGAAGGTGCTCCGTTTTTTTATAGAATTTTATATTTGTGTCTGGATTAAAAACGAAAGTATTATACTTTTTTATATTCCTTGTAATATAGTTAACACGTAGATATGTAATTTGTGGTATAAAAAGTGAAAAGTAAATTGCCAAAAGTACTTCAAAATCCGGAAGGCCCATTTTGGCGGTTGGGTCATAAATGTGTTAATTTTCAAATTCTCATTTATTTTTAGTGTAAAATGTAGGTAAAAATAGTTTTCTTACATATTTCAAATAACTTGACGTTGTATTTATTTCAAATTCACACAAAAATATTTGTGAAATATTGTTCGAAATGGAATCTTTAATTAGGAATGAAAGTGAACGCATGTAAGACGAAAGTGATGGTTTTTGAAAGAGAAGAAAGCAAAACGGTATGTGAAATAAAAATAGAAGGAGAGTTAATTGAGCAAGTGGATGAGTTTGTGTATTTGGGATGTGTATTTAGCAGGGATGGTAGATATGATAGGGATATAGAACGACGAGGAAATGCAGGGAATAGAGTGAATGGGGCACTACACTCTATTATGAAAAACCAGAATGTGTCAAAACAGGCACGTATGGTAATTCATAATGCTGTGTTAGTCCCTACTTTAATGTATGGTAGTGAAAGCTGGGTGTGGCAGAAGAAGCACGAAAGTAGAATAAATGCAGTAGAAATGCGGTCTTTAAGGAATATGCTAGGGTTGAATCTGAATGACAGGGTGAGAAATTGCGTGATAAGAGATAAATGTGGTATGCAAGATGATATTGTGACCAGGATTAAGAAAGGAATGCTTCGGTGGTTTGGTCATGTGGAAAGAATAAATGAGGAAAGAGTGACAAAGCAAATTTGTATGGCAGATGTGAACGGCCGAGTCGGGAAGGGACGCCCTAGGAAAAAGTTTATCGACCAAATTGGCGATATTTTGAAAATGGGCCACGTTAGAAATACCCTTAACCGACGAGCATGTATGCGTAGATATATGGATGTAAAAGAGGCGAAAGAGGTATGTCAGGATCGCGCCAAATGGAAGTCCGTAGTCTCTGCCTACCCCTCTGGGTGACAGGCGTGAGTGTTTATGTATTATGTATGTATGTTCGAAATGTCATACAGATAAAATATTATTATTATTTTTTTAATTTTTTATATTTAAATATTTTGGTATGAGTAACGAATGGAAACACATAAAACATAAAAATATGCATATTTCCAAACATTTTCATATAAATTTCTCCAAAAACAAAAGTATAGAATTCAAATTAGTAGTAATTTTGTCACTAAAATTGAAGTATATACTACTACTATGCTATACAGGGTAATTTATGTATTTTATTACAATTTCTAGCAACCAAAAATAATTTTATTCGATAGTTTATACATTCAACAAGAATTCCTGTAAGTTTTATCCATAAATATTGTCTCAAAGTGAAAATATAGCAAAACTTGCAATATAGCAAAAAAATTTCTAACTTACAAATTTTCCCGCCATTAAGGTCACGAGTGAACGGGAGTATAACATGTCGCGCGCTGTCAGAGCGTACGTAGTGAATCCACTCGAAGTTCGTAAAAATCATGCCAAACTAAGTACTTATTCAATTTTTGTAAAAAATATTAATATACTAACATTTTCTCAAATAGGTAACCGAGAATTTATCCGCACACCGCCGTATTTCACGGCATACATGGGCGTGCAACTTATAACATTATTTTGAGAACAAATTGATATCTTTTTGTGCTGCCATCTTTCGTGTGGGGCACGTAAATTAAGACTTACTTTTAACGAACTAGAGGGCACAATTACGTATTAAGTCTATGCAAAGGAAACAATCCATGTGCTACGTACATACGCAATAAACAATAATGGCGGATGGCGGTCGCTACTCACTAATAGTAAAGCGAATAGTATAAAAATCAAAATCACTAATAGTATAGAAATCAATTTAATATTATTCCGATTTCTAGTGCATTTATACACTGTGCTGTGTGTGTATTTAGAAAGGATAAAACCGATTGTGAAATTTACAATAACTACATTTGTGATCGGATCTTTGAGGATCGTTTTTTATATCCTCGAACCAAGACTTCCCAGAACCCAGTCTTAACCTTGGTAAGTCTATTAAAAGCTTTCTCACTGTCATGTTTAATAGCAATTCTTTTAGCAGTAAGCCCTAGATTATAACGCAGGGTAAGGTTTACAATTCACACACTGGCTTAGCAATAAAAGCTTTATTCACTTTTATCGGTTTCTTTGTTAAATATTAAGCTTTAGTCGTATTTTTCATTAGAGTCATGTCATGTGTCCCCTCTACCAACTCTTTTTTGGAAATGTGGAAAGTATACTCAATGGTAGCATATATAATGTAATTAAAAGGAAAACTATCGCAGCAAATTAGAATTAACAAGTTGGATTAGTAAAAATGTTGTTACAACTCCATAGAAAATGACATAAAACAACATTATAACTTTGTAATGCTATTGTGAACTGTAAGAAATAAACATTTTATGAAGAAATCTTACTTACTTACTACTTTCACTTATTTTTTAGTTGGTAGTTATTGTTGTCCCTTTCGAAGTACTCATATAATGAAATAGCCTCACACAGTTTCATTTGTAATACTCTTGGTTTATGTGGGTGACCCACAGTATAATTTAGGGTAGTAACAGATTACCTAATTGGTAAAGTTTTCGATTATTACTTATAACATTATTTTGAATGATTTTAATAGAAAAAAAAGCATGTATCACAATAAAAAATATCTACATATAGAGTGTAACTTCATCTTTTTGTAAATTTTAATTATTTGACTGCTTTATTTCACACCTTAATTGCACAGATCAGCAAAGAGTGCCTACTTAGTGGTAATGATTCTTGTAATAATAAAATAGATTCTGTAAACAGTTTTTATAAATGCAGAAAGTTTTTAAAACCATTACCTTGGCAGAGGGAAATAACCATGCGGGGTGAGTCCATTGGGTTTAATGGTTTAAGGTGTGGCCCGCCACGCACTTGGCCCGTACTTTTTATTTTTTATTTTGTGATGTGAATGATTACAATGAAAATACATTAATTTATTCCTTAATATTATAATAACACTTGAATGCCTCATTGGTCTAGTGTCGTAAATGCAATTGTTGACCATGAGATCCTGGGTTGGGCCAAAATCTGTTTTTGGGTATTTCTATCAAGAAATTCTCAGCAGCAGTCTGGAGATAAGAAATTAGCTGCGTTTCACCCCTCTTGCCTTGGAAAGCATGTAAAGCCGTTAGTCCTATTTTCTCACTCTCCGGTTGTGACGAAATACCATCCCATTGGATTATGAGATGACCTGTGCTTGCACATACACTTGGGCACTATAAAATTTGGTCTGGAGGACATTATTATTATTATTAAATCTGTAGAAAAGTTGTGTCTGTAATTCTAATATATTTTTGAAAAAACAAGTCCAAGGGACTAAGTAAAAGGCATTGAAGCCAAATTAGTGGTTTTTTGATACTTGACAGTACCCATGGTCACGGGGGGGGGGGATTTAAATTCATCATTGTTTTGTTAAAACTAATTTTAATGATGAAAGAATGTACATATTAACACAATTTTTTCCAAATTTAAAAAGGTTAATAAAAAATTGATTTTAAGACAATTTGGTTATTGATACCTTTTTTATGGATACATCAGAAGATACACCTGATATAAAAAAATAGCAGGTGATTATAGACATAAGATATTAATGCAATTACGAAAAACTTCATTCACATGTTCCTATAACATATTATATCTATGCCAAATATCAATCATCTATGTTCAATAGTCTTTGAGAATTCAAAACCAAATCTTTGACAAACAGACATAAAGAAAGACACACAGCAAGGTGACTCTAATAGTGATTGAATTTTGCTAAATTTAGAATGAAACAACATTTATCAATGTTGCTTAATTAAACCCCACGCGAGCGAAGCCGCGGGTAAAAAGCTAGTAATTATGATATATGGTATGTAGCAGTGAACAAAACAAGCCCAAGAGAGTTTTATGTGTTACTTATATACTTTCACTACTATTACAGGTTTAGATGCTGAAACATTAGGAATTGAACCCACATCACTTATACCGGATGTACTTTCTTCACAAATTTCTACTACAAGATCACACGATAATCGTATAAGAGGTATTTAATTTATTTTTTTTAAAAGAAGAGGCGGCGTGGAAACGAGCATGCGGCTCACCTGATGGATAGTGACTACCGCCACCCATGTAGGACCACAACACTAGGGGCATACGCATTGCCAGCTTTAAAAAAAGAGTAGGCTCATTTCTTGAAAGTCCCAAATTGTATTGGTCCAGAAAATTCTCTGGTGGTAGTATAATATTGATAAACTCTTAATTATTGTAACTATATTCTATTACTATACCAGCAAGTGTGCGATTAGTTAAAGATTTAGTGACTGGAATTTAATAATGATAATGTCCTCCAGACTGAATTTCGGTCACTGCGGCCAGCCTCAACGGAGACTAGCCATCGGCGTGGGACAGGATTATAGTGCCCAAATGTATGCGCAAGCACAGGTGCACTATCTACTCCATCACTCTCATATTCCGATCGGACGTAAACCGACACGACCGGAGAGATATCAGGCGCAGGACCAACGGCTTTACGTACCTTCCGAAGCACGGGGGTGATATACCGTCAATTTTCTGACTCCGGGCAGCTATTGAGAATTTCTTGATGGAAAAACCCAATAATTAATTTTTTCGTCCGACCCGGGATTCGAACCCAGGACCTCATGATCAAAAGTCGCGCCAATACAACTACTAAACCAACGAGGCAGTCAATTTTTAAGGCTGGAATTTACTATAATAATAACAAGTACAACATTAAGATTTAATATCCTGAGAATCTTTTTATAGCTGAAACAAGTCAAAAGGCTTTATATCTAAACCTGGCTCACAACTCACTAGGTAAATAACATGTGGGGTAGGCAGTTGACCGAAATTATTCCTGTATCCAAACCTAGGAACGGGTTAGTCGTGGTTGCACCTTGCTTTTGTTGCATCTGAAATAACTAGAACTTTGAGAGGAAGCACTCCAGACTCAAAACTTTTGCAGATATAACTTCAAATTTTTGTTATCACTGGTCCGCAAGCCATGCAATAGGAATGCTACTTTTTTGCACTGTGCACACAGCAGCACTGTGCCAGCTCCAAAAGCATTCTAATAGTATATTGCATAATATGTATAATATCATTACAACGCAGTAGTTAGAATTAAAATTCTTTAAAAAAGAGATTCCAATACAATCAGGTCTACGCTGTCATTATTTCATCTGATCTCTATATGATTATCTGTTTGGCATACTTTTTTCAGATACATTGGTTAAAAGAAAATGTACAGATAAAACTGAAAAGAAAATGTTAAACAAAATAATGATTTCAAAAAACAAAATATAAGACAAAAAAGTCAAGTAACAGCAGCAGAAAAAATTGAAGCTTTACGATTTTGTGCAAGTGTACATATATATACTTTGTTAAATAACATTCAATATTGAAGTTATTTTTTGTAAGATGTCTTTTTATCGCATATTTAGTATTTACTTGTATTTCCTCTTGTGTTAAATATTTTATTGCTTCTTATTATTTAAAAAGTGCTCATAACATTTTATTTCTTTGCAGAAAATAAGTTGCTGCCACAAGAATGTGAAGATACGGCAGATATACTACTCCTGTTTGATCAATTGTTTGATTCTTTTAATGGAGGTTCCTGTAAGAAAACATACAAGATCTATAAAAATTGTGTAAAACCAAATTCATTGTTTAAGTTAGTAGTTAAGTGTTATTTTGTCATTATCGATTTTAATATGTCTGCCTTTTAATATTTTATTGCACCATCTCTTATGCAATCTTTGAGGGTCTGAACTATGTACAATTAACTTGATCAACAAATTTATGATAAGGGTCCTTACTTTTTATGTTTATGTCATGTTGGAAATTTTAATTTGATATTTATTAACAATTTAATGACTCGAAATATCCCATTTAGGGGGAATCATTGGTCAAATGTTTTTATTTATTTTTGTTATAATCTCCTCAACACATTATGAAGTTCTGTGAAAGTTCAAAAACGTTTTTCTTGAAACTACAAATTTGATGTATTTGCTTGGTGTGGGGTTGTCTTACAAAGATTATCATTACAATTATTACATCAATTACATACTATATTAATTTTTGTAATTGCTTGTATGTGTGGTCGTAATTACGTCGACGGAAGTGCTATTCTATTGTATATTAAAGTATTCTATGGTATGTTATAATACATATATGAAATGCTCATTTTGTAGAAAAAAATATATTGATTTACACATGTAAACAATGGTATAGTGGGCATAAGAAAGTCACTTTTGTAAATTATTTGTATTTTAAAAAAGTGTAGTTATTACACACATTTAAAAAAATAGTTATGTTACCAAAATATAATAACGTTATCAAGTACATATTTTAAAGATTAATAATGCTGCTCCAAAATGTATCTTTTAATATTAAGTAAAAGATGCAACAATTAATTGATACTAATTCTTAAAATTATCGAAGAGGAGCAAACCTTTGGAGAGGATTCAATTATCAGTGTGCTCTTAAATGGGTAGTAGTTGAGTCTTTCTTGTGGATGCCACTGTTTTTCTTGGTATTACTATTGGCGCCATGCGACTGACATTGAAGCCATATTTGTTTTATATAAGAGAGAGACGTATGTTCAATTTATATTATTAACTTTGGCATAGCAATATATTTATGAAAATGTAATAATATAATATGTATTTTTTGTATTTATTTTATTTTATTGATATTTATGTATATTTATCTTTTCATTTTTAATTTATAATTATATATTTATAGAAACCAACCAGATGAGAAAACTATACAGATACCCCAAAAATAATAATAATAATTCATTACTGACATTTTCATAGTTCACATACTTTTTACAAATATATACAATACATTATGAGTACCAATTTGAAATGGGTAGAAACCTGCTTCTCCTAGCTAGGTTTACTTAGTAACCTGTATTTAGGAGAACAGTCCCATCTCCCCTGTTGATGAGGAATACATAGTTGTATTGTTTAAATTAATTTAATTTTTTGTATAAAGAAATCATAAAATTTTATAGACATAATAAGTGATCTCTCTCTCTCTCTCTCTCTCTCGCGCGCGCGCGCGCGCGCGCGCGTGTGTGTGTGTGTGTGTATGTGTGTGTGTGTGTGTGTGTGTGTGTGTGTGTGTGTGTGTGTGTGTGTGTGTGTGTGTGTGTGTGTGTGTGTGTCAGTGCATGTACATGTATTAAATTTGTTTTATAAAATACCTCCTTACTTTTTTATGTTTATGTCATGTTAAAAATTGAAATTTGCTATTTATTAACAATGATTTCAAATATCCTATTTCGGGGAAATCATTGGTCAAATGTTTTTAATTATTTTTGTTATAATCTCCAACACATGAAAAGTTTTCTGAAAGTCGCAAAGGTGTTTTTCTTGAAACATTACAAATTTGATGTATTTGCTTGGTGTGGGGTTGTCTTACGAATGTCATTATTACAATTATTACATTATTTACATACCTGCATTAATTTTCATCTTTTTATAACTCGTTAAATAAAAATATTTTAGTTTTCAATCTCTGAAAATTTGCTAACTGCCAAAATGTGAGCGGTAAAATACCTTCTATTTACTACCTCTTCGTTTGGAGTGGAGGTCATTTTTACCAGTAAATAATCCAGATTTTATAATATATTATTGGCATCTTGCTAACAATTTCTTCATTCAACTTCCATCTCTTTTTTAACTTCCTGAAATCTCATTGTAATAGGTAAAACTTTGTTTCACAGCATATACGTTCCGAGTTATGTTTTAGACACTTTTTATAAAATCTTTGATTAAAGGAATTAAACAAAATCAAACAAAACTGACTAACAGAAGTTATTATAACAGCCCCGAATTAGCACACGTAGCATTGGCCGCTCCCCGAGCATAACACCTTGCACGGCGATAGATCTAATACAGGATTTTCCATTGCTGCTTATAAAAGTCCACTGCTGAACATAGGCCTCCCCAATAGCCTCATAGGGGGGGGGGGATTTTGCCAAGTTGCCACGCTTGTTAAGTTGTAACAGTTATTATTCTAAGTAGACCATTTTAAATTTATTCATACTCGTGTAATTGAAGTGTTTGTCTGTACCTAAAATTGAAATAACGGACTTCTGTTAAACTCAGGGGGTTATTTGAATACTGAGTTCGCGAAAAGTGACGACTAAAGGGATGGCGGGTCGAACGATGAAGTAGACAGTATTAGTGTGGTTCGAAAGAAACCAAAACAAAATGGCGGACGTGGCACGTGGCGGACTTTGGACAATATACTTGCTATGAAGTATCTTTGCTCTCTTGGGGTAATTAAAAATGTTTTGAAAATAAAATCAAAACAAAGTTGTTAAAGACAAATATTTATTGAACATTAATTATTAATATGTAATGACTTATTTGCACAAAGTCAAAGACAACCTAATACACGTTGGTTAAAATTCGTGTTTTACTCCTAATTTTAGGTATTTTATCAGGTTACACTTAGGTATATGTCAGCTTACTTATGCATCATCCGTAGTTCATTTTCTCCCACATCACTATCTAAGAGCAATTATAAATGCTCCCATTTAGCAGTTTACTACGTCATGCGTATAAATCTTAATTCTTTTGAAATAAAATTTCCCCTTTCGATAAGTGTAAGTATCAAATAAAGAGAATTATTTTTTAATTTAAATTTCAAAAGCATTCTTACTGTCTTTGTCCTATTAACTTAATTATTGCTTACTTTGGTGTTAATTGTAAATTGATCATTGACACCATTTAATCATGTTTGTTATAAATCTTTTATTATATATATTTTTTAATTACTGCCATCGTAGCATTTTTGCAAAATTCATAACTAGTTGAAAGCTTAATATGAACTTTATCTCCTTTATCATCAAACCAAAACATGTTCATCATATTTTCACTCTTAACATCCTCAGTCTTCAAAACCTATGACATTTGCATTGTAATGTAGTGAGGAGAACACTAGCATCTCATCAAGCATTAAGAAACACAAGCACTCTGCCATGCTCAAGTCTTTCATTTCTTTAATTTAAAAAAGTTTATGCCTGGCTTAATTAGTATTTATTTAAGGACATTTTTAATGTCCGTTTTGAGTAAAGTGAACAATTTACCTAAGAATATATATCTTTTAAGGCTTTTTTTGTTTTTATCGACGTGGCCAAACAATTTGTCTTCGAAATTGTACCATCTTCCACGATATTCATATTATACTGTACTAACTGCACATTCAGGAATATGTGGGTGTGCATAGTCAATGATATCAGTTTTATTGAAATATTATTTCTTAGTATTATTTTTGTTGCTCTATGTGATTATATGGTACCTTCCACAATTTATTAGATTGATTATAGTTTCGCAAATGGATTGTGAGGTTGTATTATGTATGAGTATGTTATAATACATATATAAAATGCTGATTTTGTAAAAAAAATATTGATTTACACATGTGCAATGGTATAGTGGTCTTTAAAGATTAATAATGCTGCTACAAAATGTATCTTTTTATATTAAGTTAATGATGTACCACTATTAATTAATTAATACTAATTCTTGAAATTATGGAAAAGGAGCAAACCTTTGGAGAGGATTCAATAATTAATGTGCTCTTAAATGGATTGGGAAAGCACAGTTTTTCTTGGTATTACTACTAGAGTCATGTGACTGACATTGAAGTCATATCCGTTTTTTAAAAGAGAGCCGTACGTTCAATTTATATCTTAAATTGTAAAAGTCGCGTAGAGAAAAATTTAAAGAAATAAATATATTAACTTTGGCATAGCAATAATTTATGTACAATAATGTATGTATTGTTGTACATATATATATATATATATATATATATATATATATATATATATATATATATATATATATATATATACTAATGTATGTACATAAAAACATAAAAAGCTTTCATAAGAATAAAGATGTTTATACTTTAAAAACTAAGAACAAACATAAGCTTGTAACACCAGTTACTAGACTCCACTGAGTCAGTAGTGCTTTTATGAGGCAACATATACGCTTTTAAAACAAAATTTCAGAAAATGTACAAAATTTGTCAATAAGTTGAAATGTTTTATTAAAGGAAAAATGTACAAAAAGTGTCATCCATATAAATCTTAATTCTTTTGAAATAAAATTTCCCATTTCGATAAGTATAAGTATCAAATAAAGGAAGTTATTTTTTATTTTAAATTTCAAAAGCATTCTTGCTGTCTTTGTCCTATTAACTTAATTATTGCTTACTTTGGTGTTAATTGTAAATTGATCATAGACACCATTTAATCATGTTTGTTATAAATCTTTTATTACATATATTTTTTAATTACTGCCATCGTAGCATTTTTGCAAAATCCATAACTAGTTGATAGCTTAATATGAACTTTATCTCCTTTATCATCAAACCAAAACATGTTCATGATCATATTTTCGCTCTTAACATCCTCAGTCCTCAAAACCTATGACATTTGCATTGTAATGTAGTGAGGAGAACACTAGCATCTCATCAAGCATTTAGAAACACAAGCACTCTGCCATGCTCAAGCGTTGTTCTTTCGTTTGCTTAAATATAATTGAGTTTATATCTGGTTTAATTAGTATTTATGTAAGGACATTTTTTAATGTTCGTCTTTGCCAAACAATTTGTCTTCGAAATTGTACTATCTTCCACGATATTCATATTATGCTGTACTAACTGCACATTCAGGAATATGTGGGTGTGCCATAGTCAACGATATCAGTTTTATTGAAATATTATTTCTTAGTATTAAAATAATATAAATGTTGCTTTATGTGATTATACGGTACCTTCCACAATTTATTAGATACAATACAATATTTATTTGCATTCCATAATATGGATTGATTATAATTTCGCAAATGGTTTGTGAGGTTGTCTTATGTATGAGTATGTTATAATACATATATAAAATGCTGATTTTGTAAAAAAAATATATTGATTTACACATTTACAATGGTATAGTGGGCATAAGAAAGTCACTTTTGTAAACTGTTTGTATTTTTAAAAGTATAGTTATTACACACATTTAAAAAAAGTTTTGTTACCAAAATATGATAACGTTATCAAGTACATATTTTAAAGATTAATAATGCTGCTACAAAATGTATCTTTTTATATTAAGTTAAAGATGTACCACTATTAACAATTAATTGATACTAATTCTTGAAATTATGGAAAAGAAGCAAACCTTTGGAGAGGATTCAATTATCAATGTGCTCTTAAATGGGAAGTAGTTGAGTCTTGTGGATACCACAGTTTTTCTTAGTATGAGACATTGAAGCCGTACGTTCAATTTATATCTTAAATTGTAAAAGTCGCGTAGAGAAAAATTTAAAGAAATAAATATATTAACTTTGGCATAGCAATAATGTATGTACAATAATGTATGTATTGTTGTACATATTATATATATATATATATATATATATATATATATATATATATATATATATATATATATATATATATATATATATATATATATATATATATACTAATGTATGTACATAAAACATAAAAAGCTTTCATAAGAATAAAGATGTTTATACTTTAAAAGCTGAGAACAAACATAAGCTTGTAACACCAGTTACTAGACTCCACTGAGTCAGTAGTGCTTTTATGGGGCAACATATACGCTTTTAAAACAAAATTTCAGAAAATGTACAAAATTTGTCAATAAATAAGTTGAAATGTTTTATTTAAGGAAAAATGTACAAAAAGTGTTATTATAATATCAAAAAATACATCAATAATAACCCCTGTGATTGAGGTGATCGCCACCATGTACTATTAAAATTTATTTAAAAAATGTATAAACAAAATGATTGTAAAGTGAAATATGTTTTAAAAAACGTCCCGCTGGGTTTCTTGTTGGTTCTTCCCAGGACAGAGGTATCTGTAGTAAATAAAACATGACTTTCAATAAGTATTATGTAATAATCTATATTTAATAATAATAATTCTATTGTATTGTATTCTCTGTAACATAATATATTTCCTAACTTAACTAACCAGTTAAAAAGAATATGTTTAAAGAAATCAATTGATATTGTGCAAATATTGTTAAATTTAACACATCTAATGTTATTAATTTAGGCAAGAAATTTTTAAACAATAAACATTTTAAATATATCCGGTTTTTATTTTATTAATAGGAACTAGCAATTAGCACAAGAAATATAAAGAACCATTAATTACATTGCAGCACTTGTGCAATGTAATTAATGGTTCTGAAAATATAAAATTATAAAGTGCAAATAAAGGGCGGGCCCAAAGCACTCTTAATTTTACGCCACCTGACGGTTGGGCACGGAACTTAACGTAAGTAAAACTTGAGTTGCTCATCTATCTCTAGTATATAGTCAGTAATCTATGACGGCATAGATTCTTAGAACAAAAAAATTTGCCCTTATTTTCAACCATAGATTCAAACCGGTAGTGTAGAATATGACATTTCATATTACCACAGATTGAGTTCCAAACTTCCATAACTTTTATTCACAGAGAACAGAGACCATTAAGAGCGTAGACAGAGTTTCTCTGTCTACGATTAAGAGGATATAGTATAGGATCAGGATACTCCTTTCATTATTTTCAGTTTATACTTCCTGTTTATAAAAAAGTACTCTGTGGTTTATACAAGGATACTCTGTACCTATTCATTATTTCAAATTTTCAATTTCGTTACAGTTTGTTGGAGTTTTGGAAATTTGGATTTGATCGAATGAAATTACTTTGAAGTGTTAAAACTCCATGCTTATCCTCTCACGTTAAAAATTGTGTACTCGTCATGAAGAATGCTTGTTGTGTTTCGCATTGCAAAAGCGAGCGTCATAATGTAAATTACATTGTTTTCCAAAGACTGAGCTAAGACTCAGGTGTGTGGAAAAAATAAATTGTGAAAAATTAAAGCAGCTCAATGCAGAAGAGCTACATATTTTTTTGTGTGTCATAAGCACTTCGGGTATACCTATATACACCTATGATATAATGATAGGTCATAATCACAGAATCGCCCTGAGTCATAATATGACAGGTTATCAAACGTTATTAAACGTCCGTTTGCAACATGCATGATGCAGTCATAATGAGTCATGTGACAGCTCATCAAGTGAAGGGATATAGAAGTTTACATATTTATTTATATTTGGTTTCACTTTCCTATATAAAAAAGTACTGTGTGGGTTTCACGTTGTGTAAAATAGTGTTATTTATTTCGAGTTACAATTATTCACCTCAAGTTATGAATTTATAAAAAACACGATGGCAAAAATGGAGTGTAGTGATGTCAATGAATTTGACGAAAAATTTAATGAGCAGTGTCGAACATGTCTTAGCATTGGCGGTAAGATGTTGCCTCTAGGGGATTTCGAGAAAATTTATAGAAATCTTACTTCCAACTATGAATTTATTGTAAGTTTTCAAGTTAACATTATTTATTAATTTATACATACATAAACTTTTTTGCATGTACTCAGAGGGATAGGGATGTTATGGATTTCCATTTGGCTCGCTGCATTTTGCTCGCAAGCGTTGTCTTATGTTGCGCTGCTCAGACGCGTGATATAAACGGGTGAAACTGCCGGAGAGCGCTAGTCTTCCATAAAACACCAATTTGGTCGGTTAACTTCTGCATGGCGTGTCCCTGGCCGACTTGGCCTCTAGTTTTGTTTATTCATCTATTAGTATTATTAGTTTTTATCATTGCTGTGTGTCAGTCAAGTAAGAGTGTAAAGTGTAAGAGTAATAGAAAAACCTCTGAACTCTGAGGGTGGGCAGAATAGAGTTATATTCGGATACTTTGGGACCTAATACACAGAATATTTTAGTGGTTAAAGTTCAGCCTGCAATTTAACTATAAAGAACACCTTAAATATACTAGTCTAGTTTCTGGATGTTAACGCTGTTAGTCTATGCGACTCTTACAGCTTCCTCTGACTCAGGGCTGGTGGATGGTTTATGATATGGTATTGTTACCAATCATCATGTCGCCTTTTTAGGCGTTATTGAGCTATCTAACCACTGTCCGAGGGGGGAGTGCGCACCCCCGTCTCTGACTGCTCAGCTTGTGTTGGTCGATGGTCTGGGCGGTGAGAACCGCCGAGGAATGCGGGTGTACAGTGTGTGCGCGGTGTGTGCTGGAACGTGTTGTGCCCGTCTATGGGTGTGATGCGCCCAATTCGTAATCCTAATAGTGCTTGTCCCATTTAGTGTGGGTGTAGTGACATTGTGTGATGTGCCTGCGACGTTTGGGTCGACTGGATTGAATTGCGGTTATTAAATATACTGTGACTTCTTATAAGATATAAAATGAAAAATATTTCAAAAGTATAAAGGGCCTCATTTATATTTCTGTCATCAAAATAGTGTTTTTATTACATCAGTTTATAGAAAAAGCGCAGAAAATACCTGTATAAGGAAGATTTTTGTGTCATATTACGGATTTTTTATTTAATATTTATTCTGGCTGTGTGTACATTACTAAACTCTTTAACTAACGGCTGGACCAAGTTTGATGAAATTTTGTGTTGTGATTAAATTGATTCAAGAATGGTTAAGATTCACAATTAAACCTGGTAGATGGCAATGTTGTCGAGATACAGAAATCACCTGTGCATAGCTGTGGTGGATTGTTAGTTTCACTATAAGTTTCTTTAATCATTTAACTGTCCCTTGAGACTCTTTCTTGTGAGAGTATATGAACGTTTTTATTGTTTAACTATTGTATCTTTTCCACAGACAGAAGAAGCTGTTAAGTAATACCATTAAAAAAATATTGATATCTTCTAGGCACCATAGTCATCAGATCTTTTGCGTCTGTGTTGGGAGTGTCATGCACTGCTTAATAGTATTCAAAAATTTCAAGAACAAGTTAAAAAAGCAAATGAAATGCTATGTTTGGGTCAGGTTGGCCATACATATTAGTAATGTTTGTTATAGTTAATATTAATATTCTCTTACTTTTGTTTAAATGTGTTTGTTTCAGAATTTTTTATTTTCTCTATCTAAACTGTCGACTGTAATATCGAACAACAATAAACCTAACGCGGTATATGTTTATAACCAAGTGCTGGAGAAAGAGATATTTAAAGCAGAAAAGTGTACTAATGTAGATTCAAAAGACCTAGCAATGGATAATATTGACGAATCAGACTGTTATTCTATGGATAGCAATAATATTTATGAAAAACGGAAAATTAAAGATAGTAGCTTAAAGATATTGTGGAAGTAGGAATAGCTAAAGAATCTAATGAAGATAGAACAAAAGTGAAGAAAGTCAACAACAAATGGGCACAAAAACAGGCAATACAGAACAAAAAGGCAAAATTTAAAGAAATTAATTGCAAAGAACTACATATTGACAAAATTTTTTGCAAGCTGCAATTAAATGAAGGAGAACCAAAGAAATATGTGCAGAATAAAAGTGACTCTCAGCTCAATAAAAGAGGAATATTAATGGAGCAAATAAAGAGTGCTGATGATATAGTGAGTTGTTTCTTCCTGACCAGTGGTAACTCAAGGTTGAATGCTTGCATTAATATAATAACAAGTCTTACACAAGCAGTTGTTCAGTTACGGCCTATTACGGTCCACTGTAGAACATAGGCCCCCCCTCATAGATTGCCTCATAGGGATATTTGTTATAGTTGCTATGACGGTCAAGTGGGTTGTCAACATTTATTTTTTATTTTTAGTCATTATTAGAAAGACACTGCTGCCTATCTCTTGATTTGTTTCTCTCCGTTTCCTTTTATGACGCTCACAAGATGAAAAGAATTATAGAATATTCTTACACCACCAGTACATGGTGTGGAGCGTCACTGTCAACACTAGTAACTCAGGGTTAAATGTTTACATTAAACATCATCACTATAGGCTATCAAAAGTCCACTGCTGAACCAATCTATTACCAATAGAGGTGGTTGGTATGGGAGTTATAGTACAGTTGCCATGATTGGCGGTAGGGTTGATAATGGCACACAGTACATGGTGTGGAGCATCACCGTAAACACTAATAACTCAGGGTTAAATGTTTACATTAAACATCATCATTATAGGCTATCAAAAGTCCACTGCTGAACCAATCTATTACCAATAGAGGTGGTTGGGATGGGAGGTATAGTACAGTTGCCATGATTGGTGGTAGGGTTGATAATGGCACACCGTTTTTTTATTTAAATTATTATCTCCATCTTATGTTTCAGTTTCCCTAGTAGTGTATTAGGGAAACTTAAACGGAACTATTAGGGTAGTGGATTCTCCAGTTGTTTACTTTGTTTCTTAATGTTACGTTAGTGACCTGCCCCAGTTTTGTAAGGGTACAATGTATTAATATGCATGTATTTTACATATTAACCTTCCTAAATCATTTCGTCTATTGATGTAAACCACATCAAAATCCCTTCTGTAGTTTAAAAGATCTAAGCATACAGGCAGCTGGAAGCTACTTCGTTTTATACTATGTAGAGATTTTGCTTATTGCATCCCTTTTTTAATTGTGTATGAAGAGTGTTTCAATCTTGTACTACAACTGTTATCAGTCTGTAAATCATTGTTCTACTTTTTTATTTTTGAATTTATGGTGCTCAAAATGGATGCTGTGCTATATTGATCTATCTGTGAAGCAATATATGTATCATAAAATTTTATTGTATTTTAAACATGTATGTTCCTTTGTGTATTGTAACTTTTCTATTGAAGTGTTATATAAAATGTTATTAAATATTGCACACAGTCTTAATGACGTAAGTAAAACTATTTAAAAAAAAATAACAATAAAGTACCCAAAAATTGTGAACACCGATCTTCGAATTGCTTTCCTGTTAAGATTTTGCAGATGTAAATTCATTATTAGTGGGGATTTGTAGGGTACCCTGATGATATGCAAGCATTAATATAACTGTTGAAATCACCTAAAGTTTGTTTTTTAGACAGTGAAATCATACAAATGTGACATCTGTTCCAAGAGTGCATCCGACAAGAACAAACTGTCAAATCACATACAAAATCACTATATTATGTATAAATGCCGAGTTTGCAATTATATTTGTAACAACAAAAAGCATAGGTTGCTTCTAGGCATAAAAAGATATTACAGTGTTTAAAATGTGACTTACTTTTTGGGTAAGTGTTTTTTTAAGTACTGGAGTATATAATACAAAAAAAATTTCCACTTTTTTACAGGATAGGGTGACAAACGAGCACACAGTCCATCTGATGGTAAGTGGTTGCTGCGGCCCATAGACATCTACATCTATCCTTCATTATAAGTCAAAATGCAGATGCATTGTCACCCATAAGGACTAAGATAGAATGCCTCATTTCCAGTAAAAAGGTATCCGATTCTCTACACTCACCATATGAAACACAGCAGCATTAAGCTACTATTTCACGCTGGTGTTCTGTGAGAGCGTTGCCCTTCCCCGGTCGAACCAAACCATTCGTGCTACAACTATAATACTAACATAACTGCTGCATGGCTCTAGCAAATATAAATGTTGATAAGTTTAGAGTATTATAATTAGAAGATTCTGGAGTATTATAACCTTGATGTCTTGCCAGTTTTTAGAGTCGACTAATGGAAAAAAATTTCAGGCTTTCAGCAGCAGTAATGATGCCCATCTGGTAAATTTTTGACATATGTAAGGATGACAAAGAAGCTCACAGTCCACTTGGATTTGACCTACATCTATCCACAATTTAGAATCAAAGTGTGGATGTTATCCCTTACACCTAAGATGAAATGCCTTGTTATCAGTATCAGATCAGCGTTAATGTTTTTTTTAAATACAACTTAAGTGACAAATTAAGTAACAGTCCACCTGATGGTAAGAGACTAGTACAGTCCAAGGATACCTACAGAATACTTCAAAATCATAACACTACAGATGTGTTTTACCTTTGACGACTAAAATAAAATTCCTCACAGCCTGTAATTATAATCACTCTGTACACCAACTTGTTTTTTTATAGAATAAGGATAAGGGTGACAAACAAGCACCAATCCACCTGATCGTAAGTAAATGCTGTGGCCCATAGACATCTACATTTATCCTCGATTAAGAACAAAAAAGCAGATGCGTTGTTACTCCTAAGGACTAAGATGGAATCCCTCGTTTCCAGTAAAAAAGGGTCTCCGGATCTCTACACTCAACGTACGAAACACAGCAGTATTAAGCTGCTATTTTTATTGTTTGGGGTAGTAGTTATGTGAGATCTATCATATGAGAAGTGTGTGGATAGCTTTTGACATGTTTCCATTACCGTTTTAAAAAAAAAATATTTCAGGAGTCGCAGAGATTTCTTTGAGCATTTCAAGGAATGGCATGAGAAGTTAATATGTGACCAGTGCGGTATTAGTTTCAAAATGAGATATTGCATCAAGGATCACATCAGGTAAGGAACAAATACTGGAGGAAAATAGAAGAAAAAAGTGAAATTGATGTCTTTAACATGTTGAATTAAAATGTTATTAAAATATAATTTGAAAATCACCACACTCTCATTTGTTATTGAGTGTGTAAATACGCAATATATCTTAGAATATATGTATAAGAACTTAAAACTTGTTTTACCCCAAATACAGATGCTATTAATGTTCTGTTTGTTGAGAGTACAGTTTGTCCAAACCTTTTAATTGCTAGCTAAGCTATTAATAGCTTGTTCAGAACTGTTATTTGATGTGGTGGAGCTATATTACAGTTGTAGTATAAATGGATCTGCTCGACATAAGTAGGATCACATTCTCATTGAATACCGCGTTAACAAGGTAACGAGGCATTCGATCTTAGTCCTCAGGGCTGACAACACATAAGCATTTGGATTCTTAATAGGGTATTTTCCAAATTTTTGGAAACTGTTTATATTTAAAGATTCGGACAAACGATTTCACAGAAAAATTAACATAAATCAAATAATAAATATAAAATCTTTTTTTCTCCATTAAACCAATTAAAGTTGGATTTATTTTTAATGGCATTGAGCTATTATGTACTACGTACTAGAGGCGACACTGCATTCAGCTACTCTGTTCCACTCAACTGCGGTGCATGCACCGCACTTTAATCAGTCACTTGCTAGGCGCTTGTAGAGTTGTCACGTGTTGTGTTGATTTAAAAAAAATCTCTTGACAAAAATATGTCCTCGTGTGTACTTAGATATTGTACAAATAATTCAAGAAATGTCAGTAAAAACCAAGGAATTACATTTCATCGGTTAATGAGATAATTAATCAATAAAAAAGTATTATAGATTAATAATAAAACAAATTATTCTAAAGACGCCATCTCGTGTCATGGTATATAGATTATGAAATTAATATGTTCAGATGCGACATTTCTGTGGTTACTTAAGTATAGGACGAATATATTACATATTATACACATTTTTTCGTAGAAACATGTAGGTATAAGTTATTATAATTAGGCAAAATTTTTCATGTTTAAATCTGCTTATTATTCTTTTATTTTATTTTTAGGTTTCCACTTCAAAGTCAAAGTGGAATAAATTCGTCCATTTTTAACTGTCACGTGCCCAACATTTATGAACGACTCTTATTCTAATTTAAATAAATATATTTGTAATTTAAATGTTATGTTAATAAGTTTTGTTATCATACATTTAGTACGTTCTTTTATATTTGAAATAGATACCTTTTAAAATACTCCGATAAAAATATCATCAAAATGTAATTGTGATATAATATTACGTAATATTATATTAAATAAGCAAATGTAATATACAAAATAAATGACAAAATTTAAATATTGTTCTCGATATAATTTAAGTACCTATTTAACAATACAATCTACTGTTACCTACGGATCATTCTACCTATGTTTATTCTATGATTAAAAAAACAAGCGCGCGAACACAGAGTAGCGCACATTTTTTGTTTGAGATAGCTGTTCTAGTACGTAAGTAAATATTACTTCAATGTTTAATGGTTTTGAATTTAACGCCATTACGCTCGGTTCCATGACGTCTACTGTGTGACGTCAACTTTGTGTAAATAACAATACCACAGATCGTCCACAGACTACATATTATATTTTTTTTATTATATGCGAGCAGCTATGCAGGTCCAGTATCACTGCGACCAAGAAGACCTATTGTGATCGCTGCTAATGCTATAGTTCACTGCTAAGCCCTATGTCTTCAATGAATCGAAGGAGTTGCATATCCGTGAGCAATTTCACTTCTTCTGGGCGGAGAGTAGATAGTGTCCCAGATGAGTGTTACGTTTGCGCATTAAGGGTCCGCAATCAGTTAGGATGTGTAGCGGCGTTTCTTCCGTTATGGAACAGAACCGACACATCCTTGAGTTGCTTAGTCCCAGGATGGACATGTTTTAAGACAACAGTGTCCAGTTAGGGCTCTTGCCAGAATGCGCAATTTATTTTTACTTAATCCCAGGGCTTCTGAAGCGAATTTACGATCAAAAGCCCGGATTAAGGTTTTAGAATGTTTTAAGCCTGGTGTGTCAGACCAAATCTTAAGTGATTTATTGTGATAGAGTTTCAAGGGTCAATCGGGCTAGGCTTCTTGAGATTCCACAAAATGGCTCGGGTTCAAATTGTGTGCACTTTGAGCCCTCCCATGCAAGTTTGTCGGCAAATTCGTTGCCTACAATACCCTCGTGACCCGGAACCCATCTTAAAACGACCCTGTTGTTACAACTCAGGGCGTTTAAACGGTTCACGCAGTCTGCAACTAGCTTTGAGTTCACTAAGTTTGATCTCAGCGCTAGCAGTACTGCTTGACTATCAGAGTTTATGTAAATTTTATGGTTAACGTAGTGTTTTTGCAGATCGATTTCCGTACACCGAAGTATGGCGAAAATTTCTGCCTGGAAGATAGAGGTGTGGCGTTCCCCGTAAATTCCAAAGCCTACGTCGAGGCCCATTTTAGACCCATCGGTATACCATATGAGGCTACCGACCTCACAGATAACCTGGCATTTCAGCTAGTCTTCTCTGGAGGGTAATTCCACTATATACTTTTTATCAAAAGTGTGTAGTGGACACATGATATCTGAGATCATGCATAAAACCGATGATTCCTTAACCTTTTGAGCGCCAAAGTCGTCTATACGTGACCAGCACCCGCGTGCCCTGAGCGCCAACGACGTCTATAGATGACAAAAAACCCGGCCCACAAAAATATGAAATATAGACATTGGAAAATTATTACTGGTATGTTAATTCTACACCCCTCAAAAAAGAATAACCCAGCAACATGTGAGTATAAAAAACAAGTCTCCTAGAGCCACAAAGACTAAAGAAACATTAAACTAAAAAAAATGGATTTTTATCTAAGCAAATACTATGTCCAGCACGCCAAAGTCGTCTATGTTAGACCGCTAGTGTTGTAATGCGTTAGCCATAAATTTATTGAAAACTATTCAAAATTAAGCTCAAACGTGTTATTTTTTTCTATTATTATTGATATTTAAATAAAACAAAAGGTTAGAAATATAAAACTATAATTAGTTCCATGAATTAAAAAAAAATTAACAAATTATCTTCGCATAATAAATCTAATATCTCAACTCTGGCGCATCCTTAGCGCGACATCGAAAATCAGTTCACTGGGCGCCGTGGTCAAGTATAGACGACACGCTGATGACGTCATAAGCGATTAGCGGGAAAATTAGTGCAGTGCAACATGAACGATTCCTCAGAACTCATTCGGATTTTGGAAAGCGTCGACGATGATGAATTTTCGGAAATTTAAAATTATCGTGAAACCAAAGTTTTTCGTTTTCGATTAACTCTACCTCAGTGAGGTAGGAATACACTTTATTGTCTTTTTACGGTTAATTTCTTTTTTATAGCATAGGGTAATAAACAAGCACACAGTCCACCTGATGGTAAGTGGTTGCTGTGGCCCATAGACATTTACATCTATCCTCGATTACGAATCAAAATGCAGATGCGCTCTCACCCGTGAGGACTTAGATGGAATGCCTCGTTTCCAGTAAAGAGGGTCTCCGGTTCTCTACACTTACTATACGAAACACAGAAGCATTAAGCTACTATTTGATGCCGATATTCCGTGAGAGCGTGGTTCTTCCCCGGTTGAGCCGACCCATTCGTGCTACAACTACTCTCCCGTAATATAACTGCAGTATGGCTCTACCACGTTAGAAAATTTGCTTTGGACAGCTAAACATTTATGTTTTATTATTCCATAAGATTTTTATTATTTCAAGACTAATATTACCTATAATTTATTAATTATTTTTAATTGTTGTTTTCTATATTAAGTACTGATTGAGTTAAAGACCAAGATTTTAATATTTTATGACTAGACCTAGTGCAAATAATTATTTACAATTGTTGAATAATTATGTACCCTTTGTTGATTTCTGTAATAAGTACTGATTTTTTTATTCCATGACCAAGATTTTAATATTATAAGACTGATTTTTCTAGTGCGAATAATTACCTATATACAGTTGTTGATTAGTGAATAATTACGTACCTTTTCTATTTTAATAATATAAAATTACAAATAATAAATGTGTTTTCTTTACTTAAGGTATGAAGAGCAATTTTCATTTTGTGTTGTGCTATTTTCTTTCTCAATCTCAAAATCATTTAGCAACATCAGTATCATATGAAACCCCTTTATCATAAGAGCGTAAGACTTTTCTTCTGTGATTCACTTGCCATAAAATATTTTGAATAGATGTCTGTATATTTTGGTTACATCGATTTTGAAATCGATACACAACGTGCGACACGGCTACATCTCTAAGAAAGTTTCAAAAAGAAAGGTCAGCTACGCCGTTGTCGTCCAGTCGTGACAGTGACGTCATCACGACGGAGAGTAGTGTTGTGGTTTACTACTATTTTATTGTTATTGTTTGTTTTTTATTTATGTACAAAGTACATATATAAAAAGAGTGGAAGACAGCACAAGATTAAATAAAACATACCCGATTATAAAGACTCATTTATTGTATAAAAAACCAACAAAAACAAGTTATTTTGTGTTATCGATATATCAACTCTTGGCAGCACTGTTTTTTTCGTAGGTATTTTTGTTTACTTTTCGCTTTGGCGTACAGGACACGGTAGTGAGTTTTTGGCGTGGCGCTCAAAAGGTTAATTGAGTCGAGCATGGATCTCAATCTGTAGGAGAGCAAGCTCAGACCGCCCTGGGCGTTAATCCTATACAAACTAGCCCTCGCCTCCTTTTCTAGATAGAGATCAAGGGGCGTTAGGCATAGAAGTGCATTAAGAGCCGCTCCAGGCGATGATCGCATAGCTCCAGTTGCCATTAGGCAGGCAGTCCTTTGTAGACTATTTAGTCTGTCCACAGTCGTCTTTTGGTTGGCCTTGTTACACCAGACAATAGAGGCGTAGGTGAGAATCGGCCTCACTATGCTGCTGTACAGCCATAGGACCATACTGGGACGCAAGCCCCTGTTGTTCCCGACCAAACGACTGCACGTACCTAAAGCAATTTTGCCTTATGGCATACGTTGCTAAGGTGAGAGTTCCACGTTAGTTTTTGGTCGATTGTTACGCTCAAGTACTTAACTTCCGTGGAAAATGGTACTACTTTGCCATTAAGTTTTGGTTGGACTAATTTGTCCAACCGTCTCTTTTTGGTAAAGGGTATTATAACAGTTTTATCAGCATTAACTGATAAACGGTTATCCCTACACCAGTTATTTATGGTGTTTAGGGCTCTTTGTATTATTGACGATAAAGTACTTTGGCAAAAGCCCCTTACAATGATCACAAGGTTATCAGCATAACCCAGTGTGTCAATGCGTAGGTCTGCCATTTTGTACAATAATTGGTCAACCGCAAGAGTCCAAAGAAGGCGTGACAAAACACCTCCTTGTGGGCAGCCTCTTGTGGTTGCAACCTCAATCGAAGTTTGAAACAGCGCTATTTTGCCTTTCTGCTTGAGAGCATCGACTTCACCCATCTGATGGTTGTGGGGTCAACATTTTTAGATGTCAGGCCCCCAATTAGCAGTGATGTGGGGCTACTGTCGAAGGCGCCCTCAATATCTAGAAAGGCACAAAGAGCTATTTCTTTATCCTCCAGTGCTTTTTCGACCCTGTCAATGACACTGATCAGGGCTGTTTCCGTTGATTTGTCTCTGCGGTAAGCATGCTGGTTGTAATGAATGGGCATCATAGTTAGAGCTACATCCCTTATATATCTATCTATAACCTTTTCCAATGTCTTAAGAAGAAAGGAAGATAGGCTTATAGGTCTAAAGGACTTTGGTAAAGCGTAGTCTTTTCTACCAGCCTTAGGTATAAATAGAATCTTGACAATTGTCCATCGTTCTGGAATATATCCCTATGCAAAACTTGCTCTGAAGATTTTCACCAGATAAGGAAGAAGGATCCTCCCCGCTAGATTTAAATGGTTCAAAGGAGTCAACAGCCCACTGCACCAGGTTTGGCCTTATTATCTTTGCAGCCCTACGCCAGTCCTCATTGCAAGACCGTCGTAGGGCTCTGAAAGAGTTCAAGGCCAAAATCTTGTATGACCCTGGGAAATGGGTTGACGCTAGTAACTCCAATGTTTCTGTTTCACTATTAGTGAAGTTACCATCCGGCTTTTTAAGAAGCCCGATCTGATTAGGTTTAGCTTTCGAAAGCATCTTGTGTAGTCTTGCACTGCGAGGCAAAGACTCAACTTCCTCGCGTAGCTTCCTCCACGATGCTCTCTTGGATTTCCTAAAATCTTTATTATATTCAGTTAGGCCTGTACTATAAATATCCCACTCTTTGGTTTTCTTAGCCCTATTAAATAGTTTCCTGGTCTTTTCCCTAAGGTCTTTCAGCTTAGAATTCCACCAAGAAACTTTTCGTGTTGAGGTCTTGGTTTTGACGGGACAACTGTCCTCGAAGGCTTCACGGATACCTACGGTTACTGTCTCCGTCGCCAACTCCAGACTTTCAATTGTTTTGATGCTTTTAGGAAACGTTTCCAAATTTGGAAACAGACTACATAGGTGTTAAAATTGTTTACACAAAGTTGACTTCACACAGTAGACGTCATCGAACCGAGCGTTTTGGCGTTAAATTCAAAACCATTAAAAATAAATTCAACTTTAATTGGTTTAATGGAGAAAAAAAGACATTAATTCATTTATTTTTATTTTCGATAATTTGGATTTGGATTTAAATACCCTATTGAGTGGACTGTGTGTTCGTTTATCAACCTTATCCTATAAAAAAAAATAATTGCGGGGAAATATTTTAGTATTTAAAATGTACATGACATATTGTGGTAACTAGTCCAAACCTTGTTGGTTTTTCATAGGTCCCTTGTATGTATGGGATTCCGGCTAGATCGAAGGAGCTACACTGTAGCGCAATTGCACGGAATACAAATGTGAAATAGCTGCTGTATGATAAGTGATGGGAACTGGAGACCTTTTGTTACTGGTGATTACAAGTCCTTCAAAAATAAATCTCATAAAAAAATTTTGAGTTGGATTTAGTAACCTTTATCATCATTAGTTCTGTTTTTATTTAGTAATATATTTATTTAAAATAAAAGGTAAATATACTTGCGGACCAGATTAAAAATAAATTTTGGGCTAAGAGAGATTATATAAAGAATCTCTGAGTTGGCTTTATTAACCTGCGGCACGATATCGTTGTTGGTTTAAGTCTAAATTGATGTACATTTTTTTTATAGGATAGGGTGACAAACGAGCACACAGTCTACCCGATGGCAAGTGGTTGCTGTGGCCCATAGACATCTACATTTATCCTCGATTACGAATCAAAATGCAGATGCGTTGCCACCCGTGAGGACTATGATCGAATGCCTCGTTTCAAGTAAAAAGGGTCTCCGGTTCTCTACCCTCACCATACGAAACACAGCAGCATTAAGCTACTATTTCACGCTGGTATTCTGTGAAAGCGTGGTCCCTCCCCGGTCGAGCCGACCCATTCTTGCTTCAAATATACTTCTATTATAACTGCAGCATGGCTCTACCACGTATAAAAAACAATTATGCTCCGATGCACATACTATCTGAGTTTTCAAGAAATTACTGGTTCTAGATTAGCAGCCGCGTACTGATACGTGAAATGCAGAGCGGCCTCTAACTGGATGGAGTGACGACATGGTAAGAGATGCAGGAAGTAGATAGATGCAGGTGGCTAGGGACCGTGCTTTGTGGTATTTCTTGGCGGAGACCTATGTTCAGCTGGTGGACTTGTGATGGGATGCAACATAGAATACTAAAATACACAATAGAATGGCTGTCAACTTTATTTTATACGAGAATTGGCGTCGCCAAACCCGATTCGCTGTATTGACAGACTGAGTAAATTTACACATTTTACACTTTTGATTAATGTTCAAGATGATCATTAAATTTTAATACATATTTATTTGTAAAAAGGGTGCAATTTGTCATTTTCTAAATATTTTGCATGCGAAATTTCGAAACGATTGTAACGTCACAGCACATCTCGTGTTGATATTTATACGTGTGAATTGACGTGTTAGTGACATTTTAGTGGCCACACGGGCTCTGCCCACTCCCCCGTTCTATTATGTATGTATTATAGTATTGTATGGGCTGCAATATGTCTATTTTACACATCCTTCTCTCCTTAGAAAGCAACATTCACAGTTTGAATGCAAACCGTGTGCAAAACGGTTCGCACGCTACAACGGACTCTGGCTCCACAATAAAATACAACATGGTGGACCGACTACGTCCGGTTACTGTGTCGAGTGCGATGGGCGTTATCCGGACTACTATAGATATTGATGGCATTTGGCTAATAGTGCGCGTCATAAGCCGCGACAGAAGGTGAGGTAAGTTATTGTTGTATCATATTTGTTGTCCTGCTTTTCTTGCGTCATGACTAGAGATGAAACAGATAGCTGTCTGGCCGGATACCGGATACTGGTTATTCGGCCAGTCTTAATGCCGGATATCCAGCCGCCGGATATTCTGCCGAACATTGCTGTTTGGTGCATCGCAAGAAGCGAAAAGTAAAGTCAGTACAAACTATTCGCGATCGTAACCCTTATATTTGGTGGGCAGGTATTGCTACATAATACCATTTATTAAAGTTTGCTAAAATTTATCTTTTAGCACCCTGCAGCAGTGTGTACAGCGAAAGACTTTTTTCTGAAGCTGGCCTTGTTTATGAAGACAGGCGAAACTGCTTATTACCTTACAATGCAGAGTAATAAATATTTATTCACCATAATTTGCCCTTAGCTACGTAGTAGTATTATTTATTCTGTGCCTTAGCGCAGTACGAGTACTAATTTTGTAAGTTTTAAAAGAAAATTTTGTGATTACTAATTATATTTGTTAAGTGACATAAATGAAGTTGTGTGTTTTTTTTAAATCGGGCATCCGGCCGGATAGCTGTTTGTTATCCGGTATCCGTCCGGATACTAATTTTGGGCTGGATAGGCCGAATACCGGATAGTTACCGGATATCTGTTTCATCTCTAGTCATGACTTTTATTGTACTCAATGTTCATTCCTTTACATAACTGCCACCTAGAGAGGTAGGTAGAGACTACGGTTTTCCATTTGGCACGATCCTGACCAATCACACACATGCTCGTCGGTTAAAGGTACTCATTATGGCCCATCGTTAATATATCGCCAATTTCTAGTTTTATGTTCTTGTATAGGTATTTCTGTATTTACTACTCATGCATAATAAAATGAAATCTGAGTCCGATGACGTCACATAAGCGTGTTTGTACTGAGTAAAAAAGAAATGGGAAATGAGAAATGGACCGTAACATAAGGCAATAAGACTTAAGAGTGCAGTTTTATTTGCATTATTACTAATTCTGTCATTCAATTAAAATAAAGAAAAATGAACTTTATTTCAAGCACGCTAAAGTCTTTTCGTGGATTTGTACTGTGACCACAACATTCTTCCGAAATTAGTATAACTAATTTGATAAATAATCAGTGCATAAAAATGTTTAACTAAAAATTCAGTGTATGTATTGATTATAACATAATATACTAATTGGGGTGTCTGAGGGTGTGCGTTAATTACGTTACATATTGTATATATAATCACCACCGATTCCACAGGAAAATGATTATTTCAAATTTTGAATTATTTCAAGCTGTGTATCTACATTTTTGCTGCCTAAGGTGCCGATAATATAATAAAAATCGTAGGTAATAAAATTAATATACACGACTTAAAATAATTCGAAATAAAAACATGGAGACAGAAACGTGGGAATGATAAACAAACTTTGATTGTATTTATTTATTTAAGGCACACCTCTCACACTATAGTGCTGATGGCGTACTTAATGTTGCCATCTCAACTAATATTATTTCCTTCATTTAATCTTATTACTGGAATTATATAATTATATCAAATTATACATACACTACCGAATTGATTACCAAAGCTCAGTTAAATAACTGTAATGTTAACCTTAAACTTACAAAGACCAATTTTTTTTAAACCCTATATTTAATGCTTCGATCCGCGTAATAAATATATTTCTTGAATGTAACTTTGTAAATATTTATATTATATTCTATGGCAAGACTTACATTATTATAAGTTATTAGGTTATAACTATTTTTTTACCTTTATGTACCGACGTGGTTTTTTTGTACCGCAAGTACCGATGTGGGGCCCGAGAGGCCGCATGCAAATAATCAGTTTTTTAGAAATGGTTTATAATTTTGGTCAAATTTTAATTTATTTTGATAATATAGGTTTCTTAAATGAAAGGAAGAAATAAATTAATAATCTTCTTTATTAATTTTAACATTGATAGGCCTTTTAATTTTTGGCTCCATTTTTTGACTACAATAGGACACTTAATGAAATAAAAATCTTTAAAAAAAATACCACTTCGGAACTAGAATATCTTAACTTTTCTTATACTTAAGGGATATGTCTATCAGAAAAAAAATATCTGGAATGCTCAAAATAAAAAAATGACAAACAGCAAAGTTACTTATTCACAATCAGGACACACTTGCTTGGCACACTGTAAACAAAAGTGTTTTTTGCATGAGTAACATTGATATGTTGATTTTCTGTTGAGTTTAGGTGGGCAAGATGCACATATTTTTCTCGTTTTTTCTTGACTCACTTGACCTTGAATTTTATCTGGCATATCAGCCCCGATTATTCTAGCCAAACTCATGCGAAGCTCGCGAGGGAAGCGCAAGTTGAACACCCTTTCTTCTTCTTCTCTTTATGTGCTCTAATATGAGCTGACGAGCTAAATATTTTACAAAAACACCCCGTTCAGTTTTTTTATTTAGATGAACATCATTTTAATGCTCATCAAAATATGAGCATTTATGGAACTTATGACCAAAATCCGTTAAAAAGTGTCATAGGCCAGCGTCTCGATCGGCGACTACAAGTGTATATCGAACACTTTTTATCTATTTTGTCCACTCCTCCTTTTGTGGAATTATAGAATTGTATAATTTCAGGTTCGCCGTACTCATTACCAATTCCTTCACTGTGATGCATCGAGAAAGCTAATATCACGGCTTTGTTTTTCTTAGGTACATGGGAAATAAGCGTTATCTCTTTTGTAAAACCGTACAACGTTGAACCTTCTTGTCTAGATTTAGTCGGTAAAAATTCAGGAGGGATTTCTCTTTTGTTTTTCTTTACAGTGCCTACGCATGTAGTTAAGTCATCTCTGTTTCAAAGAATTTACTAACTGAATAGAGGTGAACCAATTGTCACATGTGATATTTTTGTTGCTGCCTTGTAATGGTCTCGTCAAACGTAGCACGGCTTGGGTGGGAACTAATAATTTCTTTTCTTCCTCTGTCGGGCTTTCTCCATCTGAACCCACAATACACGTAAGCATTGTAAAAATATCCGTTTTCAGCATCACACAAACACATTATTTTTAGTCCATATGTTGCCGGCTTACTGGGCATGTAAATAATCAAGAAAGACTGTCCCATAAAAGGGACTAGCATTTCATCTACAGTGGCGTATTGGCTTATATTATAAACTCATTGGCAATTTGAAACAAATCGATCAAAAATAAAAGATATTGCCGCTAATTTGTCAGATTCTTTTCTTTGTTCCCTGTGAGCAGCATTAACAAAACGTAAGCAATGTAACAAACACAAAAACCTATTATTCTACATTACACAGCGAAAAATCTCCCTTCCAGTGCCATCCGTAGCAAAAATAAAATCTGCGTCTTCGTGATTCGATTTGAAAACCGCTGTATACATCAAAAGCCCAATGAAAGCTAGCAGTTCAATAATGTTTATATCTTGTAACTCCGATCGATCTTGATTTCTAAATTTTGATCTATATTCCAATAATTAAGAATTAGTCCTAGTTACAATTTCTAATAACATGTCATCATATATATACTGTTTCCATATAGAAAAGGGATCCTTGCCTTCATTTTCTGTCAAGTTGGAAGTGGGTACTCGTAAAATAATGTTATGTTGTGGGATCCTAACTGATGAGCGGTTTGGAGGACTTCTTGGCCACTTATATCTGTTTTTGCCTCTAAAAGAACTGAGCCTGGAAAGCGGTACGTTTTCGTCTTCCGATGAGGAACTGCGACTATTTTCTATCTGAATAAGAGGTTGCTGGGTTGAGGCCTCAGTATCAGATGTATCAGATAAATCGGTATCAGTTTCTGTCTCGTGATCGCTAACTTCTGGGATAAAATCATCTCCGACGTCATCTATTTCTGATCCACTGGAATCTTCCGCAATCAGCTCCTCGATCAAAGCCTCACTATTTTTATCTAAAAGATTTATAGAGCGCCGAGATCTTTTAGATAGGCATTGTTCATTTGTAGATATTGCATTCTTTTTTTCGAATCAGCAGCTATTTATCTGAAAATAAGCATTGCAACTCAAAACACATTTGGACAAAAAACTAAAGTAAGTACCGACGTTGGGCCTGAGAGGCCGCTTCGTAATTTTAAATTGACATAACTTACCGCAATCGCGTCCACCGGAAATACCACTACACTTTACGGCGTCGGTGCAACTGAACTTGCAGCTACTGAGGGGCGGGGATTTCTCCTAAGTGGGGAAGGGGTAATACTAACAACGTTACTACAGATAGCGGCACGTAAGTTGAACTAAAATGGCGGTCGTTTGCGCAGGTACAATTATGGACAAAAATGTTAGACACATGCTCCACGGTTGCCCGAAAAATTCGAAAATCTTAAAGGAAAAACCGTGAATTCGTCCTATTTAAATATATTTTAATAAGTGTGAAAATGAAGTGAAGTAATTTAATTAAACAAAAAATGAAGTTTCATAAAAATAATTTCGATTTTCTTTCAAATAATTGTGTTTCTTATTACATGATTTATTTGTGATTGTTAGGTATTATTAAATAGAACAGTTAAAGGAATACTAATAAAATTTAATACATCAAAAAGTTAATCTGTTTATCTACTTACATGTTCAATCACTTTCACTCATTGGCATGACACCATCTATATAATTTCCTAGTGGTATACCAGAACTTGGGCCAGGAGTTACGATTTCATCTTCTACGTCAGTTGAGGAATCCAATTCAGAATCACTGTTGTCAGAATCTCCAACCCGTATTATAAACTCTTCCGTCATTTTATCGATGACATGGTCGCTTTTGACATAAGCTTCTTCGATTGTCTTAACTTTGTCGCATAGCTTTTTCCAATCACATGGTCCCATTGCATTTACCTTTTCGTTCACTAACTCTATAACACGGGGCACATTCCGTCGTACATTTTTGCTACTTACGTAGGCGGTCCCATAATTGACTGATGAATTTCCCTAACTATGAACCAATGAAGGAAATGAAACGAAACCAATTTTATTTTTCAATATAATCACCATGAATACTAACACACTTCTGACATCTGTGAATCAACATCTCTAAACCTTTATAAAAATAATCACATTTTTTATCCTCAAAATGACTGAAGACGGCCGCCTGCAACTCTTCATCGCTTGAAAATTTTCTTCCTCTTAAGTCCCGCTTTAAATTTGGAAATAAATAATAGTCGGACGGGGCCATGTCTGGACTGTAAGGTGGATGTTGAACTTCTGTGAACCCGCATTGACGAACTGCATCCTTCGAAACACCAGCGGTATGAACAGGGGCGTTGTCATGGAGCAACAGGACACCTTTAGACAGCTTGCCTCTTCGTTTTTCCTTTATCTTGTCTCGTAATTTATATATTAAAGAAGCATAATATTCGCCGTTCACGACTGTATTACGTTCTTTAAAATCCACCATCAAAATGCCTTGAAAATCCCAAAATATTGTGCACATCAGTTTTTTAGTCGATTGTTGCACCTTTGCCTTTCTAGGGGGCTTTTCACCCTTATAACGCCATTCCATTGACTCGCGCTTGCTTTGTGGATCATAATACAAGATCATAGTTTCATCACCAGTCACTAGCCGCTCGATCACAGTCTTTGGATTTTCGCCACAAAGATCCAACAACTCCGAAGCGCAGCGCACTCTTTCCTGTCTCTGTACCGCTGAAAGAAGTTTCGGTACCCATCTTGCACTCACTTTTTTCATGTGAAGATGTTCATGGATCGCGCAATGAACGGTACTCTTAGAGAGCCCAAGCCTTGCTGTAATTTCTCTAATCTTTAAACGGCGGTCACTCAGAACCTCCTCTTCGATAAGAGCAATCGTTTCGGGAGTGAGCACTTCCACAGGTCGACCGTCGTGGCCAAAGTCTTCGACGGTTTCTCTCCCGAGGCGAAACTCTTTCACCCAATTTTTCACTGTGCTATAGGAGGGGGCAGTCTCCTTATACACGCCATCCAATCGTTCTTTTATTTGGGCAGGGGATAAACGTTCTTTAAACAGAAACTTTATGACACTTCGATACTAAGTTTTCGACATTTTGAAAAAATACGCGACTCTCGTTATTCAAATGCCTGTTAAACTAAGACTAAGCATTTCATGTCGATGCATGTTTCTTATATTAAGTGCACGATAAACGTACTATTTAATGCAACACAACATGTACCGACATGTCGCGTTGAACTATATCAGGCCAGTTCATTATGGGACCGCCTGGTACATAACCCTTTATAGCTGCCCATGCCATTTCTATAGGGTTCAGATCTGGGTGGTAGGGAGGCAGGCGATGTGCGTCATGACCATGTTCTTTAAAAATCTTGTCTATACTAAATGTTTTGAAGCGATCTTTGTTATTTTTTATTAAGAGGTCTAATTAAGGCTTCAACATTTCAGACGTAAATGTTATTCCTTTTGTAATGTACTGTAGATCCCAGGGATCGATATTTAGGAAGCACAAGTCACACTATTGTAAGTAGTATAATATTACAAGTTACACTAATATCGGCTCGCAGTAAGCGTCCACGTCTTCTCCCTGCGGCGGTCGGTCGGGCAGTGCCGCCCCGCCCCGCGATTCCGCGCGTGCGCTTCTCGAGACGACAGAGTTATACACAACTATAAATGTCTATACGCTACATCCCTCCCTTATTAATGTTTTTTTTTCTAATATAAATATATATATACAAATATAAATAACCATATCGAGTTAAGGAACTGCTATCAGCTTAACTTACAAATAAAATACATAATTACCTATTCGTACGGTAGTTTAATGAAATTTTTTCCTTTTTACATAAGTAAGTATATCAAGTACAATCAGCAAGTTCTTATTCAAATTATGTTCAATCACTGATCATCAATTATTTTGTCATTATCGTCCATAATTTTATTCACTCTAGTTGTGATTGATTAACGTCACCATTATCGTTAGTTTGAGCACCACTAGCATTATTTTCATCATCTAATACCTTCCATTGCCCTTCCACTCGTTTTAGATGTACGACGTTCCGTCTGATTTGCTGACCAGTTTCATCGTTCCGTAGAATTACGTCCCCTCCTTTGTTCGCTTCGACGGTATGTGTTTCGGGTTCATAGTTTAAGCTCAGCTTGTTTTGTTTAGACATGTTCTTGACGTATACTTTATCTCCGACTTCCAATTCACAGTTAGTAGCCCCTCTCTTCCTATCCGCATATTCCTTCCCTTTTTCCTTTAGTTCTTTATCTCTGTCCCTCATTTCAAGATCCTCTGGTGGATGCGTTATGTCTTGGATCATAGGCAGTTTGTCTCGAAATTGCCGTCGAAAGAACATTTCTGCAGGTGTTTTTCCTGTAACTGTGTGAGGTGTGCTATTGTACATCACCATATACTCCTGGAGAGCCTCTTTCCAGTTCTTTTTCTCTACTTGAGAGATCTTGAGGCGTTTTAGGATGTCCCTATTCTGGCGCTCCACTTCTCCGTTTTGTTGCGGCCAGTAGGGAATGGTATTGTAAAGTCGTATGTTCCTCTCTGCGCAGAAACTCTTAAAGTCTTCGCTGGAAAATTGTCTACCATTGTCTGATGTGAGCGTGACTGGATTGCCAAGTCTGCTAAAAATGTCTTTAAGCATTTCAATTATTTCAGAGCTTGATATGGTTCTGCATGTTTTCACTTCTTTATATCTGGTATAATAATCCACGACTACCAGGATATAGTCCCCACTAGGTAATGGGCCCATGAGGTCGATTGCTATGTCAACCCATGGTTCGGAAGGTAAATCTCTTCTTTTTAATGGGTTTGGGGCGCTGGGAGCAGAGACCAGGATGCATCCTTTACAGGCTTTGCATATGTTTTCAGCATCTTTGTCGCTGACGCCACACTGCGAATGGGAATGGATTATGCCGGAAAAAGTCTCTTCTAACCGGCTGCGGTCCATCTCTGCACAGATTCAAACATTGCCGCAAATTCATTAGATGAACAGAAAATGGGCTGTTAGCGCCAACAGCTGCGGTGTAGTACGTCTGACTTCCATGCTGTATGTTCCCCACTGCATTAATGATGTTCACCACTGACAGAAAGTGGGTTTTCCGCCCAAGACACTTGTCTCTAATCTCAACAGGCGGTTCTGTGACCTGGGGAATACTCGATAGCACCGTTCCACTTCTCAGTTTACCCTGCGCGTAGACTTTCGTGTCAAACATCGCCAGCGCAACACGATAAAATGCGTGTCTGTCATAGTTGGCTGGTAGATTGCCAACTCCTCGTAGCTCACTCTCCGTGCGTAGCACGGAATCGCGTACCATTAGGCCGACACCAATCGTTGAAACAGGGATTTCTGGCACAGTCTTGGTGGATATAGATAAATCTTTAACTGCGTTTGCCAAAGACGCGAATCCTGGATGTAAAGTTTTAGATAATTCAGCTTGAATTGCGTCCATTCCTTCTGTGTCTCCCTTGCGTATTCGGTACGCATCAGCTCGACGCTTATCGCGGTTGGTGGGCTTCTGCTTCTTCTTGCCCGCTGGCCTCTCCGCACGATCCCTTGGATCGGACTGATCATCAAAATGATCAGTGGTAAATCTAGAGGAGGTCCTATCGCCTCGATACTTAGGTTGGAATTTACTCATCTCGCCGAGTAATTGCGTTTTCAGGGATACCTAAAAAATTCGCAGTGGTTATTTAAGCTATCTATATGCGGCGTTTTGTAGTTTTAGATTGTAAATAACTAAATTATTGCTTTGATCATAGATAACAGAAATTTCATGCCATTGAAAACACAGACTACAGAATATAAATAGTACAGACTGTACTTGAGTTGTCTGTGTTGAATACGAGGCTTTTAGCCACCTTGTACCAGTAATAAGGGTAATTCTAATTTTAGTCTTTACAGTGTGTTTTGTTGTACATAATAAACATTTTTCTTTTTCCTTTCATTATTCTGAGGTTAATGAATTGATCCACAGTATTAATTAGTTACTTACCTATAAAATAAAAGTGTATTTAAGGTTATCATCGTTACTAACTGATGTTGACTGTATATAACATTTTGACTAAGGAATATAGAAGGAAAAGTGAAATAACTAGGTACTCACTTGGCCGTAAGTTGTGTAGGTATCCTCCGTTCACGTTTTAGGTATCTAGATTTCTATGGGTGTACATTAGGGGGGAGACATACCTACATAATATTTGTCAACCTACCTTCCTCATTAAATTGCAGCTGGGCATTCAATTGCGACTGAGCATTTAATTGCGGTATGAGATAGATAATAAAAGCATTAAATTGCGGAGATTACCGGTATAGCATTAAATTGCGTGCATACCTACATAGCATTAAATTGCGTACATACTTACATAGCATTAAATTGCGTACATACATACATAGCATTAAATTGCGTACATACCTACATAGCATTAAATTGCGTACATACCTAAATAGCATTAAATTGCGAAGTTTACACGGGTTCAAATTTTACGTTAACACTTGGAGCACCCATTCGCCGCTTGGCGGCTGCGCGCTGGGTAATACTCACGTGCAAGTGCCACAGTACTGCACAGTATGACTAGTAAGTGTCGTCATGAGCGCTGAACGTGTACTACGGGTGTAGATACGGGTACCTATGGCATAGTTACAGTCAAGTACACAGACAAGTAGACGATTTAGTACTAACATTAGATTGCAATAGCGTGTTATAAAATCTATAATATGCAACATTGTTACTACCTTGTCAACAGGTAGCCCCAAATGGCACTGTACACCTTAGAGAAGTTCGAATGTGACGGGGAGGTTGGTTCAGTCTCTGTCCGATGGGAAAGATGGAAAAGAAGTCTAAACATTTACCTCGAAGCGGCAGGCATAGACTCCGAGGCAAAGAAAAGAGCTAGCCTTTTACATTTTGGTGGCCCCGAGTTACAAGAAGTCTTCTACAACATCCCAGGAGCTAATGCAACTGAAGGCGAACTTTTTAACATCGCGATCGAAAAATTAGACAACTACTTTGCACCCAAACAGAGTAAAGTGTATGAGCGACACCTGTTTCGTCTCATAAAACAGGAACAGGATGAAAAGTTCGAGAAATTTCTTATCAGACTTCGACTGCAGGCAAAGAAATGTCAGTTTGGTGGAAAAGAAGACGAACATATCATAGACCAAATAACGGAAAAGGGTAAAGCAGAAGAACTCCGAAAGAAGATATTGAAAACAGGAGACAAGATCACTTTAGATGAAATAATTGCGGAAGCGAATGCATTGGAAGCCATAGATCGTCAATTAGGAAACTTTAGTACGAAACCTGTGGAAAGTCAGTCAATCAACAGAATAGGTACTGAGACATGGAAGGAGAAGCAAAAAAAAGAAGATTGGAATGTAGTAGATGTGGAAGTCCCAGACATTTGGCCCGTGACAACAACTGCCCAGCAAAAGGAAAGGCTTGCCTTAAATGTGGCATCTTAGGACACTTCAGAGATCAGTGCAGGACAAGACAAACTCAGAAGAGGAAATTTGAAGGAGGAGAATCATCGAACAGTCAGGGAATAAAGAAGAAAAACAGGACAACAAACAATATCGAGGAAACTGCAAACATAATCACAGATGAAAGAAAAGTCGACTACATTTTCAATATAGAGAACGACGCAAAGGTCATATGTAACATAGGTGGAACCAACGTGGAAATGTTGATAGATTCAGGCTGCAAGCACAACCTTATAACAGACCAAACCTGGGAAAGAATGAAGAAAAATAACGCTCAAGTTTCCAATCAAGATTCGAATCCTGACAAAACGTTCGTAGCTTACGGGAGTGCAACACCGCTGAAGCTGTTAGGATCATTTAAAGCCACGATAAAGCTCGCCGGAACATCACAGCACGTCACAACATTCTACGTGATCAGAAACGGTACGCGTGACCTACTTGGACGTGTGACGGCAACCTCATTGGGACTACTTCGGATCAATTTGGATATCAACCAGGTCGGTACTGACGCGTTTCCAAAATTTAAAGGCGTTTTAGTTACCATTCCGATTGACGATTCAGTGAAGCCCGTTGCTCAGCCGTATCGGAGAATTCCCATCCCACTTGAAGAAAAAGTAGAGAATAAACTGAAAGAGTTACTAAAAAGGGACATTATAGAAGTCGTGAAAGGTCCTTCTAACTGGATATCGCCTATAGTCCCTGTGCTAAAAAACGGGGGCGACATCCGATTATGTGTGGATATGCGCCGAGCAAATACGGCTATACAACGTGAAAACCACCCACTGCCAACGATAGAAGAACTGTTGCCAAAAGTTCGAGAAGCCAAAATCTTTAGTAAGCTGGACATACGAGATGCATTCCATCATATCGAACTTCACCCCGACTCAAGGCATATCACGACCTTCATTACCAGCAAAGGATTGTATCGATACAAAAGAATGATGTTTGGTATCTCGTGTGCGCCAGAGATTTTCCAAAAAACACTGGAACGAATCCTTCTAGGTTGCGAAGGAGTCATCAACTTCATAGATGACATCTTGATATTTGGGAAAGACTTATTAGAACACGACTTAAGGCTTAAAAAAGTTTTGGCAGTGTTAGAGGAAAATAACATGATGTTGAGAGAAGACAAATGTATTTACAGAATGAAGAAAGTTCACTTCCTAGGGCATGAACTGTCAGAACTGGGATTCAAACCACTAGACAAGTATATCTCGGCTATAAAGGGATTCAGAGCCCCGACGAATATCGCTGAACTGCAGAGTTTTATGGGTTTAGTGAATTACGTGGGAAAATGGATCCCCCACTTAGCAACGGTAACAGAACCCCTTAAGCAACTGCTACGGCAAAGAACGGGAAGAAACACAGTCATTCAAGATGACTGGGGGGATGCCCAAAAGAAGGCATTTAGCGATCTCAAGGCGGCACTTATGAAGGTACCAAATTTAGGTTACTACAATCCTCATGATAAGACGGTGGTGATTGCAGATGCAAGCCCAGTGGGTCTGGGTGCAGTGTTGGTGCAAATCAACAAGAATGGGCCGAGAATAATTGCATTTGGTAATAAAACCCTCAGCAGCTGTGAGCGTCGTTACTGCCAAACAGAGAAGGAGGCCTTAGCCCTGGTCTGGGCAGTCGAACATTTCAATATGTTTCTGTACGGTAAGGTGTTCGATCTAGTAACGGATCATAAGCCATTGGAAGTTATATTTGGCTCGAAAGCTAAACCATGCGCTCGCATTGAAAGGTGGGTATTAAGGTTACAATCCTACAATTTCAAGGTGAAATATAGTCCGGGGAAGACCAATATAGCCGATCCACTATCGAGACTCTGTGAAGTGGCAACAAATCCGACGACATTACTTGAAGATCATGTTCAGGCGATTACCGAATTGGCACGACCAGTAGCCATTCCATTACAAGAGATCACTGCGAGTTCTCTTGAAGATGCAGAGATACAGAAGGTTAGAGAGGGTCTTTACAACGGAAACTGGGAGGAAACGGTAAAAACCTATAAACTTTTTCAGGATGAATTATGCTTTCATGGCGATATTCTCCTCAGGGGCACGAAAATTGTAATCCCATCCTCGTCGCCACATGTAATGTACTGTAGATCCCAGGGATCGATATTTAGGAAGCACAAGTCACACTATTGTAAGTAGTATAATATTACAAGTTACACTAATATCGGCTCGCAGTAAGCGTCCACGTCTTCTCCCTGCGGCGGTCGGTCGGGCAGTGCCGCCCCGCCCCGCGATTCCGCGCGTGCGCTTCTCGAGACGACAGAGTTATACACAACTATAAATGTCTATACGCTACACCTTTCTCTGAAAGCCAAGCCTGCATATCAGCTTTCCTTGAATTCGCGTTTGGTGCTAAGTCATATTCCGTATTATGGTATGATGCATTCTCCGCAACTATAATTGAATTTGGGGGAAGATTCAGTATCAATTGAGTTCGAATCCACTCCTCATAATTCTCAAAATTCATATCGTCGTGATAGTCCCGGACTTCATACCTGACTTGAACGTTAACAAGGCGTTAGGCACAAAACCAGTCTCCGATCCGGCATGTACTACCACAACACGTTGCCCTTTTGATGGGTTTTTTTATTCCTTTACTTGATCCATCTGTCCAACCTTTCGGTGTGGTGTGAGTAGCGTGAACGTATGACTCATCTGTGTATACAATTGGTCTGTTTTGTTGTCGATACTGTCTTAATTTTTCTAAATAATTTATTCTTAACAGTCTGATGGCTGATGTTTCTATTAAAACTTTCCTATTATTCTAGGTGGCTTTCCATTTAAATCCAAGTTCCATAATAATGCGACGAAGACTTTTTTCGGAACCTTCAAATTTTATATCGGCACGTAATTTTGCACGAAGTTTACCAAGGGTCGGTAATTCGTTTTCAGTTAAATGAAAATTGTGAATACACCGTTTTATTACCCCCTTGTCAAAATTGTCTATGCCTGTGACTGGCTTTATTCGTTGCCTCTTTTTACCAGGGGTCCTAAAAGTAACTATAAACTCTGAACTTTTACTTTCTTTAACAATCCTTTTAACTGTGGATACAGACTTTTTCGTAGCTTCCGCAGTTTTATTCAGAGAATCAGTTATATTATTTCCTTTTAAAAAATAATTATAAACATCAAATATCATTCTTCTCCCCTGTCTCCTTAAAGTTGGTTGTGGTCGAGTCATCTTTTTTGAAATTAAATTAAATGATCACGCAATCGACAGAATTATAAATGTCAAAGAGTTGAAAACTTCGTACGCGATTGTACTCCTGGGCCGCGCGGTGAGTACGCGGGTGGCGAGGGACAGAGTGAGACTGAGTGGGGTCTAGCGCCGCCACGTTGCTATGGTTACGCGTGGGCCCCTCGCGGCGCACCTTATACCGCACTTCGATTGAGACTCGAAAATGTATTACTGCGCATACAGGGTCTTAGTTCAACTTACGTGCCGCGTACTATACCTGCTTCGGCCTGACAGGCCCCACATCGGTACCTAAAGGTTAATTTATGCCAGCGAGTTCGAGACAAATAATGTAGGCAAAAAAGAAAGTAAAATACACGCTTTACTTTTATTTTCCGTATTTTTCTCAGAAAACCCTTTCATTTGATACCCATATCATGGGAATGCATAAAAAATAACTAGTCCTCCATCTTGGGAGTCTATCACATTGGATTTAAAATGACGTCATTTATCCAACCATGCATTGTTGTCCAAACTAAACGTGTATGCAAAATTTCAGCTCAATCGAAAATCGAGAAGTTGGAAAATTTAACTTCCATTTTTTGTTTTACATAATTACACGTGAATATATTAGCGTATTACAAATGACTATAACTAAGTTTAATGACCACTGATATTCTGTCTGTAATGAATTTTTAAAAGGGTATTTTGAAACAGAGATGGTACAGTCGGGGCTCATATTATTAGAGCCACAGTAAAAAAGTAGATTAATTTTAGTTTAGGTAGAAATAAAATCAGGATGTGAAGGTTTTTTGTTTAGAATATATTTTATTAAGTATATTGCTTTATTAATACATTTAAGAAAACGGAACTTATGTATTTAATAAGTGCAATAAATATAAAAATATAAATTAAATCAATATTTAGTGACACCGCCTTTTGCTTCTATAACCGCCTGAATTCTCCTGGGCATACTTTCGATACATTTTGAGCAGTTTATCTTAATTGATTCACTCCGGTGCCAAACATCTATCAAACGCTCGATCAGTTGGCGTTTATTAGTGATGAGTTCTCTGGAAATTTCGTTTCATCAACTCCCAGAGGTTCTCTATGGGATTGAGGTCCGGCGATTTCCCAGGCCAGTCAAGAACTTTTACTTTCTGGGCGTTTAAAAATTTCGTGACCTTTTTTGCTTTGTGGCAAGGAGAGATTCGAATACATCATATTATTATATCGTTACGGAAATGTTAACTACCAATACACTTGAGAAATCTCAAAATAACTCAAGTCAACAAATTTCTGTTCCAAAATTGGTACCAGCTGCAAATAATATAGCAACTAAATCAAACATTATAACACAAACAAACACTATTGCTCCTGGAAAACCGCAACAGACAAACAATACATTACCAAAAAGTGTAAGCAATTCCCCAACAACACAGAGACCTGAAATAAGACCTAGGCAGCTATCGGTAACTGTAAACTTAACTGATGATGAACCCCCTACAAAGATGGCTCAAGAAGTTCTCCTGTTCCACCTGTTAGATTCGTACCACCACAAAATCTAATAGCACCTAGATACCCAGCACCCATTCCCGATGCTATGAAACAATATGAACCTCCTAATTGGAAAGCTTTTCCACCACCGCTGAACTTGAAACCACTCCTGGACCTGGGGCAGCATTTTTGTCTCAAGGACCTGGATATATTGATCCTGCCGCATCGTTCCCTCCACAATGTATAGATGACCAGTGCCTTTGCTGCTTATTATGGACCATACCATGATGCTGAATGGGTGTTTCACTCGCTTGATTATGCAATCTTCTTTGAATTTCTCACCCTTCCTTCTTCTTACAAATACAGCTTTGTCCGACAAGATTTGTACTGACGATTCATCAGAAAAACAAACCTGAAATATTTATTATTATTTTAGTGTACAGAAATCAAAATTTAAATTTAATTTAAATTAATGTGGATCTAGCTTTTTACTTCCAGCAGCTTCAAGAATATTCACCTACCTTATTCCAGTCTTCAGCAGTCCAGTTCTGGTGTTCTTTTGCCCATTGTAAACGCTTTGACATCATAGCCTGTGTAAGAAGAGGTTTTTTAGCCGGTCGACGACAAATGAACCCCAAGTCTTTCATGCGTCGACGAACTGTTGCTAGGGAAATGTTGATTCCAGCGTCCTGTACCTTCTTCGTAAGAATCTTCCGAGGTGCCTTCCTGTTTTCAACACAGATATCCCTGATTTTTCTTTCATCACGTGGCGTGGTAATTTTCTTTCGTCTACAATTTTTCGCACGTTTCGGCGTCAGGTCCACATTTGTGTCGTTTTTTTTTATTCGGTCAACTGATGCCCTCGAAACATTAGCAATCGATGCAATCTTTCTTTGGGAATGCCCAGTATGCAATAATAAAGTTTTAATTTCGGAAATTTTCCTTGGAGACAGATCTTTAGCTTTTCCCATGATTAAAATATATCCTGCAAATAAAATAACAAAATTTATGTGAAAATGATTTTTTTAGCAATAAACATATTTAAGCAAGCTGCATATGGACAAACATTGTTAAAACACACCAACACTACAAAAAAATTGATAAAAATGCATAAATAATCTCCAAAATACTCACCCGGACAACGAAACTGTTAAGCGTCGACTGACTGTGTTACAACAAAATGGCGACCATGTGACAGATTATCCACTCTTTAGTGTTGCCAGTTAAAAATTCATAATCTACACAGATCCATAAATTCATAATAACAAAATATAAACTTAGCAGACATAGTTTGAATGCAATATATATTGATTAAAATGCCAAATCGATTATTTAAGTAGATGGCTCCAATAATATGAGCCGCCACAATTTAAAATGCTATATATAGCATTTTAAATTTATCACAAAGAACGTAATTAAAAGTCCATACACACTTTGTCTTTTATTAGCCTAGTGCAGTCTCAAAATATATTTTGCTGTCCGATATCACTGCGTTCTATCGATACTTTTCATTTAGAATGGCGCTTTTTGTAATTGTAGCTATGTTTAAATTCAATATCAGTTTGCATTTTCAACCAGTCTATTTATGGTAGTAATCTCTTTCTTCGCGACGTAAAACATACGTAGCGCTCATATCAAAATCCTCTAAATCATAATGTTTTTCCTCTGGTTTCTACGTCACAATTTTAGAAGACGAATGTGCTGCTACATTACCCTCTTGAGTTATTTGGGTGATGGTGTGTTCAGAAACTCCTAAAACAAAATAAAAAGAATGCTTTTTATGCATTATAACTACATTATATAAATTACACGAGGAAACTAAAGACAAATAACGAACCGAAAAAATTGGGGAGTTTTATTGTTATGGCAGACCTAAAAATTACCTGTTAAATATGCAACGCGGACTCTAATTATAGAAAATAGTATTGTATTCTTCTTCTTCTTCGTAATCACGTTTGATCTTCAATGTAAAATCCCTGCCAACACTTTTAATCATTGTCGGCAAAATGATGACGAAAAATAAAAAATAAAAATATCAATTTCTTTGCAACTTTCCGCTAAACATATAAAATGATGTGTCTTACCTGGATTGAAGCGCACCTCCCGCCCTCCCTCAATTGCATACACTAACTCCGTCACCACTAGACCAAGCACCACTACTCTCAACACCACTATTCCAGGCAAGACACACCATCGACGATAATACGACACGTGTTTCGCCTCTACACGAGGCATCCTCAGGTAATATAGACTCTACGGCGGCTGACCGCTAAGTGAGCGGCGAGTCGAAACAGTTGCTATTTATACACGTTGACAATCGCTCCCTACCAAAGTAGCGAGTGACCGTGTCGTGCGATAACAAACCTGTCAACAGTTATTATTATTGTTATGATTATTTTTAAATACTATTATTATTATTGTTTTGAGTGACCGCGCCGTGCGATAACAAATCTGCTACTAATTATTATTATTGTTATGATTAATATTTTAAATACTATTATTATTATTGTTTTATTGATATTATTATAATTATTTATTATTATTAATCTTAAAATTATTATTAAAGATTGGCCTTAAAGATGTTTAACAAAGGTGAATTAGAAACATTTGTTTGTTCATTCAGCAGTGTATAATTACCATTATTACTTTTTAAAATCTCCAACTGCTCCAGCACACACAGTCGCAGCCCCTTATTACAGGTATGTAAGACTTCAAAGGAATGGTCGCTAGCTAGGTTGTGTCCAGTGTCCAAGAGATGTTTAGCAAAATGGGATTTATCAGGATTGCAATTTCTGTACGCGGCCATATGTTCTTTATAGCGCGTCCCGAAATTGCGACCAGTCTGACCCACGTAAACGGCGTGGCATTCGTCACAAACAAGTTTATAAACACCCAATTTTTGACTAATATTTAACTTATCTTTATTGTTACAAATATTCCTAAGCGAATTGTTTGTTTTGAATGCCACGTTAATGCCGTTTTTCTTAAGACTATTAGCTATTTTTTCCGATATGAGGCCTAAGTAGGTCAAACTACCCACATACCGCCGGACACTTTGAGATCGAACCGCATACAAAGAATTGCGAACAACATGCTTTTGTTTCTTTTAATTAAGATTATCAATGAGACTTTTTGAAAAACCGTTAGAGACCGCAATTTGATAAATTATATTAAGTTCTTTTAAATAATTTTCTTTATTTAATGGAACAGTGGACAGACGGTTAATGTAACAATAAAAAGCGGCTAATTTATGTTGCCATGGATGACACGATGATGCGGGGATGACCGTGTCGGTATGAGTTGGCTTTCGATAAATTTGAAAAACATGTAACGACTCTTTTCTTGTTATTGTTAAATCAAGGAAATTAAGGGAGCCATCTTGTTCCAATTCAAGTTTAAATTTAATTTTTTCGTGGACTCTATTTATTTTATTAAGGAAAACATCCAGTTGTCTCCTTGTGCCTGTCCAGCAAATAATTATGTCGTCTACATATCGATAATAGTATAAGATATTTTGGTTAACAACTATATGTTGTTTTTCGAAATCATCCATGAAAATGTCCGCCATAAGTGGACTTAGAGGGGACCCCATAGCTAACCCTTCTTTTTGTAGATAGAAACGGTTATTAAACCGGAAATAATTTTGTTTCATACAGAGAGAGGTTAAATTAAGAAGATCATTTGTTTCCCCGGGATGCAGACGACGTTTTTAAAGAGATTTGAGAGTATACGCAAACAGTCAGGGAATGGGACGTTTGTGAAAAGACTATCAACGTCTAAAGACAACAACATAGATTTAGGTGGAATACGAATATTTGTTATGATTAATATTTTAAATACTATTATTATTATTGTTTTATTGATATTATTATAATTTAAGCATTTTAAATTTATCACAAAGAACGTAATTAAAAGTCCATACACACTTTGTCTTTTATTAGCCTAGTGCAGTCTCAAAATATATTTTGCTGTCCGATATCACTGCGTTCTATCGATACTTTTCATTTAGAATGGCGCTTTTTGTAATTGTAGCTATGTTTAAATTCAATATCAGTTTGCATTTTCAACCAGTCTATTTATGGTAGTAATCTCTTTCTTCGCGACGTAAAACATACGTAGCGCTCATATCAAAATCCTCTAAATCATAATGTTTTTCCTCTGGTTTCTACGTCACAATTTTAGAAGACGAATGTGCTGCTACATTACCCTCTTGAGTTATTTGGGTGATGGTGTGTTCAGAAACTCCTAAAACAAAATGAAAAGAATGCTTTTTATGCATTATAATTACATTATATAAATTACACGAGGAAACTAAAGACGAATAACGAACCGAAAAAATTGGGGAGTTTTATTGTTATGGCAGACCTAAAAATTACCTGTTAAATATGCAACGCGGACTCTAATTATAGAAAATAGTATTGTATTCTTCTTCTTCTTCGTAATCACGTTTGATCTTCAATGTAAAATCCCTGCCAACACTTTTAATCACTGTCGGCAAAATGATGACGAAAAATAAAAAATAAAAATATCAATTTCTTTGCAACTTTCCGCTAAACATATAAAATGATGTGTCTTACCTGGATTGAAGCGCACCTCCCGCCCTCCCTCAATTGCATACACTAACTCCGTCACCACTAGACCAAGCACCACTACTCTCAACACCACTATTCCGGCAAGACACACCATCGACGATAATACGACACGTGTTTCGCCTCTACACGAGGCATCCTCAGGTAATATAGACTCTACGGCGGCTGACCGCTAAGTGAGCGGCGAGTCGAAACAGTTGCTATTTATACACGTTGACAATCGCTCCCTACCAAAGTAGCGAGTGACTGTGTCGTGCGATAACAAACCTGTCAACAGTTATTGTTATTGTTATGATTATTTTTAAATACTATTATTATTATTGTTTTGAGTGACCGCGCCGTGCGATAACAAATCTGCTACTAATTATTATTATTGTTATGATTAATATTTTAAATACTATTATTATTATTGTTTTATTGATATTATTATAATTATTTATTATTATTAATCTTAAAATTATTATTAAAGATTGGCCTTAAAGATGTTTAACAAAGGTGAATTAGAAACATTTGTTTGTTCATTCAGCAGTGTATAATTACCATTATTACTTTTTAAAATCTCCAACTGCTCCAGCACACACAGTCGCAGCCCCTTATTACAGGTATGTAAGACTTCAAAGGAATGGTCGCTAGCTAGGTTGTGTCCAGTGTCCAAGAGATGTTTAGCAAAATGGGATTTATCAGGATTGCAATTTCTGTACGCGGCCATATGTTCTTTATAGCGCGTCCCGAAATTGCGACCAGTCTGACCCACGTAAACGGCGTGGCATTCGTCACAAACAAGTTTATAAACACCCGATTTTTGACTAATATTTAACTTATCTTTATTGTTACAAATATTCCTAAGCGAATTGTTTGTTTTGAATGCCACGTTAATGCCGTTTTTCTTAAGACTATTAGCTATTTTTTCCGATATGAGGCCTAAGTAGGTCAAACTACCCACATACCGCCGGACACTTTGAGATCGAACCGCGTACAAAGAATTGCGAACAACATGCTTTTGTTTCTTTTAATTAAGATTATCAATGAGACTTTTTGAAAAACCGTTAGAGACCGCAATTTGATAAATTATATTAAGTTCTTTTAAATAATTTTCTTTATTTAATGGAACAGTGGACAGACGGTTAATGTAACAATAAAAAGCGGCTAATTTATGTTGCCATGGATGACACGATGATGCGGGGATGACCGTGTCGGTATGAGTTGGCTTTCGATAAATTTGAAAAACATGTAACGACTCTTTTCTTGTTATTGTTAAATCAAGGAAATTAAGGGAGCCATCTTGTTCCAATTCAAGTTTAAATTTAATTTTTTCGTGGACTCTATTTATTTTATTAAGGAAAACATCCAGTTGTCTCCTTGTGCCTGTCCAGCAAATAATTATGTCGTCTACATATCGATAATAGTATAAGATATTTTGGTTAACAACTATATGTTGTTTTTCGAAATCATCCATGAAAATGTCCGCCATAAGTGGACTTAGAGGGGACCCCATAGCTAACCCTTCTTTTTGTAGATAGAAACGGTTATTAAACCGGAAATAATTTTGTTTCATACAGAGAGAGGTTAAATTAAGAAGATCATTTGTTTCCCCGGGATGCAGACGACGTTTTTAAAGAGATTTGAGAGTATACGCAAACAGTCAGGGAATGGGACGTTTGTGAAAAGACTATCAACGTCTAAAGACAACAACATAGATTTAGGTGGAATACGAATATTTGTTATGATTAATATTTTAAATACTATTATTATTATTGTTTTATTGATATTATTATAATTATTTATTATTATTAATCTTAAAATTATTATTAAAGATTGGCCTTAAAGATGTTTAACAAAGGTGAATTAGAAACATTTGTTTGTTCATTCAGCAGTGTATAATTACCATTATTACTTTTTAAAATCTCCAACTGCTCCAGCACACACAGTCGCAGCCCCTTATTACAGGTATGTAAGACTTCAAAGGAATGGTCGCTAGCTAGGTTGTGTCCAGTGTCCAAGAGATGTTTAGCAAAATGGGATTTATCAGGATTGCAATTTCTGTACGCGGCCATATGTTCTTTATAGCGCGTCCCGAAATTGCGACCAGTCTGACCCACGTAAACGGCGTGGCATTCGTCACAAACAAGTTTATAAACACCCAATTTTTGACTAATATTTAACTTATCTTTATTGTTACAAATATTCCTAAGCGAATTGTTTGTTTTGAATGCCACGTTAATGCCGTTTTTCTTAAGACTATTAGCTATTTTTTCCGATATGAGGCCTAAGTAGGTCAAACTACCCACATACCGCCGGACACTTTGAGATCGAACCGCATACAAAGAATTGCGAACAACATGCTTTTGTTTCTTTTAATTAAGATTATCAATGAGACTTTTTGAAAAACCGTTAGAGACCGCAATTTGATAAATTATATTAAGTTCTTTTAAATAATTTTCTTTATTTAATGGAACAGTGGACAGACGGTTAATGTAACAATAAAAAGCGGCTAATTTATGTTGCCATGGATGACACGATGATGCGGGGATGACCGTGTCGGTATGAGTTGGCTTTCGATAAATTTGAAAAACATGTAACGACTCTTTTCTTGTTATTGTTAAATCAAGGAAATTAAGGGAGCCATCTTGTTCCAATTCAAGTTTAAATTTAATTTTTTCGTGGACTCTATTTATTTTATTAAGGAAAACATCCAGTTGTCTCCTTGTGCCTGTCCAGCAAATAATTATGTCGTCTACATATCGATAATAGTATAAGATATTTTGGTTAACAACTATATGTTGTTTTTCGAAATCATCCATGAAAATGTCCGCCATAAGTGGACTTAGAGGGGACCCCATAGCTAACCCTTCTTTTTGTAGATAGAAACGGTTATTAAACCGGAAATAATTTTGTTTCATACAGAGAGAGGTTAAATTAAGAAGATCATTTGTTTCCCCGGGATGCAGACGACGTTTTTAAAGAGATTTGAGAGTATACGCAAACAGTCAGGGAATGGGACGTTTGTGAAAAGACTATCAACGTCTAAAGACAACAACATAGATTTAGGTGGAATACGAATATTTGTTATGATTAATATTTTAAATACTATTATTATTATTGTTTTATTGATATTATTATAATTTAAGCATTTTAAATTTATCACAAAGAACGTAATTAAAAGTCCATACACACTTTGTCTTTTATTAGCCTAGTGCAGTCTCAAAATATATTTTGCTGTCCGATATCACTGCGTTCTATCGATACTTTTCATTTAGAATGGCGCTTTTTGTAATTGTAGCTATGTTTAAATTCAATATCAGTTTGCATTTTCAACCAGTCTATTTATGGTAGTAATCTCTTTCTTCGCGACGTAAAACATACGTAGCGCTCATATCAAAATCCTCTAAATCATAATGTTTTTCCTCTGGTTTCTACGTCACAATTTTAGAAGACGAATGTGCTGCTACATTACCCTCTTGAGTTATTTGGGTGATGGTGTGTTCAGAAACTCCTAAAACAAAATGAAAAGAATGCTTTTTATGCATTATAATTACATTATATAAATTACACGAGGAAACTAAAGACGAATAACGAACCGAAAAAATTGGGGAGTTTTATTGTTATGGCAGACCTAAAAATTACCTGTTAAATATGCAACGCGGACTCTAATTATAGAAAATAGTATTGTATTCTTCTTCTTCTTCGTAATCACGTTTGATCTTCAATGTAAAATCCCTGCCAACACTTTTAATCACTGTCGGCAAAATGATGACGAAAAATAAAAAATAAAAATATCAATTTCTTTGCAACTTTCCGCTAAACATATAAAATGATGTGTCTTACCTGGATTGAAGCGCACCTCCCGCCCTCCCTCAATTGCATACACTAACTCCGTCACCACTAGACCAAGCACCACTACTCTCAACACCACTATTCCGGCAAGACACACCATCGACGATAATACGACACGTGTTTCGCCTCTACACGAGGCATCCTCAGGTAATATAGACTCTACGGCGGCTGACCGCTAAGTGAGCGGCGAGTCGAAACAGTTGCTATTTATACACGTTGACAATCGCTCCCTACCAAAGTAGCGAGTGACTGTGTCGTGCGATAACAAACCTGTCAACAGTTATTGTTATTGTTATGATTATTTTTAAATACTATTATTATTATTGTTTTGAGTGACCGCGCCGTGCGATAACAAATCTGCTACTAATTATTATTATTGTTATGATTAATATTTTAAATACTATTATTATTATTGTTTTATTGATATTATTATAATTATTTATTATTATTAATCTTAAAATTATTATTAAAGATTGGCCTTAAAGATGTTTAACAAAGGTGAATTAGAAACATTTGTTTGTTCATTCAGCAGTGTATAATTACCATTATTACTTTTTAAAATCTCCAACTGCTCCAGCACACACAGTCGCAGCCCCTTATTACAGGTATGTAAGACTTCAAAGGAATGGTCGCTAGCTAGGTTGTGTCCAGTGTCCAAGAGATGTTTAGCAAAATGGGATTTATCAGGATTGCAATTTCTGTACGCGGCCATATGTTCTTTATAGCGCGTCCCGAAATTGCGACCAGTCTGACCCACGTAAACGGCGTGGCATTCGTCACAAACAAGTTTATAAACACCCGATTTTTGACTAATATTTAACTTATCTTTATTGTTACAAATATTCCTAAGCGAATTGTTTGTTTTGAATGCCACGTTAATGCCGTTTTTCTTAAGACTATTAGCTATTTTTTCCGATATGAGGCCTAAGTAGGTCAAACTACCCACATACCGCCGGACACTTTGAGATCGAACCGCGTACAAAGAATTGCGAACAACATGCTTTTGTTTCTTTTAATTAAGATTATCAATGAGACTTTTTGAAAAACCGTTAGAGACCGCAATTTGATAAATTATATTAAGTTCTTTTAAATAATTTTCTTTATTTAATGGAACAGTGGACAGACGGTTAATGTAACAATAAAAAGCGGCTAATTTATGTTGCCATGGATGACACGATGATGCGGGGATGACCGTGTCGGTATGAGTTGGCTTTCGATAAATTTGAAAAACATGTAACGACTCTTTTCTTGTTATTGTTAAATCAAGGAAATTAAGGGAGCCATCTTGTTCCAATTCAAGTTTAAATTTAATTTTTTCGTGGACTCTATTTATTTTATTAAGGAAAACATCCAGTTGTCTCCTTGTGCCTGTCCAGCAAATAATTATGTCGTCTACATATCGATAATAGTATAAGATATTTTGGTTAACAACTATATGTTGTTTTTCGAAATCATCCATGAAAATGTCCGCCATAAGTGGACTTAGAGGGGACCCCATAGCTAACCCTTCTTTTTGTAGATAGAAACGGTTATTAAACCGGAAATAATTTTGTTTCATACAGAGAGAGGTTAAATTAAGAAGATCATTTGTTTCCCCGGGATGCAGACGACGTTTTTAAAGAGATTTGAGAGTATACGCAAACAGTCAGGGAATGGGACGTTTGTGAAAAGACTATCAACGTCTAAAGACAACAACATAGATTTAGGTGGAATACGAATATTTGTTATGATTAATATTTTAAATACTATTATTATTATTGTTTTATTGATATTATTATAATTATTTATTATTATTAATCTTAAAATTATTATTAAAGATTGGCCTTAAAGATGTTTAACAAAGGTGAATTAGAAACATTTGTTTGTTCATTCAGCAGTGTATAATTACCATTATTACTTTTTAAAATCTCCAACTGCTCCAGCACACACAGTCGCAGCCCCTTATTACAGGTATGTAAGACTTCAAAGGAATGGTCGCTAGCTAGGTTGTGTCCAGTGTCCAAGAGATGTTTAGCAAAATGGGATTTATCAGGATTGCAATTTCTGTACGCGGCCATATGTTCTTTATAGCGCGTCCCGAAATTGCGACCAGTCTGACCCACGTAAACGGCGTGGCATTCGTCACAAACAAGTTTATAAACACCCGATTTTTGACTAATATTTAACTTATCTTTATTGTTACAAATATTCCTAAGCGAATTGTTTGTTTTGAATGCCATGTTAATGCCGTTTTTCGCCATATGAAACACAGCAGCGTTGAGCTGCTATTTCAGGCTGGTATTCTGTGAGAGCTTGGCCAATCCCCGGTCGAGGAGACGCATTCGTGCTACAACTATACTACTAATATAACTGCAGCGTGGCTTTACCACGTCAAAAACTTTGGTGATTGAAGGATAATTCCATATTATTGTAAAATAATATAATTTAGTTATGCGCAATCAATATTGTAGGTATACGGTTGATCTGACACAACTAGTTTAAGATAATCGTTTGTTCGCAATACAGTGTGTCACTTACATAAAAGTAGTCAATACTACGAATTGTATGTATACCACACTCCATTCAAAGTATCGATCACATAAATATTCCTTTGTAAAATAGATTAATGTCATTACTTCATTCAGAACCCTAATATTAATTAGGTAAATACTATGAAATTGACGTCTTATAGTCTACAAATTCCAAATATAAAATGTAAATCAGCCGGAGCAAGGTCTTGCGTGTTCAATGGGTCACGCAGTTTCCAGTTGAAGCTTTGTAATTTTGAGATCGTCCGTTGTGTAGTGGTGGATGAACGATTTCGTGATATAGGTAGTATTAGCTTAAAGCAATTGACAGTCCTTACCGATTTCCATTTTTGATTTGCATAACTTTTTACAGGGGTTAAAATTTCAACTTCGACGATTAGGTTAAAACAGCGTTCTTAGATTTTTCTGCCCAGGATTTCGATAGCACAGGCATCAATGAACTTCCATGAAAATCACAAAATGACAAAGTGTATTAACAATAATGGCAAATACAAAGCTTAATCAAATATAAACTTAATTATAAAAGAATGTAAGATCTATAGAAATATAATATTATATATATATATATATATATATATATATATATATATATATATATATATATATATATATATATATATATATATATATATATAGCGAATTTAGTGATTTGTGTATAAGTGGAGGTCAATATCCGGTACCACTTATGTTTACGTGGTATAGCCATGCTGCAGCTATATTGTGGTTGCAGCATGAATGGGTTGGCTCGACCGGGGTAGGATCACGCTCTCACAGAATACCAGCGTAAAATAGCAGCTTGAGCAAAATGCTGCTGTTTCGTATGGTGAGTGTAGAGAACCGGAGACCCCTTTTACTGGAAATGAGGTATTCCATTTTAATTCTCAGGGCTGGCAACGCATCTGCATTATGATTTTCAATTGAAGGTAAATGTAAATATCTATGGGCCACAGTATCCACTTACCATCAGGCGGACTGTGTGTTTATTTGTCACCCATTTGTCTATAAAAAAGCCCACCAAACTTGTGTTGTCACAGTTTCTATTTGGATTCGAACTGAGGATCCGCAACTTGGTAGTTAGGTATTTTGAGCACTTTGCCTTGTGGAACACACTAGATCCGAATACTTATGTTCGCACAATCCTATCGGTTAACTTTTTCATACCCATGCCCGACACCCGTTAGATTAGGAATAGTACAGTGTGCTGTTACAAGCTTAGGGTTCGTGACAATAAAAACTGCCGATTGAATTACCAAAATTGACACTTTAATTACTGAACACGAATTAAAACTTAAATAACACTAATAATTATTCACACAACGCTCTTTTTCACTCCGAAAGCTTCGCTTGTATCGCCGATTCAATACTGCCCCTATCGCGGCTTTCAATGGCTTTATATGGGCATTTTCCACCGAAACATCCAGAATATTCCAGTAAATACCAGCCCCGACGGACCAGGTGCAGAAAGTTCGAGTGTGGGGCTTTCTAGAAAGCTTAGATCTTCCATTCAATACTAGATGGCGCTGGCGGTGGAAAGTTCCAGCACGACATTTTCTAGAAAGCTCTCCTCACTCTGTTCACCGACACAAGATGGCGCTAGTGCCAGGTACCAGACATCAACTTAGGCGCGCAACAGTACTTTTTATATAGAGTGTAGATAGGTAAAGGGGGATGCCCATATTAGGCCATAGAACGCCCAACAATGTGCATTTGTTAAAAAAATATATCTTTATTTATGGTTATTAATCGCGGTATTCATTTATCCTAAAACAATGGGAATATTTTTGCACAAATTAAAAGTACCGAAAAGATAAAAATAAAATTAGGTAAATACGTAATTCATTAGTCTGTGAATAAAATAAAAAATGTTGCCAATCACAAAAATCATTAAAAAATCGATTCCCCTTTTCGATCGATTACTTATGGTGTCATTATTACAATGCTTATATGATCTTTCGATAATTATTACGATGTTATGATATAGGTTTAAAATATCCGTTGGCATTGGATATTTATCCAAAGCAGTCGATACGCAACCGTTATTAACCAAATGTTTACCGACTACAGACGAAAAAGGATGGTTATGTTTTTACTGTGTGTGCGGATTAGGCTATGTTGAATCGTTTTTTGCTATGGTGCTTAAAACGTAGGATGCATTTTATTATTGAGGGAGCTACTATCAAAGAATATTTTATTCGCTTAACTCGTAAAGTACTTGACCAACTTTAAGAATTCTTTCACCACTAGATTGTTATGTATAATTTTAGATATCTAATATAGGGTTAATTTTATTATAGAGGGCGCCACTTTCAATGAATACGTTTTTTGGCTAATCTCAAAAATTACTAGACCGATTTTGAAAATTCTTTCACCATTAGATTGCTAATGAGGGCGTTAGCTGTGTGATAAATTATATTATTACAATAAATAATTGTGAGATTAATATTTTCTAAATAAATAAAACTAAATACCTACCTAAGATGTTCAAATCCAATTATTATTTTTACAATTTAAGAATCGTATTTACACACTTTACTTACTCAGATTGATTATTATAGATAAAGAGGTAATAAACCTAAAGTAAAAGAGCTCCGCTTAAACGAAAAAACTATTTATTAGAATAAAACTAAATGTTGAAAAAAAGTGGCTCAGTGCGAGTCGGACTCGCAGGCCCATGAAGAGTTCCGTAGTAACAAGCATATATTTTAAATCGAGTCAAAATACCACTATCATTATCGCCAGCAACAAATTATTTTGTTTTTCATAGTGTTTGTATAAATAACAAAGTTGTTTTTGCGGTTCCTTAAAATGTGCTACTTGTATCAAAAAAAAAAAGGACTATTATACATTAAAGGGGTTTCTGTGGTTTATTCATTACCAAAGAGAAAAAAGTTATTGCGCAAAATAGGTTTTTATTAATTTCAAGTCATCAAAAGCGGCAGTCAACCGTTAAAAACTAAAACAACCGTTGTTATAGGCTCGGTTGAATTCATTGACAACCTTCACATTTATAGTTATGATAATTAAACAAGCGAATTACTAGCTGATTTACCAAGAATTTTTTAGAGTATAACAAAACGCTACTGCACAAGTTAACTGTTATTCTTATCTGTTTTTAACATAACATTTAAAATGGAATCATGTTATGATAATTCAAGAAGTTAATTTCCAGCTGATTTACCACGAATTCTCTAAAGCATAACAAAACAATACAGCACAAGCTAACTGTTCTTAAAAATACATTTGAAATAGAGTTTCAATAAATTAAAGAAATTATATTTTACAAAGCGTGCAGAACTTAAAACGCGTCAAAGATTATTCTTTTTATGATATTATTAATCGAATAAAAATCGATATCATTCCATAGATTTTATGACAGTTAAGTGGCAACATCGTATCCGACAGGTAGGCCGCTGTCACTGTTATGTCACAAGAATTAAATTACGTGTTATCGTATTATTTCTCTAGTATATAGTCAGTAATCTATGGTGTTATTGTTTTGTTTTAAAAGTAAAATGCAATTGTTGATCTCTCAACAATTGGTTCGAACACAGCAGGTAAATAGTTGGTACATATCACGATGTGGTATGTCTTCCTCTAAGAAATGCTTTATAACTGAGTTTACTTGAATAATATCAATATAATAATTGTAGCTTCTTTATTAGGTACAAGTTTCGAGTACAGTGAACGTGTAGTGTGGCACTCGCAAAATGCACCAATAGTTCGTCTTGAACATCTATACATCAGCTGTGGCACTGACACTTATGAGAATAAGATCACACACATTGTTTGTCTTCGATTTTCCACGTGAGGAATTATTTGCGCTACGTGAGGTAAGTGTTTAACATGTTTAACATTTCAATTTATTAAATGTGATCCATATATCTGATAATTACACATGTTTTTACACTGATTGTATATCAACTCAAGAACTTGTTTTATTTTTTCACATCTGCCCTAGCTATATCTGACAAACATACTAGCTTATTTATGAGATTGACCAGTTTTATCAACTACCAAGAAAGGAGACAGTTGATTTTTCATTGTTTTTGGACTGCTGGTAGTCTGTCAGGCCTTAATTATTAAATAATATAGGGCATTAAATCCGTCCTTGTGCAGTAACATTTAACTTGATAAATATTTTATTTATATTTGAGTTTGAAATAAATCTATTTTATTTTTATTTTTTCACTTTGACTTCATTTTTTGTATTTTACATTATTTCAGTTGTCATGCCGTGTATATCATAATTGCTGGCAATGAACTGATAGAACAGCATCATGTTCAACTGCAGAACGGGAACCATCTGAATCATCTAGTCCGTCCTCGTTGCAATCTGAAGTGAGTAATGTATTGCACCCAGAACAACAAAGCTTAGATCATACATCACACAGTGTACTGCTAACTAATTATATAAAAGCACAATGTTTTTTACCAGGTTGTAACAGTTCCATCAGCATTGCAAGTATGTCTCTTTTGTGATTAACTACATTTTGCGATAACAAACATACATAGTGACAAGTACTATGTATGTGTGTTATACTTGGTAGAGCCATGCTGCAGTTATATTAGAAGTATAGTTGTAGCATGAATGGGTCGGCTCGACCGGGGAAGGAGCACCCTCTCACAGAATACCAGCGTGAAATAGTAGCTTAATGCTGCTGTGTTTTGTATGGTGAGTGTAGAGAACCGGAGACCCTTTTTACTGGAAACGAGAAAATGATCTTAGTCCTCACGGGTGACAACGCATCTGCATTTTGATTTGTAATCGAGGATAGATGTGGATGTCTAAGGGTCGCAGAAATGTCTCCAGCAGATGGTGAATCTCAGTTAATGACAAGATATGCTAATAAATCCAGAGCCGTGACTATGTGTCGATATGGGTAGTAGAGGTGGTGAATGGCATTTTTAAAACTGAATTTAAAATATTTCATCAAAATTACTTTAACAGGGCTTCTACACATTTGATGATAGACTGCTGTGGCTTCTGCTATAGTTAATAAATTCCACACAAAAATAAGGGACAGGGATGATGCGGCTCAAATACTTGAAATAGTTCATCAAAATATGGAGACAAATAATGATTTTTCTGAGTATGCTAGGGAAAACAATCTAAATAGAGCTAGGGCAGGCAGACTTTAGAAATATAAATGTAGACTTTAAAATGTTAGGGAATTTCCTGTTTTAACTTACAGCGACTTAATATTAATTGCTTGTGTCACATACCAATTAAAGCAAGCTCGCTACTATTATGGTGAGCATATAAGATTTAATGGTTGCTACCGGATAGAACTCTGTAATAACCAGAGGAGCAGCATTATGGAAGGAATAAAGTTAAGCCCTAGCTGATCTTTACTTAGGGCTAGAATTGCAAGTCATCACTATTAGTCGTAAAGTGTATTTTATTATATAAATTCTATATAATATCTAATATATAAATTCTTTTTTAGGAAGGAGGCTTGGTACTACCACCTGCTTAGGACCCTGTAATTAATGAAATTAAAAACCCAAGCATACCACTGCAAGACTTCTAGACACAGTAAGTTCATTCTGTAGATCGGACAATAAATAAAAATTAAAAATCTGAAGGTACTCCGGGTTAACACTGACATTGGGACGTCGGTTACCTCAGTCTGCCGTAACCATGGGTGCTGGAAAGCACCCGAAATGTCTGGAATTAAAAATCAAAGAAATAAAACGCGATAAAATCGATAAAAATAGTTGTTAAAAAAACTGCATTTGTGAAAATAAAAACTTCAAATATTTTCAAAACCCCGACTTTTTTTAAAGCAATTCCTTTACCATTTCATTGTTTTAATTGCATATTATCATATCTATATGCTTTTATATGTGGGCACTCATGGCCGAAGTGTCTATGAAGACTGGTCATTCCCCTTTGATACTAAAATCTTTTGCTCATTTGATATTTTTCAAAAATATATAATTTGAAAGGTACATTATTTCAGATGGATGTGGCTACAACTACGATATATACAACTGTTCCGCCTAGACAAAGGGCCCCCCCTAGGGGCGCCGCTAGTAAACACAATTTCATACTTTTATACCGATTACTATAGATTGAAATATATTCCTGTATTACATTAAGCAGAATTGTGACTATTTTTTAGGTTGTCTTCTATTATAATAATCATGTTAATGTCGCTGTAACTTTAACTTTATAATAATCATGTTTTTATTTCATCATTAATGTTGTAGTAAGTTATGGCGCCTTTTTATAGTTTATTTATATCACGTCACCAGTTAAATATAAAAGACCTGCAAGTTAGGGTCTATTATAAATTTGACAACATTATTCCTATGTTTTTACAATGCAAAAAATTTAAATCTGTGTTAACCAGTATACATGTTTTACATCGATTTAATAGCTGTTCTCTGTCACTTTTTTTTCTAAAATATTGCATATGATGTCTTGCATTTGGGAAAGTACAATTTTAACTGTTTATGATGGATATATCAGACAGCCTCTCCCATAATTTGGTTTACTGAGATATGTATTATCTTCGCTTTTTCCTATTAAAATTGTTTGCAAGCTGTGCAATTTTGGAATACATTAGTTTTTGCTTGCCACAATACGTAACTGGATACATAATTTAATTGTCAGTTTATTTTCGGAACGCGTTTTTTTACTTCGTAATGCATCATCTCCAATTACAAAGCTTCAAAATCCACCTGAATGATTTCATTTAAATTCACCTGGGCGTCAACATTGATTTATATAACACTAGATCAGTAATAACCGCGCCAAAGCGTTGCCACAGCACATATGGCCACAGCCATATGCCTAGCTAACGTGAGTTCATTGTTCAATGCGACGCCGACAGAGTTGAGCCGCGACAAAAATGGGCAAATGCGTAGTGAAAGAATGCTATTCAAGGTCACAAAAACGTAATAAATAAGCGGAATCACTTTCAACACATATTTTTTAGTTCTTCATATAAACTTAAAAAACATCAAATAATTAAATAAAATTATCGAATATTGCCACGTAGGTTCAATGTTGCCACTTTTCCGCATTGGTGATTATCCTACATTAATAGGAGACTATATAATTAATGGAGTAAGTTAATTTGTTTCCTCTGATTTTAAATATTTTGGAAATTATAATTAAAACTACGTTTTAACTTTCATACAAAATAATTAATTATTTTTATTTTAGTTTATTCATGAATTATCTATTAAATATATTTTATTACCTATTTTATATTAATAATTTTATATTATTTATAATTTCATATCAATTTTATATTGTTTATAATGTCATATAAATTTTATATTAATTATATTTTATTATCTATTTTATATTGTTTGATTTATTAGTACCATAAAAATACGTTTTATTTCATCATTATGTTTACTTCTATTCATCTGATAAGCTGTGTATCCTTTTTTTTCTAAGGGGACGTAATAAAGATTTTAAAATAAAATATACTTTTTTAATACAAAAACAATTAACTGCAGCTTAAAAAAAACTCATTTTTATTGCGTATTTCAGGTAAAATTTCATATAGTAAGCCACACCAACCCGCCATTTCATGTTTGTTTGTCTATCTTTATCTAATCTTAGCGACGATATTGTTTTCGCAACTTGTGTAAGTGAGATAGATATACAGGATGGGCCAGAAAGAATTGCGAATTTGAAAAAATCATTAAAAAAAAACTAAGTACAATTCACATACAAATTTTTATTTCTACAAAAATTTACATCTGGGAAATTCATTTCTTAAAAATAACATCATCCAGATGTGCACCATCGCGCTGCAAACATTCTTCGAATCTGAACCTCAAATTGGTAAAAACTCGCTGGCACATTGCACGGGGAATATCTGCCATTTCTTTCCGGATATTGGTCTTCAACTGGTCAATTGTGGCTGGGTTATTGGAGTAGACTCTACTTTTTAGGTATCCCACAAAAAAAAGTCCAGTGGTGTAAGATCCGGACTTCTAGGAGGCCATTCAATGTCACCTCGGCGCGATATCAGTTTCTCACTAAACATCTCGTTTACGACCGTCAAAGAGGCATTAGCTGTGTGGCATGTCGCGCCATCTTGTTGAAACCATGTCGCACGATTATAGGCTTCAAATTGTTGCAGTTGTGGAAAGAAAAAATCCCTTAACATGGCTATGTATCGGTCAGAATTTACAGTGACAGATTGGCCTTGTCGATTTTCGAAGAAGTGGGGTCCGATAATTCCGTGCGCTGACATGGCCGCCCAAACGGTTACTTTCGGCGAATGTAGAGGCTTTTGATGTTTTGCACGTGGGTTCTCTGCAGCCCAGTAACGGCAATTCTGTTTATTCACCTGCCCATTTATGTGAAAATAGGCTACGTTGGAGAACAGAATATTGTTGAAACTCCGAAAGCGTTCCAGCATCGTTTCAACAAAAGCTCTCCTTAAAATTGGATCATTTGGCTGTAATTCCTGCACAAGTTGAATTTTATACGGATGCAATTTCAGATCTTTCAACAAAATGCGACGCAAAGATGTTCTGGACACCACAAGTTCGGCTGAACGCTTTCGAGTCGATAGAACAGGATTACGTTGAACTGAAGCTCTAACTTGTTCAATTGTGTCTTTCGTTCTTGTTGACCTTGGGCGTCCCGCAGGCTTCTGTTTGAGAGTCGAACCAGTAGCTTCGAACTTTCTGACCCACGATCGAATCACGCTTTCCTTCGGACACTGATTTAGGTCATGTAATCCAAACTCACGTCGAAATAAACGCCGAACAATAGCGCACGAATCGTGATTTTTATAATAATGTTTAACGCAGAAAGCACGTTGCGCTCCCGTGAAGTGATCCATCGCGACTAAATTTCCGAGAACCGAGCTACTTAACCCCATCACCCGCGCAGTCCCCTCTCTAAAGCTTCAAACGCAAGAGTGTTTTTAAAATCGTACTCCTTTCTGGCCCACCCCGTATGTTTACTTAAAATTGTTATTAGTTTCAAAGCTACGTCGTCGCGTTTGGATAGTGGTTACACTTTTTTCGACGCGCGGTAATGTGGTTTGCTCCTCTAGTGTTGTATAACTCAATGGGCGTCAATGTCAAATAAGTTTTACAACTATACAAATGATTTGGAATAATCTTGCTCGCAGTTGGATCCAGGAGAATGGTTAGCTATATTGATCAGTAATAAAGATGTGAAAAATGTTAAATATCAAACATGAAATAGTTATTTTGTAAAATGTTGTACATTATCAATAGTACGCATCCAGTTAAATATTGAAGGTTTTACTGAATGTAACGCCTTCTGTTTGTTTATGCCACTTAAAATAGAAAATTTTAAATATGAATTTTTAATTATGAAATTAAAATGGTCAGATATGGTTCTTTTAGTGGCTATACCATTAGTAGCAGCTCCACTTATTTTATCCTTCTTCCTGCTATACTGAAAATTTGGACTGATCGATATTTCATCAAATAAAGGAGGACATAATTTGTCATGCTCAGCTATTATCTCTGTTCTCTTTCTCGATTTAAATGAAAAAAGTTGTCCTACTGAGGGTAATTGCAGAGGGAAGGACAAACATTTTGCTCAGCCATCTTTGCCCGTGGACCTTGTTGTATGTTTGTATTTGCCACTTTCTATAAATCGCAGGACAGTTAATAATGCAGCACGAGTTGTAAATTTTTTAGGCATTTTTTAGAAGTTACATTTGCGGAAAGCTTCAGATCTTTTTTCAGCCTACTGGAATAATTGTATTTACATAGTCAACATTTTTACTAGCTTTTGGAGATAAGGAGGAGGTGTTCTGCTCATTGAAAACTGAAATGAAAAAGACCAACCAATTATAACCTCCAATCCTAATAAAGTCATTGACTTATATAGTACTAGCGTAAGGACGGGGCCGACCGAACAACTAAAACGGACCAGTGCGCTGGCCCTAAAATTACACTTTAGGGCCAACGCGAATCGGTCGACAGTGGTGCGCGCGCAGAATAGATTTGCCTGTCATAAATATGTCTAGTTGCGTGGTAAAAGAATGCAAAAATTACGATTCAAAGATTTAAAAAAAACATGGGATATCGTATCATCGCTAAATAATCTTATATTAATTTTATTACTATTAAATTATTATATAAACGCATTTTTAAAGTTTTATTTTACAGTTAGTTTAGTTACGTTACCAAGATTAGGCCAGAATTGGATTCAGACCCTCAAAAATATTGTACGCTAGCGACCGTCATCGTGAGATACTATCGGAATACCATGTTGTTCAGTGGTTTCTTGTAAAAACCGAAGCCAAAACAAAAACTTTGTTAATCATGGAATCACTTACCATACCTAAGTAAAAGTATTTCATTATATTTATCTTTAAAATAATATTAAACAGCAAATCGTGAAATTTTTCTTGCTACGTTATTTTTGATTTCAAATAGCACAGTCACTAATATTTTTGCAGTAAATACATTGCTCCATAACCACTACCCTAGTATGACGCCAAGTGACTGAACAAGCAATGTAAATATCGCGAAATGATACTTTATTTATGAAGATATATGGCGTAATAGTATCTTGCGACGAGCTAGTTATGTGCTTGTGTAGATCCACGATCGACAATAATGTGGATTGGCGAATTGTTTATATAGTTTATTCTCCAATTTGTCAACCGTTTCAATCCAACCAATAAAAAAAACATTTAGCCTCTTCTTAATTTTAGATAAATAAGCAATAACACTATTTTTGTAATTATTCCTGGGGGGTATTAGGTAAGTCCAACTTCGACCGAGAGGTCAATCGACGGATTCAACTAGGCTGGGCAGCGTTCGGGAAATTACGACATATATTCTCGTCAGTTATACCTCAATCTCTAAAAACTAGATTGTACAACCAGTGCGTGTTGCCAGTGATGACTTACGGATCTGAGACGTGGTCCTTCACTGCTGGCCGTATGAGGACGCTCAAGGTCGCTCAGCGAGCTATGGAGAGGGCTATGCTCGGAGTTTCTCTGCGTGATAGACTTAGAAATGAGGATATCCGCAGTAAAACCAGAGTGACCGACATAGCCCAACGGATTAGTAAGCTGAAGTGGCAATGGGCCGGCCATATAGCTCGAAGAACCGATAACCGATGGGGAAGAAAGGTTCTTGAGTGGCAGCCTCGTACCGGTAGGCTTAGTGTAGGGCGACCCCCCACTAGATGGAGTGACGACCTGGTAAGATATGCAGGAAGTCGATGGATGCAGGTGGCTCAGGACCGTGCTTTGTGGCATTACTTGGGGGAGGCCTATGTTCAGCAGTGGACTTGTGAAGGGCTGTAATAATGATGATGATGATGAAGCAATAACACTTAAAAACTTGACAGTTTGACTTAATTTTACTAAAATAACACTTAATAATCCTTACAACAACGGAACTAATACTCATAGTTTTAAAACAAATGTAAACAAAAAAATAAGAAAAAGCAAATTACAAAAAGAACATGTTAATAATTAGTAATAAAGCAACTATTTCGTCTTGCTTAAAAAAAATAATAGATTTCAATAATCAACATTATTTTGATAAAATTTCATAAAATCTTAATAACAGTTATAAAAAATTTAAATTTTTCTTATTAATTAGCGTTTTCTTTGGTCTTTAAGGTTTTTCAGGTGATAGTTGATTCATCGCTGGAGCTACGGGCAAAGAATCTTTTTCTAATCGGTTGATGTAACAAAGCTTTTAAACTTTTACGTTTCTTAAATGAAATAAAATCATCAGAGTCATCGCTAGAGCTACGGCAAAAAAATCGTTTGTTGATAATTTGGTGTCTTATTACTGTTGAAGTTTTAGGTCTTTTCGGTGACGATGGGTTATCGGAGTCTGTAAAAAAATCATCAACTTTTAGGCGTTTCCTTGGAGTTTCAATAGGACAATTTAATGACGGTGGAGTTGGTGTTCGAATAAAGAATAATGGCGTTCTTGGTCAAGATACAGTGGAGGCTGCAACCGTTTTAGGAGAAGAAGCTAAGCTTGATGAAGGTGTCCCAACTGGAGAATGAATATGCGTGTGCTCCAGAGTATGGGCGTCAGGCGATAATTGTATAGGTATGGAATTTGCGACTAGTTGAACTTGTATTATTCCAATTTCAAAATGTTGGCATTTGTCTTTAGCTGCACAAGTTATACAGCTTAGTCTCCTAGCATGAAGAATGTTGGGCTCTTCAACACTCCAAGATAACTGATGTATTTTAAAGGTCCCTTTGAATGGTTGGATTTGATTCTGATTTGCTATGTTTTGAATAACAGGCATCTCATCGTCGTTCAAATCTTCAATTTCTGATCAATTTCCGTCATTGAGTAGTCCGCAATCGGCACCTCTAAAATAAAAATAAAGTTTTTATTTAAAATATGTTAACACGCCTGGTATGAAAAATAGAAATCAAAGGCTAATTAAAGGGCTACAACCGGTACAACACGATCGTGCGTGTTTAACTTTCAAAGAGATTTTTTCGAAATTATTTAAAGTTATACAAAAAGAAAACTGTCACTAAATATTAATCAACATTTAATTTCTTTTACTACGTAAAAAATGATTTTAATCCGTCAAAATAACAAGAATAAAAATTACTTACGTGATCGTGCGCCAGAGTCCAAACACATAGCCATCCCTCCAGTGCAAAAACCGTAACTGACAGGTTTATTCTTGCGCGCAAACGTGTAATGTGTGTTTTATCTTTTTCCACGATAGTCTCACAATCGATCGATACCGGTTGCGTTCCGAAAAAAGCTTCAGAAGTGATATAGAATTTTACAAAGTCAAAACTCATGATCATTTCAACTCGATCGCAAAGGGCTAATAAAATAATACATACATAATATTGTCTCCGGGTTACAAGCCGTGACTTAATCTTGTCTCTAATCAATTTAGTTCATTTGAACCGTTAGATCATATGCAGATGAATCAAATTGCCTACTACTTAACTTATAGACTTCTATTCCGTATCCTCCATGGAAAAGTACATGCTCGCCGTAATGTGAGCGAGCTTGTCGAATTTGGTACATTCCCAGGGCGAAAAATCAGATTTCTTATTTTTAATATTGGAAAATACAAAATGTTATTCCCTATTCGCAGTAACACTTTTAAAGTAGTGTGCATCTGTTATATTTCGAGCTTCAACCATATTAGCCAGGTTATTTTCTAAATTCATTCGCTGCCTAATTATTTCTGATATTTTTGTGTCATATATATTATCTACAAAGCGAACACTAAACCTGTTTAACAGAGAAATATTCTTGTCGAAATAATTTAAAATCTCTCTTAATGATAGATTGCCTGACGCCTCGTCCTGCTGGAGGCGCTTGTGGAAGGCCTTGTTTTTAGGTTCTAACGTCCTGCCGCAAGAGGTTCTATTAGTCCTGCTGGCGGTACGAGATTTGTATGAAAATTTGCTGGTCCTTCCGGCAGTACGGGTGACCTTGATCTTGAATGTGTGCGTCATCATCATCTTACCAGAGATTCTCAATTCAAAATGTTTTTCGTTGCGTTTATTTATTTATTTAAGTTTAAAATTTATAATTTTTTTTTTGCGCCCGAAGCAAATATGGGCAACCCTCCGGAAAGCGGGGGAGGGAGGCGGTGAATGCTCATAGCATACCACGCAGCCGGCTGCGTGGTTATGTGGAGACTTTTACCCACTAAACACCGCCTTTTAGGAAATGGCTTAACGATCTGACTAGAGATCTCTAAGCCGTAAACGAACGCGACCCTCCTTGGCAGAAAGGAGGGCGCTAAAATCGTATCGTCTTATACAAGTATACACGTCTACGTCTACACTATAACTTTTCTATTTATAAGAGGCTATAGGAACTTTTAATTTACTTCTTATATATATTATACAGTTTTATATAAATTATATACTTCTATATACATATATATTACTTATATATATATATATATATATATATATATATATATATATATATATATATATATATATGAAAGTTGGGTGTGGCAGAAGAACCACGAGAGTAGAATGAACGCAGTAGAAATGCGGTCGTTAAGGAGTATGTTAGGGCTGAATCTTAATGAAAGGGTAAGAAATTGTGTAATAAGAGAAGAGTGTGGTTTGCAAGATGATGTTGTGACCAGGATTAAGAAAGGAATGCTTCGGTGGTTTGGTCATGTGGAAAGAATGAATGAGGAAAGAGTGACAAAGAAAATTTATGTTGCAGAAATGAATGGCAGAGTCGGAAAGGGACGTCCTAGGCGAAAATTTATCGATCAAATTGGCGATTTATTGAAAACGGGCCAAATTAGGAGTACCCTTAACCGACGAGCATGTATGCGGAGGTGTATGGATGTGAAGGAGGCGAGAGAGGTGTGTCAGGATCGTGCCAAATGGAAGTCTATAGTCTGTGCCTACCCCTCTGGGTGACAGGCGTGAGTGTTTATGTTATGTTATGTTATAAATGTACAGTAAGTTTGGAGTTAGCTTATGTTTGTAACTAATCAGTCAATAATCAGTCTTCTGTGACGCAAAATGAGACAAATCATTGTCATAAAAATAAAAATATGTCTTATTATTAAGTTGGAATGCCATACTGCGTAAGATAGGCGAAATAGTTTCTTCCAGTTTCATCTACTGTGAATTTATAAGAAGGCGTGAGTGTACACAATCATAGTTCATTTACCATCTCGATAAGAGGACGAACTAAAAACCAACGGTCAGTATTCTCAGTAGTTAAGTTGTACCGGTTCTGGCTCACTGAGTTAGACGTGGTACAACGTTCGTCGACTCACGATCCTAAAAAAAAAATGAAGCATTCTTTGGTAAAATAATGATGAACGACTGCGTTGCCAGCACGAGAATACCAGCACTGTTCAACAACTCCCTTGACATGTTTGAGGAATACTGAGTAAATCTTTAACTTCAATCCTGTTAGCGGTGTCCTGAGAAGATCTATATCTAGTAGTAATTTTTCAAAGCCTATCAAAGTAGAATATATAATAACTTATACGTATCTTTCCTTAATCTGAGTTCAGTTTCTTTGAACAGTATAAAGTTAGTTACGCATAGCACAACACACAATAAACATTTGTCAAATTGCATGCCAAGCATGTCGATAATGACTAATATTATATATGCAGTGTAGTGGTGGTGTAAGAACATACACTACTCCATATCATCTCGTGGGTGTCATAAGGGATGACGGAGGGAAACTGAAACAGAACGTCGGCAGCAGCATCATTGTCTCCGTCTTCTGTGTTCAGTCTGAGTGATCTTTTATAGACGTAATGAATGGATTCATTTCATGCCGTAGTTGTCGTAAGAGGCGACTATGCGAGGGTCTACATTTTTATTGCTTACGATAGATAGCAGCATAACGATGTCGCTTATGCAAGGCATTTTATCCAAATCACTACGTTATTCTCAAACCAATTCTACAAATTCATCAATTCGCTGTTTTTAAAAATTCTATCATTCGTCGTCAACATTTTTAAAAATTGATTTTCTGTTGAACCACCTTTGTATGCGATCACTTCGTCTTTGCACAAATTTTTAATGTACCAATTTAATATGGGAATGATGTTCTCTTGTTTGAAGGCACATTTTAATTCTTCGGTCACATCAAAATATGAAATGCCGTGCACGTGTGTTTCGCAATAACGAACAGTTTTTTGTCTTTTGGCGACAAATAATTGAAAGGATAACTTGGCGGAAACAAATAATGATCGATAAACGCATAACTTTTATTAGATAGTTTTACGTCTAGAATAGCAATTTCTCTACATTGAAAATGTGTATGAGGATATGCAATGTAAAATCCGTCCATGTCGATGATGTATCTAATATTTTTTTAGATTTTGTGTCATTTTGAACCAAAAAGTTGAAAGTATTTACAAGTGACTAAAAATATGTTTGTTCCAACAAACTTCACATAACAATGCTTCATTACTTCCCATCATCCCATCTCTTCATAAATAAACACATAATTTTTATTAGATAGTTTTACGTCTAGATTAGCCATTTCTCTACATTGAAAATGTTTATGAGGATATGTAATGTAAAATCCGTCCATGTCGATGATGTGCCTAATATTTTTTTTTGGTTTTTGTGTCATTTTGAACGAAAAAGTTCAAAGTATTTAAACGTGACTAAAAATATAATTTTTCCAACAAACTTCACATAACAATGCTTCGTTACTTCCCATAATTTCATATCTTCCTTCTGCTCTTGTCTTCCTTAAAATTTTATTTTCAAGCAACAACCACTTGTAAAAACCTACACTTCATCACAAGAGCAATGTAAAATTTGTGATAATTTTTTGCAAATATATGATTATTACGCACATAACGTTTGTTTAAATTTACGACATTTACCAAATCATTGTATTTTGGACATTTGTATTCTTCAATATTAAAAATTCTATCATTCGTCGTCAACGTTTTTCAAAAAAAATTTTCTGCTGAACCACCATTGAATGCGATCACTTCGTCTTTGCACAAATTTCTAATGTACCAATTTAATATGGGAATGATGTTCTCTTGTTTGTAAGCACATTTTAATTCTTCGGTCACGTCATAATATGGAGTGCCGTATACGGGTGTTTCGCAATAACGAACAGTTTTTTTGTCTTTTGGCGACAAATAATTGAAAGGATAACTTGGCCGAAAGAAATAGTGATCGATAAACACATAATTTTTATTAGATAGTTTTACGTCTAGATTAGCCATTTCTCTACATTGAAAATGTTTATGAGGATATGTAATGTAAAATCCGTCCATGTCGATGATGTGTCTAATATTTTTTTTTGGTTTTTGTGTCATTTTGAACGAAAAAGTTCAAAGTATTTAAACGTGACTAAAAATATAATTTTTCCAACAAACTTCACATAACAATGCTTCATTACTTCCCATCATCTCATATCTTCCTTCTGCTCTTGTCTTCCTGTAATTTAAGTAAACAGAATCACATTCACTAATGATCAGCTAATGACTGTCATTGATAAAAAAGTATTTTTTAACTTTTTCACTTTCCGCTATTGTCTTTGTATTTAGGACTAGGATCTGTATCCAAATTACATATTATATACGTTGGTACGTGGGTATACATGAGCAGTCTATTAGCAGCATAAACGTTATATTCTAGACTGGGGTGAATCTTTTTAGGGAAATCAAACAAAATTTATGATTTATTTTAAATGTTATTTTCAAGCAATATCCACTTGTAAAAAACCCACACTTCATCACAAGAACAATATAAAATTTGTGATTATTTTTTTTTGCAAATATATGATTATAACAAACATAACGTTTGTTTAAATTAACGACATTTACCAAATCATTGTATTTTGGACATTTGTATTCTTCAATATTAAAAATTCTATCATTCGTCGTCAACATTTTTAAAAATTGTTTTTCTGCTGAACCACCTTTGAATGCGATCACTTCGTCTTTGCACAAATTTCTAATGTACCAATTTAATATGGGAATGATGTTCTCTTGTTTGTAGGCACATTTTAATTCTTCGGTCACGTCAAAATATGGAATGCCGTGCACGTGTGTTTTGCAATAACGAACAGTTTTTTGTCTTTTGGCGACGAATAATTGAAAGGATAACTTGGCCGAAACAAATAATAATCGATGAACGCATAATTTTTATTAGATAGTTTTACGTCTAGAATAGCCATTTCTCTACATTGAAAATGTTTATGAGGATATGTAATCTAAAATCCGTCCATATCGATGATGTCTCAAATATTTTTTAGATTTTGTGTCATTTTGAATCAAAAAGTTCAAAGTAATTACACGTGACTAAAAATATGTTTGTTCCAACAAACTTCACACAACAATGCTTCATTACTTCCCATCATCACCATTCATATCTTCCTTCTGCTCTTGTCTTCCTGTAATTTAAGTAAACAGAATCACATTCACTAATGATCAGCTAATGACTGTCATTGTTAAAAAAATATTTTTAACTTTTTCACTTTCCGCTATTGTCTTTGTATTTAGGCCTAGGATCTGTATCCAAATTGCATATTATATACGTTGGTACGTGGGGATACATGGGCAGTCTATTAGCAGCATAAACATTTATTCTAGACATAGGTGAATCTTTTTTTGGGAATCAAATAAAATTTATGATTAATTTAAAATTTTATTTTCAAGCAATAACCACTTGTAAAAACCTACACTTCATCACAAAAGCAATGTAAAATTTGTGTTAATTTTTTTTGCAAATATATGATTATTACGCACATAAGGTTTGTTTAAATTTACGACATTTACCAAATCATTGTATTTTGGACATTTGTATTCTTCAATATTAAAAATTCTATCATTCGTCGTCAACGTTTTTCAAAAAATTTTTTCTGCTGAACCACCATTGAATGCGATCACTTCGTCTTTGCACAAATTTCTAATGTACCAATTTAATATGGGAATGATGTTCTCTTGTTTGTAAGCACATTTTAATTCTTCGGTCACGTCATAATATGGAGTGCCGTATACGTGTGTTTCGCAATAATGAACAGTTTTTTTGTCTTTTGGCGACAAATAATTGAAAGGATAACTTGGCCGAAACAAATAGTGATCGATAAACACATAATTTTTATTAGATAGTTTTACGTCTAGAATAGCCATTTCTCTACATTGAAAATGTTTATGAGGATATGTAATGTAAAATCCGTCAATGTCGATGATGTGTCTAATATTTTTTTTTGATTTTTGTGTAATTTTGAACCAAAAATTCAAAGTATTTAAACGTGACTAAAAATATATTTTTTCCAACAAACTTCACATAACAATGCTTCATTACTTCCCATCATCTCATCTCTTCCTTCTGCTCTTGTCTTCCTGTAATTTAAGTAAACAGAATCACATTCACTAATGATCAGCTAATGACTGTTATTGTTAAAAAAGTATTTTTAACTTTTTCACTTTCCGCTATTGTCTTTGTATTTAGGCCTAGGATCTATATCCAAATTGCATATTATATACGTTGGTACGTGGGAATACATGGGCAGTCTATTAGCAGCATAAACATTTATTCTAGACTGGGGTGAATCTTTTTTTGGGGATCAAATAAAATTTATGATTAATTTAAAATTTTATTTTCAAGCAATAACCACTTGTAAAAAACCCACACTTCATCACAAGAACAATGTAAAATTTGTGATAATTTTTTTTGCAAATATATGATTATTACACACATAACGTTTGTTTAAATTTACGACATTTACCAAATCATTATATTTTGGACATTTGTATTCTTCAATATTAAAAATTCTATCATTCGTCGTCAACGTTTTTAAAAATTGTTTTTCTGCTGAACCACCATTGAATGCGATCACTTCGTCTTTGCACAAATTTCTAATGTACCAATTTAATATGGGAATGATGTACTCTTGTTTGTAAGCACATTTTAATTCTTCGGTCACGTCATAATATGGAGTGCCGTATACGTGTGTTTCGCAATAACGAAGAGTTTTTTTGTCTTTTGGCGACAAATAATTGAAAGGATAACATGGCTGAAACAAATAGTGATCGATAAACACATAATTTTTATTAGATAGTTTTACGTCTAGAATAGCCATTTCTCTACACTGAAAATGTTTATGAGGATATGTAATGTAAAATCCGTCCATGTCGATGATGTGTCTAATATTTTTTTTGGTTTTTGTGTCATTTTGAACCAAAAAGTTCAAATTATTTAAATGTGACTAAAAATATATTTTTTCCAACAAACTTCACATAACAATGCTTCATTACTTCCCATCATCTCATATCTTCCTTCTGCTCTTGGCTTCCTGTAATTTAAGTAAACAGAATCACATTCACTAATGATCAGCTAATGACTGTCATTGATAAAAAAGTATTTTTTAACTTTTTCACTTTCCGCTATTGTCTTTGTATTTAGGACTAGGATCTGTATCCCAATTACATATTATATACGTTGGTACGTGGGTATACATGAGCAGTCTATTAGCAGCATAAACGTTATATTCTAGACTGGGGTTAATCTTTTTAGGGAAATCAAACAAAATTTATGATTAATTTAAAATTTTATTTTCCAGCAATATCCACTTGTAAAAAACCCACACTTCGTCACAAGAACAATGTAAAATTTGTGATTTTTTTTTGCAAATATATGATTATTACAAACATAACGTTTGTTTAAATTTATGACATTTACCAAATCATTGTATTTTGGACATTTGTATTCTTCAATATTAAAAATTATATCATTCGTCGTCAACATGTTAAATTTTTTTTTTCTGCTGAACCACCTTTGTATGCGATCACTTCGTCTTTGCACGAATTTCTAATGTACCAATTTAATATGGGAATGATGTTCTCTTGTTTGTAGGCACATTTTAATTCTTTGGTCACGTCAAAATATGGAATGTGTGTGTTTCGCAATAACGAACAGTTTTTTTGTCTTTTGGCGACAAATAATTAAAAGGATAACTTAATCACTTCCCATCATCTCATATCTTCCTTCTGCTCTTGTCTTCCTGTAATTTAAGTAAACAGAATTACATTCACTAATGATCAGCTAATGACTGTCATCGTAAAAAAAATATTTTTTAACTTTTTCTCTTTCCGCTATTGTCTTTGTATTTAGGACTAGGATCTGTACCCAAATTGCATATTATATACGTTGGTACGTGGGAATACATGGGCAGTCTATTAGCAGCATAAACATTTATTCTAGACTGGGGTGAATCTTTTTTTGGGGATCAAATAAAATTTATGATTAATTTAAAATTTTATTTTCAAGCAATAACCACTTTTAAAAACCTACACTTCATCACAAGAACAATCTAAAATTTGTGATAATTTTTTTGCAAATATATGATTATTACGCACATAAGGTTTGTTTAAATTTACGACATTTACCAAATCATTGTATTTTGGACATTTGTATTCTTCAATATTAAAAATTCTATCATTCGTCGTCAACGTTTTTCAAAAAATTTTTTCTGCTGAACCACCATTGAATGCGATCACTTCGTCTTTGCACAAATTTCTAATGTACCAATTTAATATGGGAATGATGTTCTCTTGTTTGTAAGCACATTTTAATTCTTCGGTCACGTAATAATATGGAGTGCCGTATACGTGTGTTTCGCAATAATGAACATTTTTTTTGTATTTTGGCGACAAATAATTGAAAGGATAACTTGGCCGAAACAAATAGTGATCGATAAACACATAATTTTTATTAGATAGTTTTACGTCTAGAATAGCCATTTCTCTACATTGAAAATGTTTATGAGGATATGTAATGTAAAATCCGTCCATGTCGATGATGTGTCTAATATTTTTTTTGATTTTTGTGTAATTTTGAACCAAAAAATTCAAAGTATTTAAACGTGACTAAAAATATATTTTTTCCAACAAACTTCACATAACAATGCTTCATTACTTCCCATCATCTCATCTCTTCCTTCTGCTCTTGTCTTCCTGTAATTTAAGTAAACAGAATCACATTCACTAATGATCAGCTAATGACTGTTATTGTTAAAAAAGTATTTTTAACTTTTTCACTTTCCGCTATTGTCTTTGTATTTAGGCCTAGGATCTATATCCAAATTGCATATTATATACGTTGGTACGTGGGAATACATGGGCAGTCTATTAGCAGCATAAACATTTATTCTAGACTGGGGTGAATCTTTTTTTGGGGATCAAATAAAATTTATGATTAATTTAAAATTTTATTTTCAAGCAACCACTTGTAAAAACCTACACTTCATCACAAGAACAATCTAAAATTTGTGATAATTTTTTTGCAAATATATGATTATTACGCACATAAGGTTTGTTTAAATTTACGAAATTTACCAAATCATTGTATTTTGGACATTTGTATTCTTCAATATTAAAAATTCTATCATTCGTCGTCAACGTTTTTCAAAAAATTTTTTCTGCTGAACCACCATTGAATGCGATCACTTCGTCTTTGCACAAATTTCTAATGTACCAATTTAATATGGGAATGATGTTCTCTTGTTTGTAAGCACATTTTAATTCTTCGGTCACGTCATAATATGGAGTGCCGTATACGTGTGTTTCGCAATAATGAACAGTTTTTTTGTCTTTTGGCGACAAATAATTGAAAGGATAACTTGGCCAAAACAAATAGTGATCGATAAACACATAATTTTTATTAGATAGTTTTACGTCTAGAATAGCCATTTCTCTACATTGAAAATGTTTATGAGGATATGTAATGTAAAATCCGTCCATGTCGATGATGTGTCTAATATTTTTTTTGATTTTTGTGTAATTTTGAACCAAAAAATTCAAAGTATTTAAACGTGACTAAAAATATATTTTTTCCAACAAACTTCACATAACAATGCTTCATTACTTCCCATCATCTCATATCTTCCTTCTGCTCTTGTCTTCCTGTAATTTAAGTAAACAGAATCACATTCACTAATGATCAGCTAATGACTGTCATTGATAAAAAAGTATTTTTTAACTTTTTCACTTTCCGCTATTGTCTTTGTATTTAGGACTAGGATCTGTATCCCAATTACATATTATATACGTTGGTACGTGGGTATACATGAGCAGTCTATTAGCAGCATAAACGTTATATTCTAGACTGGGGTTAATCTTTTTAGGGAAATCAAACAAAATTTATGATTAATTTAAAATTTTATTTTCAAGCAATATCCACTTGTAAAAAACCCACACTTCGTCACAAGAACAATGTAAAATTTGTGATTTTTTTTTTGCAAATATATGATTATTACAAACATAACGTTTGTTTAAATTTATGACATTTACCAAATCATTGTATTTTGGACATTTGTATTCTTCAATATTAAAAATTCTATCATTCGTCGTCAACATTTTAAAAATTTTTTTTTTCTGCTGAACCACCTTTGTATGCGATCACTTCGTCTTTGCACGAATTTCTAATGTACCAATTTAATATGGGAATGATGTTCTCTTGTTTGTAGACACATTTTAATTCTTTGGTCACGTCAAAATATGGAATGTGTGTGTTTCGCAATAACGAACAGTTTTTTTGTCTTTTGGCGACAAATAATTAAAAGGATAACTTAATCACTTCCCATCATCTCATATCTTTCTTCTGCTCTTGTCTTCCTGTAATTTAAGTAAACAGAATCACATTCACTAATGATCAGCTAATGACTGTCATCGTAAAAAAAATATTTTTTAACTTTTTCTCTTTCCGCTATTGTCTTTGTATTTAGGACTAGGATCTGTACCCAAATTGCATATTATATACGTTGGTACGTGGGTATACATGAGCATTCTATTAGCAGCATAAACGTTATATTCTAGACTGGAGTGAATCTTTTTCATCATCATAATTATCATTACAGCCCTTCACAAGTCCACTGCTGAACATAGGCCTCCCCTAAGTAATGCCACAAAGCACGTTCCTGAGCCACCTGCGTCCATCGACTTCCTGCATATCTTACCAGGTCGTCACTCCATTTAGTGGGGGGTCGCCCTACACTACGCCTACCGGTACGAGACTGCCACTCAAGAACCCTACTTCCCCATCGGTTATCGGTTCTTCGAGCTATATGGCCGGCCCATTGCCACTTCAGCTTGTGGCTGATGGCGAATTAAACCACACATATACAGTTAATAGTTTATTACAACCAGTGTTGAAGGACACGTATAACAATAAATCAAACAAACAATAATCGTATCGCGTAGTCGTGAACGGGGCGCAAGACGGGCTGCCTCTCGGCGTCGCGTAGCTAAGTCGACTGACCGGCTGGAGAAAACCGAGTGCCCCTTGTAGCTGCGTTCGCGCCGCCGACTGTTTACGATAACGCCCGAGGCGGATCGCGTCGTTTCTCCACATCAGCCCCCCCCCCCCGGGAGAACTTGTGGTCGATAGGAATTAGTGAACCACACTCTTCTGCCAGATCTGGTGGTGTAGGGGAGAGGTTCTTCTGCTGGACTCAGCTTACTCCTCTGCTAGCTCTCTGGTGTCTCGGTAAGCAGGTAAGCAGGCTTAAGTCTGTCAATGGAAACATTTCTGATTTTACCATTAAGATCAATTTTAAATGTTTTATCACCACGTTTTACCACTCTAAAAGGTCCAGCGTAAGGTGGCTGTAAAGCTTTTTTTATGGTGTCGTGTCTTAGAAATACGTGTGATGATTTACGTAGGTCTTTGTGTACGAAAACTTTTGTTGAACCATGTCGTGTTACCGTTGTCGGCTTTAAGTTTTGAATATAGTGTCGTTATCGTGATAGGAAGTCATTATAATCTACGACTGCTGTGGAAGTAGAGTCGAAAAAATCGCCTGATAGTCTTATAGCTTCGCTATATACAAGCTCCGCCGACGAGGATGCGATATCTTCTTTCCATGAACTCCGTATTCCGAGTAGAATTAATGGAAGGATTTCATACCAACTTTGCTCAACATGACACATGATGGCTGCTTTCAGCTGCCGGTGAAACCGCTCTACGAGTCCGTTTGCTGCCGGGTGATAAGCAGTGGTGGTGATGTGATGTGTGCCTGTTAATTTGGAAAGTTATTTAAAAAGGTAACACTCAAATTGCCTGCCTCTATCCGTAGTTATTTTCAGCGGGCACCCAAATCGTGATATCCAATCTCTGACGAATGCATTGGCTACTGTTTCAGCTTTTATGTCTTCGAGTGGTATCACTTCAGGCCATCGTGTAAACCGGTCAACAACGGTTAAGCAATACCGATATCCTTTGGAGATATGCAGAGGTCCGATAAGGTCCACATGCACGTGAGCGAATCTGCTGGTTGGTGAAACAAAAGCATGTACTGGAGATCGTGTATGCCGTGCTACCTTTGAGAGTTGGCAATCAACACAGGTACGTGCCCATTGTCGACAGTCTCTTCAAATATTAGGCCATACGTATCTTGCTGTCATCAGCTTAATCATGATTCTCGCACTTGGGTGACTCAGGCCGTGAATCGTATCGAAGGCTTGTCGTCGTAACGTTTTAGGTAAGTATAACCGTGGGGGCGTACCTGATACATCATAGTAGAGTTTCATTCCGGTGCCAGATAGGTCTAACTGCCTAAGCTTCAAGGATGTATGATGGCGAAGATGCGGAAGTTCGTTGTCTGTCTCCTGTGCTGCACATACATCCTCTAAGTTGACTGCACTGCTTATGATGTCTACTCGAGATAAGGCATCTGCAACGGCGTTGTTCTCTCCTGAAATGTAGCGAATGTCGGTTGTAAATTGGGCGATATAATCTAGGTATCGAAATTGCCTAGGTGAGCAGTTGTTCGAATTTTTCTTAAAGGCGGAGATGATGGGTTTATGATCGGTAAACACAGTGAATGGCTTAAGTTCGACCATAACATAAATAAACACTCACGCCTGTCACCCAGAGGGGTAGGCAGAGACTACGGACTTCCATTTGGCACGATCCTGACATACTCCACCATATACTTAAAATATTTTATACTCTCGTATATTTTAGCAACTCTCTATCGTAGGGGCTGTATTTACGTTGAGCGTTGTTCAGTTTATTTGAGTAAAATCCTAGAGGAATCCATTCTGCACTAGATTTCTGTTGCAGCACTGCGCCTATAGCACTGTCGGAGGCATCGGTGACTATGGCTAAGCGTGCTCGTGGGTCCGGGTGTGCTAACAGAGTCGCTTTAACTATGCTTTCTTTACTTTCCTCAAATGATTTTTCTAGTTCGGTTGTCCAATTGATTGGTGTGGTGGCCTTCAGAGACGTCCCTGAGAGGAGGCAATTTAAAGGTGCCTGTACTCTAGCTGCGTTAGGTACAAATCGGCGGTAGAAGTTCAACATGCCAAGATATCTGCGGAGTTCTTTTATGTTCTTCGGAAGTGGATAATTCAAAATGGCACTGACCTTATCTGGTGTTGGCTTCGTTCATTCGGCGGTTACAATAAAGCCCAAGAACTCCACTTCAGGTGCTCCAAAAATTGATTTTGAGCTGTTGATTAGCACACCATATTCCTTGAGGCGCTCGAAGACAGATCGTAAGTGTCGCTCGTGATCTATGTTTTTAGATGCTACTAAAATGTCATCAAGATAAGGAAATGCAAAATCACAACCTCTTAGAATTTCGTCCATAAAATGTTGGAATGTTTGTGCCGAATTGCACATCCCAAAGCCCATGTAAGGAAACTCGAACAGACCGAACGGAGTTGCAATGGCAGTTTTAGGTACATCCTCAGGTGCTACTGGTATTTGGTTATAAGCACGTACCAGATCTATTTTGCTGAAGATGGTGCAGCCAAAGAGATTGTGTGAGAAATCTCCGATGTGTCGAATTGGATAGCGGTCGGGTATCGTGCGTGCATTTAACGCCCGATAGTCACCGCATGGACGCCACGTGTTGTCCTTCTTTGGGATGAGATGCAGAGGTGACGAGCACGAGCTGTCGGAGGGTCTAGCAATACCTAATCTTACCATCTCTTCAAACTCTTCTTTTGCGATGCGCAGACGGTCAGGTGCTAGTCGGCGTGGACGGCAGGTGACAGGTGGTCCAGATGTGGTGCGGATGTAGTGCACGGTGTTGTGTTTCACATCACGCGCAGCGTGACAGCCTGCTGGGCGCTTGATCTCCGGGTACTGTGTTAGCAGATCATAGAAGCGTGAAATGCCTGTAAATATTTTGATTTGGTATAAAACGGGTAATGCAACAGGAGATGCTTTAGCGACGAGAGAGGTTGTATTGTCTATTAACTTATGGTGCCTAGCATCCACAAGTAAATTATAAAACGATAAAAAGTCTATTCCTATAATTGGTTTCGTAACATTAGCTATTACAAAACGCCAATTAAAAGCACGGCGTAGTCCGAAGTCCAGCACTAAATTCACCCAGCCGTAAGTAGCAATGGTAGACCCATTTGCTGCAAAAAGTTCATAGTTAGTCTTTAAAAGGCGCTTACTGCGTAGCATGCCAAGCGGATATACACACAGATCTGACCTGGTGTCCACTAAATAACACACTTTCGTCTTAATATCCGTAACAAACAAGCGGCCGGAAGTATGGCAGTCGTTAGCCGCCGTCACTGACTGCCTTTGGTGTTTTCCGGTTAAGGACCGGAGAACTTACAGCGATCTACACTTGTTAGCGGCGCTTCCGAACTTCCAGTGATACCAGCACTGGTCGTGGGTGGAGGCAGGACGGCTACGTGAACGTTTACGGTAACTAGAAGTACGCCTTCGTGATCTTGAACGCGCACGATGTATAGTCAGTGAAGCTACTTGACGAGATAGGTCATCTAAGCGACGTCTCAAATCGTCAAACTCAGATGGCGCTTGCACCTTCACAAAAGTAAAAGGCGACTGGTTGCTGCCTTTTAAAAACAGCACCTCGTAGCATGAATAAGAGGGCATGATCTGCAAATTCATTGATTTTACCATTTAAATCGACAAAACCTACATTGTTGTCTTTGTGAGCAGCATAAGTTAGTGCAGTTTCAATGGCCATCTCATCAAATATGACACTACATATTTTTTTTCTGTCATCCCACTTTGCAATCTGAAACATACAATATTTTTACTAGTTATCTTATTTTTTTTTCCTAAAGAGGATGAGGTCAGGTGTGACATCTGCCTGGTTAAAATCAGTGTCATATGAAGATGGGTCCTGTCTTTTCTCCTGTTAGGTGAGGAGTGGGCCCACTAGAAGAGGTCGCTCCAGCCGTTGGTGGTGGCTGGGCTGTGAGACCCATCATCCTCGCCTTTTGGAGGGTCTCCACACGCAAACTCAAATTATTGGTGATCTGGCGGTCCTTGTCCAGTCTTTCTATGACTGATGACAGGAGAGACATTATCTTAGTTTGGTTCTCCTCCAATCTAGCCATCATAGAGAACAGAACAAACGCCTCAGGCCCTAGGCGCGAGTCCTCAGTTGGTGCGGACAGGGAGCCTCCAGGTGGTTGGCGTGAGTCTCCAGGTGGTTATCCTCTTCCTCAGATGACCCCTCCTCGACAATCTTGTCCTTGCCCTTCCGAGGCCTGGCCTTTTTCGGTGCAGTGGAGGCCTCGTCTGTTGACTTGCGAGTTCTTCCCCTCGTCTTTACACCGGCTGCCTCTGTTATGGGGATGGTAACCCCCTGATAAATGGTGTCCGGGGTTTCAGTGGCTTTCAACTTCTCCATAGCTGCTCCGAAAAACTCGTCGGCATCGTCTTGGAAATCATTCATTTTTGGGATATACATAAGGTCCTTAGTTATCTTATCATAATTATCTTCGTAATGTACTTATAAAGTAAATAAAAATATGACAAAGTCCAAAATATATAAATCAAAAATTTAAAAATAAAAGTTTATCAATATGATCAATCTGCATGACAAAGGAGACAATAATTTTTAAACAAACAAAAAAAAAAGAAAACAATTTATTATTATATATAGCCTAAAGATTTTTTATAAACCTAAACGGAGTCAAGAAATGTGAAAAAAATGAGTTGTTTTGATATTCATGTTCAGATCATTGATTCTGGTAATGTAATATTTAAAAAAATTGTCTTTTTAAAATTAATTTAAAAAAAGATGTGCCAGCTCGGAAAAAATCGACTCGAGTTGAAATTCAGGTAACTCGATTTTGGACTCGTGTTACGCAATTCAAATTAGCTGAACAAAGCTGTGTCAATTTGTCACAAATTATATATATATATATATATATATATATATATATATATATATATATATATACACTCACCGGCACGGAAACTTGGCCACTCGTGAATTTGCTGATTATTTGCACTGAAACGTTTTTTTAACAGTAAATTAAGGGTAGATGCATTCAATAAGTGTCTCTAATGGTTTTAGAACATAGAAATTTAATGTTTACTTCACCGAAATTTTTCTTTTCAAGATAACATGTTTTCACTAAAATTAACATCTTTCCATTGTCACTTTAAAAACACTACAAAGTTAAAAATTAAGTCTGTTTCTTTATTGTCTATCAGTTTTAATATCGGGTGTTTCCTCCTCTAGCCCTGATAACCGCTTGCATTCGATCTGGCATGCTTTGAATGATGTTTCTGACATCAACTTGCGGTATGCTGTCCCAAGCGGCCAGCGCTGCATTTCGGAGCTCATTTAGAGTTTGTGGCGGTTTGGAGCTGGACTTTATCTTTCTTTTGAGCATACCCCATACATCCTCAATTGTATTTAAGTCCGGGCTACGAGCTGGCCACTGTAATTTTTGTATTCCAACCTCTTCTAGATATTCCTCTACACAATGTGCGACGTGCGGGCGTGCATTATCGTACATGAGGAGGAATTGGTCGTGTCCAATGAATCCCGAATAAGGCATTACGTGCTCCTGAAGAACTTCCTCGATGTATCGAGTAGCTGTAAGCCGATTATCGACGATGACCAACTCTGTACGTGCGTCGGAACTTACACCTCCCCATACCATTATTGAGCCTCCATGGAAACTCACAGTTTGGGTGGTGGTAATGGGTAGAAACCTCTCTCCTCTTTTTCTCCACACTCGTTCTCGACCGTCTGGAGCACGTAAAGCTATTCGACACTCATCTGTGAACAACACTCTAGCCCATTGCTCGTGGGTCCAATTGACATGTTCTCTTGCGAACTGAAGTCGGGCTACTTGGTGCTGTCTGAGAAGTTCTGGACCTCGTGCTGGTCTACGAGCTTTTAAATTCACTTCCTCCATTCGTCTTCTCACCGTACGCTCACTAACATTAACGCCTCTTGCGATTTGGAGCCGCTGGCGTATCTCAACAGCGGTCAGGTAGCGGTTTCTCCAAATCTCCATAACAATAAAACGATCGTCCCGGGCCGATGTGCACCTTACGCCCCCACTGCCTGGCCTGCGGGTGTAGCGGCCTGTCTCCTGGTATCGTTTCAGTGAATACTGCATTGAGGACCGTGGTACGTTAAGTACAATAGCAACTTCACGCTGTGTCAGCCCTTGGTCAATTAATGCTACTGCTTGTGCAACTTGTGCTGGTGTTAATGGCATTTTTATTGGCTTTAAAGCACCTTTAGTTATTTAATTAAGACACAAGATCACAATAATTGAATAACCTTACAGTAAACTTTTCACAACACACAAATTTAAAATGTGAACTTAGTCGCTCAAATGACCCGATTCAACTAAAAATTAAAGAATTCGTCATGGTGCACTTAAACATAATGAATTACCCTCTTGAACTTGAGGGTAAACATTTTTTGACATACTTGCATAACAAACATTCATCAGAAACACTTAAAGCTTTTGCTATCGCGAGATAACCGCTTGGCTAAGTTTCCGTGCCGGTGAGTGTATATATATATATATATATATATATATATATATATATATATATATATATATGCGTCTGCTAAAACACAGATGCTAAATGATACAAACTATGTAAACTAACTTGGTGGACCTGTATTTATCAGACTGCACATTTTAATGATGTTTTAATTCTGATGGTACAATTTTTGTTATCCTTACATAAACAGTTTAAAACATCTTACTTCCTCACTAATTATCATTGTGTATTTATGTTGTGTACATAGATAAGCATGTTAATTCACAGTCATTTTATTATGATATATATATATATATATATATATATATATATATATATATATATATATATATATATATATATATATATATATAAGTACTTACTAATCAACCAAAACATATTAAAACAAAGTATTGACACCACTCCTGTCTGCCTATCTCAATCAATCATCAAAGTTCAAAAACTTTATTAAACTAAGTTTGTATAAAAAGGGTTATTATAATATTAAGATATTTATGGATGATAATAAAAAGAGTTACATTTTATTTTGTTTTTTGTATGTAATACAACTAGTTAAAACATATTTCTTACCATGTGTTGGTAATATTATTAATATAAATGGACATATTATTATCCCTTAGTCATCTTTAATCATATTACTTTAATGGTATTTGGAATGTACACTTACAATCAATCAATACATGTCAAAAATAGAATCAATATGACACATTTTAATTCTTTGGTCACTTCAAAATATGGAATGCCGTATACGTGTGTTTCGCAATAACGAACAGTTTTTTTGTCTTTTGGCGACAAATAATTGAAAGGATAACTTGGCCGAAACAAATAATGATCGATAAACACATAATTTTTATTAGATAGTTTTACGTCTAGAATAGCCATTTCTCTACATTGAAAATGTTTATGAGGATATGTAATGTAAAATCCGTCTATGTCGATGATGTATCTAATATTTATTAGATTTTGTGTCGTTTTGAACCTAAAAGTTAAAAGTATTTACACGTGACTAAAAATATGTTTGTTCCAACAAACTTCACATAACAATGCTTCGTTACTTCCCATCATCTCATCTCTTCCTTTTGCTCTTGTCTTCATGTAATTTAAGTAAACAGAATCACATTCACTAATGATCAACTAATGACTGTCATTGTTAAAAAAGTATTTTTAACTTTTTCACTTTCCGCTATTGTCTTTGTATTTAGGCCTAGGATCTGTATCCAAATTGCATATAGGGTGTCCCAAAAATATCACGTCAGAGTGACATGGAAGATAGGTTAGCCTTAGGTCTTGCAGATGAAAAAGAATTACCTTAGTAAAAGTATTTTAGTTTTTGAGATATCGTCCATTGTTTTATTTTCTCAAAAATCTCTGCTTTAAGTTAGCGTTCCTACCGTTGTTGTTAGAAATACCTCGAAAGTTGTTGGTTTTTATATTTATGCGGTGAAAATAAATTTGTCCCAAAATCTAATGTATTTTTTAATAAAAAAATGATTTGTATTACTTTTTTACCTTTGAAAAAATTGAGCTCCAACTTTGATGACCTACCGTGAAAAAAAAATGTACTGACGTAAACTGGCAAATAATTTGCAAAACTGCTCCAATTACTGCAGATTCAGAAAAGGTATAACACTTACATCAATTGTTTAAAAACATGTCGAAATTATCATTTTTATCATTAAAGGTAACGCTAATTGATATTATTGGCAATAATTATTGGCTTAGTTATGGGATATTGCCAAAAAAATGGAATTTTTAACTAATGTATTTATTAAAGCAGATGCTCGAATTGTTTCCCTCTAGTTCGAATACATAATCTACATCTTCTGATAAAATTATATTTTAATCTTCTTAAACCTATTTGCGATATCTCTTGAGTCGCTATGTTTATTCGGTTACGGAGTTCCCCTTCGTTGTGGATTGGTTTTAGGTACACTTTATCCTTGAGACAACCCCAATAAAGAAAATCCAAAGGATTTAATTCAGGGGATCTAGGGGGCCATAAGATTGGCCCCAATCGCCCAATCCACTTTCTTGGGAACCTGTCGTCAAGATAGGCTCGAACGTCTCGAGCGCAATGTGCTGGGCAACCGTCGTTTTAGTACCACATCGTTGCCCGTGTTTGTAGTGGCACATCCTCTGGGAGCGTTGGCAATTGGTGTTGAAGAAATGCCAAATAGTTTTTATCATTTAATGTAGGGGGTAGCTCTACTGGTCCTAATATTCCAGGTCAAAAATTTTATAGAAGAAGCGATATCTCTTGAGTCGCTATGTTTATTCGGTTACGGAGTTCCCCTTCGTTGTGGATTGGTTTTAGGTACACTTTATCCTTGAGACAACCCCAATAAAGAAAATCCAAAGGATTTAATTCAGGGGATCTAGGGGGCCATAAGATTGGCCCCAATCGCCCAATCCACTTTCTTGGGAACCTGTCGTCAAGATAGGCTCGAACGTCTCGAGCGCAATGTGCTGGGCAACCGTCGTTTTAGTACCACATCGTTGCCCGTGTTTGTAGTGGCACATCCTCTGGGAGCGTTGGCAATTGGTGTTGAAGAAATGCCAAATAGTTTTTATCTTTTAATGTAGGGGGTAGCTCTACTGGTCCTAATATTCCAGGTCAAAAATTTTAGATGTAATGATGTTATAAACTGCAATTGTAGAGAGAAATAAAGATTATTATTATTATTATTATTGTTATTAATATTGAACCATTAAAGATTCCTGTTCATAAATTGATTTTAAACATGTATTGTGAACGGTCTTCTCTGGTTTCATGGGGGTTTTCTAACTGCCAACTATGAATATTGTGCAGGTTAAGATATCCGTCCCTTCTGCACTGAGACTCATCAGTCCACAAAACTTTATGAAAAAAGTCGGGATCTTGCCTATTTAGTTCCAGCATTCGTCGGCAAAACAGCATTCGTTTTACATAATCACCCTCAAGGAGAGTTTGCACTCTTTGAATGTGGTATGGGTGAAATTGATACCTTTTTTTAAAATACGATGAACCGATGATTTCGGTATTCCAGTGCGGCTTTGTATCATACGAACCGAAGTCGAGGGATCATCTTCGCGTTCCTGTAGCACGACGTCGTCCTCGATTGTTCGCGGTCTCCCAGATTGAGAACCTCGAGTTCCAGGTATTCTGTCCTCCCTATAGGCAGAATCTAATCGTTCAATCACCTCATACGTCGGATGTATACGGTCTGGAAACCGTTCCGCGTACAATCTTGCAGCCAACCTTGCGTTTAATGAAACTATGCCTCGAGTAGAAACTTGCCTGGTTTCGCCGTAAATCAAGTACATGTCAGCGTAGGTACTCACGATGTGTAAAGTGACTAACAGCGCCTCTTCGTGGATTTTCCATTATTAGTACTTTCACAACAAAATCAATCAGTTCAACAACAGTCCGAGTGGTAAGCAAATCAAAGTCCAATTAATAAACGCCGAGTAGTCACCACCGAAGTCTGAAGCTACCTGTGCGAGACTGAGATAGTACTGTTCTCCCTCTATTCACAGCTTTCTCGCTCAGTTTATGACCGGAGAACTGGTTTATGGGATGCTAAACACAATAACTAAACAACATTTCTTTTCATTGCCTTTGAAAAAAGAATTCGTTTATTCAATAACATAGTAGAGCTTCCTGCTGAGAGCACTACCCTAAATAATAAAAATGGTAATTTTGACATTTTTTTTAAATAGTTGATATAAGTGTTATACCTTTTCTGAATCAGCAGTAATTGGAGCAGTTTTGCAAATTATTTGCCACTTTACGTCAGTACATTTTTTTTTCACGGCAGGTCATAAAAGTTGGAGTTCAACTTTTTCAAAGGTAAAAAAGTAACACAAATCAATTTATTTTATTAAAAAATACAATAGATTTTTGGAAAAGTTTACTTTAAGCGCATGGAACAACTGTTCGAAAAATAAAAAAAATATAAAATCCAACAACTTTCAAGGTATTTCTAACGACAACGGTAGAAACACTAACTTAAAGTAGAGATTTTTGAGAAAATAAATCAATTGACGATATCTCAAAAACTAAAATACTTTTACTAAGGTAATTCTTTTTCATCTGCAAGACCTAAGGCTAACCTATCTTCCATATCACTCTGACGTGATATTTTTGGGACACCCAGTATATACGTTGGTACGTGGGGATACATGGGCAGTCTATTAGCAGCATAAACATTTATTCTAGACTGGGGTTGATCTTTTTTTGGGAATCAAATAAAATTTATGATTAATTTAAAATTTTATTTTCAAGCAATAACCACTTGTAAAAACCTACACTTCATCACAAGAGCAATGTAAAATTTAAGATAATTTTTTTGCAAATATATGATTATTACGCACATAACGTTTGTTTAAAGGAGAATGACCATAGATGTATGGAATCTCGTACCAAGTTGCATCAAAATCAAACTTTGTTTTTTATAGACTACACTAATCCTATTAACTCCTACAAAAGTCCTTTTTGAAAAAAAAACCCGGGTTTTGGAGTTATTTTATAAAATCGAAAATAACCTAAAAACCATTACGTCACTTTTTCGATGCTACCAACGACCTATTTTAAATTGACACTTTAAACATGGACAAACATTATTGCTCTAAAACCAATAATATTTGTAATCCATTAATATTTGTAAGAATTACGAGTCATAGCAACACATAGCCGCGCCACCGGATGCGTGACTGAAACTCGGATATTCGCCCGACCTTTATACATATTGCCAATACTGTGAGTGGGTAACGTATCTAAAGGTAATATGTATATAATTGGACGCCACCGCGATCACACTACCACACCAATATCAATAATACATTATAATAAGTGTGACCATCCAGACCGAAAAAAGCTCGTTGAGTCTAAAGCGTCTTTAACCCTTTAATCTAAGATACAATACTATTCATGACAGACACTATTGCTCAAGCTTATGTTAGTGAATCGATTAGGTAAGTGATAGAAAAAATAAAACAAACAAATCCATTTGGGATTTTTAATAGCGATTTAAAGTCAAAAATATTTATTTATAATATATTTTCTTTAATCATTCATCATACTCCTGAAAAAAATCATCTAAAGCCGTTCCCGGCGCACTTACGTCATTATACCGTCCCCAGCTCAAATACCACACTATCGTCATTATATGAGCACAGCAGCCTACTGTTCGCTTACCGACAAGACAGCTGCAGCAATAACCTACTATGGTTTCTAAAGTGTTGGCCACAGCCCACAGCATCATCTCTGCTAATCAATAAATATGTGTGATAAGTGCGACTGTTGACATGTCTAGATTTAATCCTACCTCTTAAGAGGTAATTATTAAGCCCCAAAATCAAAGGTACGTCATCATCGATAGTATTATTCACCTCAACTGAATAAATACCAGTCCGACGGATGTGTTCCCCATAATAAGATCTAGCCTGTTTGAGTTGGTAAGTCCCAAGAGCTAACCGTTTTAAATCAGTTATTGTCAATTGTGGAAATCCATCTAAATGTGGATTATTGCTGTCAATCAACTGAAAATTCACACTCCTTCTATTGAGATTTGCCTGTTCAACATAAGTTGCCAAATGGTTCTCTAGTGAAAGCCTATCCTTAGCAATTCTTACATGTTCCATGGCTTCTGGTGGGTCTTCTATAACAACATGAAACTTATTAATTAGGGCACATGAGATTCTAAAATCATCCTTTAGGTGCAAAACCGCTCTATTGTTAAAAACATGACGAAAGAGTCTAAAATCCCTTTTCAACCTACCATTAACCACTTCTACAACCCAGCGGCGCATAGTAACAAAACGAGACTGATTTGCCTGCTGGGTTGTTAATTGATGATCATTCTCAAGTAGAGACTCTGGCATATGTGTTACAAAGCCATATCCCTGGAGTTCATTAATTACATCCCTAAATCCTCTATCAAGTATGAAAATGTCACCTCTTCGAAAAAATGATCTTAAAGAACCTTCCTCATTACGTAAGTTTAAACTTGTAATTGTAGCATCATTAGTTGTCGCCTTGTATGGTCCGAGACAATCCACAATATGACCATCACAACACACTATCATAAATGGTTTGACCAAATTATCCCGTTTTTGCAAACTGTATGTTTGTTTTTGAAATAAGTAATTAGAACTACTTTGGATAAATACATAAGTAGCATCACATATGGCTATTGCTGGTTTAGAATTAGGTGGCAAATCAGGATTACCAAATAATCCTTCTGGTATTATTCTATTTCTAGAAGCAACATCTTCAACATTCATATGATTAAATCCTAAATACAATGGAACAAACTCATTAATTAAAGTGTTCATTTGGCTCTGGTTTAAATTTATACGTAGTGGAGCCATGCTGCAGTTAAATAAGTAGTATAGTTGTAGCACGGATTCGTCAGCTCGACCGGGGAAGGACCGCGCTCTCACAGAATACCAGCGTAAAATAGCAGCTTGATACTGCTGTGTTTCGTATGGTGAGTGTAGAGAACCGTAGACCCTTTTTTACTGGAAATAAGGCATTCCATATTAGTCCTCACGGGTCACAACGCATCTGCATTTTGATTAGTAATCGAGGATAGATGTAGATGTCTATGGGCTGCATCATCCACTTACCATCAGGTGGACTGTGTGCTCGTTTGTCACTCCACTAACTAATCTCAACTCTCAAAACACAGACAGTTGTATTTGTTAGAACAAAGATATGGCGTGGTCAGCACAAAGGTCAGATGCACTTTAGACTAGACGTCATTTATAAGATTTTTTATTAAACTGGTTTTACGGTTCTGGGTTCTAGCCTTTCGGAATCTTCAATTTTATATATTTTTTAAAACCGTATGTATATTGTTTTAAATGGAGCAAAAAGCGGTTGAGCTGTATTCAAAATCTCCTAAGAACTGCGCAATGTGACGCATCAGCATATTGTGAAGTAAAAATATATAAAAATGAAGATTCCGAAAGATATGATATGCTCAGAAGGACTAGACTCCGGAGCCGTAAAACCAGTTAATTAAACATAAAAAATAATACAATATCAATATGCATACTTTTAAACTCAAAAAAAATTCCCTGTTCAAAAATAAAATCCCCGGACACGTAATGCCATAAAAAATTAGGACACTAATTACTATTAAAATTTAGTCTTGATGCGCGAGACTTTTTGGTACCACTTTTGGTCATTCTCCTTTACGACATTTACCAAATCATTGTATTTTGGACATTTGTATTCTTCAATATTAAAAATTCTATCATTCGTCGTCAACGTTTTTAAAAATTGTTTTTCTGCTGAACCACCTTTGAATGCGATCAGTTTGTTTTCGCACATATTTATAATGTACCAATTTAATATGGGAATGATGTTCTCTTGTTTGTAGGCACATTTTAATTCTTCGGTCACGTCAAAACTGGAATACCGTACACGTGTATTTCGCAATAACGAACAGTTTACTTGTCTTTTGGCGACAAATAATTGAAAGGATAACTTGGCCGAAACAAATAATGATCGATGAACACATAATTTTTATTAGATAGTTTTACGTCTAGAATAGCCATTTCTCTACATTGAAAATGTTTATGAGGTTATGTAATTAAAAATCCGTCAATGTCGATGATGTGTCTAATATTTTTTAGATTTTGTGTCATTTTGAACCAAAAAGTTCAAAGTATTTACACGTGACTAAAAATATGTTTGTTCCAACAAACTTTACATAACAATGCTTCATTACTTCCCATCATCTCATCTCTTCCTTTTGCTCTTGTCTTCATGTAATTTAAGTAAACAGAATCACATTCACTAATGATCAGCTAATGACTGTCATTGTTAAAAAAGTATTTTTTAACTTTTTCACTTTCCGCTATTGTCTTTGTATTTAGGCCTAGGATCTGTATCCAAATTGCATATTATATACGTTGGTACGCGGGGATACATGAGCGGTCTATTAGCAGCATAAACATTATACTCTAGACTGGGGTGAATCTTTTTTTGGGAAATCAAACAAAATTTATGATTAATTTAAAATGTTATTTTCAAGCAATAACCACTTGTAAAAACCCACACTTCATCACAAGAACAATGTAAAATTTGTGATAATTTTTTTTTGCAAATATATGATAATTACAAACATAACGTTTGTTTAAATTAATGACATTTACCAAATCATTGTATTTAGGACATTTGTATTCTTCAATATTAAAAATTCTATCATTCGTCGTCAACGTTTTTCAAAAAAAATTTTCTGCTGAACCACCTTTGTATGCGATCACTTTGTCTTTGCACGAATTTCTAATGTACCAATTTAATATGGGAATGATGTTCTTTTGTTTGTAGGCACATTTTAATTCTTTGGTCACGTCAAAATATGGAATGCCGTATACGTGTGTTTCGCAATAACGAACAGTTTTTTTGTCTTTTGGCGACAAATAATTGAAAGGATAACTTGGCCGAAACAAATAATGATCGATAAACACATAATTTTTATTAGATAGTTTTACGTCTAGAATAGCCATTTCTCTACATTGAAAATGTTTATGAGGATATGTAATGTTAAATCCGTCTATGTCAATGATGTCTCTAATATTTTTTAGATTTTGTGTCGTTTTGAACCTAAAAGTTAAAAGTATTTACACGTGACTAAAAATATGTTTGTTCCAACAAACTTCACATAACAATGCTTCGTAACTTCCCATCATCTCATCTCTTGCTTCTGCTCTTGTCTTCCTGTAATTTAAGTAAACAGAATCACATTCATTAATGATTAACTAATGACTGTCATTGTTAAAAAAGTATTTTTAACTTTTTCACTTTCCGCTATTGTCTTTGTATTTAGGCCTAGGATCTGTATCCAAATTGCATATTATATACGTTGGTACGTGGGGATACATGGGCAGTCTATTAGCAGCATAAACATTTATTCTAGACTGTGGTTAATCTTTTTTTGGGAATCAAATAAAATTTATGATTAATTTAAAATTTTATTTTCAAGCAATAACCACTTGTAAAAACCTACACTTCATCACACGAGCAATGTAAAATTTGTGATAATTTTTTTGCAAATATATGATTATTACGCACATAACGTTTGTTTAAATTTACGACATTTACCAAATCATTGTATTTTGGACATTTGTATTCTTCAATATTAAAAATTCTATCATTCGTTGTCAACGTTTTTAAAAATTGTTTTGCTGCTGAACCACCTTTGAATGCGATCAGTTTGTTTTCGCACAAATTTATAATGTACCAATTTAATATGGGAATAACGTTCTCTTATTTGTAAGCACATTTTAATTCTTCGGTCACGTCAAAACAGGGAATACCGTACACGTGTATTTCGCAATAACGAACAGTTTACTTGTCTTTTGGCGACAAATAATTGAAAGGATAACTTGGCCGAAACAAATAATGATCGATGAACGCATAATTTTTATTAGATAGTTTTACGTCTAGAATAGCCATTTCTCTACATTGAAAATGTTTATGAGGTTGTGTAATTTAAAATCCGTCCATGTCGATGATGTGTCTAATATTTTTTAGATTTTGTGTCATTTTGAACCAAAAAGTTCAAAGTATTTACACGTGACTAAAAATATGTTTGTTCCAACAAACTTCACATAACAATGCTTCATTACTTCCCATCATCTCATCTCTTCCTTTTGCTCTTGTCTTCATGTAATTTAAGTAAACAGAATCACATTCACTAATGATCAGCTAATGACTGTCATTGTTAAAAAAGTATTTTTTAACTTTTTCACTTTCCGCTATTGTCTTTGTATTTAGGCCTAGGATCTGTATCCAAATTGCATATTATATACGTTGGTACGCGGGGATACATGAGCAGTCTATTAGCAGCATAAACATTATACTCTAGACTGGGGTGAATCTTTTTTTTGGGAAATCAAACAAAATTTATGATTAATTTAAAATGTTATTTTCAAGCAATAACCACTTGTAAAAACCCACACTTCATCCCAAGAACAATGTAAAATTTGTGATAATTTTTTTTTGCAAATATATGATAATTACAAACATAACGTTTGTTTAAATTAATGACATTTACCAAATCATTGTATTTAGGACATTTGTATTCTTCAATATTAAAAATTCTATCATTCGTCGTCAACGTTTTTCAAAAAAAATTTTCTGCTGAACCACCTTTGTATGCGATCACTTTGTCTTTGCACGAATTTCTAATGTACCAATTTAATATGGGAATGATGTTCTCTTGTTTGTAGGCACATTTTAATTCTTTGGTCACGTCAAAATATGGAATGCCGTATACGTGTGTTTCGCAATAACGAACAGTTTTTTTGTCTTTTGGCGACAAATAATTGAAAGGATAACTTGGCCGAAACAAATAATGATCGATAAACACATAATTTTTATTAGATAGTTTTACGTCTAGAATAGCCATTTCTCTACATTGAAAATGTTTATGAGGATATGTAATGTTAAATCCGTCTATGTCAATGATGTCTAATATTTTTTAGATTTTGTGTCGTTTTGAACCTAAAAGTTAAAAGTATTTACACGTGACTAAAAATATGTTTGTTCCAACAAACTTCACATAACAATGCTTCGTAACTTCCCATCATCTCATCTCTTGCTTCTGCTCTTGTCTTCCTGTAATTTAAGTAAACAGAATCACATTCACTAATGATCAACTAATGACTGTCATTGTTAAAAAAGTATTTTTAACTTTTTCACTTTCCGCTATTGTCTTTGTATTTAGGCCTAGGATCTGTATCCAAATTGCATATTATATACGTTGGTACGCGGGGATACATGAGCAGTCTATTAGCAGCATAAACATTATACTCTAGACTGGGGTGAATCTTTTTTTGGGAAATCAAACAAAATTTATGATTAATTTAAAATGTTATTTTCAAGCAATAACCACTTGTAAAAAACCCACACTTCATCACAAGAACAATGTAAAATTTGTGATAATTTTTTTTGCAATTATATGATTATTACACACATAACGTTTGTTTAAATTTACGACATTTACCAAATCATTATATTTTGGACATTTGTATTCTGCAATATTAAAAATTCTATCATTCGTCGTCAACGTTTTTAAAAATTGTTTTTCTGCTGAACCACCATTGAATGCGATCACTTCGTCTTTGCACAAATTTCTAATGTACCAATTTAATATGGGAATGATGTACTCTTGTTTGTAAGCACATTTTAATTCTTCGGTCACGTCATAATATGGAGTGCCGTATACGTGTGTTTCGCAATAACGAAGAGTTTTTTTGTCTTTTGGCGACAAATAATTGAAAGGATAACATGGCCGAAACAAATAGTGATCGATAAACACATAATTTTTATTAGATAGTTTTACGTCTAGAATAGCCATTTCTCTACATTGAAAATGTTTATGAGGATATGTAATGTAAAATCCGTCCATGTCGATGATGTGTCTAATATTTTTTTTGGTTTTTGTGTCATTTTGAACCAAAAAGTTCAAATTATTTAAACGTGACTAAAAATATATTTTTTCCAACAAACTTCACATAACAATGCTTCATTACTTCCCATCATCTCATATCTTCCTTCTGCTCTTGGCTTCCTGTAATTTAAGTAAACAGAATCACATTCACTAATGATCAGCTAATGACTGTCATTGATAAAAAAGTATTTTTTAACTTTTTCACTTTCCGCTATTGTCTTTGTATTTAGGACTAGGATCTGTATCCCAATTACATATTATATACGTTGGTACGTGGGTATACATGAGCAGTCTATTAGCAGCATAAACGTTATATTCTAGACTGGGGTTAATCTTTTTAGGGAAATCAAACAAAATTTATGATTAATTTAAAATTTTATTTTCCAGCAATATCCACTTGTAAAAAACCCACACTTCATCACAAGAACAATGTAAAATTTGTGATTATTTTTTTTTGCAAATATATGATTATTACAAACATGACGTTTGTTTAAATTTATGAAATTTACCAAATCATTGTATTTTGGACATTTTTATTCTTCCATATTAAAAATTCTATCATTCGTCTTCAACGTTTTTAAAAATTGTTTTTCTGCTGAACCACCTTTGAATGCGATCAGTTTGTTTTCGCACAAATTTATAATGTACCAATTTAATATGGGAATAACGTTCTCTTGTTTGTAAGCACATTTTAATTCTTCGGTCACGTCAAAACATGGAATACCGTACACGTGTATTTCGCAATAACGAACAGTTTACTTGTCTTTTGGCGACAAATAATTGAAAGGATAACTTGGCCGAAACAAATAATGATCGATGAACGCATAATTTTTATTAGATAGTTTTACGTCTAGAATAGCCATTTCTCTACATTGAAAATGTTTATGAGGTTATGTAATTTAAAATCCGTCCATGTCGATGATGTGTCTAATATTTTTTAGATTTTGTGTCATTTTGAACCAAAAAGTTCAAAGTATTTACACGTGACTAAAAATATGTTTGTTCCAACAAACTTCACATAACAATGCTTCATTACTTCCCATCATCTCATCTTTTCCTTTTGCTCTTGTCTTCATGTAATTTAAGTAAACAGAATCACATTCACTAATGATCAGCTAATGACTGTCATTGTTAAAAAAGTATTTTTTAACTTTTTCACTTTCCGCTATTGTCTTTGTATTTAGGCCTAGGATCTGTATCCAAATTGCATATTATATACGTTGGTACGCGGGGATACATGAGCAGTCTATTAGCAGCATAAACATTATACTCTAGACTGGGGTGAATCTTTTTTTGGGAAATCAAACAAAATTTATGATTAATTTAAAATGTTATTTTCAAGCAATAACCACTTGTAAAAAACCCACACTTCATCACAAGAACAATGTAAAATTTGTGATAATTTTTTTTGCAATTATATGATTATTACACACATAACGTTTGTTTAAATTTACGACACTTACCAAATCAATATATTTTGGACATTTGTATTCTTCAGTATTAAAAATTCTATCATTCGTCGTCGACGTTTTTAAAAATTGTTTTTCTGCTGAACCACCATTGAATGCGATCACTTCGTCTTTGCACAAATTTCTAATGTACCAATTTAATATGGGAATAACGTTCTCTTGTTTCTAGGCACATTTTAATTCTTCGGTCACGTCAAAACATGGAATACCGTACACGTGTATTTCGCAATAACGAACAGTTTACTTGTCTTTTGGCGACAAATAATTGAAAGGATAAATTGGCCGAAACAAATAATGATCGATGAACGCATAATTTTTATTAGATAGTTTTACGTCTAGAATAGCCATTTCTCTACATTGAAAATGTTTATGAGGTTATGTAATTTAAAATCCGTCCATGTCGATGATGTGTCTAATATTTTTTAGATTTTGTGTCATTTTGAACCAAAAAGTTCAAAGTATTTACACGTGACAAAAAATATGTTTGTTCCAACAAACTTTACATAACAATGCTTCATTACTTCCCATCATCTCATCTCTTCCTTTTGCTCTTGTCTTCATGTAATTTAAGTAAACAGAATCACATTCACTAATGATCAGCTAATGACTGTCATTGTTAAAAAAGTATTTTTTAACTTTTTCACTTTCCGCTATTGTCTTTGTATTTAGGCCTAGGATCTGTATCCCAATTGCATATTATATACGTTGGTACGTGGGGATACATGGGCAGTCTATTAGCAGCATAAACATTTATTCTAGACATAGGTGAATCTTTTTTTGGGAATCAAATAAAATTTATGATTAATTTAAAATGTTATTTTCAAGTAATAACCACTTGTAAAAAACCCACACTTCATCACAAGAACAATGTAAAATTTGTGATAATTTTTTTTTGCAAATATATGATTATTACACACATAACGTTCGTTTAAATTAATGACATTTACCAAATCATTGTATTTTGGACATTTGTATTCTTCAATATTAAAAATTCTATCATTCGTCGTCAACGTTTTTCAAAAAAATTTTTCTGCTGAACCACCTTTGTATGCGATCACTTCGTCTTTGCACGAATTTCTAATGTACCAATTTAATATGGGAATGATGTTCTCTTGTTTGTAGGCACATTTTAATTCTTTGGTCACGTCAAAATATGGAATGCCGTATACGTGTGTTTCGCAATAACGAACAGTTTTTTTGTCTTTTGGCGACAAATAATTGAAAGGATAACTTGGCCGAAACAAATAATGATCGATAAACACATAATTTTTATTAGATAGTTTTACGTCTAGAATAGCCATTTCTCTACATTGAAAATGTTTATGAGGATATGTAATGTTAAATCCGTCTATGTCAATGATGTCTCTAATATTTTTTAGATTTTGTGTCGTTTTGAACCTAAAAGTTAAAAGTATTTACACGTGACTAAAAATATGTTTGTTCCAACAAACTTCACATAACAATGCTTCGTAACTTCCCATCATCTCATCTCTTGCTTCTGCTCTTGTCTTCCTGTAATTTAAGTAAACAGAATCACATTCACTAATGATCAACTAATGACTGTCATTGTTAAAAAAGTATTTTTAACTTTTTCACTTTCCGCTATTGTCTTTGTATTTAGGCCTAGGATCTGTATCCAAATTGCATATTATATACGTTGGTACGTGGGGATACATGGGCAGTCTATTAGCAGCATAAACATTTATTCTAGACTGGGGTTAATCTTTTTTTGGGAATCAAATAAAATTTATGATTAATTTAAAATTTTATTTTCAAGCAATAACCGCTTGTAAAAACCTACACTTCATCACAAGAGCAATGTAAAATTTGTGATAATTTTTTTGCAAATATATGATTATTACGCACATAACGTTTGTTTAAATTTACGACATTTACCAAATCATTGTATTTTGGACATTTGTATTCTTCAATATTAAAAATTCTATCATTCGTTGTCAACGTTTTTAAAAATTGTTTTTCTGCTGAACCACCTTTGAATGCGATCAGTTTGTTTTCGCACAAATTTATAATGTACCAATTTAATATGGGAATAACGTTCTCTTGTTTGTAAGCACATTTTAATTCTTCGGTCACGTCATAATATGGAGTGCCGTATACGTGTGTTTCGCAATAACGAAGAGTTTTTTTGTCTTTTGGCGACAAATAATTGAAAGGATAACTTGGCCGAAACAAATAGTGATCGATAAACACATAATTTTTATTAGATAGTTTTACGTCTAGAATAGCCTAGAATTTCTCTGCATTGAAAATGTTTATGAGGATATGTAATGTAAAATCCGTCCATGTCCATGATGTGTCTAATATTTTTTTTTGGTTTTTGTGTCATTTTGAACCAAAAAGTTCAAAGTATTTAAACGAGACTAAAAATATATTTTTTCCAACAAACTTCACATAACAATGCTTCATTACTTCCCATCATCTGATCTCTTCCTTTTGCTCTTGTCTTCATGTAATTTAAGTAAACAGAATCACATTCACTAATGATCAGCTAATGACTGTCATTGTTAAAAAAGTATTTTTTAACTTTTTCACTTTCCGCTATTGTCTTTGTATTTAGGCCTAGGATCTGTATCCAAATTGCATATTATATACGTTGGTACGCGGGGATACATGAGCAGTCTATTAGCAGCATAAACATTATACTCTAGACTGGGGTGAATCTTTTTTTGGGAAATCAAACAAAATTTATGATTAATTTAAAATGTTATTTTCAAGCAATAACCACTTGTAAAAAACCCACACTTCATCACAAGAACAATGTAAAATTTGTGATAATTTTTTTTGCAAATATATGATAATTACAAACATAACGTTTGTTTAAATTAATGACATTTACCAAATCATTGTATTTTGGACATTTGTATTCTTCAATATTAAAAATTCTATCATTCGTCGTCAACGTTTTTCAAAAAAAATTTTCTGCTGAACCACCTTTGTATGCGATCACTTTGTCTTTGCACGAATTTCTAATGTACCAATTTAATATGGGAATGATGTTCTCTTGTTTGTAGGCACATTTTAATTCTTTGGTCACGTCAAATATGGAATGCCGTATACGTGTGTTTCGCAATAACGAACAGTTTTTTTGTCTTTTGGCGACAAATAATTGAAAGGATAACTTGGCCGAAACAAATAGTGATCGATAAACACATAATTTTTATTAGATAGTTTTACGTCTAGAATAGCCATTTCTCTACATTGAAAATGTTTATGAGGATATGTAATGTTAAATCCGTCTATGTCAATGATGTCTCTAATATTTTTTAGATTTTGTGTCGTTTTGAACCTAAAAGTTAAAAGTATTTACACGTGACTAAAAATATGTTTGTTCCAACAAACTTCACATAACAATGCTTCGTAACTTCCCATCATCTCATCTCTTGCTTCTGCTCTTGTCTTCCTGTAATTTAAGTAAACAGAATCACATTCACTAATGATCAACTAATGACTATCATTGTTAAAAAAGTATTTTTAACTTTTTCACTTTCCGCTATTGTCTTTGTATTAAGGCCTAGGATCTGTATCCAAATTGCATATTATATACGTTGGTACGTGGGGATACATGGGCAGTCTATTAGCAGCATAAACATTTATTCTAGACTGGGGTTAGTCTTTTTTTTGGGAATCAAATAAAATTTATGATTAATTTAAAATTTTATTTTCAAGCAATAACCACTTGTAAAAACCTACACTTCATCACACGAGCAATGTAAAATTTGTGATAATTTTTTTGCAAATATATGATTATTACGCACATAACGTTTGTTTAAATTTACGACATTTACCAAATCATTGTATTTTGGACATTTGTATTCTTCAATATTAAAAATTCTATCATTCGTTGTCAACGTTTTTAAAAATTGTTTTTCTGCTGAACCACCTTTGAATGCGATCAGTTTGTTTTCGCACAAATTTATAATGTACCAATTTAATATGGGAATAACGTTCTCTTGTTTGTAAGCACATTTTAATTCTTCGGTCACGTCAAAACATGGAATACCGTACACGTGTATTTCGCAATAACGAACAGTTTACTTGTCTTTTGGCGACAAATAATTGAAAGGATAACTTGGCCGAAACAAATAATGATCGATGAACGCATAATTTTTATTAGATAGTTTTACGTCTAGAATAGCCATTTCTCTACATTGAAAATGTTTATGAGGTTATGTAATTTAAAATCCGTCCATGTCGATGATGTGTCTAATATTTTTTAGATTTTGTGTCATTTTGAACCAAAAAGTTCAAAGTATTTACACGTGACAAAAAATATGTTTGTTCCAACAAACTTTACATAACAATGCTTCATTACTTCCCATCATCTCATCTCTTCCTTTTGCTCTTGTCTTCATGTAATTTAAGTAAACAGAATCACATTCACTAATGATCAGCTAATGACTGTCATTGTTAAAAAAGTATTTTTTAACTTTTTCACTTTCCGCTATTGTCTTTGTATTTAGGCCTAGGATCTGTATCCAAATTGCATATTATATACGTTGGTACGCGGGGATACATGAGCAGTCTATTAGCAGCATAAACATTATACTCTAGACTGGGGTGAATCTTTTTTTGGGAAATCAAACAAAATTTATGATTAATTTAAAATGTTATTTTCAAGCAATAACCACTTGTAAAAAACCCACACTTCATCACAAGAACAATGTAAAATTTGTGATAATTTTTTTTGCAAATATATGATTATTACACACATAACGTTTGTTTAAATTTACGACATTTACCAAATCATTATATTTTGGACATTTGTATTCTTCAATATTAAAAATTCTATCATTCGTCGTCAACGTTTTTAAAAATTGTTTTTCTGCTGAACCACCATTGAATGCGATCACTTCGTCTTTGCACAAATTTCTAATGTACCAATTTAATATGGGAATGATGTACTCTTGTTTGTAAGCACATTTTAATTCTTCGGTCACGTCATAATATGGAGTGCCGCATACGTGTGTTTCGCAATAACGAAGAGTTTTTTTGTCTTTTGGCGACAAATAATTGAAAGGATAACATGGCCGAAACAAATAGTGATCGATAAACACATAATTTTTATTAGATAGTTTTACGTCTAGAATAGCCATTTCTCTACATTGAAAATGTTTATGAGGATATGTAATGTAAAATCCGTCCATGTCGATGATGTGTCTAATATTTTTTTTGGTTTTTGTGTCATTTTGAACCAAAAAGTTATAATTATTTAAACGTGACTAAAAATATGTTTTTTCCAACAAACTTCACATAACAATGCTTCATTACTTCCCATCATCTCATATCTTCCTTCTGCTCTTGGCTTCCTGTAATTTAAGTAAACAGAATCACATTCACTAATGATCAGCTAATGACTGTCATTGATAAAAAAGTATTTTTTAACTTTTTCACTTTCCGCTATTGTCTTTGTATTTAGGACTAGGATCTGTATCCCAATTACATATTATATACGTTGGTACGTGGGTATACATGAGCAGTCTATTAGCAGCATAAACGTTATATTCTAGACGGGGGTTAATCTTTTTAGGGAAATCAAACAAAATTTATGATTAATTTAAAATTTTATTTTCAAGCAATATCCACTTGTAAAAAACCCACACTTCATCACAAGAGCAATGTAAAATTTAAGATAATTTTTTTGCAAATATATGATTATTACGCACATAACGTTTGTTTAAATTTACGACATTTACCAAATCATTGTATTTTGGACATTTGTATTCTTCAATATTAAAAATTCTATCATTCGTCGTCAACGTTTTTAAAAATTGTTTTTCTGCTGAACTACCTTTGAATGCGATCAGTTTGTTTTCGCACAAATTTATAATGTACCAATTTAATATGGGAATGATGTTCTCTTGTTTGTAGGCACATTTTAATTCTTCGGTCACGTCAAAACATGGAATACCGTACACGTGTATTTCGCAATAACGAACAGTTTACTTGTATTTTGGCGACATTGAAAGGATAACTTGGCCGAAACAAATAATGATCGATGAACACATAATTTTTATTAGATAGTTTTACGTCTAGAATAGCCATTTCTCTACATTGAAAATGTTTATGAGGTTATGTAATTAAAAATCCGTCCATGTCGATGATGTGTCTAATATTTTTTAGATTTTGTGTCATTTTGAACCAAAAAGTTCAAAGTATTTACACGTGACTAAAAATATGTTTGTTCCAACAAACTTCACATAACAATGCTTCATTACTTCCCATCATCTCATCTCTTCCTTTTGCTCTTGTCTTCATGTAATTTAAGTAAACAGAATCACATTCACTAATGATCAGCTAATGACTGTCATTGTTAAAAAAGTATTTTTTAACTTTTTCACTTTCCGCTATTGTCTTTGTATTTAGGCCTAGGATCTGTATCCAAATTGCATATTATATACGTTGGTACGCGGGGATACATGAGCAGTCTATTAGCAGCATAAACATTATACTCTAGACTGGGGTGAATCTTTTTTTGGGAAATCAAACAAAATTTATGATTAATTTAAAATGTTATTTTCAAGCAATAACCACTTGTAAAAAACCCACACTTCATCACAAGAACAATGTAAAATTTGTGATAATTTTTTTTGCAAATATATGATTATTACACACATAACGTTTGTTTAAATTTACGACATTTACCAAATCATTATATTTTGGACATTTGTATTCTTCAATATTAAAAATTCTATCATTCGTCGTCAACGTTTTTAAAAATTGTTTTTCTGCTGAACCACCATTGAATGCGATCACTTCGTCTTTGCACAAATTTCTAATGTACCAATTTAATATGGGAATGATGTACTCTTGTTTGTAAGCACATTTTAATTCTTCGGTCACGTCATAATATGGAGTGCCGCATACGTGTGTTTCGCAATAACGAAGAGTTTTTTTGTCTTTTGGCGACAAATAATTGAAAGGATAACATGGCCGAAACAAATAGTGATCGATAAACACATAATTTTTATTAGATAGTTTTACGTCTAGAATAGCCATTTCTCTACATTGAAAATGTTTATGAGGATATGTAATGTAAAATCCGTCCATGTCGATGATGTGTCTAATATTTTTTTTGGTTTTTGTGTCATTTTGAACCAAAAAGTTATAATTATTTAAACGTGACTAAAAATATGTTTTTTCCAACAAACTTCACATAACAATGCTTCATTACTTCCCATCATCTCATATCTTCCTTCTGCTCTTGGCTTCCTGTAATTTAAGTAAACAGAATCACATTCACTAATGATCAGCTAATGACTGTCATTGATAAAAAAGTATTTTTTAACTTTTTCACTTTCCGCTATTGTCTTTGTATTTAGGACTAGGATCTGTATCCCAATTACATATTATATACGTTGGTACGTGGGTATACATGAGCAGTCTATTAGCAGCATAAACGTTATATTCTAGACGGGGGTTAATCTTTTTAGGGAAATCAAACAAAATTTATGATTAATTTAAAATTTTATTTTCAAGCAATATCCACTTGTAAAAAACCCACACTTCATCACAAGAGCAATGTAAAATTTAAGATAATTTTTTTGCAAATATATGATTATTACGCACATAACGTTTGTTTAAATTTACGACATTTACCAAATCATTGTATTTTGGACATTTGTATTCTTCAATATTAAAAATTCTATCATTCGTCGTCAACGTTTTTAAAAATTGTTTTTCTGCTGAACTACCTTTGAATGCGATCAGTTTGTTTTCGCACAAATTTATAATGTACCAATTTAATATGGGAATGATGTTCTCTTGTTTGTAGGCACATTTTAATTCTTCGGTCACGTCAAAACATGGAATACGGTACACGTGTATTTCGCAATAACGAACAGTTTACTTGTATTTTGGCGACATTGAAAGGATAACTTGGCCGAAACAAATAATGATCGATGAACACATAATTTTTATTAGATAGTTTTACGTCTAGAATAGCCATTTCTCTACATTGAAAATGTTTATGAGGTTATGTAATTAAAAATCCGTCCATGTCGATGATGTGTCTAATATTTTTTAGATTTTGTGTCATTTTGAACCAAAAAGTTCAAAGTATTTACACGTGACTAAAAATATGTTTGTTCCAACAAACTTCACATAACAATGCTTCATTACTTCCCATCATCTCATCTCTTGCTTCTGCTCTTGTCTTCCTGTAATTTAAGTAAACAGAATCACATTCACTAATGATCAACTAATGACTGTCATTGTTAAAAAAGTATTTTTAACTTTTTCACTTTCCGCTATTGTCTTTGTATTTAGGCCTAGGATCTGTATCCAAATTGCATATTATATACGTTGGTACGTGGGGATACATGGGCAGTCTATTAGCAGCATAAACATTTATTCTAGACTGGGGTTAATCTTTTTTTGGGAATCAAATAAAATTTATGATTAATTTAAAATTTTATTTTCAAGCAATAACCGCTTGTAAAAACCTACACTTCATCACAAGAGCAATGTAAAATTTGTGATAATTTTTTTGCAAATATATGATTATTACGCACATAACGTTTGTTTAAATTTACGACATTTACCAAATCATTGTATTTTGGACATTTGTATTCTTCAATATTAAAAATTCTATCATTCGTTGTCAACGTTTTTAAAAATTGTTTTTCTGCTGAACCACCTTTGAATGCGATCAGTTTGTTTTCGCACAAATTTATAATGTACCAATTTAATATGGGAATAACGTTCTCTTGTTTCTAGGCACATTTTAATTCTTCGGTCACGTCAAAACATGGAATACCGTACACGTGTATTTCGCAATAACGAACAGTTTACTTGTCTTTTGGCGACAAATAATTGAAAGGATAAATTGGCCGAAACAAATAATGATCGATGAACGCATAATTTTTATTAGATAGTTTTACGTCTAGAATAGCCATTTCTCTACATTGAAAATGTTTATGAGGTTATGTAATTTAAAATCCGTCCATGTCGATGATGTGTCTAATATTTTTTAGATTTTGTGTCATTTTGAACCAAAAAGTTCAAAGTATTTACACGTGACAAAAAATATGTTTGTTCCAACAAACTTTACATAACAATGCTTCATTACTTCCCATCATCTCATCTCTTCCTTTTGCTCTTGTCTTCATGTAATTTAAGTAAACAGAATCACATTCACTAATGATCAGCTAATGACTGTCATTGTTAAAAAAGTATTTTTTAACTTTTTCACTTTCCGCTATTGTCTTTGTATTTAGGCCTAGGATCTGTATCCAAATTGCATATTATATACGTTGGTACGCGGGGATACATGAGCGGTCTATTAGCAGCATAAACATTATACTCTAGACTGGGGTGAATCTTTTTTTGGGAAATCAAACAAAATTTATGATTAATTTAAAATGTTATTTTCAAGCAATAACCACTTGTAAAAAACCCACACTTCATCACAAGAACAATGTAAAATTTGTGATAATTTTTTTTGCAAATATATGATTATTACACACATAACGTTTGTTTAAAGGAGACAATCATTTTTGGGCCCACTAGAAATATTAACGTCACTTAATGGTATTTACACCAAAAAAAGACACCAAATTATAATAGTAAATGGTCTATAGATTTTTCGAAAATGTAAACGGAAACAAGAAATCTGAAAAAAAATTAGTTGTTTTGACATTCGTGTTCTGATCATTGGCTAAGGTAATGTAACATTTAAAAAATTATTGTCTTAGAGATGTGCCGTGATAACTCGGAAAAAATCGACTCGAGTTGAAATTCAGGTAACTCGATTTAAACAATTCAAATTAGATGAACGAAGCTGTGTCAATATTTCACAAATTATTTTTATAATTGTTCTTCCATACAACACAATTATTATTACTACGCTTAGTAGGTAGTTATATATTATTTTTGGTATGCGTATCGACATCTTCATAAAATAATATCACTCTAACGTTATGACGTAAGTCTTAATGTTATTAATAATTTGACTATCCAAAGTATATATAATCAATTTATATCATATATAACATAAATTGATACAACAATATATACATATTACCTAATATCAATTTATTTATTACATAATATATCAATAAATTGCTCGAATTAGTAAGTCGATTTCATCACTAAATTGTAGACAAACACTGCATTGGCCGTAAGATAAAGATGCGATTCGAGTAGAGTTTTGCGACTCGAGCCACTCGGGTTAATTTACGAGTATGTATGTATATCATTCTAGTTGTACACTAGTTTTTGAGTAAATCAACTATTTACAGAAAAGTTTATCACTAGAGTTGAGATCAGCGATTACTTTAGTTAAACCATTTTTAAATATGTACCTTTATAAATAAGTAATATGTGGCAACATGAAATTAAAACTATAAATCAATATCATAAATAAAACTAAGTTCAGGTTTGTTTACAACATGCCAGATGCAAGTTTGAATTTGGATGCAACTTGTGATGTCACCCGCAGCGACTTATTATATATACAAGTAAATTAATATCTATATAGCACCCTCTGAATCTATACGATGCGCCGAGTTAACTCGGTAACTCGGTAAAATTTATTTTCTATCGATTATCGAGTTGGACAAATTCACTCGATTCACTCGAGTGAAATAAAACATAGTTGGAGTCGCATCATTATGGTAAGAACAAAATGGAGTTTTTTATTTACAAGCATTATTAAACTAATGTTTAAGAAAATATGGATATTATCAATTATCAGAAAGGTTAGCCAAATATTAATTGACACAAGTACGTATGTTTTTCTCTTTTTAGTTTTTGTGGTAAAATTCGCTAATAGAATATAAGAGTTTATTAATTTACACCTATTCTAGGTTGTGAAAATCTATTATTGTTTGTATATTTTACCTCAAACAAATACAAATAATAAACAGGTCTTAGAACCTTATTAGTTTCTTAAAAGTGACAAAGTATTAAGTTTATTTTATTAGTAAAATCTAAATTAAATAATAAATAGAATGCACAAAAGAAGTTATTATAATGTTAAAAGAAAATTAGAATCTTTGGGTCGAGGGACTTAAAAGAGTGTTTTGAAGAGCAATTCATATAACTGCATTTGTGTACAAATAGGTAACCTTATGTATTCAGCAAGTTGCTTAATACTAAATGGCTTTTTTGTTAAGCCAGACACAGATCCTGGATTTATACCAGCCATAGTAGATAGGCATAGTAGAAAAGCAAATATAAAGTTTAATAATAATAGTTTCCATAAAAAAGTGTAATGGTTGTTTCTATTATGTTTCGACAGCTGTGTTGTTCACTGTGCAGAAAGGAATATTATTTTGTCATCTAGAATCAGATATACTTAATATAACAATAATATCTTTGTCTACTATGTAAGTACATGAAACCGGTAAAAATAAAATGTGAGACAACTTTTACATGGTTGAATATTACTGATGTTAATCAATAATTACTGCTTCTGTATTTGATCAGCTGGAGCTGATTAATGCTGTATAATTTATAATAATTTCTTTATTATTTAACATATGAAAAGGCAGATATAAGAAAATGCTCACAGAAATATGTAAATACAGTTTATTGACATTGAAGGCATAGTCTATCTCATATCTCTTATTATTAAAAATGTCCTTTTAATTCCTATATAATATAGAAAAAAATAATATATTGATAAGTATTATTATTTAGTTAAGATACCTTTACAATTGTCATTAACTTCTTTTCAGGTGGATCGCTTAGAACAAATCTGTATGCCGTGCAGGCTGAAAACTTGCAGAGACAAAAAGTGTATGGATATTGAAGACAACAGTCTTATATTATAATTGAAAATTCCTTCTGATTGCTTACAATATCATAAATGTACATGTTACCATCAAGTTATTTTCAAAAAACCTTCAGAAATATATCTAACACTAAAATGTTTCTACCTATGTCCGTTATAGACAAAACATCAGAAACCTTCCAACCAATTTAAATGAAAATGTTTGTGTGTGTTTGGATGGATTCCTAGATGGTTTATATTTACATTTGGACTCGGTAGATGGCACTGTTGTCGAGATCCATAAATCACCAGGGCACAGCTGAGGCGCATCGCTAGTAATAAATACATTTAAATTAAGCCTGTGTTTTTTTAATCCTTACACATGCAGTTTAAAACATCTTACTTCCTCACTATTTATCATTGTGTAATAACATAGATAAGGCATGTTAATTCCTAGTCATTTTATTATGATATATAACTACTTACTAATCAACCAAAACATTTTAAAATAATGTCTTGACCCCGCTCCTGTCTATATATGTCAGTCAATCATCAAAGTTCAAAAAATGTATTAAATTAAGTTTGTATAAAAGGGGTTATTATAGTATAAAGGAATTTATGGCTGACAATAACCTGTGGGTAAGGTGATCGCTACCAAGCTATTTCTAATTTGTTCTGTGTTGTTAATTATGACATACATGATTGTAAGCTGGCTTTTTTTAAAAGACCTACTGGGTATTTTGCTGGTTCTCTTCAAGTCAGAGGTTTTTTTCCGAACCAGTGGTAAATTAAAAAAGTGACTTTCAATAAGTACTATTTATAATCTAAATTGAATAAAAGGTTTCTGTTTCTGCACCTACTACTGTTAATAGAATACTTAAATAAATTATGATTTACAATGATAAATAGAATTACCTACATTATATTTTGCTTTTTGTAATACAATCAGTTTAAAATGTATCTTACTGTGTGTTGGTAATATCATAAATATAAATAGACATTATCCCTTAGCCATCTTGGTATTTAGAATTACACTCACAACCAATCAATACATGTCAAAGTTAGAATCCATACGACATTTGTGCATAGACAGGCACAATGTTTTGCCCGAACTAGTGAAAGGTTTTACATCGATTTTAAAATATTTGTAAATGCTGAATATACCTACAGCTTAGTTTTATATGTACTATTATTGAAGACATTATCCCTTAGCCATCTTGGTATTTAGAATTACACTCACAACCAATCAATACATGTCAAAGTTAGAATCCATACGACATTTGTGCATAAACAGGCACTATGTTTTGCCCGAACTAGTGAAAGGTTTTACATCGATTTTAAAATATTTATAAATGCTGAATATACCTACAGCTTAGTTTTATATGTACTATTATTCAATTGTCCACTATTTTAACTTATAATACCGATGAATACTACTAGAAAATCGCTTTCAGTTTGTTTTTAGGTTATTGTTAGATTCATATTTTATTTGTTAATTTCTCAGGACTCCGTTTAGCTGCAGTAAAACTAATAATTTTATTGTAATCTATGGATTATAAGGAATAAATCGACATGCATTTCATTGATAATCTTTAAAATTTGTAGTGGGCCCATTCTCCATAGAAAAATTGATTGTCTCCTTTACGACATTTACCAAATCATTGTATTTTGGACATTTGTATTCTTCAATATTAAAAATTCTATCATTCGTCGTCAACGTTTTTAAAAATTGTTTTTCTGCTGAACCACCATTGAATGCGATCACTTCGTCTTTGCACAAATTTCTAATGTACCAATTTAATAAGGGAATGATGTTCTCTTGTTTGTAGGCACATTTTAATTCTTCGGTCACGTCATAATATGGAGTGCCGTATACGTGTGTTTCGCAATAACGAAGAGTTTTTTTGTCTTTTGGCGACCAATAATTGAAAGGATAACTTGGCCGAAACAAATAATGATCGATAAACACATAATTTTTATTAGATAGTTTTACGTCTAGAATAGCCATTTCTCTACATTGAAAATGTTTATGAGGATATGTAATGTAAAATCCGTCTATGTCAATGATGTATCTAATATTTTTTAGATTTTGTGTCGTTTTGAACCTAAAAGTTAAAAGTATTTACACGTGACTAAAAATATGCTTGTTCCAACAAACTTCACATAACAATGCTCCGTTACTTCCCATCATCTCATCTCTTCCTTCTGCTCTTGTCTTTCTGTAATTTAAGTAAACAGAATCACATTCACTAATGATCAACTAATGACTGTCATTGTTAAAAAAGTATTTTTAACTTTTTCACTTTCCGCTATTGTCTTTGTATTTAGGCCTAGGATCTGTATCCAAATTGCATATTATATACGTTGGTACGTGGGGATATATGGGCAGTCTATTAGCAGCATAAACATTTATTCTAGACTGGGGTGAATCTTTTTTTGGGAATCAAATAAAATTTATGATTAATTTAAAATTTTATTTTCAAGCAATAACCGCTTGTAAAAACCTACACTTCATCACAAGAGCAATGTAAAATTTGTGATAATTTTTTTGCAAATATATGATTATTACGCACATAACGTTTGTTTAAATTTACGACATTTACCAAATCATTGTATTTTGGACATTTGTATTCTTCAATATTAAAAATTCTATCATTCGTTGTCAACGTTTTTAAAAATTGTTTTTCTGCTGAACCACCTTTGAATGCGATCAGTTTGTTTTCGCACAAATTTATAATGTACCAATTTAATATGGGAATAACGTTCTCTTGTTTGTAAGCACATTTTAATTCTTCGGTCACGTCAAAACATGGAATACCGTACACGTGTGTTTCGCAATAACGAACAGTTTACTTGTCTTTTGGCGACAAATAATTGAAAGGATAACTTGGCCGAAACAAATAATGATCGATGAACGCATAATTTTTATTAGATAGTTTTACGTCTAGAATAGCCATTTCTCTACATTGAAAATGTTTATGAGGTTATGTAATTTAAAATCCGTCCATGTCGATGATGTGTCTAATATTTTTTAGATTTTGTGTCATTTTGAACCAAAAAGTTCAAAGTATTTACACGTGACAAAAAATATGTTTGTTCCAACAAACTTTACATAACAATGCTTCATTACTTCCCATCATCTCATCTCTTCCTTTTGCTCTTGTCTTCATGTAATTTAAGTAAACAGAATCACATTCACTAATGATCAGCTAATGACTGTCATTGTTAAAAAAGTATTTTTTAACTTTTTCACTTTCCGCTATTGTCTTTGTATTAAGGCCTAGGATCTGTATCCAAATTGCATATTATATACGTTGGTACGCGGGGATACATGAGCAGTCTATTAGCAGCATAAACATTATACTCTAGACTGGGGTTAATCTTTTTTTGTGAATCAAATAAAATTTATGATTAATTTAAAATTTTATTTTCAAGCAATAACCGCTTGTAAAAACCTACACTTCATCACAAGAGCAATGTAAAATTTGTGATAATTTTTTTGCAAATATATGATTATTACGCACATAACGTTTGTTTAAATTTACGACATTTACCAAATCATTGTATTTTGGACATTTGTATTCTTCAATATTAAAAATTCTATCATTCGTCGTCAACGTTTTTAAAAATTGTTTTTCTGCTGAATCACCATTGAATGCGATCACTTCGTCTTTGCACAAATTTCTAATGTACCAATTTAATATGGGAATGATGTTCTCTTGTTTGTAGGCACATTTTAATTCTTCGGTCACGTCATAATATGGAGTGCCGTATACGTGTGTTTCGCAATAACGAAGAGTTTTTTTGTCTTTTGGCGACCAATAATTGAAAGGATAACATGGCCGAAACAAATAATGATCGATAAACACATAATTTTTATTAGATAGTTTTACGTCTAGAATAGCCATTTCTCTACATTGAAAATGTTTATGAGGATATGTAATGTAAAATCCGTCTATGTCAATGATGTATCTAATATTTTTTAGATTTTGTGTCGTTTTGAACCTAAAAGTTAAAAGTATTTACACGTGACTAAAAATATGTTTGTTCCAACAAACTTCACATAACAATGCTCCGTTACTTCCCATCATCTCATCTCTTCCTTCTGCTCTTGTCTTTCTGTAATTTAAGTAAACAGAATCACGTTCACTAATGATCAACTAATGACTGTCATTGTTAAAAAAGTATTTTTAACTTTTTCACTTTCCGCTATTGTCTTTGTATTTAGGCCTAGGATCTGTATCCAAATTGCATATTATATACGTTGGTACGCGGGGATACATGAGCAGTCTATTAGCAGCATAAACATTATACTCTAGACTGGGGTGAATCTTTTTTTGGGAAATCAAACAAAATTTATGATTAATTTAAAATGTTATTTTCAAGCAATAACCACTTGTAAAAAACCCACACTTCATCACAAGAACAATGTAAAATTTGTGATAATTTTTTTTGCAAATATATGATTATTACACACATAACGTTTGTTTAAATTTACGACATTTACCAAATCATTATATTTTGGACATTTGTATTCTTCAATATTAAAAATTCTATCATTCGTCGTCAACGTTTTTAAAAATTGTTTTTCTGCTGAACCACCATTGAATGCGATCACTTCGTCTTTGCACAAATTTCTAATGTACCAATTTAATATGGGAATGATGTACTCTTGTTTGTAAGCACATTTTAATTCTTCGGTCACGTCATAATATGGAGTGCCGCATACGTGTGTTTCGCAATAACGAAGAGTTTTTTTGTCTTTTGGCGACAAATAATTGAAAGGATAACATGGCCGAAACAAATAGTGATCGATAAACACATAATTTTTATTAGATAGTTTTACGTCTAGAATAGCCATTTCTCTACATTGAAAATGTTTATGAGGATATGTAATGTAAAATCCGTCCATGTCGATGATGTGTCTAATATTTTTTTTGGTTTTTGTGTCATTTTGAACCAAAAAGTTATAATTATTTAAACGTGACTAAAATATGTTTTTTCCAACAAACTTCACATAACAATGCTTCATTACTTCCCATCATCTCATATCTTCCTTCTGCTCTTGGCTTCCTGTAATTTAAGTAAACAGAATCACATTCACTAATGATCAGCTAATGACTGTCATTGATAAAAAAGTATTTTTTAACTTTTTCACTTTCCGCTATTGTCTTTGTATTTAGGACTAGGATCTGTATCCCAATTACATATTATATACGTTGGTACGTGGGTATACATGAGCAGTCTATTAGCAGCATAAACGTTATATTCTAGACGGGGGTTAATCTTTTTAGGGAAATCAAACAAAATTTATGATTAATTTAAAATTTTATTTTCAAGCAATATCCACTTGTAAAAAACCCACACTTCATCACAAGAGCAATGTAAAATTTAAGATAATTTTTTTGCAAATATATGATTATTACGCACATAACGTTTGTTTAAATTTACGACATTTACCAAATCATTGTATTTTGGACATTTGTATTCTTCAATATTAAAAATTCTATCATTCGTCGTCAACGTTTTTAAAAATTGTTTTTCTGCTGAACTATCTTTGAATGCGATCAGTTTGTTTTCGCACAAATTTATAATGTACCAATTTAATATGGGAATGATGTTCTCTTGTTTGTAGGCACATTTTAATTCTTCGGTCACGTCAAAACATGGAATACCGTACACGTGTATTTCGCAATAACGAACAGTTTACTTGTATTTTGGCGACATTGAAAGGATAACTTGGCCGAAACAAATAATGATCGATGAACACATAATTTTTATTAGATAGTTTTACGTCTAGAATAGCCATTTCTCTACATTGAAAATGTTTATGAGGTTATGTAATTAAAAATCCGTCCATGTCGATGATGTGTCTAATATTTTTTAGATTTTGTGTCATTTTGAACCAAAAAGTTCAAAGTATTTACACGTGACTAAAAATATGTTTGTTCCAACAAACTTCACATAACAATGCTTCATTACTTCCCATCATCTCATCTCTTCCTTTTGCTCTTGTCTTCATGTAATTTAAGTAAACAGAATCACATTCACTAATGATCAGCTAATGACTGTCATTGTTAAAAAAGTATTTTTTAACTTTTTCACTTTCCGCTATTGTCTTTGTATTTAGGCCTAGGATCTGTATCCAAATTGCATATTATATACGTTGGTACGCGGGGATACATGAGCAGTCTATTAGCAGCATAAACATTATACTCTAGACTGGGGTGAATCTTTTTTTGGGAAACCAAACAAAATTTATGATTAATTTAAAATGTTATTTTCAAGCAATAACCACTTGTAAAAAACCCACACTTCATCACAAGAACAATGTAAAATTTGTGATAATTTTTTTTTGCAAATATATGATAATTACAAACATAACGTTTGTTTAAATTAATGACATTTACCAAATCATTGTATTTTGGACATTTGTATTCTTCAATATTAAAAATTCTATCATTCGTCGTCAACGTTTTTCAAAAAAATTTTTCTGCTGAACCACCTTTGTATGCGATCACTTCGTCTTTGCACGAATTTCTAATGTACCAATTTAATATGGGAATGATGTTCTCTTGTTTGTAGGCACATTTTAATTCTTTGGTCACGTCAAAATATGGAATGCCGTATACGTGTGTTTCGCAATAACGAACAGTTTTTTTGTCTTTTGGCGACAAATAATTGAAAGGATAACTTGGCCGAAACAAATAATGATCGATAAACACATAATTTTTATTAGATAGTTTTACGTCTAGAATAGCCATTTCTCTACATTGAAAATGTTTATGAGGATATGTAATGTTAAATCCGTCTATGTCAATGATGTCTCTAATATTTTTTAGATTTTGTGTCGTTTTGAACCTAAAAGTTAAAAGTATTTACACGTGACTAAAAATATGTTTGTTCCAACAAACTTCACATAACAATGCTTCGTAACTTCCCATCATCTCATCTCTTGCTTCTGCTCTTGTCTTCCTGTAATTTAAGTAAACAGAATCACATTCACTAATGATCAACTAATAACTGTCATTGTTAAAAAAGTATTTTTAACTTTTTCACTTTCCGCTATTGTCTTTGTATTTAGGCCTAGGATCTGTATCCAAATTGCATATTATATACGTTGGTACGTGGGGATACATGGGCAGTCTATTAGCAGCATAAACATTTATTCTAGACTGGGGTTAATCTTTTTTTGGGAATCAAATAAAATTTATGATTAATTTAAAATTTTATTTTCAAGCAATAACCGCTTGTAAAAACCTACACTTCATCACAAGAGCAATGTAAAATTTGTGATAATTTTTTTGCAAATATATGATTATTACGCACATAACGTTTGTTTAAATTTACGACATTTACCAAATCATTGTATTTTGGACATTTGTATTCTTCAATATTAAAAATTCTATCATTCGTTGTCAACGTTTTTAAAAATTGTTTTTCTGCTGAACCACCTTTGAATGCGATCAGTTTGTTTTCGCACAAATTTATAATGTACCAATTTAATATGGGAATAACGTTCTCTTGTTTCTAGGCACATTTTAATTCTTCGGTCACGTCAAAACATGGAATACCGTACACGTGTATTTCGCAATAACGAACAGTTTACTTGTCTTTTGGCGACAAATAATTGAAAGGATAAATTGGCCGAAACAAATAATGATCGATGAACGCATAATTTTTATTAGATAGTTTTACGTCTAGAATAGCCATTTCTCTACATTGAAAATGTTTATGAGGTTATGTAATTTAAAATCCGTCCATGTCGATGATGTGTCTAATATTTTTTAGATTTTGTGTCATTTTGAACCAAAAAGTTCAAAGTATTTACACGTGACAAAAAATATGTTTGTTCCAACAAACTTTACATAACAATGCTTCATTACTTCCCATCATCTCATCTCTTCCTTTTGCTCTTGTCTTCATGTAATTTAAGTAAACAGAATCACATTCACTAATGATCAGTTAATGACTGTCATTGTTAAAAAAGTATTTTTTAACTTTTTCACTTTCCGCTATTGTCTTTGTATTTAGGCCTAGGATCTGTATCCAAATTGCATATTATATACGTTGGTACGCGGGGATACATGAGCGGTCTATTAGCAGCATAAACATTATACTCTAGACTGGGGTGAATCTTTTTTTGGGAAATCAAACAAAATTTATGATTAATTTAAAATGTTATTTTCAAGCAATAACCACTTGTAAAAAACCCACACTTCATCACAAGAACAATGTAAAATTTGTGATAATTTTTTTTGCAAATATATGATTATTACACACATAACGTTTGTTTAAATTTACGACATTTACCAAATCATTGTATTTTGGACATTTGTATTCTTCAATATTAAAAATTCTATCATTCGTCGTCAACGTTTTTAAAAATTGTTTTTCTGCTGAACCACCATTGAATGCGATCACTTCGTCTTTGCACAAATTTCTAATGTACCAATTTAATAAGGGAATGATGTTCTCTTGTTTGTAGGCACATTTTAATTCTTCGGTCACGTCATAATATGGAGTGCCGTATACGTGTGTTTCGCAATAACGAAGAGTTTTTTTGTCTTTTGGCGACCAATAATTGAAAGGATAACTTGGCCGAAACAAATAATGATCGATAAACACATAATTTTTATTAGATAGTTTTACGTCTAGAATAGCCATTTCTCTACATTGAAAATGTTTATGAGGATATGTAATGTAAAATCCGTCTATGTCAATGATGTATCTAATATTTTTTAGATTTTGTGTCGTTTTGAACCTAAAAGTTAAAAGTATTTACACGTGACTAAAAATATGTTTGTTCCAACAAACTTCACATAACAATGCTCCGTTACTTCCCATCATCTCATCTCTTCCTTCTGCTCTTGTCTTTCTGTAATTTAAGTAAACAGAATCACATTCACTAATGATCAACTAATGACTGTCATTGTTAAAAAAGTATTTTTAACTTTTTCACTTTCCGCTATTGTCTTTGTATTTAGGCCTAGGATCTGTATCCAAATTGCATATTATATACGTTGGTACGTGGGGATATATGGGCAGTCTATTAGCAGCATAAACATTTATTCTAGACTGGGGTGAATCTTTTTTTGGGAATCAAATAAAATTTATGATTAATTTAAAATTTTATTTTCAAGCAATAACCGCTTGTAAAAACCTACACTTCATCACAAGAGCAATGTAAAATTTGTGATAATTTTTTTGCAAATATATGATTATTACGCACATAACGTTTGTTTAAATTTACGACATTTACCAAATCATTGTATTTTGGACATTTGTATTCTTCAATATTAAAAATTCTATCATTCGTTGTCAACGTTTTTAAAAATTGTTTTTCTGCTGAACCACCTTTGAATGCGATCAGTTTGTTTTCGCACAAATTTATAATGTACCAATTTAATATGGGAATAACGTTCTCTTGTTTGTAAGCACATTTTAATTCTTCGGTCACGTCAAAACATGGAATACCGTACACGTGTATTTCGCAATAACGAACAGTTTACTTGTCTTTTGGCGACAAATAATTGAAAGGATAACTTGGCCGAAACAAATAATGATCGATGAACGCATAATTTTTGTTAGATAGTTTTACGTCTAGAATAGCCATTTCTCTACATTGAAAATGTTTATGAGGTTATGTAATTTAAAATCCGTCCATGTCGATGATGTGTCTAATATTTTTTAGATTTTGTGTCATTTTGAACCAAAAAGTTCAAAGTATTTACACGTGACAAAAAATATGTTTGTTCCAACAAACTTTACATAACAATGCTTCATTACTTCCCATCATCTCATCTCTTCCTTTTGCTCTTGTCTTCATGTAATTTAAGTAAACAGAATCACATTCACTAATGATCAGCTAATGACTGTCATTGTTAAAAAAGTATTTTTTAACTTTTTCACTTTCCGCTATTGTCTTTGTATTTAGGCCTAGGATCTGTATCCAAATTGCATATTATATACGTTGGTACGCGGGGATACATGAGCAGTCTATTAGCAGCATAAACATTATACTCTAGACTGGGGTTAATCTTTTTTTGGGAATCAAATAAAATTTATGATTAATTAAAAATTTTATTTTCAAGCAATAACCGCTTGTAAAAACCTACACTTCATCACAAGAGCAATGTAAAATTTGTGATAATTTTTTTGCAAATATATGATTATTACGCACATAACGTTTGTTTAAATTTACGACATTTACCAAATCATTGTATTTTGGACATTTGTATTCTTCAATATTAAAAATTCTATCATTCGTCGTCAACGTTTTTAAAAATTGTTTTTCTGCTGAACCACCATTGAATGCGATCACTTCGTCTTTGCACAAATTTCTAATGTACCAATTTAATATGGGAATGATGTTCTCTTGTTTGTAGGCACATTTTAATTCTTCGGTCACGTCATAATATGGAGTGCCGTATACGTGTGTTTCGCAATAACGAAGAGTTTTTTTGTCTTTTGGCGACCAATAATTGAAAGGATAACATGGCCGAAACAAATAATGATCGATAAACACATAATTTTTATTAGATAGTTTTACGTCTAGAATAGCCATTTCTCTACATTGAAAATGTTTATGAGGATATGTAATGTAAAATCCGTCTATGTCAATGATGTATCTAATATTTTTTAGATTTTGTGTCGTTTTGAACCTAAAAGTTAAAAGTATTTACACGTGACTAAAAATATGTTTGTTCCAACAAACTTCACATAACAATGCTCCGTTACTTCCCATCATCTCATCTCTTCCTTCTGCTCTTGTCTTTCTGTAATTTAAGTAAACAGAATCACATTCACTAATGATCAACTAATGACTGTCATTGTTAAAAAAGTATTTTTAACTTTTTCACTTTCCGCTATTGTCTTTGTATTTAGGCCTAGGATCTGTATCCAAATTGCATATTATATACGTTGGTACGCGGGGATACATGAGCAGTCTATTAGCAGCATAAACATTATACTCTAGACTGGGGTGAATCTTTTTTTGGGAAATCAAACAAAATTTATGATTAATTTAAAATGTTATTTTCAAGCAATAACCACTTGTAAAAAACCCACACTTCATCACAAGAACAATGTAAAATTTGTGATAATTTTTTTTGCAAATATATGATTATTACACACATAACGTTTGTTTAAATTTACGACATTTACCAAATCATTATATTTTGGACATTTGTATTCTTCAATATTAAAAATTCTATCATTCGTCGTCAACGTTTTTAAAAATTGTTTTTCTGCTGAACCACCATTGAATGCGATCACTTCGTCTTTGCACAAATTTCTAATGTACCAATTTAATATGGGAATGATGTACTCTTGTTTGTAAGCACATTTTAATTCTTCGGTCACGTCATAATATGGAGTGCCGCATACGTGTGTTTCGCAATAACGAAGAGTTTTTTTGTCTTTTGGCGACAAATAATTGAAAGGATAACATGGCCGAAACAAATAGTGATCGATAAACACATAATTTTTATTAGATAGTTTTACGTCTAGAATAGCCATTTCTCTACATTGAAAATGTTTATGAGGATATGTAATGTAAAATCCGTCCATGTCGATGATGTGTCTAATATTTTTTTTGGTTTTTGTGTCATTTTGAACCAAAAAGTTATAATTATTTAAACGTGACTAAAAATATGTTTTTTCCAACAAACTTCACATAACAATGCTTCATTACTTCCCATCATCTCATATCTTCCTTCTGCTCTTGGCTTCCTGTAATTTAAGTAAACAGAATCACATTCACTAATGATCAGCTAATGACTGTCATTGATAAAAAAGTATTTTTTAACTTTTTCACTTTCCGCTATTGTCTTTGTATTTAGGACTAGGATCTGTATCCCAATTACATATTATATACGTTGGTACGTGGGTATACATGAGCAGTCTATTAGCAGCATAAACGTTATATTCTAGACTGGGGTTAATCTTTTTAGGGAAATCAAACAAAATTTATGATTAATTTAAAATGTTATTTTCAAGCAATAACCACTTGTAAAAAACCCACACTTCATCACAAGAGCAATGTAAAATTTAAGATAATTTTTTTGCAAATATATGATTATTACGCACATAACGTTTGTTTAAATTTACGACATTTACCAAATCATTGTATTTTGGACATTTGTATTCTTCAAGATTAAAAATTCTATCATTCGTCGTCAACGTTTTTAAAAATTGTTTTTCTGCTGAACCACCATTGAATGCGATCACTTCGTCTTTGCACAAATTTCTAATGTACCAATTTAATATGGGAATGATGTTCTCTTGTTTGTAGGCACATTTTAATTCTTCGGTCACGTCATAATATGGAGTGCCGTATACGTGTGTTTCGCAATAACGAAGAGTTTTTTTGTCTTTTGGCGACAAATAATTGAAAGGATAACATGGCCGAAACAAATAGTGATCGATAAACACATAATTTTTATTAGATAGTTTTACGTCTAGAATAGCCATTTCTCTACATTGAAAATGTTTATGAGGATATGTAATGTAAAATCCGTCCATGTCGATGATGTGTCTAATATTATTTTTGCTTTTTGTGTCATTTTGAACCAAAAAGTTCAAAGTATTTAAACGTGACTAAAAATATATTTTTTCCAACAAACTTCACATAACAATGCTTCATTACTTCCCATCATCTCATATCTTCCTTCTGCTCTCTTCTTCCTGTAATTTAAGTAAACAGAATCACATTCACTAATGATCAGCTAATGACTGTCATTGTTAAAAAAGTATTTTTTAACTTTTTCACTTTCCGCTATTGTCTTTGTATTTAGGCCTAGGATCTGTATCCAAATTGCATATTATATACGTTGGTACGCGGGGATACATGAGCAGTCTATTAGCAGCATAAACATTATACTCTAGACTGGGGTGAATCTTTTTTTGGGAAATCAAACAAAATTTATGATTAATTTAAAATGTTATTTTCAAGCAATAACCACTTGTAAAAAACCCACACTTCATCACAAGAGCAATGTAAAATTTAAGATAATTTTTTTGCAAATATATGATTATTACGCACATAACGTTTGTTTAAATTTACGACATTTACCAAATCATTGTATTTTGGACATTTGTATTCTTCAATATTAAAAATTCTATCATTCGTCGTCAACGTTTTTAAAAATTGTTTTTCTGCTGAACTACCTTTGAATGCGATCAGTTTGTTTTCGCACAAATTTATAATGTACCAATTTAATATGGGAATGATGTTCTCTTGTTTGTAGGCACATTTTAATTCTTCGGTCACGTCAAAACATGGAATACCGTACACGTGTATTTCGCAATAACGAACAGTTTACTTGTATTTTGGCGACATTGAAAGGATAACTTGGCCGAAACAAATAATGATCGATGAACACATAATTTTTATTAGATAGTTTTACGTCTAGAATAGCCATTTCTCTACATTGAAAATGTTTATGAGGTTATGTAATTAAAAATCCGTCCATGTCGATGATGTGTCTAATATTTTTTAGATTTTGTGTCATTTTGAACCAAAAAGTTCAAAGTATTTACACGTGACTAAAAATATGTTTGTTCCAACAAACTTCACATAACAATGCTTCATTACTTCCCATCATCTCATCTCTTCCTTTTGCTCTTGTCTTCATGTAATTTAAGTAAACAGAATCACATTCACTAATGATCAGCTAATGACTGTCATTGTTAAAAAAGTATTTTTTAACTTTTTCACTTTCCGCTATTGTCTTTGTATTTAGGCCTAGGATCTGTATCCAAATTGCATATTATATACGTTGGTACGCGGGGATACATGAGCAGTCTATTAGCAGCATAAACATTATACTCTAGACTGGGGTGAATCTTTTTTTGGGAAACCAAACAAAATTTATGATTAATTTAAAATGTTATTTTCAAGCAATAACCACTTGTAAAAAACCCACACTTCATCACAAGAACAATGTAAAATTTGTGATAATTTTTTTTTGCAAATATATGATAATTACAAACATAACGTTTGTTTAAATTAATGACATTTACCAAATCATTGTATTTTGGACATTTGTATTCTTCAATATTAAAAATTCTATCATTCGTCGTCAACGTTTTTCAAAAAAAATTTTCTGCTGAACCACCTTTGTATGCGATCACTTCGTCTTTGCACGAATTTCTAATGTACCAATTTAATATGGGAATGATGTTCTCTTGTTTGTAGGCACATTTTAATTCTTTGTTCACGTCAAAATATGGAATGCCGTATACGTGTGTTTCGCAGTAACGAACAGTTTTTTTGTCTTTTGGCGACAAATAATTGAAAGGATAACTTGGCCGAAACAAATAATGATCGATAAACACATAATTTTTATTAGATAGTTTTACGTCTAGAATAGCCATTTCTCTACATTGAAAATGTTTATGAGGATATGTAATGTTAATATTTTTTAGATTTTGTGTCGTTTTGAACCTAAAAGTTAAAAGTATTTACACGTGACTAAAAATATGTTTGTTCCAACAAACTTCACATAACAATGCTTCGTAACTTCCCATCATCTCATCTCTTGCTTCTGCTCTTGTCTTCCTGTAATTTAAGTAAACAGAATCACATTCACTAGTGATCAACTAATGACTGTCATTGTTAAAAAAGTATTTTTAACTTTTTCACTTTCCGCTATTGTCTTTGTATTTAGGCCTAGGATCGGTATCCAAATTGCATATTATATACGTTGGTACGTGGGGATACATGGGCAGTCTATTAGCAGCATAAACATTTATTCTAGACTGGGGTTAATCTTTTTTTGGGAATCAAATAAAATTTATGATTAATTTAAAATTTTATTTTCAAGCAATAACCGCTTGTAAAAACCTACACTTCATCACAAGAGCAATGTAAAATTTGTGATAATTTTTTTGCAAATATATGATTATTACGCACATAACGTTTGTTTAAATTTACGACATTTACCAAATCATTGTATTTTGGACATTTGTATTCTTCAATATTAAAAATTCTATCATTCGTTGTCAACGTTTTTAAAAATTGTTTTTCTGCTGAACCACCTTTGAATGCGATCAGTTTGTTTTCGCACAAATTTATAATGTACCAATTTAATATGGGAATAACGTTCTCTTGTTTCTAGGCACATTTTAATTCTTCGGTCACGTCAAAACATGGAATACCGTACACGTGTATTTCGCAATAACGAACAGTTTACTTGTCTTTTGGCGACAAATAATTGAAAGGATAAATTGGCCGAAACAAATAATGATCGATGAACGCATAATTTTTATTAGATAGTTTTACGTCTAGAATAGCCATTTCTCTACATTGAAAATGTTTATGAGGTTATGTAATTTAAAATCCGTCCATGTCGATGATGTGTCTAATATTTTTTAGATTTTGTGTCATTTTGAACCAAAAAGTTCAAAGTATTTACACGTGACAAAAAATATGTTTGTTCCAACAAACTTTACATAACAATGCTTCATTACTTCCCATCATCTCATCTCTTCCTTTTGCTCTTGTCTTCATGTAATTTAAGTAAACAGAATCACATTCACTAATGATCAGCTAATGACTGTCATTGTTAAAAAAGTATTTTTTAACTTTTTCACTTTCCGCTATTGTCTTTGTATTTAGGCCTAGGATCTGTATCCAAATTGCATATTATATACGTTGGTACGCGGGGATACATGAGCGGTCTATTAGCAGCATAAACATTATACTCTAGACTGGGGTGAATCTTTTTTTGGGAAATCAAACAAAATTTATGATTAATTTAAAATGTTATTTTCAAGCAATAACCACTTGTAAAAAACCCACACTTCATCACAAGAACAATGTAAAATTTGTGATAATTTTTTTTGCAAATATATGATTATTACACACATAACGTTTGTTTAAATTTACGACATTTACCAAATCATTGTATTTTGGACATTTGTATTCTTCAATATTAAAAATTCTATCATTCGTCGTCAACGTTTTTAAAAATTGTTTTTCTGCTGAACCAACATTGAATGCGATCACTTCGTCTTTGCACAAATTTCTAATGTACCAATTTAATAAGGGAATGATGTTCTCTTGTTTGTAGGCACATTTTAATTCTTCGGTCACGTCATAATATGGAGTGCCGTATACGTGTGTTTCGCAATAACGAAGAGTTTTTTTGTCTTTTGGCGACCAATAATTGAAAGGATAACTTGGCCGAAACAAATAATGATCGATAAACACATAATTTTTATTAGATAGTTTTACGTCTAGAATAGCCATTTCTCTACATTGAAAATGTTTATGAGGATATGTAATGTTAAATCCGTCTATGTCAATGATGTCTCTAATATTTTTTAGATTTTGTGTCGTTTTGAACCTAAAAGTTAAAAGTATTTACACGTGACTAAAAATATGTTTGTTCCAACAAACTTCACATAACAATGCTTCGTAACTTCCCATCATCTCATCTCTTGCTTCTGCTCTTGTCTTCCTGTAATTTAAGTAAACAGAATCACATTCACTAATGATCAACTAATGACTGTCATTGTTAAAAAAGTATTTTTAACTTTTTCACTTTCCGCTATTGTCTTTGTATTTAGGCCTAGGATCTGTATCCAAATTGCATATTATATACGTTGGTACGTGGGGATACATGGGCAGTCTATTAGCAGCATAAACATTTATTCTAGACTGGGGTTAATCTTTTTTTGGGAATCAAATAAAATTTATGATTAATTTAAAATTTTATTTTCAAGCAATAACCGCTTGTAAAAACCTACACTTCATCACAAGAGCAATGTAAAATTTGTGATAATTTTTTTGCAAATATATGATTATTACGCACATAACGTTTGTTTAAATTTACGACATTTACCAAATCATTGTATTTTGGACATTTGTATTCTTCAATATTAAAAATTCTATCATTCGTTGTCAACGTTTTTAAAAATTGTTTTTCTGCTGAACCACCTTTGAATGCGATCAGTTTGTTTTCGCACAAATTTATAATGTACCAATTTAATATGGGAATAACGTTCTCTTGTTTCTAGGCACATTTTAATTCTTCGGTCACGTCAAAACATGGAATACCGTACACGTGTATTTCGCAATAACGAACAGTTTACTTGTCTTTTGGCGACAAATAATTGAAAGGATAAATTGGCCGAAACAAATAATGATCGATGAACGCATAATTTTTATTAGATAGTTTTACGTCTAGAATAGCCATTTCTCTACATTGAAAATGTTTATGAGGTTATGTAATTTAAAATCCGTCCATGTCGATGATGTGTCTAATATTTTTTAGATTTTGTGTCATTTTGAACCAAAAAGTTCAAAGTATTTACACGTGACAAAAAATATGTTTGTTCCAACAAACTTTACATAACAATGCTTCATTACTTCCCATCATCTCATCTCTTCCTTTTGCTCTTGTCTTCATGTAATTTAAGTAAACAGAATCACATTCACTAATGATCAGCTAATGACTGTCATTGTTAAAAAAGTATTTTTTAACTTTTTCACTTTCCGCTATTGTCTTTGTATTTAGGCCTAGGATCTGTATCCAAATTGCATATTATATACGTTGGTACGCGGGGATACATGAGCGGTCTATTAGCAGCATAAACATTATACTCTAGACTGGGGTGAATCTTTTTTTGGGAAATCAAACAAAATTTATGATTAATTTAAAATGTTATTTTCAAGCAATAACCACTTGTAAAAAACCCACACTTCATCACAAGAACAATGTAAAATTTGTGATAATTTTTTTTGCAAATATATGATTATTACACACATAACGTTTGTTTAAATTTACGACATTTACCAAATCATTGTATTTTGGACATTTGTATTCTTCAATATTAAAAATTCTATCATTCGTCGTCAACGTTTTTAAAAATTGTTTTTCTGCTGAACCACCATTGAATGCGATCACTTCGTCTTTGCACAAATTTCTAATGTACCAATTTAATAAGGGAATGATGTTCTCTTGTTTGTAGGCACATTTTAATTCTTCGGTCACGTCATAATATGGAGTGCCGTATACGTGTGTTTCGCAATAACGAAGAGTTTTTTTGTCTTTTGGCGACCAATAATTGAAAGGATAACTTGGCCGAAACAAATAATGATCGATAAACACATAATTTTTATTAGATAGTTTTACGTCTAGAATAGCCATTTCTCTACATTGAAAATGTTTATGAGGATATGTAATGTAAAATCCGTCTATGTCAATGATGTATCTAATATTTTTTAGATTTTGTGTCGTTTTGAACCTAAAAGTTAAAAGTATTTACACGTGACTAAAAATATGTTTGTTCCAACAAACTTCACATAACAATGCTCCGTTACTTCCCATCATCTCATCTCTTCCTTCTGCTCTTGTCTTTCTGTAATTTAAGTAAACAGAATCACATTCACTAATGATCAACTAATGACTGTCATTGTTAAAAAAGTATTTTTAACTTTTTCACTTTCCGCTATTGTCTTTGTATTTAGGCCTAGGATCTGTATCCAAATTGCATATTATATACGTTGGTACGTGGGGATATATGGGCAGTCTATTAGCAGCATAAACATTTATTCTAGACTGGGGTGAATCTTTTTTTGGGAATCAAATAAAATTTATGATTAATTTAAAATTTTATTTTCAAGCAATAACCGCTTGTAAAAACCTACACTTCATCACAAGAGCAATGTAAAATTTGTGATAATTTTTTTGCAAATATATGATTATTACGCACATAACGTTTGTTTAAATTTACGACATTTACCAAATCATTGTATTTTGGACATTTGTATTCTTCAATATTAAAAATTCTATCATTCGTTGTCAACGTTTTTAAAAATTGTTTTTCTGCTGAACCACCTTTGAATGCGATCAGTTTGTTTTCGCACAAATTTATAATGTACCAATTTAATATGGGAATAACGTTCTCTTGTTTGTAAGCACATTTTAATTCTTCGGTCACGTCAAAACATGGAATACCGTACACGTGTATTTCGCAATAACGAACAGTTTACTTGTCTTTTGGCGACAAATAATTGAAAGGATAACTTGGCCGAAACAAATAATGATCGATGAACGCATAATTTTTATTAGATAGTTTTACGTCTAGAATAGCCATTTCTCTACATTGAAAATGTTTATGAGGTTATGTAATTTAAAATCCGTCCATGTCGATGATGTGTCTAATATTTTTTAGATTTTGTGTCATTTTGAACCAAAAAGTTCAAAGTATTTACACGTGACAAAAAATATGTTTGTTCCAACAAACTTTACATAACAATGCTTCATTACTTCCCATCATCTCATCTCTTCCTTTTGCTCTTGTCTTCATGTAATGTAAGTAAACAGAATCACATTCACTAATGATCAGCTAATGACTGTCATTGTTAAAAAAGTATTTTTTAACTTTTTCACTTTCCGCTATTGTCTTTGTATTTAGGCCTAGGATCTGTATCCAAATTGCATATTATATACGTTGGTACGCGGGGATACATGAGCAGTCTATTAGCAGCATAAACATTATACTCTAGACTGGGGTTAATCTTTTTTTGTGAATCAAATAAAATTTATGATTAATTTAAAATTTCATTTTCAAGCAATAACCGCTTGTAAAAACCTACACTTCATCACAAGAGCAATGTAAAATTTGTGATAATTTTTTTGCAAATATATGATTATTACGCACATAACGTTTGTTTAAATTTACGACATTTACCAAATCATTGTATTTTGGACATTTGTATTCTTCAATATTAAAAATTCTATCATTCGTCGTCAACGTTTTTAAAAATTGTTTTTCTGCTGAACCACCATTGAATGCGATCACTTCGTCTTTGCACAAATTTCTAATGTACCAATTTAATATGGGAATGATGTTCTCTTGTTTGTAGGCACATTTTAATTCTTCGGTCACGTCATAATATGGAGTGCCGTATACGTGTGTTTCGCAATAACGAAGAGTTTTTTTGTCTTTTGGCGACCAATAATTGAAAGGATAACATGGCCGAAACAAATAATGATCGATAAACACATAATTTTTATTAGATAGTTTTACGTCTAGAATAGCCATTTCTCTACATTGAAAATGTTTATGAGGATATGTAATGTAAAATCCGTCTATGTCAATGATGTATCTAATATTTTTTAGATTTTGTGTCGTTTTGAACCTAAAAGTTAAAAGTATTTACACGTGACTAAAAATATGTTTGTTCCAACAAACTTCACATAACAATGCTCCGTTACTTCCCATCATCTCATCTCTTCCTTCTGCTCTTGTCTTTCTGTAATTTAAGTAAACAGAATCACGTTCACTAATGATCAACTAATGACTGTCATTGTTAAAAAAGTATTTTTAACTTTTTCACTTTCCGCTATTGTCTTTGTATTTAGGCCTAGGATCTGTATCCAAATTGCATATTATATACGTTGGTACGCGGGGATACATGAGCAGTCTATTAGCAGCATAAACATTATACTCTAGACTGGGGTGAATCTTTTTTTGGGAAATCAAACAAAATTTATGATTAATTTAAAATGTTATTTTCAAGCAATAACCACTTGTAAAAAACCCACACTTCATCACAAGAACAATGTAAAATTTGTGATAATTTTTTTTGCAAATATATGATTATTACACACATAACGTTTGTTTAAATTTACGACATTTACCAAATCATTATATTTTGGACATTTGTATTCTTCAATATTAAAAATTCTATCATTCGTCGTCAACGTTTTTAAAAATTGTTTTTCTGCTGAACCACCATTGAATGCGATCACTTCGTCTTTGCACAAATTTCTAATGTACCAATTTAATATGGGAATGATGTACTCTTGTTTGTAAGCACATTTTAATTCTTCGGTCACGTCATAATATGGAGTGCCGCATACGTGTGTTTCGCAATAACGAAGAGTTTTTTTGTCTTTTGGCGACAAATAATTGAAAGGATAACATGGCCGAAACAAATAGTGATCGATAAACACATAATTTTTATTAGATAGTTTTACGTCTAGAATAGCCATTTCTCTACATTGAAAATGTTTATGAGGATATGTAATGTAAAATCCGTCCATGTCGATGATGTGTCTAATATTTTTTTTGGTTTTTGTGTCATTTTGAACCAAAAAGTTATAATTATTTAAACGTGACTAAAAATATGTTTTTTCCAACAAACTTCACATAACAATGCTTCATTACTTCCCATCATCTCATATCTTCCTTCTGCTCTTGGCTTCCTGTAATTTAAGTAAACAGAATCACATTCACTAATGATCAGCTAATGACTGTCATTGATAAAAAAGTATTTTTTAACTTTTTCACTTTCCGCTATTGTCTTTGTATTTAGGACTAGGATCTGTATCCCAATTACATATTATATACGTTGGTACGTGGGTATACATGAGCAGTCTATTAGCAGCATAAACGTTATATTCTAGACGGGGGTTAATCTTTTTAGGGAAATCAAACAAAATTTATGATTAATTTAAAATTTTATTTTCAAGCAATATCCACTTGTAAAAAACCCACACTTCATCACAAGAGCAATGTAAAATTTAAGATAATTTTTTTGCAAATATATGATTATTACGCACATAACGTTTGTTTAAATTTACGACATTTACCAAATTATTGTATTTTGGACATTTGTATTCTTCAATATTAAAAATTCTATCATTCGTCGTCAACGTTTTTAAAAATTGTTTTTCTGCTGAACTACCTTTGAATGCGATCAGTTTGTTTTCGCACAAATTTATAATGTACCAATTTAATATGGGAATGATGTTCTCTTGTTTGTAGGCACATTTTAATTCTTCGGTCACGTCAAAACATGGAATACCGTACACGTGTATTTCGCAATAACGAACAGTTTACTTGTATTTTGGCGACATTGAAAGGATAACTTGGCCGAAACAAATAATGATCGATGAACACATAATTTTTATTAGATAGTTTTACGTCTAGAATAGCCATTTCTCTACATTGAAAATGTTTATGAGGTTATGTAATTAAAAATCCGTCCATGTCGATGATGTGTCTAATATTTTTTAGATTTTGTGTCATTTTGAACCAAAAAGTTCAAAGTATTTACACGTGACTAAAAATATGTTTGTTCCAACAAACTTCACATAACAATGCTTCATTACTTCCCATCATCTCATCTCTTCCTTTTGCTCTTGTCTTCATGTAATTTAAGTAAACAGAATCACATTCACTAATGATCAGCTAATGACTGTCATTGTTAAAAAAGTATTTTTTAACTTTTTCACTTTCCGCTATTGTCTTTGTATTTAGGCCTAGGATCTGTATCCAAATTGCATATTATATACGTTGGTACGCGGGGATACATGAGCAGTCTATTAGCAGCATAAACATTATACTCTAGACTGGGGTGAATCTTTTTTTGGGAAACCAAACAAAATTTATGATTAATTTAAAATGTTATTTTCAAGCAATAACCACTTGTAAAAAACCCACACTTCATCACAAGAACAATGTAAAATTTGTGATAATTTTTTTTTGCAAATATATGATAATTACAAACATAACGTTTGTTTAAATTAATGACATTTACCAAATCATTGTATTTTGGACATTTGTATTCTTCAATATTAAAAATTCTATCATTCGTCGTCAACGTTTTTCAAAAAAATTTTTCTGCTGAACCACCTTTGTATGCGATCACTTCGTCTTTGCACGAATTTCTAATGTACCAATTTAATATGGGAATGATGTTCTCTTGTTTGTAGGCACATTTTAATTCTTTGGTCACGTCAAAATATGGAATGCCGTATACGTGTGTTTCGCAATAACGAACAGTTTTTTTGTCTTTTGGCGACAAATAATTGAAAGGATAACTTGGCCGAAACAAATAATGATCGATAAACACATAATTTTTATTAGATAGTTTTACGTCTAGAATAGCCATTTCTCTACATTGAAAATGTTTATGAGGATATGTAATGTTAAATCCGTCTATGTCAATGATGTCTCTAATATTTTTTAGATTTTGTGTCGTTTTGAACCTAAAAGTTAAAAGTATTTACACGTGACTAAAAATATGTTTGTTCCAACAAACTTCACATAACAATGCTTCGTAACTTCCCATCATCTCATCTCTTGCTTCTGCTCTTGTCTTCCTGTAATTTAAGTAAACAGAATCACATTCACTAATGATCAACTAATGACTGTCATTGTTAAAAAAGTATTTTTAACTTTTTCACTTTCCGCTATTGTCTTTGTATTTAGGCCTAGGATCTGTATCCAAATTGCATATTATATACGTTGGTACGTGGGGATACATGGGCAGTCTATTAGCAGCATAAACATTTATTCTAGACTGGGGTTAATCTTTTTTTGGGAATCAAATAAAATTTATGATTAATTTAAAATTTTATTTTCAAGCAATAACCGCTTGTAAAAACCTACACTTCATCACAAGAGCAATGTAAAATTTGTGATAATTTTTTTGCAAATATATGATTATTACGCACATAACGTTTGTTTAAATTTACGACATTTACCAAATCATTGTATTTTGGACATTTGTATTCTTCAATATTAAAAATTCTATCATTCGTTGTCAACGTTTTTAAAAATTGTTTTTCTGCTGAACCACCTTTGAATGCGATCAGTTTGTTTTCGCACAAATTTATAATGTACCAATTTAATATGGGAATAACGTTCTCTTGTTTCTAGGCACATTTTAATTCTTCGGTCACGTCAAAACATGGAATACCGTACACGTGTATTTCGCAATAACGAACAGTTTACTTGTCTTTTGGCGACAAATAATTGAAAGGATAAATTGGCCGAAACAAATAATGATCGATGAACGCATAATTTTTATTAGATAGTTTTACGTCTAGAATAGCCATTTCTCTACATTGAAAATGTTTATGAGGTTATGTAATTTAAAATCCGTCCATGTCGATGATGTGTCTAATATTTTTTAGATTTTGTGTCATTTTGAACCAAAAAGTTCAAAGTATTTACACGTGACAAAAAATATGTTTGTTCCAACAAACTTTACATAACAATGCTTCATTACTTCCCATCATCTCATCTCTTCCTTTTGCTCTTGTCTTCATGTAATTTAAGTAAACAGAATCACATTCACTAATGATCAGCTAATGACTGTCATTGTTAAAAAAGTATTTTTTAACTTTTTCACTTTCCGCTATTGTCTTTGTATTTAGGCCTAGGATCTGTATCCAAATTGCATATTATATACGTTGGTACGCGGGGATACATGAGCGGTCTATTAGCAGCATAAACATTATACTCTAGACTGGGGTGAATCTTTTTTTGGGAAATCAAACAAAATTTATGATTAATTTAAAATGTTATTTTCAAGCAATAACCACTTGTAAAAAACCCACACTTCATCACAAGAACAATGTAAAATTTGTGATAATTTTTTTTGCAAATATATGATTATTACACACATAACGTTTGTTTAAATTTACGACATTTACCAAATCATTGTATTTTGGACATTTGTATTCTTCAATATTAAAAATTCTATCATTCGTCGTCAACGTTTTTAAAAATTGTTTTTCTGCTGAACCACCATTGAATGCGATCACTTCGTCTTTGCACAAATTTCTAATGTACCAATTTAATAAGGGAATGATGTTCTCTTGTTTGTAGGCACATTTTAATTCTTCGGTCACGTCATAATATGGAGTGCCGTATACGTGTGTTTCGCAATAACGAAGAGTTTTTTTGTCTTTTGGCGACCAATAATTGAAAGGATAACTTGGCCGAAACAAATAATGATCGATAAACACATAATTTTTATTAGGTAGTTTTACGTCTAGAATAGCCATTTCTCTACATTGAAAATGTTTATGAGGATATGTAATGTAAAATCCGTCTATGTCAATGATGTATCTAATATTTTTTAGATTTTGTGTCGTTTTGAACCTAAAAGTTAAAAGTATTTACACGTGACTAAAAATATGTTTGTTCCAACAAACTTCACATAACAATGCTCCGTTACTTCCCATCATCTCATCTCTTCCTTCTGCTCTTGTCTTTCTGTAATTTAAGTAAACAGAATCACATTCACTAATGATCAACTAATGACTGTCATTGTTAAAAAAGTATTTTTAACTTTTTCACTTTCCGCTATTGTCTTTGTATTTAGGCCTAGGATCTGTATCCAAATTGCATATTATATACGTTGGTACGTGGGGATATATGGGCAGTCTATTAGCAGCATAAACATTTATTCTAGACTGGGGTGAATCTTTTTTTGGGAATCAAATAAAATTTATGATTAATTTAAAATTTTATTTTCAAGCAATAACCGTTTGTAAAAACCTACACTTCATCACAAGAGCAATGTAAAATTTGTGATAATTTTTTTGCAAATATATGATTATTACGCACATAACGTTTGTTTAAATTTACGACATTTACCAAATCATTGTATTTTGGACATTTGTATTCTTCAATATTAAAAATTCTATCATTCGTTGTCAACGTTTTTAAAAATTGTTTTTCTGCTGAACCACCTTTGAATGCGATCAGTTTGTTTTCGCACAAATTTATAATGTACCAATTTAATATGGGAATAACGTTCTCTTGTTTGTAAGCACATTTTAATTCTTCGGTCACGTCAAAACATGGAATACCGTACACGTGTATTTCGCAATAACGAACAGTTTACTTGTCTTTTGGCGACAAATAATTGAAAGGATAACTTGGCCGAAACAAATAATGATCGATGAACGCATAATTTTTATTAGATAGTTTTACGTCTAGAATAGCCATTTCTCTACATTGAAAATGTTTATGAGGTTATGTAATTTAAAATCCGTCCATGTCGATGATGTGTCTAATATTTTTTAGATTTTGTGTCATTTTGAACCAAAAAGTTCAAAGTATTTACACGTGACAAAAAATATGTTTGTTCCAACAAACTTTACATAACAATGCTTCATTACTTCCCATCATCTCATCTCTTCCTTTTGCTCTTGTCTTCATGTAATTTAAGTAAACAGAATCACATTCACTAATGATCAGCTAATGACTGTCATTGTTAAAAAAGTATTTTTTAACTTTTTCACTTTCCGCTATTGTCTTTGTATTTAGGCCTAGGATCTGTATCCAAATTGCATATTATATACGTTGGTACGCGGGGATACATGAGCAGTCTATTAGCAGCATAAACATTATACTCTAGACTGGGGTTAATCTTTTTTTGGGAATCAAATAAAATTTATGATTAATTTAAAATTTTATTTTCAAGCAATAACCGCTTGTAAAAACCTACACTTCATCACAAGAGCAATGTAAAATTTGTGATAATTTTTTTGCAAATATATGATTATTACGCACATAACGTTTGTTTAAATTTACGACATTTACCAAATCATTGTATTTTGGACATTTGTATTCTTCAATATTAAAAATTCTATCATTCGTCGTCAACGTTTTTAAAAATTGTTTTTCTGCTGAACCACCATTGAATGCGATCACTTCGTCTTTGCACAAATTTCTAATGTACCAATTTAATATGGGAATGATGTTCTCTTGTTTGTAGGCACATTTTAATTCTTCGGTCACGTCATAATATGGAGTGCCGTATACGTGTGTTTCGCAATAACGAAGAGTTTTTTTGTCTTTTGGCGACCAATAATTGAAAGGATAACATGGCCGAAACAAATAATGATCGATAAACACATAATTTTTATTAGATAGTTTTACGTCTAGAATAGCCATTTCTCTACATTGAAAATGTTTATGAGGATATGTAATGTAAAATCCGTCTATGTCAATGATGTATCTAATATTTTTTAGATTTTGTGTCGTTTTGACCCTAAAAGTTAAAAGTATTTACACGTGACTAAAAATATGTTTGTTCCAACAAACTTCACATAACAATGCTCCGTTACTTCCCATCATCTCATCTCTTCCTTCTGCTCTTGTCTTTCTGTAATTTAAGTAAACAGAATCACATTCACTAATGATCAACTAATGACTGTCATTGTTAAAAAAGTATTTTTAACTTTTTCACTTTCCGCTATTGTCTTTGTATTTAGGCCTAGGATCTGTATCCAAATTGCATATTATATACGTTGGTACGCGGGGATACATGAGCAGTCTATTAGCAGCATAAACATTATACTCTAGACTGGGGTGAATCTTTTTTTGGGAAATCAAACAAAATTTATGATTAATTTAAAATGTTATTTTCAAGCAATAACCACTTGTAAAAAACCCACACTTCATCACAAGAACAATGTAAAATTTGTGATAATTTTTTTTGCAAATATATGATTATTACACACATAACGTTTGTTTAAATTTACGACATTTACCAAATCATTATATTTTGGACATTTGTATTCTTCAATATTAAAAATTCTATCATTCGTCGTCAACGTTTTTAAAAATTGTTTTTCTGCTGAACCACCATTGAATGCGATCACTTCGTCTTTGCACAAATTTCTAATGTACCAATTTAATATGGGAATGATGTACTCTTGTTTGTAAGCACATTTTAATTCTTCGGTCACGTCATAATATGGAGTGCCGCATACGTGTGTTTCGCAATAACGAAGATTTTTTTTGTCTTTTGGCGACAAATAATTGAAAGGATAACATGGCCGAAACAAATAGTGATCGATAAACACATAATTTTTATTAGATAGTTTTACGTCTAGAATAGCCATTTCTCTACATTGAAAATGTTTATGAGGATATGTAATGTAAAATCCGTCCATGTCGATGATGTGTCTAATATTTTTTTTGGTTTTTGTGTCATTTTGAACCAAAAAGTTATAATTATTTAAACGTGACTAAAAATATGTTTTTTCCAACAAACTTCACATAACAATGCTTCATTACTTCCCATCATCTCATATCTTCCTTCTGCTCTTGGCTTCCTGTAATTTAAGTAAACAGAATCACATTCACTAATGATCAGCTAATGACTGTCATTGATAAAAAAGTATTTTTTAACTTTTTCACTTTCCGCTATTGTCTTTGTATTTAGGACTAGGATCTGTATCCCAATTACATATTATATACGTTGGTACGTGGGTATACATGAGCAGTCTATTAGCAGCATAAACGTTATATTCTAGACTGGGGTTAATCTTTTTAGGGAAATCAAACAAAATTTATGATTAATTTAAAATTTTATTTTCAAGCAATATCCACTTGTAAAAAACCCACACTTCATCACAAGAGCAATGTAAAATTTAAGATAATTTTTTTGCAAATATATGATTATTACGCACATAACGTTTGTTTAAATTTACGACATTTACCAAATCATTGTATTTTGGACATTTGTATTCTTCAATATTAAAAATTCTATCATTCGTCGTCAACGTTTTTAAAAATTGTTTTTCTGCTGAACTACCTTTGAATGCGATCAGTTTGTTTTCGCACAAATTTATAATGTACCAATTTAATATGGGAATGATGTTCTCTTGTTTGTAGGCACATTTTAATTCTTCGGTCACGTCAAAACATGGAATACCGTACACGTGTATTTCGCAATAACGAACAGTTTACTTGTATTTTGGCGACATTGAAAGGATAACTTGGCCGAAACAAATAATGATCGATGAACACATAATTTTTATTAGATAGTTTTACGTCTAGAATAGCCATTTCTCTACATTGAAAATGTTTATGAGGTTATGTAATTAAAAATCCGTCCATGTCGATGATGTGTCTAATATTTTTTAGATTTTGTGTCATTTTGAACCAAAAAGTTCAAAGTATTTACACGTGACTAAAAATATGTTTGTTCCAACAAACTTCACATAACAATGCTTCATTACTTCCCATCATCTCATCTCTTCCTTTTGCTCTTGTCTTCATGTAATTTAAGTAAACAGAATCACATTCACTAATGATCAGCTAATGACTGTCATTGTTAAAAAAGTATTTTTTAACTTTTTCACTTTCCGCTATTGTCTTTGTATTTAGGCCTAGGATCTGTATCCAAATTGCATATTATATACGTTGGTACGCGGGGATACATGAGCAGTCTATTAGCAGCATAAACATTATACTCTAGACTGGGGTGAATCTTTTTTTGGGAAACCAAACAAAATTTATGATTAATTTAAAATGTTATTTTCAAGCAATAACCACTTGTAAAAAACCCACACTTCATCACAAGAACAATGTAAAATTTGTGATAATTTTTTTTTGCAAATATATGATAATTACAAACATAACGTTTGTTTAAATTAATGACATTTACCAAATCATTGTATTTTGGACATTTGTATTCTTCAATATTAAAAATTCTATCATTCGTCGTCAACGTTTTTCAAAAAAAATTTTCTGCTGAACCACGTTTGTATGCGATCACTTCGTCTTTGCACGAATTTCTAATGTACCAATTTAATATGGGAATGATGTTCTCTTGTTTGTAGGCACATTTTAATTCTTTGTTCACGTCAAAATATGGAATGCCGTATACGTGTGTTTCGCAGTAACGAACAGTTTTTTTGTCTTTTGGCGACAAATAATTGAAAGGATAACTTGGCCGAAACAAATAATGATCGATAAACACATAATTTTTATTAGATAGTTTTACGTCTAGAATAGCCATTTCTCTACATTGAAAATGTTTATGAGGATATGTAATGTTAAATCCGTCTATGTCAATGATGTCTCTAATATTTTTTAGATTTTGTGTCGTTTTGAACCTAAAAGTTAAAAGTATTTACACGTGACTAAAAATATGTTTGTTCCAACAAACTTCACATAACAATGCTTCGTAACTTCCCATCATCTCATCTCTTGCTTCTGCTCTTGTCTTCCTGTAATTTAAGTAAACAGAATCACATTCACTAATGATCAACTAATGACTGTCATTGTTAAAAAAGTATTTTTAACTTTTTCACTTTCCGCTATTGTCTTTGTATTTAGGCCTAGGATCTGTATCCAAATTGCATATTATATACGTTGGTACGCGGGGATACATGAGCGGTCTATTAGCAGCATAAACATTATACTCTAGACTGGGGTGAATCTTTTTTTGGGAAATCAAACAAAATTTATGATTAATTTAAAATGTTATTTTCAAGCAATAACCACTTGTAAAAAACCCACACTTCATCACAAGAACAATGTAAAATTTGTGATAATTTTTTTTGCAAATATATGATTATTACACACATAACGTTTGTTTAAATTTACGACATTTACCAAATCATTGTATTTTGGACATTTGTATTCTTCAATATTAAAAATTCTATCATTCGTCGTCAACGTTTTTAAAAATTGTTTTTCTGCTGAACCACCATTGAATGCGATCACTTCGTCTTTGCACAAATTTCTAATGTACCAATTTAATAAGGGAATGATGTTCTCTTGTTTGTAGGCACATTTTAATTCTTCGGTCACGTCATAATATGGAGTGCCGTATACGTGTGTTTCGCAATAACGAAGAGTTTTTTTGTCTTTTGGCGACCAATAATTGAAAGGATAACTTGGCCGAAACAAATAATGATCGATAAACACATAATTTTTATTAGATAGTTTTACGTCTAGAATAGCCATTTCTCTACATTGAAAATGTTTATGAGGATATGTAATGTAAAATCCGTCTATGTCAATGATGTATCTAATATTTTTTAGATTTTGTGTCGTTTTGAACCTAAAAGTTAAAAGTATTTACACGTGACTAAAAATATGTTTGTTCCAACAAACTTCACATAACAATGCTCCGTTACTTCCCATCATCTCATCTCTTCCTTCTGCTCTTGTCTTTCTGTAATTTAAGTAAACAGAATCACATTCACTAATGATCAGCTAATGACTGTCATTGATAAAAAAGTATTTTTTAACTTTTTCACTTTCCGCTATTGTCTTTGTATTTAGGCCTAGGATCTGTATCCAAATTGCATATTATATACGTTGGTACGTGGGGATATATGGGCAGTCTATTAGCAGCATAAACATTTATTCTAGACTGGGGTGAATCTTTTTTTGGGAATCAAATAAAATTTATGATTAATTTAAAATTTTATTTTCAAGCAATAACCACTTGTAAAAACCTACACTTCATAACAAAAGCAATGTAAAATTTGTGATAATTTTTTTGCAAATATATGATTATTACGCACATAACGTTTGTTTAAATTTACGACATTTACCAAATCATTGTATTTTGGACATTTGTATTCTTCAAGATTAAAAATTCTATCATTCGTCGTCAACGTTTTTAAAAATTGTTTTTCTGCTGAACCACCATTGAATGCGATCACTTCGTCTTTGCACAAATTTCTAATGTACCAATTTAATATGGGAATGATGTTCTCTTGTTTGTAGGCACATTTTAATTCTTCGGTCACGTCATAATATGGAGTGCCGTATACGTGTGTTTCGCAATAACGAAGAGTTTTTTTGTCTTTTGGCGACAAATAATTGAAAGGATAACATGGCCGAAACAAATAGTGATCGATAAACACATAATTTTTATTAGATAGTTTTACGTCTAGAATAGCCATTTCTCTACATTGAAAATGTTTATGAGGATATGTAATGTAAAATCCGTCCATGTCGATGATGTGTCTAATATTATTTTTGCTTTTTGTGTCATTTTGAACCAAAAAGTTCAAAGTATTTAAACGTGACTAAAAATATATTTTTTCCAACAAACTTCACATAACAATGCTTCATTACTTCCCATCATCTCATATCTTCCTTCTGCTCTCTTCTTCCTGTAATTTAAGTAAACAGAATCACATTCACTAATGATCAGCTAATGACTGTCATTGTTAAAAAAGTATTTTTTAACTTTTTCACTTTCCGCTATTGTCTTTGTATTTAGGCCTAGGATCTGTATCCAAATTGCATATTATATACGTTGGTACGCGGGGATACATGAGCAGTCTATTAGCAGCATAAACATTATACTCTAGACTGGGGTGAATCTTTTTTTGGGAAATCAAACAAAATTTATGATTAATTTAAAATGTTATTTTCAAGCAATAACCACTTGTAAAAAACCCACACTTCATCACAAGAACAATGTAAAATTTGTGATAATTTTTTTTGCAAATATATGATTATTACACACATAACGTTTGTTTAAATTTACGACATTTACCAAATCATTATATTTTGGACATTTGTATTCTTCAATATTAAAAATTCTATCATTCGTCGTCAACGTTTTTAAAAATTGTTTTTCTGCTGAACCACCATTGAATGCGATCACTTCGTCTTTGCACAAATTTCTAATGTACCAATTTAATATGGGAATGATGTACTCTTGTTTGTAAGCACATTTTAATTCTTCGGTCACGTCATAATATGGAGTGCCGTATACGTGTGTTTCGCAATAACGAAGAGTTTTTTTGTCTTTTGGCGACAAATAATTGAAAGGATAACATGGCTGAAACAAATAGTGATCGATAAACACATAATTTTTATTAGATAGTTTTACGTCTAGAATAGCCATTTCTCTACATTGAAAATGTTTATGAGGATATGTAATGTAAAATCCGTCCATGTCGATGATGTGTCTAATATTTTTTTTGGTTTTTGTGTCATTTTGAACCAAAAAGTTCAAATTATTTAAGCGTGACTAAAAATATATTTTTTCCAACAAACTTCACATAACAATGCTTCATTACTTCCCATCATCTCATATCTTCCTTCTGCTCTTGGCTTCCTGTAATTTAAGTAAACAGAATCACATTCACTAATGATCAGCTAATGACTGTCATTGATAAAAAAGTATTTTTTAACTTTTTCACTTTCCGCTATTGTCTTTGTATTTAGGACTAGGATCTGTATCCCAATTACATATTATATACGTTGGTACGTGGGTATACATGAGCAGTCTATTAGCAGCATAAACGTTATATTCTAGACTGGGGTTAATCTTTTTAGGGAAATCAAACAAAATTTATGATTAATTTAAAATTTTATTTTCAAGCAATATCCACTTGTAAAAAACCCACACTTCATCACAAGAGCAATGTAAAATTTAAGACAATTTTTTTGCAAATATATGATTATTACGCACATAACGTTTGTTTAAATTTACGACATTTACCAAATCATTGTATTTTGGACATTTGTATTCTTCAATATTAAAAATTCTATCATTCGTCGTCAACGTTTTTAAAAATTGTTTTTCTGCTGAACTACCTTTGAATGCGATCAGTTTGTTTTCGCACAAATTTATAATGTACCAATTTAATATGGGAATGATGTTCTCTTGTTTGTAGGCACATTTTAATTCTTCGGTCACGTCAAAACATGGAATACCGTACACGTGTATTTCGCAATAACGAACAGTTTACTTGTCTTTTGGCGACAAATATGTAATTGAAAGGATAACTTGGCCGAAACAAATAATGATCGATGAACACATAATTTTTATTAGATAGTTTTACGTCTAGAATAGCCAGTTCTCTACATTGAAAATGTTTATGAGGTTATGTAATTAAAAATCCGTCCATGTCGATGATGTGTCTAATATTTTTTAGATTTTGTGTCATTTTGAACCAAAAAGTTCAAAGTATTTACACGTGACTAAAAATATGTTTGTTCCAACAAACTTCACATAACAATGCTCCGTTACTTCCCATCATCTCATCTCTTCCTTCTGCTCTTGTCTTTCTGTAATTTAAGTAAACAGAATCACATTCACTAATGATCAACTAATGACTGTCATTGTTAAAAAAGTATTTTTAACTTATTCACTTTCCGCTATTGTCTTTGTATTTAGGCCTAGGATCTGTATCCAAATTGCATATTATATACGTTGGTACGTGGGGATATATGGGCAGTCTATTAGCAGCATAAACATTTATTCTAGACTGGGGTTAATCTTTTTAGGGAAATCAAACAAAATTTATGATTAATTTAAAATGTTATTTTCAAGCAATAACCACTTGTAAAAAACCCACACTTCATCACAAGAACAATGTAAAATTTGTGATAATTTTTTTTGCAAATATATGATTATTACACACATAACGTTTGTTTAAATTTACGACATTTACCAAATCATTATATTTTGGACATTTGTATTCTTCAATATTAAAAATTCTATCATTCGTCGTCAACGTTTTTAAAAATTGTTTTTCTGCTGAACCACCATTGAATGCGATCACTTCGTCTTTGCACAAATTTCTAATGTACCAATTTAATATGGGAATGATGTACTCTTGTTTGTAAGCACATTTTAATTCTTCGGTCACGTCATAATATGGAGTGCCGTATACGTGTGTTTCGCAATAACGAAGAGTTTTTTTGTCTTTTGGCGACAAATAATTGAAAGGATAACATGGCCGAAACAAATAGTGATCGATAAACACATAATTTTTATTAGATAGTTTTACGTCTAGAATAGCCATTTCTCTACATTGAAAATGTTTATGAGGATATGTAATGTAAAATCCGTCCATGTCGATGATGTGTCTAATATTTTTTTTGGTTTTTGTGTCATTTTGAACCAAAAAGTTCAAATTATTTAAACGTGACTAAAAATATATTTTTTCCAACAAACTTCACATAACAATGCTTCATTACTTCCCATCATCTCATATCTTCCTTCTGCTCTTGGCTTCCTGTAATTTAAGTAAACAGAATCACATTCACTAATGATCAGCTAATGACTGTCATTGATAAAAAAGTATTTTTTAACTTTTTCACTTTCCGCTATTGTCTTTGTATTTAGGCCTAGGATCTGTATCCAAATTGCATATTATATACGTTGGTACGTGGGGATATATGGGCAGTCTATTAGCAGCATAAACATTTATTCTAGACTGGGGTGAATCTTTTTTTGGGAATCAAATAAAATTTATGATTAATTTAAAATTTTATTTTCAAGCAATAACCACTTGTAAAAACCTACACTTCATAACAAGAGCAATGTAAAATTTGTGATAATTTTTTTGCAAATATATGATTATTACGCACATAACGTTTGTTTAAATTTACGACATTTACCAAATCATTGTATTTTGGACATTTGTATTCTTCAAGATTAAAAATTCTATCATTCGTCGTCAACGTTTTTAAAAATTGTTTTTCTGCTGAACCACCATTGAATGCGATCACTTCGTCTTTGCACAAATTTCTAATGTACCAATTTAATATGGGAATGATGTTCTCTTGTTTGTAGGCACATTTTAATTCTTCGGTCACGTCATAATATGGAGTGCCGTATACGTGTGTTTCGCAATAACGAAGAGTTTTTTTGTCTTTTGGCGACAAATAATTGAAAGGATAACATGGCCGAAACAAATAGTGATCGATAAACACATAATTTTTATTAGATAGTTTTACGTCTAGAATAGCCATTTCTCTACATTGAAAATGTTTATGAGGATATGTAATGTAAAATCCGTCCATGTCGATGATGTGTCTAATATTATTTTTGCTTTTTGTGTCATTTTGAACCAAAAAGTTCAAAGTATTTAAACGTGACTAAAAATATATTTTTTCCAACAAACTTCACATAACAATGCTTCATTACTTCCCATCATCTCATATCTTCCTTCTGCTCTCTTCTTCCTGTAATTTAAGTAAACAGAATCACATTCACTAATGATCAGCTAATGACTGTCATTGTTAAAAAAGTATTTTTTAACTTTTTCACTTTCCGCTATTGTCTTTGTATTTAGGCCTAGGATCTGTATCCAAATTGCATATTATATACGTTGGTACGCGGGGATACATGAGCAGTCTATTAGCAGCATAAACATTATACTCTAGACTGGGGTGAATCTTTTTTTGGGAAATCAAACAAAATTTATGATTAATTTAAAATGTTATTTTCAAGCAATAACCACTTGTAAAAAACCCACACTTCATCACAAGAACAATGTAAAATTTGTGATAATTTTTTTTGCAAATATATGATTATTACACACATAACGTTTGTTTAAATTTACGACATTTACCAAATCATTATATTTTGGACATTTGTATTCTTCAATATTAAAAATTCTATCATTCGTCGTCAACGTTTTTAAAAATTGTTTTTCTGCTGAACCACCATTGAATGCGATCACTTCGTCTTTGCACAAATTTCTAATGTACCAATTTAATATGGGAATGATGTACTCTTGTTTGTAAGCACATTTTAATTCTTCGGTCACGTCATAATATGGAGTGCCGTATACGTGTGTTTCGCAATAACGAAGAGTTTTTTTGTCTTTTGGCGACAAATAATTGAAAGGATAACATGGCTGAAACAAATAGTGATCGATAAACACATAATTTTTATTAGATAGTTTTACGTCTAGAATAGCCATTTCTCTACATTGAAAATGTTTATGAGGATATGTAATGTAAAATCCGTCCATGTCGATGATGTGTCTAATATTTTTTTTGGTTTTTGTGTCATTTTGAACCAAAAAGTTCAAATTATTTAAGCGTGACTAAAAATATATTTTTTCCAACAAACTTCACATAACAATGCTTCATTACTTCCCATCATCTCATATCTTCCTTCTGCTCTTGGCTTCCTGTAATTTAAGTAAACAGAATCACATTCACTAATGATCAGCTAATGACTGTCATTGATAAAAAAGTATTTTTTAACTTTTTCACTTTCCGCTATTGTCTTTGTATTTAGGACTAGGATCTGTATCCCAATTACATATTATATACGTTGGTACGTGGGTATACATGAGCAGTCTATTAGCAGCATAAACGTTATATTCTAGACTGGGGTTAATCTTTTTAGGGAAATCAAACAAAATTTATGATTAATTTAAAATTTTATTTTCAAGCAATATCCACTTGTAAAAAACCCACACTTCATCACAAGAGCAATGTAAAATTTAAGATAATTTTTTTGCAAATATATGATTATTACGCACATAACGTTTGTTTAAATTTACGACATTTACCAAATCATTGTATTTTGGACATTTGTATTCTTCAATATTAAAAATTCTATCATTCGTCGTCAACGTTTTTAAAAATTGTTTTTCTGCTGAACTACCTTTGAATGCGATCAGTTTGTTTTCGCACAAATTTATAATGTACCAATTTAATATGGGAATGATGTTCTCTTGTTTGTAGGCACATTTTAATTCTTCGGTCACGTCAAAACATGGAATACCGTACACGTGTATTTCGCAATAACGAACAGTTTACTTGTCTTTTGGCGACAAATATGTAATTGAAAGGATAACTTGGCCGAAACAAATAATGATCGATGAACACATAATTTTTATTAGATAGTTTTACGTCTAGAATAGCCAGTTCTCTACATTGAAAATGTTTATGAGGTTATGTAATTAAAAATCCGTCCATGTCGATGATGTGTCTAATATTTTTTAGATTTTGTGTCATTTTGAACCAAAAAGTTCAAAGTATTTACACGTGACTAAAAATATGTTTGTTCCAACAAACTTCACATAACAATGCTTCATTACTTCCCACCATCTCATCTCTTCCTTTTGCTCTTGTCTTCATGTAATTTAAGTAAACAGAATCACATTCACTAATGATCAGCTAATGACTGTCATTGTTAAAAAAGTATTTTTTAACTTTTTCACTTTCCGCTATTGTCTTTGTATTTAGGCCTAGGATCTGTATCCAAATTGCATATTTTATACGTTGGTACGCGGGGATACATAAGCGGTCTATTAGCAGCATAAACATTTTACTCTAGACTGGGGTGAATCTTTTTTTGGGAAATCAAACAAAATTTATGATTAATTTAAAATGTTATTTTCAAGCAATAAACACTTGTAAAAAACCCACACTTCATCACAAGAACAATGTAAAATTTGTGATAATTTTTTTTGCAAATATATGATTATTACACACATAACGTTTGTTTAAATTTACGACATTTACCAAATCATTGTATTTTGGACATTTGTATTCTTCAATATTAAAAATTCTATCATTCGTCGTCAACGTTTTTAAAAATTGTTTTTCTGCTGAACCACCATTGAATGCGATCACTTCGTCTTTGCACAAATTTCTAATGTACCAATTTAATATGGGAATGATGTTCTCTTGTTTGTAGGCACATTTTAATTCTTCGGTCACGTCATAATATGGAGTGCCGTGTTTCGCAATAACGAAGAGTTTTTTTGTCTTTTGGCGACCAATAATTGAAAGGATAACTTGGCCGAAACAAATAATGATCGATAAACACATAATTTTTATTAGATAGTTTTACGTCTAGAATAGCCATTTCTCTACATTGAAAATGTTTATGAGGATATGTAATGTAAAATCCGTCTATGTCAATGATGTATCTAATATTTTTTAGATTTTGTGTCGTTTTGAACCTAAAAGTTAAAAGTATTTACACGTGACTAAAAATATGTTTGTTCCAACAAACTTCACATAACAATGCTCCGTTACTTCCCATCATCTCATCTCTTCCTTTTGCTCTTGTCTTCATGTAATTTAAGTAAACAGAATCACATTCACTAATGATCAACTAATGACTGTCATTGTTAAAAAAGTATTTTTAACTTTTTCACTTTCCGCTATTGTCTTTGTATTTAGGCCTAGGATCTGTATCCAAATTGCATATTATATACGTTGGTACGTGGGGATATATGGGCAGTCTATTAGCAGCATAAACATTTATTCTAGACTGGGGTGAATCTTTTTTTGGGAATCAAATAAAATTTATGATTAATTTAAAATTTTATTTTCAAGCAATAACCACTTGTAAAAACCTACACTTCATCACAAGTGCAATGTAAAATTTGTGATAATTTTTTTGCAAATATATGATTATTACGCACATAACGTTTGTTTAAATTTACGACATTTACCAAATCATTGTATTTTGGACATTTGTATTCATCAAGATTAAAAATTCTATCATTCGTCGTCAACGTTTTTAAAAATTGTTTTTCTGCTGAACCACCATTGAATGCGATCACTTCGTCTTTGCACAAATTTCTAATGTACCAATTTAATATGGGAATGATGTTCTCTTGTTTGTAAGCACATTTTAATTCTTCGGTCACGTCATAATATGGAGTGCCGTATACGTGTGTTTCGCAATAACGAAGAGTTTTTTTGTCTTTTGGCGACAAATAATTGAAAGGATAACTTGGCCGAAACAAATAGTGATCGATAAACACATAATTTTTATTAGATAGTTTTACGTCTAGAATAGCCATTTCTCTACATTGAAAATGTTTATGAGGATATGTAATGTAAAATCCGTCCATGTCGATGATGTGTCTAATATTATTTTTGCTTTTTGTGTCATTTTGAACCAAAAAGTTCAAAGTATTTAAACGTGACTAAAAATATATTTTTTCCAACAAACTTCACATAACAATGCTTCATTACTTCCCATCATCTCATATCTTCCTTCTGCTCTCTTCTTCCTGTAATTTAAGTAAACAGAATCACATTCACTAATGATCAGCTAATGACTGTCATTGTTAAAAAAGTATTCTTTAACTTTTTCACTTTCCGCTATTGTCTTTGTATTTAGGACTAGGATCTGTATCCAAATTACATATTATATACGTTGGTACGTGGGTATACATGAGCAGTCTATTAGCAGCATAAACGTTATATTCTAGACTGGGGTTAATCTTTTTAGGGAAATCAAACAAAATTTATGATTAATTTAAAATGTTATTTTCAAGCAATAACCACTTGTAAAAAACCCACACTTCATCACAAGAACAATGTAAAATTTGTGATAATTTTTTTTGCAAATATATGATTATTACACACATAACGTTTGTTTAAATTTACGACATTTACCAAATCATTATATTTTGGACATTTGTATTCTTCAATATTAAAAATTCTATCATTCGTCGTCAACGTTTTTAAAAATTGTTTTTCTGCTGAACCACCATTGAATGCGATCACTTCGTCTTTGCACAAATTTCTAATGTACCAATTTAATATGGGAATGATGTACTCTTGTTTGTAAGCACATTTTAATTCTTCGGTCACGTCATAATATGGAGTGCCGTATACGTGTGTTTCGCAATAACGAAGAGTTTTTTTGTCTTTTGGCGACAGATAATTGAAAGGATAACATGGCCGAAACAAATAGTGATCGATAAACACATAATTTTTATTAGATAGTTTTACGTCTAGAATAGCCATTTCTCTACATTGAAAATGTTTATGAGGATATGTAATGTAAAATCCGTCCATGTCGATGATGTGTTTAATATTTTTTTTGGTTTTTGTGTCATTTTGAACCAAAAAGTTCAAATTATTTAAACGTGACTAAAAATATATTTTTTCCAACAAACTTCACATAACAATGCTTCATTACTTCCCATCATCTCATATCTTCCTTCTGCTCTTGGCTTCCTGTAATTTAAGTAAACAGAATCACATTCACTAATGATCAGCTAATGACTGTCATTGATAAAAAAGTATTTTTTAACTTTTTCACTTTCCGCTATTGTCTTTGTATTTAGGACTAGGATCTGTATCCCAATTACATATTATATACGTTGGTGCGTGGGTATACATGAGCAGTCTATTAGCAGCATAAACGTTATATTCTAGACTGGGGTTAATCTTTTTAGGGAAATCAAACAAAATTTATGATTAATTTAAAATTTTATTTTCAAGCAATATCCACTTGTAAAAAACCCACACTTCATCACAAGAGCAATGTAAAATTTAAGATAATTTTTTTGCAAATATATGATTATTACGCACATAACGTTTGTTTAAATTTACGACATTTACCAAATCATTGTATTTTGGACATTTGTATTCTTCAATATTAAAAATTCTATCATTCGTCGTCAACGTTTTTAAAAATTGTTTTTCTGCTGAACTACCTTTGAATGCGATCAGTTTGTTTTCGCACAAATTTATAATGTACCAATTTAATATGGGAATGATGTTCTCTTGTTTGTAGGCACATTTTAATTCTTCGGTCACGTCAGAACATGGAATACCGTACAAGTGTATTTCGCAATAACGAACAGTTTACTTGTCTTTTGGCGACAAATATGTAATTGAAAGGATAACTTGGCCGAAACAAATAATGATCGATGAACACATAATTTTTATTAGATAGTTTTACGTCTAGAATAGCCATTTCTCTACATTGAAAATGTTTATGAGGTTATGAAATTAAAAATCCGTCCATGTCGATGATGTGTCTAATATTTTTTAGATTTTGTGTCATTTTGAACCAAAAAGTTCAAAGTATTAACACGTGACTAAAAATATGTTTGTTCCAACAAACTTCACATAACAATGCTTCATTACTTCCCACCATCTCATCTCTTCCTTTTGCTCTTGTCTTCATGTAATTTAAGTAAACAGAATCACATTCACCAATGATCAGCTAATGACTGTCATTGTTAAAAAAGTATTTTTTAACTTTTTCACTTTCCGCTATTGTCTTTGTATTTAGGCCTAGGATCTGTATCCAAATTGCATATTATATACGTTGGTACGCGGGGATACATGAGCGGTCTATTAGCAGCATAAACATTATACTCTAGACTGGGGTGAATCTTTTTTTGGGAAATCAAACAAAATTTATGATTAATTTAAAATGTTATTTTCAAGCAATAACCACTTGTAAAAAACCCACACTTCATCACAAGAACAATGTAAAATTTGTGATAATTTTTTTTGCAAATATATGATTATTACACACATAACGTTTGTTTAAATTTACGACATTTACCAAATCATTGTATTTTGGACATTTGTATTCTTCAATATTAAAAATTCTATCATTCGTCGTCAACGTTTTTAAAAATTGTTTTTCTGCTGAACCACCATTGAATGCGATCACTTCGTCTTTGCACAAATTTCTAATGTACCAATTTAATATGGGAATGATGTTCTCTTGTTTGTAGGCACATTTTAATTCTTCGGTCACGTCATAATATGGAGTGCCGTATACGTGTGTTTCGCAATAACGAAGAGTTTTTTTGTCTTTTGGCGACCAATAATTGAAAGGATAACTTGGCGGAAACAAATAATGATCGATAAACACATAATATTTATTAGATAGTTTTACGTCTAGAATAGCCATTTCTCTACATTGAAAATGTTTATGAGGATATGTAATGTAAAATCCGTCTATGTCAATGATGTATCTAATATTTTTTAGATTTTGTGTCGTTTTGAACCTAAAAGTTAAAAGTATTTACACGTGACTAAAAATATGTTTGTTCCAACAAACTTCACATAACAATGCTCCGTTACTTCCCATCATCTCATCTCTTCCTTCTGCTCTTGTCTTTCTGTAATTTAAGTAAACAGAATCACATTCACTAATGATCAACTAATGACTGTCATTGTTAAAAAAGTATTTTTAACTTTTTCACTTTCCGCTATTGTCTTTGTATTTAGGCCTAGGATCTGTATCCAAATTGCATATTATATACGTTGGTACGTGGGGATATATGGGCAGTCTATTAGCAGCATAAACATTTATTCTAGACTGGGGTGAATCTTTTTTTGGGAATCAAATAAAATTTATGATTAATTTAAAATTTTATTTTCAAGCAATAACCACTTGTAAAAACCTACACTTCATCACAAGAGCAATGTAAAATTTGTGATAATTTTTTTGCAAATACATGATTATTACGCACATAACGTTTGTTTAAATTTACGACATTTACCAAATCATTGTATTTTGGACATTTGTATTCTTCAAGATTAAAAATTCTATCATTCGTCGTCAACGTTTTTAAAAATTGTTTTTCTGCTGAACCACCATTGAATGCGATCACTTCGTCTTTGCACAAATTTCTAATGTACCAATTTAATATGGGAATGATGTTCTCTTGTTTGTAAGCACATTTTAATTCTTCGGTCACGTCATAATATGGAGTGCCGTATACGTGTGTTTCGCAATAACGAAGAGTTTTTTTGTCTTTTGGCGACAAATAATTGAAAGGATAACATGGCCGAAACAAATAGTGATCGATAAACACATAATTTTTATTAGATAGTTTTACGTCTAGAATAGCCATTTCTCTACATTGAAAATGTTTATGAGGATATGTAATGTAAAATCCGTCCATGTCGATGATGTGTCTAATATTTTTTTTGGTTTTTGTGTCATTTTGAACCAAAAAGTTCAAATTATTTAAACGTGACTAAAAATATATTTTTTCCAACAAACTTCACATAACAATGCTTCATTACTTCCCATCATCTCATATCTTCCTTCTGCTCTTGGCTTCCTGTAATTTAAGTAAACAGAATCACATTCACTAATGATCAGCTAATGACTGTCATTGATAAAAAAGTATTTTTTAACTTTTTCACTTTCCGCTATTGTCTTTGTATTTAGGACTAGGATCTGTATCCCAATTACATATTATATACGTTGGTGCGTGGGTATACATGAGCAGTCTATTAGCAGCATAAACGTTATATTCTAGACTGGGGTTAATCTTTTTAGGGAAATCAAACAAAATTTATGATTAATTTAAAATTTTATTTTCAAGCAATATCCACTTGTAAAAAACCCACACTTCATCACAAGAGCAATGTAAAATTTAAGATAATTTTTTTGCAAATATATGATTATTACGCACATAACGTTTGTTTAAATTTACGACATTTACCAAATCATTGTATTTTGGACATTTGTATTCTTCAATATTAAAAATTCTATCATTCGTCGTCAACGTTTTTAAAAATTGTTTTTCTGCTGAACTACCTTTGAATGCGATCAGTTTGTTTTCGCACAAATTTATAATGTACCAATTTAATATGGGAATGATGTTCTCTTGTTTGTAGGCACATTTTAATTCTTCGGTCACGTCAGAACATGGAATACCGTACACGTGTATTTCGCAATAACGAACAGTTTACTTGTCTTTTGGCGACAAATATGTAATTGAAAGGATAACTTGGCCGAAACAAATAATGATCGATGAACACATAATTTTTATTAGATAGTTTTACGTCTAGAATAGCCATTTCTCTACATTGAAAATGTTTATGAGGTTATGAAATTAAAAATCCGTCCATGTCGATGATGTGTCTAATATTTTTTAGATTTTGTGTCATTTTGAACCAAAAAGTTCAAAGTATTAACACGTGACTAAAAATATGTTTGTTCCAACAAACTTCACATAACAATGCTTCATTACTTCCCACCATCTCATCTCTTCCTTTTGCTCTTGTCTTCATGTAATTTAAGTAAACAGAATCACATTCACCAATGATCAGCTAATGACTGTCATTGTTAAAAAAGTATTTTTTAACTTTTTCACTTTCCGCTATTGTCTTTGTATTTAGGCCTAGGATCTGTATCCAAATTGCATATTATATACGTTGGTACGCGGGGATACATGAGCGGTCTATTAGCAGCATAAACATTATACTCTAGACTGGGGTGAATCTTTTTTTGGGAAATCAAACAAAATTTATGATTAATTTAAAATGTTATTTTCAAGCAATAACCACTTGTAAAAAACCCACACTTCATCACAAGAACAATGTAAAATTTGTGATAATTTTTTTTGCAAATATATGATTATTACACACATAACGTTTGTTTAAATTTACGACATTTACCAAATCATTGTATTTTGGACATTTGTATTCTTCAATATTAAAAATTCTATCATTCGTCGTCAACGTTTTTAAAAATTGTTTTTCTGCTGAACCACCATTGAATGCGATCACTTCGTCTTTGCACAAATTTCTAATGTACCAATTTAATATGGGAATGATGTTCTCTTGTTTGTAGGCACATTTTAATTCTTCGGTCACGTCATAATATGGAGTGCCGTATACGTGTGTTTCGCAATAACGAAGAGGTTTTTTGTCTTTTGGCGACCAATAATTGAAAGGATAACTTGGCCGAAACAAATAATGATCGATAAACACATAATTTTTATTAGATAGTTTTACGTCTAGAATAGCCATTTCTCTACATTGAAAATGTTTATGAGGATATGTAATGTAAAATCCGTCTATGTCAATGATGTATCTAATATTTTTTAGATTTTGTGTCGTTTTGAACCTAAAAGTTAAAAGTATTTACACGTGACTAAAAATATGTTTGTTCCAACAAACTTCACATAACAATGCTCCGTTACTTCCCATCATCTCATCTCTTCCTTCTGCTCTTGTCTTTCTGTAATTTAAGTAAACAGAATCACATTCACTAATGATCAACTAATGACTGTCATTGTTAAAAAAGTATTTTTAACTTTTTCACTTTCCGCTATTGTCTTTGTATTTAGGCCTAGGATCTGTATCCAAATTGCATATTATATACGTTGGTACGTGGGGATATATGGGCAGTCTATTAGCAGCATAAACATTTATTCTAGACTGGGGTGAATCTTTTTTTGGGAAATCAAACAAAATTTATGATTAATTTAAAATGTTATTTTCAAGCAATAACCACTTGTAAAAACCTACACTTCATCACAAGAGCAATGTAAAATTTGTGATAATTTTTTTGCAAATACATGATTATTACGCACATAACGTTTGTTTAAATTTACGACATTTACCAAATCATTGTATTTTGGACATTTGTATTCTTCAAGATTAAAAATTCTATCATTCGTCGTCAACGTTTTTAAAAATTGTTTTTCTGCTGAACCACCATTGAATGCGATCACTTCGTCTTTGCACAAATTTCTAATGTACCAATTTAATATGGGAATGATGTTCTCTTGTTTGTAAGCACATTTTAATTCTTCGGTCACGTCATAATATGGAGTGCCGTATACGTGTGTTTCGCAATAACGAAGAGTTTTTTTTTGTCTTTTGGCGACAAATAATTGAAAGGATAACTTGGCCGAAACAAATAGTGATCGATAAACACATAATTTTTATTAGATAGTTTTACGTCTAGAATAGCCATTTCTCTACATTGAAAATGTTTATGAGGATATGTAATGTAAAATCCGTCCATGTCGATGATGTGTCTAATATTATTTTTGGTTTTTGTGTCATTTTGAACCAAAAAGTTCAAAGTATTTAAACGTGACTAAAAATATATTTTTTCCAACAAACTTCACATAACAATGCTTCATTACTTCCCATCATCTCATATCTTCCTTCTGCTCTCTTCTTCCTGTAATTTAAGTAAACAGAATCACATTCACTAATGATCAGCTAATGACTGTCATTGTTAAAAAAGTATTCTTTAACTTTTTCACTTTCCGCTATTGTCTTTGTATTTAGGACTAGGATCTGTATCCCAATTACATATTATATACGTTGGTACGTGGGTATACATGAGCAGTCTATTAGCAGCATAAACGTTATATTCTAGACTGGGGTTAATCTTTTTAGGGAAATCAAACAAAATTTATGATTAATTTAAAATGTTATTTTCAAGCAATAACCACTTGTAAAAAACCCACACTTCATCACAAGAACAATGTAAAATTTGTGATAATTTTTTTTGCAAATATATGATTATTACACACATAACGTTTGTTTAAATTTACGACATTTACCAAATCATTATATTTTGGACATTTGTATTCTTCAATATTAAAAATTCTATCATTCGTCGTCAACGTTTTTAAAAATTGTTTTTCTGCTGAACCACCATTGAATGCGATCACTTCGTCTTTGCACAAATTTCTAATGTACCAATTTAATATGGGAATGATGTACTCTTGTTTGTAAGCACATTTTAATTCTTCGGTCACGTCATAATATGGAGTGCCGTATACGTGTGTTTCGCAATAACGAAGAGTTTTTTTGTCTTTTGGCGACAAATAATTGAAAGGATAACATGGCCGAAACAAATAGTGATCGATAAACACATAATTTTTATTAGATAGTTTTACGTCTAGAATAGCCATTTCTCTACATTGAAAATGTTTATGAGGATATGTAATGTAAAATCCGTCCATGTCGATGATGTGTCTAATATTTTTTTTGGTTTTTGTGTCATTTTGAACCAAAAAGTTCAAATTATTTAAACGTGACTAAAAATATATTTTTTCCAACAAACTTCACATAACAATGCTTCCTTACTTCCCATCATCTCATATCTTCCTTCTGCTCTTGGCTTCCTGTAATTTAAGTAAACAGAATCACATTCACTAATGATCAGCTAATGACTGTCATTGATAAAAAAGTATTTTTTAACTTTTTCACTTTCCGCTATTGTCTTTGTATTTAGGACTAGGATCTGTATCCCAATTACATATTATATACGTTGGTACGTGGGTATACATGAGCAGTCTATTAGCAGCATAAACGTTATATTCTAGACTGGGGTTAATCTTTTTAGGGAAATCAAACAAAATTTATGATTAATTTAAAATTTTATTTTCAAGCAATATCCACATGTAAAAAACCCACACTTCATCACAAGAGCAATGTAAAATTTAAGATAATTATTTTGCAAATATATGATTATTACGCACATAACGTTTGTTTAAATTTACGACATTTACCAAATCATTGTATTTTGGACATTTGTATTCTTCAATATTAAAAATTCTATCATTCGTCGTCAACGTTTTTAAAAATTGTTTTTCTGCTGAACTACCTTTGAATGCGATCAGTTTGTTTTCGCACAAATTTATAATGTACCAATTTAATATGGGAATGATGTTCTCTTGTTTGTAGGCACATTTTAATTCTTCGGTCACGTCAAAACATGGAATACCGTACACGTGTATTTCGCAATAACGAACAGTTTACTTGTCTTTTGGCGACAAATATGTAATTGAAAGGATAACTTGGCCGAAACAAATAATGATCGATGAACACATAATTTTTATTAGATAGTTTTACGTCTAGAATAGCCATTTCTCTACATTGAAAATGTTTATGAGGTTATGTAATTAAAAATCCGTCCATGTCGATGATGTGTCTAATATTTTTTAGATTTTGTGTCATTTTGAACCAAAAAGTTCAAAGTATTTACACGTGACTAAAAATATGTTTGTTCCAACAAACTTCACATAACAATGCTTCATTACTTCCCATCATCTCATCTCTTCCTTTTGCTCTTGTCTTCATGTAATTTAAGTAAACAGAATCACATTCACTAATGATCAGCTAATGACTGTCATTGTTAAAAAAGTATTTTTTTACTTTTTCACTTTCCGCTATTGTCTTTGTATTTAGGCCTAGGATCTGTATCCAAATTGCATATTATATACGTTGGTACGCGGGGATACATGAGCGGTCTATTAGCAGCATAAACATTATACTCTAGACTGGGGTGAATCATTTTTGGGAAATCAAACAAAATTTATGATTAATTTAAAATGTTATTTTCAAGCAATAACCACTTGTAAAAAACCCACACTTCATCACAAGAACAATGTAAAATTTGTGATAATTTTTTTTGCAAATATATGATTATTACACACATAACGTTTGTTTAAATTTACGACATTTACCAAATCATTGTATTTTGGACATTTGTATTCTTCAATATTAAAAATTCTATCATTCGTCGTCAACGTTTTTAAAAATTGTTTTTCTGCTGAACCACCATTGAATGCGATCACTTCGTCTTTGCACAAATTTCTAATGTACCAATTTAATATGGGAATGATGTTCTCTTGTTTGTAGGCACATTTTAATTCTTCGGTCACGTCATAATATGGAGTGCCCTATACGTGTGTTTCGCAATAACGAAGAGTTTTTTTGTCTTTTGGCGACCAATAATTGAAAGGATAACTTGGCCGAAACAAATAATGATCGATAAACACATAATTTTTATTAGATAGTTTTACGTCTAGAATAGCCATTTCTCTACATTGAAAATGTTTATGAGGATATGTAATGTAAAATCCGTCTGTGTCAATGATGTATCTAATATTTTTTAGATTTTGTGTCGTTTTGAACCTAAAAGTTAAAAGTATTTACACGTGACTAAAAATATGTTTGTTCCAACAAACTTCACATAACAATGCTCCGTTACTTCCCATCATCTCATCTCTTCCTTCTGCTCTTGTCTTTCTGTAATTTAAGTAAACAGAATCACATTCACTAATGATCAACTAATGACTGTCATTGTTAAAAAAGTATTTTTAACTTTTTCACTTTCCGCTATTGTCTTTGTATTTAGGCCTAGGATCTGTATCCAAATTGCATATTATATACGTTGGTACGTGGGGATATATGGGCAGTCTATTAGCAGCATAAACATTTATTCTAGACTGGGGTGAATCTTTTTTTGGGAATCAAGTAAAATTTATGATTAATTTAAAATTTTATTTTCAAGCAATAACCACTTGTAAAAACCTACACTTCATCACAAGAGCAATGTAAAATTTGTGATAATTTTTTTGCAAATATATGATTATTACGCACATAACGTTTATTTAAATTTACGACATTTACCAAATCATTGTATTTTGGACATTTGTATTCTTCGATATTAAAAATTCTATCATTCGTCGTCAACGTTTTTAAAAATTGTTTTTCTGCTGAACCACCATTGAATGCGATCACTTTGTCTTTGCACAAATTTCTAATGTACCAATTTAATATGGGAATGATGTTCTCTTGTTTGTAAGCACATTTTAATTCTTCGGTCACGTCATAATATGGAGTGCCGTATACGTGTGTTTCGCAATAACGAAGAGTTTTTTTGTCTTTTGGCGACAAATAATTGAAAGGATAACTTGGCCGAAACAAATAGTGATCGATAAACACATAATTTTTATTAGATAGTTTTACGTCTAGAATAGCCATTTCTCTACATTGAAAATGTTTATGAGGATATGTAATGTAAAATCCGTCCATGTCGATGATGTGTCTAATATTTTTTTTGGTTTTTGTGTCATTTTGAACCAAAAAGTTCAAAGTATTTAAACGTGACTAAAAATATATTTTTTCCAACAAACTTCACATAACAATGCTTCATTACTTCCCATCATCTCATATCTTCCTTCTGCTCTCTTCTTCCTGTAATTTAAGTAAACAGAATCACATTCACTAATGATCAGCTAATGACTGTCATTGTTAAAAAAGTATTCTTTAACTTTTTCACTTTCCGCTATTGTCTTTGTATTTAGGACTAGGATCTGTATCCCAATTACATATTATATACGTTGGTACGTGGGTATACATGAGCAGTCTATTAGCAGCATAAACGTTATATTCTAGACTGGGGTTAATCTTTTTAGGGAAGTCAAACAAAATTTATGGTTAATTTAAAATTTTATTTTCAAGCAATATCCACTTGTAAAAAACCCACACTTCATCACAAGAACAATGTAAAATTTGTGATAATTTTTTTTGCAAATATATGATTATTACAAACATAACGTTTGTTTAAATTAATGACATTTACCAAATCATTGTATTTTGGACATTTGTATTCTTCAATATTAAAAATTCTATCATTCGTCGTCAACGTTTTTCAAAAAAAATTTTCTGCTGAACCACCTTTGTATGCGATCACTTCGTCTTTGCACGAATTTCTAATGTACCAATTTAATATGGGAATGATGTTCTCTTGTTTGTAGGCACATTTTAATTCTTCGGTCACGTCATAATATGGAGTGCCGTATACGTGTGTTTCGCAATAACGAAGAGTTTTTTTGTCTTTTGGCGACAAATAATTGAAAGGATAACTTGGCCGAAACAAATAATGATCGATAAACACATAATTTTTATTAGATAGTTTTACGTCTAGAAAAGCCATTTCTCTACATTGAAAATGTTTATGAGGATATGTAATGTTAAATCCGTCTATGTCAATGATGTCTCTAATATTTTTTAGATTTTGTGTCGTTTTGAACCTAAAAGTTAAAAGTATTTACACGTGACTAAAAATATGTTTGTTCCAACAAACTTCACATAACAATGCTTCGTAACTTCCCATCATCTCATCTCTTGCTTCTGCTCTTGTCTTCCTGTAATTTAAGTAAACAGAATCACATTCACTAATGATCAACTAATGACTGTCATTGTTAAAAAAGTATTTTTAACTTTTTCACTTTCCGCTATTGTCTTTGTATTTAGGCCTAGGATCTGTATCCAAATTGCATATTATATACGTTGGTACGTGGGGATACATGGGCAGTCTATTAGCAGCATAAACATTTATTCTAGACTGGGGTTAATCTTTTTTTGGGAATCAAATAAAATTTATGATTAATTTAAAATTTTATTTTCAAGCAATAACCACTTGTAAAAACCTACACTTCATCACAAGAGCAATGTAAAATTTGTGATAATTTTTTTGCAAATATATGATTATTACGCACATAACGTTTGTTTAAATTTACGACATTTACCAAATCATTGTATTTTGGACATTTGTATTCTTCAATATTAAAAATTCTATCATTCGTTGTCAACGTTTTTAAAAATTGTTTTTCTGCTGAACCACCTTTGAATGCGATCAGTTTGTTTTCGCACAAATTTATAATGTACCAATTTAATATGGGAATAATGTTCTCTTGTTTGTAGGCACATTTTAATTCTTCGGTCACGTCAAAACATGGAATACCGTACACGTGTATTTCGCAATAACGAACAGTTTACTTGTCTTTTGGCGACAAATAATTGAAAGGATAACTTGGCCGAAACAAATAATGATCGATGAACGCATAATTTTTATTAGATAGTTTTACGTCTAGAATAGCCATTTCTCTACATTGAAAATGTTTATGAGGATATGTAATGTAAAATCCGTCCATGTCGATGATGTGTCTAATATTTTTTTTGGTTTTTGTGTCATTTTGAACCAAAAAGTTCAAATTATTTAAACGTGACTAAAAATATATTTTTTCCAACAAACTTCACATAACAATGCTTCATTTCTTCCCATCATCTCATATCTTCCTTCTGCTCTTGGCTTCCTGTAATTTAAGTAAACAGAATCACATTCACTAATGATCAGCTAATGACTGTCATTGATAAAAAAGTATTTTTTAAATTTTTCACTTTCCGCTATTGTCTTTGTATTTAGGACTAGGATCTGTATCCCAATTACATATTATATACGTTGGTACGTGGGTATACATGAGCAGTCTATTAGCAGCATAAACGTTATATTCTAGACTGGGGTTAATCTTTTTAGGGAAATCAAACAAAATTTATGATTAATTTAAAATTTTATTTTCAAGCAATATCCACTTGTAAAAAACCCACACTTCATCACAAGAACAATGTAAAATTTGTGATTATTTTTTTTTGCAAATATATGATTATTACAAACATAACGTTTGTTTTAATTTATGACATTTACCAAATCATTGTATTTTGGACATTTGTATTCTTCAATATTAAAAATTCTATCATTCGTCGTCAACATTTTAAAAAAAATTTTTTCTGCTGAACCACCTTTGTATGCGATCACTTCGTCTTTGCACGAATTCCTAATGTACCAATTTAATATAAGAATGATGTTCTCTTGTTTGTAGGCACATTTTAATTCTTTGGTCACGTCAAAATATGGAATGCCGTACACGTGTATTTCGCAATAACGAACAGTTTTTTTTTGTCTTTTGGCGACAAATAATTGAAAGGATAACTTGGCCGAAACAAATAGTGATCTATAAACACATAATTTTTATTAGATAGTTTTACGTCTAGAATAGCCATTTCTCTACATTGAAAATGTTTATGAGGATATGTAATGTAAAATCCGTCCATGTCGATGATATGTCTAATATTTTTTTTGGTTTTTGTGTCATTTTGAACCAAAAAGTTCAAAGTATTTAAACGTGACTAAAAATATATTTTTTCCAACAAACTTCACATAACAATGCTTCATTACTTCCCATCATCTCATATCTTCCTTCTGCTCTTGTCTTCCAGTAATTTAAGTAAACAGAATCACATTCACTAATGATCAGCTAATGACTGTCATCGTTAAGTAAATATTTTTAACTTTTTCACTTTCCGCTATTGTCTTTGTATTTAGGACTAGGATCTGTACCCAAATTGCATATTATATACGTTGGTACGTGGGGTATACATGAGCAGTCTATTAGCAGCATAAACGTTATATTCTAGACTGGGGTGAATCTTTTTAGGGAAATCAAACAAAATTTATGATTAATTTAAAATTTTATTTTCAAGCAATATCCACTTGTAAAAAACCCACACTTCATCACAAGAACAATGTAAAATTTTTGATTATTTTTTTTTTGCAAATATATGATTATTACAAACATAACGTTTGTTTAAATTTATGACATTTACCAAATCATTGTATTTTGGACATTTGTATTCTTCAATATTAAAAATTCTATCATTCGTCGTCAACAATTTAAAATTTTTTTTTCTGCTGAACCACCTTTGTATGCGATCACTTCGTCTTTGCACGAATTTCTAATGTACCAATTAAATATGGGAATGATGTTCTCTTGTTTGTAGGCACATTTTAATTCTTTGGTCACGTCAAAATATGGAATGCCGTATACGTGTGTTTCGCAATAACGAACAGTTTTTTTGTCTTTTGGCGACAAATAATTGAAAGGATAACTTGGCCGAAACAAATAATGATCGATAAACACATAATTTTTATTAGATAGTTTTACGTCTAGAAAAGCCATTTCTCTACATTGAAAATGTTTATGAGGATATGTAATTTTAAATCCGTCTATGTCAATGATGTCTCTAATATTTTTTAGATTTTGTGTCGTTTTGAACCTAAAAGTTAAAAGTATTTACACGTGACTAAAAATATGTTTGTTCTCATCTCTTCCTTCTGCTCTTGTCTTCCTGTAATTTAAGTAAACAGAATCACATTCACTAATGATCAACTAATGACTGTCATTGTTAAAAAAGTATTTTTAACTTTTTCACTTTCCGCTATTGTCTTTGTATTTAGGCCTAGGATCTGTATCCAAATTGCATATTATATACGTTGGTACGTGGGGATATATGGGCAGTCTATTAGCAGCATAAACATTTATTCTAGACTGGGGTTAATCTTTTTAGGGAAATCAAACAAAATTTATGATTAATTTAAAATTTTATTTTCAAGCAATATCCACTTGTAAAAAACCCACACTTCATCACAAGAACAATGTAAAATTTGTGATTATTTTTTTTGCAAATATATGATTATTACAAACATAACGTTTGTTTAAATTAATGACATTTACCAAATCATTGTATTTTGGACATTTGTATTCTTCAATATTAAAAATTCTATCATTCGTCGTCAACGTTTTTCAAAAAAAATTTTCTGCTGAACCACCTTTGTATGCGATCACTTCGTCTTTGCACGAATTTCTAATGTACCAATTTAATATGGGAATGATGTTCTCTTGTTTGTAGGCACATTTTTATTCTTTGGTCACGTCAAAATATGGAATGCCGTATACGTGTGTTTCGCAATAACGAACAGTTTTTTTGTCTTTTGGCGACAAATAATTGAAAGGATAACTTGGCCGAAACAAATAATGATCGATGAACGCATAATTTTTATTAGATAGTTTTACGTCTAGAATAGCCATTTCTCTACATTGAAAATGTTTATGAGGATATGTAATGTAAAATCCGTCCATGTCGATGATGTGTCTAATATTTTTTTTGGTTTTTGTGTCATTTTGAACCAAAAAGTTCAAATTATTTAAACGTGACTAAAAATATATTTTTTCCAACAAACTTCACATAACAATGCATCATTACTTCCCATCATCTCATATCTTCCTTCTGCTCTTGGCTTCCTGTAATTTAAGTAAACAGAATCACATTCACTAATGATCAGCTAATGACTGTCATTGATAAAAAAGTATTTTTTAACTTTTTCACTTTCCGCTATTGTCTTTGTATTTAGGACTAGGATCTGTATCCCAATTACATATTATATACGTTGGTACGTGGGTATACATGAGCAGTCTATTAGCAGCATAAACGTTATATTCTAGACTGGGGTTAATCTTTTTAGGGAAATCAAACAAAATTTATGATTAATTTAAAATTTTATTTTCAAGCAATATCCACTTGTAAAAAACCCACACTTCATCACAAGAACAATGTAAAATTTGTGATTATTTTTTTTTGCAAATATATGATTATTACAAACATAACGTTTGTTTTAATTTATGACATTTACCAAATCATTGTATTTTGGACATTTGTATTCTTCAATATTAAAAATTCTATCATTCGTCGTCAACATTTTAAAAAAATTTTTTTCTGCTGAACCACCTTTGTATGCGATCACTTCGTCTTTGCACGAATTTCTAATGTACCAATTTAATATAAGAATGATGTTCTCTTGTTTGTAGGCACATTTTAATTCTTTGGTCACGTCAAAATATGGAATGCCGTACACGTGTATTTCGCAATAACGAACAGTTTTTTTTTGTCTTTTGGCGACAAATAATTGAAAGGATAACTTGGCCGAAACAAATAGTGATCTATAAACACATAATTTTTATTAGATAGTTTTACGTCTAGAATAGCCATTTCTCTACATTGAAAATGTTTATGAGGATATGTAATGTAAAATCCGTCCATGTCGATGATATGTCTAATATTTTTTTTGGTTTTTGTGTCATTTTGAACCAAAAAGTTCAAAGTATTTAAACGTGACTAAAAATATATTTTTTCCAACAAACTTCACATAACAATGCTTCATTACTTCCCATCATCTCATATCTTCCTTCTGCTCTTGTCTTCCAGTAATTTAAGTAAACAGAATCACATTCACTAATGATCAGCTAATGACTGTCATCGTTAAATAAATATTTTTTAACTTTTTCACTTTCCGCTATTGTCTTTGTATTTAGGACTAGGATCTGTATCCCAATTACATATTATATACGTTGGTACGTGGGTATACATGAGCAGTCTATTAGCAGCATAAACGTTATATTCTAGACTGGGGTGAATCTTTTTAGGAAAATCAAACAAAATTTATGATTAATTTAAAATTTTATTTTCAAGCAATATCCACTTGTAAAAAACCCACACTTCATCACAAGAACAATGTAAAATTTTTGATTATTTTTTTTTTTGCAAATATATGATTATTACAAACATAACGTTTGTTTAAATTTATGACATTTACCAAATCATTGTGTTTTGGACATTTGTATTCTTCAATATTAAAAATTCTATCATTCGTCGTCAACAATTTAAAATTTTTTTTTCTGCTGAACCACCTTTGTATGCGATCACTTCGTCTTTGCACGAATTTCTAATGTACCAATTAAATATGGGAATGATGTTCTCTTGTTTGTAGGCACATTTTAATTCTTTGGTCACGTCAAAATATGGAATGCCGTATACGTGTGTTTCGCAATAACGAACAGTTTTTTTGTCTTTTGGCGACAAATAATTGAAAGGATAACTTGGCCGAAACAAATAATGATCGATAAACACATAATTTTTATTAGATAGTTTTACGTCTAGAAAAGCCATTTCTCTACATTGAAAATGTTTATGAGGATATGTAATTTTAAATCCGTCTATGTCAATGATGTCTCTAATATTTTTTAGATTTTGTGTCGTTTTGAACCTAAAAGTTAAAAGTATTTACACGTGACTAAAAATATGTTTGTTCTCATCTCTTCCTTCTGCTCTTGTCTTCCTGTAATTTAAGTAAACAGAATCACATTCACTAATGATCAACTAATGACTGTCATTGTTAAAAAAGTATTTTTAACTTTTTCACTTTCCGCTATTGTCTTTGTATTTAGGCCTAGGATCTGTATCCAAATTGCATATTATATACGTTGGTACGTGGGGATATATGGGCAGTCTATTAGCAGCATAAACATTTATTCTAGACTGGGGTTAATCTTTTTAGGGAAATCAAACAAAATTTATGATTAATTTAAAATTTTATTTTCAAGCAATATCCACTTGTAAAAAACCCACACTTCATCACAAGAACAATGTAAAATTTGTGATTATTTTTTTTGCAAATATATGATTATTACAAACATAACGTTTGTTTAAATTAATGACATTTACCAAATCATTGTATTTTGGACATTTGTATTCTTCAATATTAAAAATTCTATCATTCGTCGTCAACGTTTTTCAAAAAAAATTTTCTGCTGAACCACCTTTGTATGCGATCACTTCGTCTTTGCACGAATTTCTAATGTACCAATTTAATATGGGAATGATGTTCTCTTGTTTGTAGGCACATTTTAATTCTTCGGTCACGTCATAATATGGAGTGCCGTATACGTGTGTTTCGCAATAACGAAGAGTTTTTTTGTCTTTTGGCGACAAATAATTGAAAGGATAACTTGGCCGAAACAAATAATGATCGATAAACACATAATTTTTATTAGATAGTTTTACGTCTAGAAAAGCCATTTCTCTACATTGAAAATGTTTATGAGGATATGTAATTTTAAATCCGTCTATGTCAATGATGTCTCTAATATTTTTTAGATTTTGTGTCGTTTTGAACCTAAAAGTTAAAAGTATTTACACGTGACTAAAAATATGTTTGTTCCAACAAACTTCACATAACAATGCTTCGTAACTTCCCATCATCTCATCTCTTGCTTCTGCTCTTGTCTTCCTGTAATTTAAGTAAACAGAATCACATTCACTAATGATCAAATAATGACTGTCTTTGTTAAAAAAGTATTTTTAACTTTTTCACTTTCCGCTATTGTCTTTGTATTTAGGCCTAGGATCTGAATCCAAATTGCATATTATATACGTTGGTACGTGGGGATACATGGGCAGTCTATTAGCAGCATAAACATTTATTCTAGACTGGGGTTAATCTTTTTTTGGGAATCAAATAAAATTTATGATTAATTTAAAATTTTATTTTCAAGCAATAACCACTTGTAAAAACCTACACTTCATCACAAGAGCAATGTAAAATTTGTGATAATTTTTTTGCAAATATATGATTATTACGCACATAACGTTTGTTTAAATTTACGACATTTACCAAATCATTGTATTTTGGACATTTGTATTCTTCAATATTAAAATTCTATCATTCGTTGTCAACGTTTTTAAAAATTGTTTTTCTGCTGAACCACCTTTGAATGCGATCAGTTTGTTTTCGCACAAATTTATAATGTACCAATTTAATATGGGAATAATGTTCTCTTGTTTGTAGGCACATTTTAATTCTTCGGTCACGTCAAAACATCGAATACCGTACACGTGTATTTCGCAATAACGAACAGTTTACTTGTCTTTTGGCGACAAATAATTGAAAGGATAACTTGGCCGAAACAAATAATGATCGATGAACGCATAATTTTTATTAGATAGTTTTACGTCTAGAATAGCCATTTCTCTACATTGAAAATGTTTATGAGGATATGTAATGTAAAATCCGTCCATGTCGATGATGTGTCTAATATTTTTTTTGGTTTTTGTGTCATTTTGAACCAAAAAGTTCAAATTATTTAAACGTGACTAAAAATATATTTTTTCCAACAAACTTCACATAACAATGCTTCATTACTTCCCATCATCTCATATCTTCCTTCTGCTCTTGGCTTCCTGTAATTTAAGTAAACAGAATCACATTCACTAATGATCAGCTAATGACTGTCATTGATAAAAAAGTATTTTTTAACTTTTTCACTTTCCGCTATTGTCTTTGTATTTAGGACTAGGATCTGTATCCCAATTACGTATTATATACGTTGGTACGTGGGTATACATGAGCAGTCTATTAGCAGCATAAACGTTATATTCTAGACTGGGGTTAATCTTTTTAGGGAAATCAAACAAAATTTATGATTAATTTAAAATTTTATTTTCAAGCAATATCCACTTGTAAAAAACCCACACTTCATCACAAGAACAATGTAAAATTTGTGATTATTTTTTTTTTGCAAATATATGATTATTACAAACATAACGTTTGTTTTAATTTATGACATTTACCAAATCATTGTATTTTGGACATTTGTATTCTTCAATATTAAAAATTCTATCATTCGTCGTCAACAATTTATAATTTTTTTTTCTGCTGAACCACCTTTGTATGCGATCACTTCGTCTTTGCACGAATTTCTAATGTACCAATTAAATATGGGAATGATGTTCTCTTGTTTGTAGACACATTTTAATTCTTTGGTCACGTCAAAATATGGAATGCCGTATACGTGTGTTTCGCAATAACGAACAGTTTTTTTGTCTTTTGGCGACAAATAATTGAAAGGATAACTTGGCCGAAACAAATAATGATCGATAAACACATAATTTTTATTAGATAGTTTTACGTCTAAAAAAGCCATTTCTCTACATTGAAAATGTTTATGAGGATATGTAATTTTAAATCCGTCTATGTCAATGATGTCTCTAATATTTTTTAGATTTTGTGTCGTTTTGAACCTAAAAGTTAAAAGTATTTACACGTGACTAAAAATATGTTTGTTCCAACAAACTTCACATAACAATGCTTCGTTACTTCCCATCATCTCATCTCTTCCTTCTGCTCTTGTCTTCCTGTAATTTAAGTAAACAGAATCACATTCACTAATGATCAACTAATGACTGTCATTGTTAAAAAAGTATTTTTAACTTTTTCACTTTCCGCTATTGTCTTTGTATTTAGGCCTAGGATCTGTATCCAAATTGCATATTGTATACGTTGGTACGTGGGGATACATGGGCAGTCTATTAGCAGCATAAACATTTATTCTAGACTGGGGTTAATCTTTTTTTGGGAATCAAATAAAATTTATGATTAATTAAAATTTTATTTTCAAGCAATAACCACTTGTAAAAACCTACACTTCATCACAAGAGCAATGTAAAATTTGTGATAATTTTTTTGCAAATATATGATTATTACGCACATAACGTTTGTTTAAATTTACGACATTTACCAAATCATTGTATTTTGGACATTTGTATTCTTCAATATTAAAAATTCTATCATTCGTCGTCAACGTTTTTAAAAATTGTTTTTCTGCTGAACCACCTTTGAATGCGATCAGTTTGTTTTCGCACAAATTTATAATGTACCAATTTAATATGGGAATAATGTTCTCTTGTTTGTAGGCACATTTTAATTCTTCGGTCACGTCAAAACATCGAATACCGTACACGTGTATTTCGCAATAACGAACAGTTTACTTGTCTTTTGGCGACAAATAATTGAAAGGATAACTTGGCCGAAACAAATAATGATCGATGAACGCATAATTTTTATTAGATAGTTTTACGTCTAGAATAGCCATTTCTCTACATTGAAAATGTTTATGAGGATATGTAATGTAAAATCCGTCCATGTCGATGATGTGTCTAATATTTTTTTTGGTTTTTGTGTCATTTTGAACCAAAAAGTTCAAATTATTTAAACGTGACTAAAAATATATTTTTTCCAACAAACTTCACATAACAATGCTTCATTACTTCCCATCATCTCATATCTTCCTTCTGCTCTTGGCTTCCTGTAATTTAAGTAAACAGAATCACATTCACTAATGATCAGCTAATGACTGTCATTGATAAAAAAGTATTTTTTAACTTTTTCACTTTCCGCTATTGTCTTTGTATTTAGGACTAGGATCTGTATCCCAATTACGTATTATATACGTTGGTACGTGGGTATACATGAGCAGTCTATTAGCAGCATAAACGTTATATTCTAGACTGGGGTTAATCTTTTTAGGGAAATCAAACAAAATTTATGATTAATTTAAAATTTTATTTTCAAGCAATATCCACTTGTAAAAAACCCACACTTCATCACAAGAACAATGTAAAATTTGTGATTATTTTTTTTTTGCAAATATATGATTATTACAAACATAACGTTTGTTTTAATTTATGACATTTACCAAATCATTGTATTTTGGACATTTGTATTCTTCAATATTAAAAATTCTATCATTCGTCGTCAACAATTTAAAATTTTTTTTTCTGCTGAACCACCTTTGTATGCGATCACTTCGTCTTTGCACGAATTTCTAATGTACCAATTAAATATGGGAATGATGTTCTCTTGTTTGTAGACACATTTTAATTCTTTGGTCACGTCAAAATATGGAATGCCGTATACGTGTGTTTCGCAATAACGAACAGTTTTTTTGTCTTTTGGCGACAAATAATTGAAAGGATAACTTGGCCGAAACAAATAATGATCGATAAACACATAATTTTTATTAGATAGTTTTACGTCTAAAAAAGCCATTTCTCTACATTGAAAATGTTTATGAGGATATGTAATTTTAAATCCGTCTATGTCAATGATGTCTCTAATATTTTTTAGATTTTGTGTCGTTTTGAACCTAAAAGTTAAAAGTATTTACACGTGACTAAAAATATGTTTGTTCCAACAAACTTCACATAACAATGCTTCGTTACTTCCCATCATCTCATCTCTTCCTTCTGCTCTTGTCTTCCTGTAATTTAAGTAAACAGAATCACATTCACTAATGATCAACTAATGACTGTCATTGTTAAAAAAGTATTTTTAACTTTTTCACTTTCCGCTATTGTCTTTGTATTTAGGCCTAGAATCTGTATCCAAATTGCATATTATATACGTTGGTACGTGGGGATACATGGGCAGTCTATTAGCAGCATAAACATTTATTCTAGACTGGGGTTAATCTTTTTTTGGGAATCAAATAAAATTTATGATTAATTAAAATTTTATTTTCAAGCAATAACCACTTGTAAAAACCTACACTTCATCACAAGAGCAATGTAAAATTTGTGATAATTTTTTTGCAAATATATGATTATTACGCACATAACGTTTGTTTAAATTTACGACATTTACCAAATCATTGTATTTTGGACATTTGTATTCTTCAATATTAAAAATTCTATCATTCGTCGTCAACGTTTTTAAAAATTGTTTTTCTGCTGAACCACCTTTGAATGCGATCAGTTTGTTTTCGCACAAATTTATAATGTGCCAATTTAATATGGGAATGATGTTCTCTTGTTTGTAGGCACATTTTAATTCTTTGGTCACGTCAAAATATGGAATGCCGTATACGTGTGTTTCGCAATAACGAACAGTTTTTTTGTCTTTTGGCGACAAATAATTGAAAGGATAACTTGGCCGAAACAAATAATGATCGATGAACGCATAATTTTTATTAGATAGTTTTACGTCTAGAATAGCCATTTCTCTACATTGAAAATGTTTATGAGGATATGTAATGTAAAATCCGTCCATGTCGATGATGTGTCTAATATTTTTTTTGGTTTTTGTGTCATTTTGAACCAAAAAGTTCAAATTATTTAAACGTGACTAAAAATATATTTTTTCCAACAAACTTCACATAACAATGCATCATTACTTCCCATCATCTCATATCTTCCTTCTGCTCTTGGCTTCCTGTAATTTAAGTAAACAGAATCACATTCACTAATGATCAGCTAATGACTGTCATTGATAAAAAAGTATTTTTTAACTTTTTCACTTTCCGCTATTGTCTTTGTATTTAGGACTAGGATCTGTATCCCAATTACATATTATATACGTTGGTACGTGGGTATACATGAGCAGTCTATTAGCAGCATAAACGTTATATTCTAGACTGGGGTTAATCTTTTTAGGGAAATCAAACAAAATTTATGATTAATTTAAAATTTTATTTTCAAGCAATATCCACTTGTAAAAAACCCACACTTCATCACAAGAATAATGTAAAATTTGTGATTATTTTTTTTTGCAAATATATGATTATTACAAACATAACGTTTGTTTAAATTTATGACATTTACCAAATCATTGTATTTTGGACATTTGTATTCTTCAATATTAAAAATTCTATCATTCGTCGTCAACATTTTAAAAAAAATTTTTTCTGCTGAACCACCTTTGTATGCGATCACTTCGTCTTTGCACGAATTTCTAATGTACCAATTTAATATAAGAATGATGTTCTCTTGTTTGTAGGCACATTTTAATTCTTTGGTCACGTCAAAATATGGAATGCCGTACACGTGTATTTCGCAATAACGAACAGTTTTTTTTGTCTTTTGGCGACAAATAATTGAAAGGATAACTTGGCCGAAACAAATAGTGATCGATAAACACATAATTTTTATTAGATAGTTTTACGTCTAGAAAAGCCATTTCTCTACATTGAAAATGTTTATGAGGATATGTAATTTTAAATCCGTCTATGTCAATGATGTCTCTAATATTTTTTAGATTTTGTGTCGTTTTGAACCTAAAAGTTAAAAGTATTTACACGTGACTAAAAATATGTTTGTTCCAACAAACTTCACATAACAATGCTTCGTAACTTCCCATCATCTCATCTCTTGCTTCTGCTCTTGTCTTCCTGTAATTTAAGTAAACAGAATCACATTCACTAATGATCAACTAATGACTGTCATTGTTAAAAAAGTATTTTTAACTTTTTCACTTTCCGCTATTGTCTTTGTATTTAGGCCTAGGATCTGAATCCAAATTGCATATTATATACGTTGGTACGTGGGGATACATGGGCAGTCTATTAGCAGCATAAACATTTATTCTAGACTGGGGTTAATCTTTTTTTGGGAATCAAATAAAATTTATGATTAATTTAAAATTTTATTTTCAAGCAATAACCACTTGTAAAAACCTACACTTCATCACAAGAGCAATGTAAAATTTGTGATAATTTTTTTGCAAATATATGATTATTACAAACATAACGTTTGTTTAAATTTACGACATTTACCAAATCATTGTATTTTGCACATTTGTATTCTTCAATATTAAAAATTCTATCATTCGTTGTCAACGTTTTTAAAAATTGTTTTTCTGCTGAACCACCTTTGAATGCGATCAGTTTGTTTTCGCACAAATTTATAATGTACCAATTTAATATGGGAATAATGTTCTCTTGTTTGTAGGCACATTTTAATTCTTCGGTCACGTCAAAACATCGAATACCGTACACGTGTATTTCGCAATAACGAACAGTTTACTTGTCTTTTGGCGACAAATAATTGAAAGGATAACTTGGCCGAAACAAATAATGATCGATGAACGCATAATTTTTATTAGATAGTTTTACGTCTAGAATAGCCATTTCTCTACATTGAAAATGTTTATGAGGATATGTAATGTAAAATCCGTCCATGTCGATGATGTGTCTAATATTTTTTTTGGTTTTTGTGTCATTTTGAACCAAAAAGTTCAAATTATTTAAACGTGACTAAAAATATATTTTTTCCAACAAACTTCACATAACAATGCTTCATTACTTCCCATCATCTCATATCTTCCTTCTGCTCTTGGCTTCCTGTAATTTAAGTAAACAGAATCACATTCACTAATGATCAGCTAATGACTGTCATTGATAAAAAAGTATTTTTTAACTTTTTCACTTTCCGCTATTGTCTTTGTATTTAGGACTAGGATCTGTATCCCAATTACGTATTATATACGTTGGTACGTGGGTATACATGAGCAGTCTATTAGCAGCATAAACGTTATATTCTAGACTGGGGTTAATCTTTTTAGGGAAATCAAACAAAATTTATGATTAATTTAAAATTTTATTTTCAAGCAATATCCACTTGTAAAAAACCCACACTTCATCACAAGAACAATGTAAAATTTGTGATTATTTTTTTTTTGCAAATATATGATTATTACAAACATAACGTTTGTTTTAATTTATGACATTTACCAAATCATTGTATTTTGGACATTTGTATTCTTCAATATTAAAAATTCTATCATTCGTCGTCAACAATTTAAAATTTTTTTTTCTGCTGAACCACCTTTGTATGCGATCACTTCGTCTTTGCACGAATTTCTAATGTACCAATTAAATATGGGAATGATGTTCTCTTGTTTGTAGACACATTTTAATTCTTTGGTCACGTCAAAATATGGAATGCCGTATACGTGTGTTTCGCAATAACGAACAGTTTTTTTGTCTTTTGGCGACAAATAATTGAAAGGATAACTTGGCCGAAACAAATAATGATCGATAAACACATAATTTTTATTAGATAGTTTTACGTCTAAAAAAGCCATTTCTCTACATTGAAAATGTTTATGAGGATATGTAATTTTAAATCCGTCTATGTCAATGATGTCTCTAATATTTTTTAGATTTTGTGTCGTTTTGAACCTAAAAGTTAAAAGTATTTACACGTGACTAAAAATATGTTTGTTCCAACAAACTTCACATAACAATGCTTCGTTACTTCCCATCATCTCATCTCTTCCTTCTGCTCTTGTCTTCCTGTAATTTAAGTAAACAGAATCACATTCACTAATGATCAACTAATGACTGTCATTGTTAAAAAAGTATTTTTAACTTTTTCACTTTCCGCTATTGTCTTTGTATTTAGGCCTAGGATCTGTATCCAAATTGCATATTATATACGTTGGTACGTGGGGATACATGGGCAGTCTATTAGCAGCATAAACATTTATTCTAGACTGGGGTTAATCTTTTTTTGGGAATCAAATAAAATTTATGATTAATTAAAATTTTATTTTCAAGCAATAACCACTTGTAAAAACCTACACTTCATCACAAGAGCAATGTAAAATTTGTGATAATTTTTTTGCAAATATATGATTATTACGCACATAACGTTTGTTTAAATTTACGACATTTACCAAATCATTGTATTTTGGACATTTGTATTCTTCAATATTAAAAATTCTATCATTCGTCGTCAACGTTTTTAAAAATTGTTTTTCTGCTGAACCACCTTTGAATGCGATCAGTTTGTTTTCGCACAAATTTATAATGTGCCAATTTAATATGGGAATGATGTTCTCTTGTTTGTAGGCACATTTTAATTCTTTGGTCACGTCAAAATATGGAATGCCGTATACGTGTGTTTCGCAATAACGAACAGTTTTTTTGTCTTTTGGCGACAAATAATTGAAAGGATAACTTGGCCGAAACAAATAATGATCGATGAACGCATAATTTTTATTAGATAGTTTTACGTCTAGAATAGCCATTTCTCTACATTGAAAATGTTTATGAGGATATGTAATGTAAAATCCGTCCATGTCGATGATGTGTCTAATATTTTTTTTGGTTTTTGTGTCATTTTGAACCAAAAAGTTCAAATTATTTAAACGTGACTAAAAATATATTTTTTCCAACAAACTTCACATAACAATGCATCATTACTTCCCATCATCTCATATCTTCCTTCTGCTCTTGGCTTCCTGTAATTTAAGTAAACAGAATCACATTCACTAATGATCAGCTAATGACTGTCATTGATAAAAAAGTATTTTTTAACTTTTTCACTTTCCGCTATTGTCTTTGTATTTAGGACTAGGATCTGTATCCCAATTACATATTATATACGTTGGTACGTGGGTATACATGAGCAGTCTATTAGCAGCATAAACGTTATATTCTAGACTGGGGTTAATCTTTTTAGGGAAATCAAACAAAATTTATGATTAATTTAAAATTTTATTTTCAAGCAATATCCACTTGTAAAAAACCCACACTTCATCACAAGAATAATGTAAAATTTGTGATTATTTTTTTTTGCAAATATATGATAATTACAAACATAACGTTTGTTTAAATTTATGACATTTACCAAATCATTGTATTTTGGACATTTGTATTCTTCAATATTAAAAATTCTATCATTCGTCGTCAACATTTTAAAAAAAATTTTTTCTGCTGAACCACCTTTGTATGCGATCACTTCGTCTTTGCACGAATTTCTAATGTACCAATTTAATATAAGAATGATTTTCTCTTGTTTGTAGGCACATTTTAATTCTTTGGTCACGTCAAAATATGGAATGCCGTACACGTGTATTTCGCAATAACGAACAGTTTTTTTTGTCTTTTGGCGACAAATAATTGAAAGGATAACTTGGCCGAAACAAATAGTGATCGATAAACACATAATTTTTATTAGATAGTTTTACGTCTAGAATAGCCATTTCTCTACATTGAAAATGTTTATGAGGATATGTAATGTAAAATCCGTCCATGTCGATGATATGTCTAATATTTTTTTTGGTTTTTGTGTCATTTTGAACCAAATAGTTCAAAGTATTTAAACGTGACTAAAAATATATTTTTACCAACAAACTTCACATAACAATGCTTCGTAACTTCCCATCATCTCATCTCTTGCTTCTGCTCTTGTCTTCCTGTAATTTAAGTAAACAGAATCACATTCACTAATGATCAGCTAATGACTGTCATCGTTAAATAAATATTTTTAACTTTTTCACTTTCCGCTATTGTCTTTGTATTTAGGACTAGGATCTGTACCCAAATTGCATATTATATACGTTGGTACGTGGGTATACATGAGCAGTCTATTAGCAGCATAAACGTTATATAGTTAAAAAAGTATTTTTAACTTTTTCACTTTCCGCTATTGTCTTTGTATTTAGGCCTAGGATCTGTATCCAAATTGCATATTGTATACGTTGGTACGTGGGGATACATGGGCAGTCTATTAGCAGCATAAACATTTATTCTAGACTGGGGTTAATCTTTTTTTGGGAATCAAATAAAATTTATGATTAATTTAAAATTTTATTTTCAAGCAATAACCACTTGTAAAAACCTACACTTCATCACAAGAGCAATGTAAAATTTGTGATAATTTTTTTGCAAATATATGATTATTACGCACATAACGTTTGTTTAAATTTACGACATTTACCAAATCATTGTATTTTGGACATTTGTATTCTTCAATATTAAAAATTCTATCATTCGTCGTCAACGTTTTTAAAAATTGTTTTTCTGCTGAACCACCTTTGAATGCGATCAGTTTGTTTTCGCACAAATTTATAATGTGCCAATTTAATATGGGAATGATGTTCTCTTGTTTGTAGGCACATTTTAATTCTTCGGTCACGTCAAAACATGGAATACCGTACACGTGTATTTCGCAATAACGAACAGTTTACTTGTCTTTTGGCGACAAATAATTGAAAGGATAACTTGGCCGAAACAAATAATGATCGATGAACGCATAATTTTTATTAGATAGTTTTACGTCTAGAATAGCCATTTCACTACATTGAAAATGTTTATGAGGTTATGTAATTTAAAATCCGTCCATGTCGATGATGTGTCTAATATTTTTTTTTTGGTTTTTGTGTCATTTTGAACCAAAAAGTTCAAAGTATTTACACGTGACTAAAAATATGTTTGTTCCAACAAACTTCACATAAAAATGCTTCATTACTTCCCATCATCTCATCTCTTCGTTTTGCTCTTGTCTTCATGTAATTTAAGTAAACAGAATCACATTCACTAATGATCAGCTAATGACTGTCATTGTTAAAAAAGTATTTTTTAACTTTTTCACTTTCCGCTATTGTCTTTGTATTTAGGCCTAGGATCTGTATCCAAATTGCATATTATATACGTTGGTACGCGGGGATACATGAGCAGTCTATTAGCAGCATAAACATTATACTCTAGACTGGGCTGAATCTTTTTTTGGGAAATCATACAAAATTTATGATTAATTTAAAATGTTATTTTCAAGCAATAACCACTTGTAAAAAACCCACACTTCATCACAAGAACAATGTAAAGTTTGTGATAATTTTTTTTGCAAATATATGATTATTACACACATAACGTTTGTTTAAATTTACGACATTTACCAAAATCATTGTATTTTGGACATTTGTATTCTTCAATATTAAAAATTCTATCATTCGTCGTCAACATTTTAAAAAAATTTTTTTCTGCTGAACCACCTTTGTATGCGATCACTTCGTCTTTGCACGAATTTCTAATGTACCAATTTAATATGGGAATGATGTTCTCTTGTTTGTAGGCACATTTTAATTCTTTGGTCACGTAAAAATATGGAATGCCGTATACGTGTGTTTCGCAATAACGAACAGTTTTTTTGTCTTTTGGCGACAAATAATTGAAAGGATAACTTGGCCGAAACAAATAATGATCGATGAACGCATAATTTTTATTAGATAGTTTTACGTCTAGAATAGCCATTTCTCTACATTGAAAATGTTTATGAGGATATGTAATGTAAAATCCGTCCATGTCGATGATGTGTCTAATATTTTTTTTGGTTTTTGTGTCATTTTGAACCAAAAAGTTCAAATTATTTAAACGTGACTAAAAATATATTTTTTCCAACAAACTTCACATAACAATGCATCATTACTTCCCATCATCTCATATCTTCCTTCTGCTCTTGGGTTCCTGTAATTTAAGTAAACAGAATCACATTCACTAATGATCAGCTAATGACTGTCATTGATAAAAAAGTATTTTTTAACTTTTTCACTTTCCGCTATTGTCTTTGTATTTAGGACTAGGATCTGTATCCCAATTACATATTATATACGTTGGTACGTGGGTATACATGAGCAGTCTATTAGCAGCATAAACGTTATATTCTAGACTGGGGTTAATCTTTTTAGGGAAATCAAACAAAATTTATGATTAACTTAAAATTTTATTTTCAAGCAATATCCACTTGTAAAAAACCCACACTTCATCACAAGAATAATGTAAAATTTGTGATTATTTTTTTTTGCAAATATATGATTATTACAAACATAACATTTGTTTAAATTTATGACATTTACCAAATCATTGTATTTTGGACATTTGTATTCTTCAATATTAAAAATTCTATCATTCGTCGTCAACATTTTAAAAAATTTTTTTTCTGCTGAACCACCTTTGTATGCGATCACTTCGTCTTTGCACGAATTTCTAATGTACCAATTTAATATAAGAATGATGTTCTCTTGTTTGTAGGCACATTTTAATTCTTTGGTCACGTCAAAATATGGAATGCCGTACACGTGTATTTCGCAATAACGAACAGTTTTTTTTGTCTTTTGGCGACAAATAATTGAAAGGATAACTTGGCCGAAACAAATAGTGATCGATAAACACATAATTTTTATTAGATAGTTTTACGTCTAGAATAGCCATTTCTCTACATTGAAAATGTTTATGAGGATATGTAATGTAAAATCCGTCCATGTCGATGATATGTCTAATATTTTTTTTGGTTTTTGTGTCATTTTGAACCAAAAAGTTCAAAGTATTTAAACGTGACTAAAAATATATTTTTACCAACAAACTTCACATAAAGCTTCGTAACTTCCCATCATCTCATCTCTTGCTTCTGCTCTTGTCTTCCTGTAATTTAAGTAAACAGAATCACATTCACTAATGATCAGCTAATGACTGTCATCGTTAAATAAATATTTTTAACTTTTTCACTTTCCGCTATTGTCTTTGTATTTAGGACTAGGATCTGTACCCAAATTGCATATTATATACGTTGGTACGTGGGTATACATGAGCAGTCTATTAGCAGCATAAACGTTATATAGTTAAAAAAGTATTTTTAACTTTTTCACTTTCCGCTATTGTCTTTGTATTTAGGCCTAGGATCTGTATCCAAATTGCATATTGTATACGTTGGTACGTGGGGATACATGGGCAGTCTATTAGCAGCATAAACATTTATTCTAGACTGGGGTTAATCTTTTTTTGGGAATCAAATAAAATTTATGATTAATTTAAAATTTTATTTTCAAGCAATAACCACTTGTAAAAACCTACACTTCATCACAAGAGCAATGTAAAATTTGTGATAATTTTTTTGCAAATATATGATTATTACGCACATAACGTTTGTTTAAATTTACGACATTTACCAAATCATTGTATTTTGGACATTTGTATTCTTCAATATTAAAAATTCTATCATTCGTCGTCAACGTTTTTAAAAATTGTTTTTCTGCTGAACCACCTTTGAATGCGATCAGTTTGTTTTCGCACAAATTTATAATGTGCCAATTTAATATGGGAATGATGTTCTCTTGTTTGTAGGCACATTTCAATTCTTCGGTCACGTCAAAACATGGAATACCGTACACGTGTATTTCGCAATAACGAACAGTTTACTTGTCTTTTGGCGACAAATAATTGAAAGGATAACTTGGCCGAAACAAATAATGATCGATGAACGCATAATTTTTATTAGATAGTTTTACGTCTAGAATAGCCATTTCACTACATTGAAAATGTTTATGAGGTTATGTAATTTAAAATCCGTCCATGTCGATGATGTGTCTAATATTTTTTTTTTTGGTTTTTGTGTCATTTTGAACCAAAAAGTTCAAAGTATTTACACGTGACTAAAAATATGTTTGTTCCAACAAACTTCACATAATAATGCTTCATTACTTCCCATCATCTCATCTCTTCCTTTTGCTCTTGTCTTCATGTAATTTAAGTAAACAGAATCACATTCACTAATGATCAGCTAATGACTGTCATTGTTAAAAAAGTATTTTTTAACTTTTTCACTTTCCGCTATTGTCTTTGTATTTAGGCCTAGGATCTGTATTCAAATTGCATATTATATACGTTGGTACGCGGGGATACATGAGCAGTCTATTAGCAGCATAAACATTATACTTTAGACTGGGCTGAATCTTTTTTTGGGAAATCATACAAAATTTATGATTAATTTAAAATGTTATTTTCAAGCAATAACCACTTGTAAAAAACCCACACTTCATCACAAGAACAATGTAAAGTTTGTGATAATTTTTTTTGCAAATATATGATTATTACACACATAACGTTTGTTTAAATTTACGACATTTACCAAAATCATTGTATTTTGGACATTTGTATTCTTCAATATTAAAAATTCTATCATTCGTCGTCAACATTTTAAAAAATTTTTTTTCTGCTGAACCACCTTTGTATGCGATCACTTCGTCTTTGCACGAATTTCTAATGTACCAATTTAATATGGGAATGATGTTCTCTTGTTTGTAGGCACATTTTAATTCTTTGGTCACGTAAAAATATGGAATGCCGTATACGTGTGTTTCGCAATAACGAACAGTTTTTTTGTCTTTTGGCGACAAATAATTAAAAGGATAACTTAATCACTTCCCATCATCTCATATCTTCCTTCTGCTCTTGTCTTTCTGTAATTTAAGTAAACAGAATCACATTCACTAATGATCAGCTAATGACTGTCATCGTTAAAAAAATATTTTTTAACTTTTTCACTTTCCGCTATTGTCTTTGTATTTAGGACTAGGATCTGTACCCAAATTGCATATTATATACGTTGGTACGTGGGTATACATGAGCATTCTATTAGCAGCATAAACGTTATATTCTAGACTGGAGTGAATCTTTTTCATCATCATCATTATAATTACAGCCCTTCACAAGTTCACTGCTGAATATAGGCCTCCCCTAAGTAATGCCACAAAGCACGGTCCTGAGCCACCTGCGTCCATCGACTTCCTGCATATCTTACCAGGTTGTCACTCCATTTAGTGGGGGGTCGCCCTACACTACGCCTACCGGTACGAGGCTGCCACTCAAGAACCCTACTTCCCCATCGGTTATCGGTTCTTCGAGCTATATGGCCGGCCCATTGCCACTTCAGCTTGTGGCTGATGGCGCATTAAACCACACATATACAGTTAATAGTTTATTACAACCAGTGTTGAAGGACACGTATAACAATAAATCAAACAAACAATAATCGTATCGCGTAGTCGTGAACGGGGCGCAAGACGGGCAGCCTCTCGGCGTCGCGTAGCTAAGTCGACTGACCGGCTGGAGAAAACCGAGTGCCCCTTGTAGCTGCGTTCGCGCCGCCGACTGTTTACGATAACGCCCGAGGCGGAGCGCGTCGTTTCTCCACATCAGCCCCCCCGGAGAACTTATGGTCGATAGGAATTAGTGAACCTCACTCTTCTGCCAGATCTGGTGGTGTAGGGGAGAGGTTATTTTGCTGGACTCAGCTTACTCCTCTGCGAGCTCTCTGGTGTCTCGGTAAGCAGGTAAGCAGGCTTAAGTTTGTCAATGGAAACAGTTGTGATTTTACCATTAAGATCAATTTTAAATGTTTTATCACCACGTTTTACCACTCTAAAAGTTCCTTCGCCATATACAAGCTCCGCCGACGAGGATGCGATATCTTCTTTCCATGAACTCCGTATTCCGAGTAGAATTAATGGAAGGATTTCATACCAACTTTGCTCAGCATGACACATGATGGCTGCTTTCAGCTGCCGGTGAAACCGCTCTACGAGTCCGTTTGCTGCCGGGTGATAAGCAGTGGTGGTGATGTGATGTGTGCCTGTTAATTTGGAAAGTTCTTTAAAAAGGTAACACTCAAATTGCCTGCCTCTATCCGTAGTTATTTTTAGCGGGCACCCAAATCGTGATATCCAATCTCTGACGAATGTATTGGCTACTGTTTCAGCTTTTATGTCTTCGAGTGGTATCACTTCAGGTCATCGTGTAAACCGGTCAACAACGGTTAAGCAATACCGATATCCTTTGGAGATATGCAGAGGTCCGATAAGGTCCACATGCACGTGAGCGAATCTGCTGGTTGGTGAAATAAAAGCATGTACTGGAGATCGTGTATGCCGTGCTACCTTTGAGAGTTGGCAATCAACACAGGTACGTGCCCATTGTCGACAGTCTTTTCGAATATTAGGCCATACGTATCTTGCTGTCATCAGCTTAATCATGATTCTCGCACTTGGGTGACTCAGGTCGTGAATCGTATCGAAGGCTTGTCGTCGTAACGTTTTAGGTAAGTATAACCGTGGGGGCGTACCTGATACATCATAGTAGAGTTTCATTCCGGTGCCAGATAGGTCTAACTGCCTAAGCTTCGAGGATGTATGATGGCGAAGATGCGGAAGTTCGTCGTCTGTCTCCTGTGCTGCACATACATCCTCTAAGTTGACTGCACTGCTTATGATGTCTACTCGAGATAAGACATCTGCAACGACGTTGTTCTCTCCTGAAATGTAGCGAATGTCGGTTGTAAATTGGGCGATATAATCTAGGTATCGAAATTGCCTAGGTGAGCAGTTGTTCGAATTTTTCTTAAAGGCGGAGATGATGGGTTTATGATCGGTAAACACAGTGAATGGCTTAAGTTCGACTATATACCTAAAATATTTTATACTCTCGTATATTTTAGCAACTCTCTATCGTAGGGGCTGTATTTACGTTGAGCGTTGTTCAGTTTCTTTGAGAAAAATCCTAGAGGAATCCATTCTGCACCAGATTTCTGTTGCAGCACTGCGCCTATAGCACTGTCGGAGGCATCGGTGACTATGGCTAAGCGTGCTCGTGGGTCAGGGTGTGCTAACAGAGTCGCTTTAACTATGCTTTCTTTACTTTCCTCAAATGATTTTTCTAGTTCGGTTGTTCAATTGATTGGTGTGGTGGCCTTCAGAGACGTCCCTGAGAGGAGGCAATTTAAAGGTGCCTGTACTCTAGCTGCGTTAGGTACAAATCGGCGGTAGAAGTTCAACATGCCAAGATATCTGCGGAGTTCTTTTATGTTCTTCGGAAGTAGATAATTCAAAATGGCACTGACCTTATCTGGTGTTGGCTTCGTTCCTTCGGCGGTTACAATAAAGCCCAAGAACTCCACTTCAGGTGCTCCAAAAATTGATTTTGAGCTGTTGATTAGCACACCATATTCCTTGAGGCGCTCGAAGACAGATCGTAAGTGTCGCTCGTGATCTTCTGTGTTTTTAGATGCTACTAAAATGTCATCAAGATAAGGAAATGCAAAATCACAACCTCTTAGAATTTCGTCCATAAAACGTTGGAATGTTTGTGCCGAATTGCACATCCCAAAGCCCATGTAAGGAAACTCGAACAGACCGAACGGAGTTGCAATGGCAGTTTTAGGTACATCCTCAGGTGCTACTGGTATTTGGCTATAAGCACGTACCAGATCTATTTTGCTGAAGATGGTGCAGCCAAAGAGATTGTGTGAGAAATCTCCGATGTGTCGAATTGGATAGCGGTCGGGTATCGTGCGTGCATTTAACGCCCGATAGTCACCGCATGGACGCCACGTGTTGTCCTTCTTTGGGATGAGATGCAGAGGTGACGAGCACGAGCTGTCGGAGGGTCTAGCAATACCTAATCTTACCATCTCTTCAAACTCTTCTTTTGCGATGCGCAGACGGTCAGGTGCTAGTCGGCGTGGACGGCAGGTGACAGGTGGTCCAGACGTGGTGCGGATGTAGTGCACGGTGTTGTGTTTCACATCACGCGCAGCGTGACAGCCTGCTGGGCGCGTGATCTCCGGGTACTGTGTTAGCAGATCATAGAAGCGTGAAATGCCTGTAAATGTTTTGATTTGGTATAAAACGGGTAATGCAACAGGAGATGCTTTAGCGACGAGAGAGGTTGTATTGTCTATTAACTTATGGTGCCTAGCATCCACAAGTAAATTATAAAACGATAAAAAGTCTATTCCTATAATTGGTTTCGTAACATTAGCTATTACAAAACGCCAATTAAAAGCACGGCGTAGTCCGAAGTCCAGCACTAAATTCACCCAGCCGTAAGTAGCAATGGTAGACCCATTTGCTGCAAAAAGTTCATAGTTAGTCTTTAAAAGGCGCTTACTGCGTAGCATGCCAAGCGGATATACACACAGATCTGACCCGGTGTCCACTAAATAACACACTTTCGTCTTAATGTCCGTAACAAACAAGCGGCCGGAAGTATGGCAGTCGTTAGCCGCCGTCACTGACTGCCTTTGGTGTTTTCCGGTTGAGGACCGGAGAACTTACACGGCGATCTACACTTGTTAGCGGCGCTTCCGAACTTCCAGTGATACCAGCACTGGTCGTGGGTGGAGGCAGGACGGCTACGTGAACGTTTACGGTAACTAGAAGTACGCCTTCGTGATCTTGAACGCGCACGATGTATAGTCAGTGAAGCTACTTGACGAGATAGGTCATCTAAGCGACGTCTCAAATCGTCAAACTCAGATGGCGCTTGCACCTTCACAAAAGTAAAAGGCGACTGGTTGCTGCCATTTAAAAACAGCACCTCGTAGCATGAATACGAGGGCATGATCTGCAAATTCATTGATTTTACCATTTAAATCGACAAAACCTACAATGTTGTCTTTGTGAGCAGCATAAGTTAGTGCAGTTTCAATGGCCATCTCATCAAATATGACACTACATATTTTTTTTCTGTCATCCCACTTTGCAATCTGAAACATACAATATTTTTACTAGTTATCTTATTTTTTTTTCCTAATGAGGATGAGGTCAGGTGTGACATCTGCCTGGTTAAAATCAGGGTCATATGAAGATGGGTCCTGTCTTTTCTCCTGTTAGGTGAGGAGTGGGCCCACTAGAAGAGGTCGCTCCAGCCGTTGGTGGTGGCTGGGCTGTGAGACCCATCATCCTCGCCTTTTGGAGGGTCTCCACACGCAAACTCAAATTATTGGTGATCTGGCGGTCCTTGTCCAGTCTTTCTATGACTGATGACAGGAGAGACATTATCTTAGTTTGGTTCTCCTCCAATCTAGCCATCATAGAGAACAGAACAAACGCCTCAGGCCCTAGGCGCGAGTCCTCAGTTGGTGCGGACAGGGAGCCTCCAGGTGGTTGGCGTGAGTCTCCAGGTGGTTATCCTCTTCCTCAGATGACCCCTCCTCGACAATCTTGTCCTTGCCCTTCCGAGGCCGGGCCTTTTTCGGTGCAGTGGAGGCCTCTTCTGTTGACTTGCGAGTTCTTCCCCTCGTCTTTACACCGGCTGCCTCTGTTATGGGGATGGTAACCCCCTGATAAATGGTGTCCGGGGTTTCAGTGGCTTTCAACTTCTCCATAGCTGCTCCGAAAAACTCGTCGGCATCGTCTTGGAAATCATTCATTTTTGGGATATACATAAGGTCCTTAGTTATCTTATCATAATTATCTTCGTAATGTACTTATAAAGTAAATAATAATATATAAAGGACAAAGTCCAAAATATATAAATCAAAAATTTAAAAATAAAAGTTTATCAATATGATCAATCTGCATGACAAAGGAGACAATAATTTTTGGGGCCACTAGCAATTTTAACGACCCGTAATAGTATCACACACACAAAAAAAAAAAGAAAACAATTTATTATTATATATAGCCTAAAGATTTTTTATAAACCTAAACGGAGTCAAGAAATGTGAAAAAAATGAGTTGTTTTGATATTCATGTTCAGATCATTGATTCTGGTAATGTAATATTTAAAAAAAATTGTCTTTTTAAAATTAATTTAAAAAAAGATGTGCCAGCTCGGAAAAAATCGACTCGAGTTGAAATTCAGGTAACTCGATTTTGGACTCGTGTTACGCAATTCAAATTAGCTGAACAAAGCTGTGTCAAGTTGTCACAAATTATATATATATATATATATATATATATATATATATATATATATATATATATATATATATATATATATATATATTATTTTTGTTATCCTTACATAAACAGTTTAAAACATCTTACTTCCTCACTATTTATCATTGTGTATTTATGTTGTGTACATAGATAAGCATGTTAATTCACAGTCATTTTATTATGGTATATATTTAAGTACTTACTAATCAACCAAAACATATTAAAACAAAGTATTGACACCACTCCTGTCTGTCTATCTCAATCAATCATCAAAGTTCAAAAACTTTATTAAACTAAGTTTGTATAAAAAGGGTTATTAAGAAATTTATGGATGATAATAAAAAGAGTTACATTTTATTTTGTTTTTTGTATGTAATACAACTAGTTAAAACATATTTCTTACCATGTGTTGGTAATATTATTAATATAAATGGACATATTATTATCCCTTAGTCATCTTTAATCATATTACTTTAATGGTATTTGGAATGTACACTTACAATCAATCAATACATGTCAAAAATAGAATCAATATGACACATTTTAATTCTTTGGTCACGTCAAAATATGGAATGCCGTATACGTGTGTTTCGCAATAACGAACAGTTTTTTTGTCTTTTGGCGACAAATAATTGAAAGGATAACTTGGCCGAAACAAATAATGATCGATAAACACATAATTTTTATTAGATAGTTTTACGTCTAGAATAGCCATTTCTCTACATTGAAAATGTTTATGAGGATATGTAATGTAAAATCCGTCTATGTCGATGATGTATCTAATATTTATTAGATTTTGTGTCGTTTGAACCTAAAAGTTAAAAGTATTTACACGTGACTAAAAATATGTTTGTTCCAACAAACTTCACATAACAATGCTTCGTTACTTCCCATCATCTCATCTCTTCCTTCTGCTCTTGTCTTCCTGTAATTTAAGTAAACAGAATCACGTTCACTAATGATCAACTAATGACTGTCATTGTTAAAAAAGTATTTTTAACTTTTTCACTTTCCGCTATTGTCTTTGTATTTAGGCCTAGGATCTGTATCCAAATTGCATATTACAGGGTGTCCCAAAAATATCACCTCAGAGTGACATGGAAGATAGGTTAGCCTTAGGTCTTGCAGATGAAAAAAATTACCTTGGTAAAAGTATTTTAGTTTTTGAGATATCGTCCATTGTTTTATTTTTTTAAAAATCTCTGCTTTAAGTTAGCGTTCCTACCGTTGTTGTTAGAAATACCTCGAAAGTTGTTGGTTTTTATATTTATGCGGTGAAAATAAATTTGTCCCAAAATCTAATGTATTTTTTAATAAAAAAAAATGATTCGTATTACTTTTTTACCTTTGAACAAATTGAGCTCAAAATTTGATGACCTACCGTGAAAAAAAAATGTACTGACGTAAACTGGCAAATAATTTGCAAAACTGCTCCAATTACTGCAGATTCAGAAAAGGTATAACACTTACATCAATTGTTTAAAAACATGTCGAAATTATCATTTTTATCATTAAAGGTAACGCTAATTGATATTATTGGCAATAATTATTGGCTTAGTTATGGGATATTGCCAAAAAAATGGAATTTTTAACTAATGTATTTATTAAAGCAGATGCTCGAATTGTTTCCCTCTAGTTCGAATACATAATCTACATCTTCTGATAAAATTATATTTTAATCTTCTTAAACCTATTTGCGATATCTCTTGAGTCGCTATGTTTATTCGGTTACGGAGTTCCCCTTCGTTGTGGATTGGTTTAAGGTACACTTTATCCTTGAGACAACCCCAATAAAAAAAATCCAAAGGATTTAATTCAGGGGATCTAGGGGGCCATAAGATTGGCCCCAATCGCCCAATCCACTTTCTTGGGAACCTGTCGTCAAGATAGGCTCGAACGTCTCGAGCGCAATGTGCTGGGCAACCGTCGTTTTAGTACCACATCGTTGCCCGTGTTTGTAGTGGCACATCCTCTGGGAGCGTTGGCAATTGGTGTTGAAGAAATGCCAAATAGTTTTTACCATTTAATGTAGGAGGTAGCTCTACTGATCCTAATACACATTCCCTGACAAAGTTTCAATTTCAAGTCGCAGTCTTCATATGGGCGTCCTTTGGTCCACAAAGACTTCTATTTTGTTTAATTTGGTTTTATATTCAGAAAGAGTGTAAGTAATGTTAATTGTTTTGCACTTATAATACTTCCATAACATATTTTTTTGTAATAAAAGGTACCTATAATTTATTTTCATCTCATCTTTCAGTGTAAAATAATGGCTCCACATACGGGTTCGGCTACTCCTGAACAAATTGATGCACTCCTCAATTTCCTGAACGAGCATAGGGATCTTGCTTGCGGGACATTGAGGAGTCTAGAAGGAAAAGTCCAGGCGAAGAGGCTGTGGGATGAATTGTGCAATACGCTCAATTCCATGAGCGGTTGCACAAAGACAGTTCAGCAGTGGCAAAAGGTAATTCGTAGTAATATGATTAAATGCTTAAGCTATTTATCAGTGAAAAGTGAGTGACAAAGATTTAATATTTACTTTTATTTTGGATAGGTATGGTTTGATAGAAAACATCTGGCCAAAAAGCCGCTGCTGATTCCCAGAGGTGGGCTTCAATGACTGGAGGTGGTCCATCGGTGGCACCCCAACTCTCCCATTCGGAATTAAAAGTCTTATCCATAATGGGAGATGGGTTCGGTGACCGCCAAATTGGAGCCAGAGTGCCAGCTTTCACTGAAGTAAGTACCTCATCATTCTTTGGTTTCCCTATTTCTAAACTTTGATATGTTCAAATATTTATCTTAATGATATATAATTTTTATTTACAAAATTATTTTTCTATGTGAGTATGCTACTTTTTTTAACCCATAAGGTAAAAATACAATACAATTTGTATTGTGGTAGACATTAAAAATTAATACTTCACTTAAACATTAAGCATTCAATCTTTTATATTCATTTCAGACGAATGAATCCAGACCATCAACCTACAGTCAAGGAAGCCAACTGCAGCAGCAGAGCCTGGACTTGCATGTAGAAGTTGAGGAGTACGCCGACCCAAGCAAAGAAAGCCAGCAGGTCTACTCTAATTCAACGAAAAACGAAATTTCGATCGAAATTGATACACAAGGTATGTATGGATGTATTTGATACATGAAGGTCTTACCACTAAACTACAGTCGAGATTAAAATTACAAGAAAAATATTGTTTGTCACAAAAAATATACTTATTGATTAAGTATTTACTGCAATGTAACATATTGGAATGTTGTTTTGCAGCCTCACAATCTGCACTTCCCAGAAGAATACGATCTGCTGCTGGCTCCGATGTCAGAAGCAGATTGTACCAGTATGAAGATGGACGTGCAGAGAGAGAGACAGTGAGGAACACCGAGCTCGCAGGCATCAGGGCTGCCTTGGAAGAGTTGCATGACATAGGGCGAGATTATTTAGAGTTTTTAAGGCAAAATAGGCGTTAGGTTTTAAATAAATTTATTTTAGAATACTATTGTTTCTTTTTACTATTTTTGAGACTATTTGTACTTTCAGATTAAGAAAGCTAAAATAAGAACTTTATTATTACTGATAGTTGATTATCATGGCCATAATTCGATATAATATAAAGATACTGTTAAGTATTTAAAATCATAGAAGTTATTATTTTCTCTGTATGTGACAAAATATGTGCAATGTCATAGGTAAAGATTAAGTAAATATTTGTTGCCATTTTATGAACATCTAGGTAGGTAGGATAATGATAAGTAGGTGAAAAAATAAAACAGAACTAATTTTATGCCTAAAAATATTTTAATCTAGGCTGTTACAAGCACTTGTGAATGTCAAAGAAGCTACGCCATCGGTTCTCAAACCCTAAGCGGGAGACCTTGTAACGAGAAGAACCAGCAAGAAACTCGTTAAGGGCTGATTTTTTTCTCCTTGTATATTTCATACAGAGTCATCAAATTTGTAAAATGACCTTTAAGGTAATGTAATTTTCCATCACAAAAATTAACAAAAGTTTACATACAATGGGTAGGTATTGAAATTAATTATCTACACATCAGATAGGTAAGAGCAAATAACTTTCAACTAGTTGAGAAATAACTGTCTACTAGGTACCTACTCGAAAATTCATACCCAAATAGATAATGATGTACAATATGCATTATTAACTAAATTCATTAGACATAAAAGTTAACATTAAAAAAAACGCATTGCTTAAAATTATAACAAAATAAGAAGAAGTGTATGTTTTAGGTAAGAAGTGAGTGCCATACATTTCAGTAATATTAATTCCTAATCCTATAATATTATAAATGAGAAAGTATGGATTTTGATTGTTACTTAATCACAAATAAATGGCTTAAATGTGGCTGATATGATGATGATGATGATTATCTCCTAAAACAAAAAAAAGTTTGTAATTGAGTTTATTTTAATCTACTTGCACAATTGTTTGGTTTGAGTTTATCTTACCGGTTCCTTTCTAACATTTGTATTAATGAATTCCTTGCCCTTCGACCTGCCTGTAGAGCTTGAGTAGAAGATGCGGCTGTTTCAAAGGGAACCTGCCTGGTTCTCTCCGATTGGTGTTCCTCTTCAGTCAACTCGGGACCTTCAATACCAGCCCTTATACACATGTTGTGTAAAACACAGCAGGCTAATATAATTTTACCTGCTGTTTCTGGGCAGTAATGGAGTTGCCTAGCTGCCAAAAGACATCTCCATCGACCCTTCAATACACCAAATGTGCGTTCTATGGTGCAGCGTGCACGTTTGTGGAGGTAATTGTACCTTCCCTCTGGAGAGTTCTCAACAGCATTATGTACAGGTGTCATCATATACTCCCTTAGAGCATAACCAGAATCACCTAAAAATTTAAAAATGTAATATTAGTGTAAATTGCATCATCACATTACTTATACATAATGAATATCAAAACTATAAATCAAAACATGCCTAATAGATAAACTGTTTCATCCTGGAGACCCTCCAGGTGGTTTCTTATCTCACATTCCCTCCAAATATAAGCGTCGTGAGTTGCTCCACCATATGAAGCATCAACATTTGTAATTAATAAATCACTGTCACATATCTGAAAAAGAATTTCCATCAATGTAAAATAGGATAAAATGTAAGTAATAAAATAGTGAATGTCATAATAAAAACATTAAAATATTGTTCATAAACTTACAACTTGAGTATTAATCGAATGAAAATGTTTTTGATTAAAATATTGTTCCTCATGCTCCGAAGGCCTCACTATGGCTACATGTGAACAATCAATGCACCCCACCACAGCGGGTAGCCCATATTTATCATAAAATCTACAATAAGGATACAATATTATTATACAATAGTAAATTGTGCAATAAAATTATATTTGTATTTGCATGACTTATTTGCCTAGTCTTGGCACACTTTTTATGTAAATTGTTCATTTAAAATAACAAAATAATATTTTAATTAGGTATTTCACATGTTAATAAGTTTAACGGTCAATACTTGATAGGAAGGTAAGTACTTACTTCCGCTTAATAAGATTCCTTTCATTCCTATTTTGTGGGAATCTTATGTGCTTCCTTAGTATGTGGGGTGCATTAAGTGCAGTTGTTACCTCTTGTAAACAACGGGACACTGTCTGTTGTGCCATGGGCCCATCCATATTTTGTCCCACTGACCCCTGGTAACTTCCTCGGGCATAAAAATTCAAAGCAGTAAGTATCTGAAATACATTAACACAGATTGGGCTTATGAACAGTAAAATGAAAAATTAAAGAGAAGGGAGTGTTTAAACAATTTAAACTTACTTTAAGTGTGGGCTCGATTCCATGTCGTCTTCCCTTTGGAGGCAATAAAGGCACTATGTCCTGGCACAACTCCTCGAATAATTCCCGACTGAGTCTGTAATTTCCGACAAACTCTAGATCGGGAATATTTGAAATATTTAATTGATTACGCAGGGCGCCGGTTCCTTCTACGCTCCGCTCCAATCGTTCTTCACGTAAAGCAGCCGCGATTAAAAGCTGTCTCGTAGCCATTTTAGTTAAATTTTTAACAAAATCGACCAAAACGAAAATAAAAAGTTAACACTTTTGGTTTCGTCAATTTGAGGTTAAAATTACGAACAAGTATCTGTCAAACTTCAATTTTCGTTCGTAACTTTAGTGCAATAGAGTAAGCTTAGAGAATTTAAACGTCAAACTAATTTCGTTTCAACGAAGTTTCGAATCGAATGGAACCATGGTAGGAATTGAGCGAAATTTCGATCGAAATTTCGTTTTTCGTTGAATTAGAGTAGACCTACTGGTTGGGTTCTATAAATATATAATTTTAAATGAAAATGAAAAGATATATATACATAAATATCAATAACATAAAATAAATATAAAAATACATAAATAAATAAGATCCAACCAGATGGGAGCCCTCGGCAGGGGAGACCAAACGGCCGAGGGTTAGGGGGAAAGGGAAAGAAACCGGCGGACGATGCGGGCGGTATTGAGAAGCGCCGCCTTCTGCATTTGAGCCCGGAGCGGTCCGTCACGGAGTCCCAGTCGCCTCAGATGACCCGAGAGGCTGGGATTAGCCCATTCGCAGAGACGACTACAGGAATAATTTCGGTCGGCATACCACCCCACATGTCGGTCACCTCGTGAGCCAGGTCCAGATATTTTGTTCGTTTATCCGTTTCGGCTTTCACGAGGTTCTCGTCATACGGAATGGTAATGTCGATCAAAAATATCCTTGACTGTGCCCGGTCCATCAGCACAATATCAGGCTTATTCGCAAGAATAGTCCTGCCTGTGATGATGGCCCGGTCCCAGTAGAGCCTGGCGCGGTCATTTTCGAGCACGGATTCCGGCAAGTACTTGTAATACGGCAATTTTCGGTCCACGAGACCGTATTTCAGAGCGAGCTCCTGGTGTAGAATTCTGGCTACTAGGTTGTGCCTGTGCAAGTACTCAGAGTTAGAAAGCGCCGAACAACCGGAGATGACATGCCTAAGTGACTCCCCGGGATGGCGACAAGCTCGACAGACGTCGACAGTGCCATCCTTTAGGATGTATCTCCGATAGTTGTTGGTCTTAATAACCTGATCCTGTATTGCACAGACAAAACCCTCGGTTTCCCCGAAGAGGTCACCGAAACGTAGCCAGTTGAGGGATGCGGCTGTATCTACGTGAGGCTCATGTAGAGCCCTGTAGTACCTCCCGTGGAGCTCCTTCTCCTTCCATACGGTCTCCCGGTCGGAAATGCTCTGTACTGCCGGGTCTTCCCATTGCTCGTTGGCTAAGGATAGAGGGGTAAGTCCTTTATCACTAGAAATGACGTCATTATAGAATGGATCATCCGATCTCGCCAGGAAGTAATGACGGAGGCTGCACACTTCGCGATTATGCATGGTGAGCGCGCTCAGGAAGCCACGCCCACCATGCTTTCGCGGCAAGTACAGCCTCATTACCGACGATCTCGGATAATGCATCCTATGGGACGTCATTGTAGTGCGGACTTTTCTATCCAGGGCGTTAAGTTCAGTCTGACTCCACCTGAGTATGCCAAAGGTATACATGAGGACAGGCATGACCCAACCGTTATATGCATGTGTCTTATTCACACCGGACAAAAGACTGTTAAGCACTTTGGTCAAGCGTGCATAAAACACGTCGCAAACTGACTGTTTCATACCAGCCTCATCGATACCGATGTTCTGTGACATACCCAGGTATCGGTATGTTTCAGCCTCGGAAAGGGTCCTTAAGTTGACGGGCATAGATAAGTCTATGCCCTGAGAGTTAGCAACCCTTCCCCTTTCAACATGGAGGACCGCACACTTATCCGTTCCCAGCTCCATTCCAATAGAATTGCTAAATTCACAAGTGATGTTTAGCAATTCCATAAGATGGGAGCGACTGGAGGCGAATAACTTGAGGTCGTCCATATAGAAAAGGTGGGTCACTTTTGTACCTCCTTTCCGAAGCTGAAATCCCCTCCCGGAGACCTCCAGTAAAGTACTGAGAGGGTTCAGGGAGAGGCAAAACCAGATTGGACTCAGACAATCGCCCTGGAAGATACCCCTTCTTATCCTTATGTGGTTCTCCGCAGCCATCATCCGCTCGCCCAGATAGCAAAGGATCGTACTCCATTGCCCCATACACTGCTCGAGGAAGTCTCCAACAGTACAGTCAATTTTATACAGCTGGAGGACTCTCTTCAGCCATGTATGGGGCACCGAGTCGAATGCCTTTCTGTAGTCTATCCAGGCGGCGGAGAAATTCCGACGGTTGCGTTGCACCACTTTGCCAATGACCGCGTCAATGAGGAGTGGTTCCTTGGTTCCACGACCACCGCCCCGGCATCCATTTTGAGCGCGTGACATCACCTGATTTAGCTCCAGGTGACGAGTGATTCTCGCGCTCAAAATGGATGTCAGTGTCTTATATATGGTGGGTAGACACGTGATGGGGCGGTATTTGCTCGGATCTGTGGTATCCTGATCTTTAGGAACCAAATGAGTGATCCCAGTAGTGAAGAGGCTCGGGAGCGATTTCTGATCGAGAGCCTCTTGAAACTGTCGGGCGAGCACAGCGTGACACACTACGAACCCCTTCAGCCAGTAATGATGCAGCCCGTCGAGCCCCGGACTTTTCCAGTTCGGGGCCCTACGGACCGCCTCAGCCACGTCTTCAGGCGTTATGGTGACGGGGTCCATAGGCGTAACACTTGCACTTGGTTCGCCACAACTTCCATCCAAGGGCCCTCGCTGTGGTTTACGGGCTCTGACCACAGGCCACGCCAAAATGCGACAGTGTCAGCCTGATCCGGTCCTGGGCCCGCTCCACATACCTCTGGTCGCTCCAATGATTTATAGAGCCTCTTCTGATCACTCTGGAAGAGACGATTCTGGTTGAACCGCCTTGACCTCTCGCTAAATCGTCGAATCCGCTTCCCCCAAGCAGCGATTTTTTGCTTCAGGTCATCTATGCGCTCCGTTAGTTTTTGCGTGATATCCGGCTGGAACAAACTGATATTTGTCCCAGCAAACGCCATCCTAACGGTGCGCATAATCCTCGGTCTAGTATTACCCGACCTGAAGCTTGTCAGTCTGCCGATAAGGGCCCTTGCCTTTGCGATACGGTCCTCAATTCTTTTTCTCCAGGCTGGGATTGCGCTACTTTTTTGAGTAGCACGTCCAGCCACGGGAAGTTTGGCGCCAATAATACGGCATACTGCCAGTGCGGCGCCAAAAAGAATTGAATCCGTCTCGCAAAGGTCCCGGCTGGCTTCCAAATAGGTTACCAGCATTGGGTTAAGAGCCCGCACGACAGCCCGATTTCGCTTGCTAAGGGATATGCGGGGAAGTCGCGGTCGATTATCGAGAGGCATGCTGCGCGTTTCCAGCATCGACTCTTCCAGTATGCTCCTCATTTTCTCTAGTTCGTGGGAGACTATTCCATCATCGTCCGAATTAGCCACAAATGGAATGTTGACGGCAGCATCCACATATGCAGTTTGTTGCGCATCTAGTGGCGCCGCATTCCCAGCCGCAGCATTTCCATTCGATGAAGGAATAGCCTCACGTCGTAGTCGCTCGAGTTCGGCGTCACCAAATATGTTGGAGCGCAGGATGTACCTAACTCGGTCTGCCAGGTTTTGCTCAGTGACGGATAGAGATGGCTCCAGCTCTGCAAAAAAGCGATGCATCCGAGCCCGATACGCCAAACATCCAGTTTCTTCCCCTTTTGCCCTAAAATACGCCCGCAGTGCGTTTTCATTCATCGATTTAGACCAACGCATGCGACGTGCTCCACCAGCGGCTGGTGCCGCTTGCTGAGTCCGAGAAGACCCAGCCAACACCAAGCCTTCTGGTGGGGATGATGGATGTGGGGGGCTGCTAGGTGGTCTTGCAACACCCCGCGCTCGGCTGGCGGCCCGCATGCTGTCGCGTCCAGCGCCAGCTCCAGACGCGCCCTGGCGACCTCCAGGCAGCGGCCCTTTGCGCACTATCTTTTTCTCCATCATCCATAATATGGGCGTCCATTAACGGGAGACGCCCAGGCCCGGCACCGTATCGTGGACGGCCATAAGCACAAACGGGCCTTTGCACCCTGAATTCTGCCGAGGCACGGCGCTCACACCTCTCGCAAGGCGCTGACTGACTGCGTTGACGTAGCAGTTTTGTCACTTAACTGTTACGTCAGCGGGCGATGGGGTCGCCAATTCCCTACGCCATTTTATTATTATTATTATTATTATTATGGGGTATCTATATAATTTTCTCACCTGGTTGGGTGCTATAAATATATAATTATAAATTAAAATGAAAAGATAAATATACATAAATATCAATAAAATAAAATAAATACAAAAACTACATAAATAAATAAGATCCAACCAGATGGGAGCCCTCGGCAGGGGAGACCAAACGGCCGAGGGTTAGGGGGAAAGGGAAAGAAACCGGCGGACGATGCGGGCGGTATCGAGAAGCACCGCCTTCTGCATTTGAGCCCGGAGCGGTCCGTCACGGAGTCCCAGTCGCCTCAGATGACCCGAGAGGCTGACTGGGATTAGCCCATTCGCAGAGACGACTACAGGAATAATTTCGGTCGGCATACCACCCCACATGTCGGTCACCTCGTGAGCCAGGTCCAGATATTTTGTTCGTTTATCCGTTTCGGCTTTCACGAGGTTCTCTTCATACGGAATGGTAATGTCGATCAAAAATATCCTTGACTGTGCCCGGTCCATCAGCACAATATCAGGCTTATTCGCAAGAATAGTCCTGTCTGTGATGATGGCCCGGTCCCAGTAGAGCCTGGCGCGGTCATTTTCGAGCACGGATTCCGGCAAGTACTTGTAATACGGCAATTTTCGGTCCACGAGACCGTATTTCAGAGCGAGCTCCTGGTGTAGAATTCTGGCTACTAGGTTGTGCCTGTGCAAGTACTCAGAGTTAGAAAGCGCCGAACAACCGGAGATGACATGCCTAAGTGACTCCCCGGGATGGCGACAAGCTCGACAGACGTCGACAGTGCCATCCTTTAGGATGTATCTCCGATAGTTGTTGGTCTTAATAACCTGATCCTGTATTGCACAGACAAAACCCTCGGTTTCCCCGAAGAGGTCACCGAAACGTAGCCAGTTGAGGGATGCGGCTGTATCTACGTGAGGCTCATGTAGAGCCCTGTAGTACCTCCCGTGGAGCTCCTTCTCCTTCCATACGGTCTCCCGGTCGGAAATGCTCTGTACTGCCGGGTCTTCCCATTGCTCGTTGGCTAAGGATAGAGGGGTAAGTCCTTTATCACTAGAAATGACGTCATTATAGAATGGATCATCCGATCTCGCCAGGAAGTAATGACGGAGGCTGCACACTTCGCGATTATGCATGGTGAGCGCGCTCAGGAAGCCACGCCCACCATGCTTTCGCGGCAAGTACAGCCTCATTACCGACGATCTCGGATGATGCATCCTATGGGACGTCATTGTAGTGCGGACTTTTCTATCCAGGGCGTTAAGTTCAGTCTGACTCCACCTGAGTATGCCAAAGGTATACATGAGGACAGGCATGACCCAACCGTTATATGCATGTGTCTTATTCACACCGGACAAAAGACTGTTAAGCACTTTGGTCAAGCGTGCATAAAACACGTCGCAAACTGACTGTTTCATACCAGCCTCATCGATACCGATGTTCTGTGACATACCCAGGTATCGGTATGTTTCAGCCTCGGAAAGGGTTCTTAAGTTGACGGGCATAGATAAGTCTATGCCCTGAGAGTTAGCAACCCTTCCCCTTTCAACATGGAGGACCGCACACTTATCCGTCCCCAGCTCCATTCTAATAGAATTGCTAAATTCACACGTGATGTTTAGCAATTCCATAAGATGGGAGCGACTGGAGGCGAATAATTTGAGGTCATCCATATAGAAAAGGTGGGTCACTTTTGTACCTCCTCTCCGAAGCTGAAATCCCCTCCCGGAGCCCTCCAGTAAAGTACTGAGAGGGTTCAAAGAGAGGCAGAACCAGATTGGACTCAGACAGTCGCCCTGGAATATACCCCTTCTTATCCTTATACGGCTTTCCGCAGCCGTCATCCGCTCGCCTAGATGACAGAGGATCGTACTCCACTGCCCCATACACTGCCCGAGGAAGTCTCGAACTGTACAGTCAATCTTGTACAGCTCGAGGACCCTCTTTAGCCATGTATGGGGCACCGAGTCAAATACCTTTCTGTAATCTATCCAGGCGGCGGAGAAGTTCCGACGGTTGCGTTTCACCACTTTGCCAATGACCGCGTCAATGAGGAGTGGTTCTTTGGTTCCACGACCGCCGCCCCGACATCCATTTTGAGCGCGCGACATCACCTGATTTAAGTCCAGGTGACGAGCGATTCTCGCGCTCAAAATGGATGTTAGTGTCTTGTATATGGTCGGTAGACACGTGATGGGGCGGTATTTGCTCGGGTCTGTGGCACCCTGATCTTTAGGAACCAAATGAGTGATCCCAGTAGTGAAGAGGCTAGGGAGCGACTTCTGGTTGAGAGCCTCTTGAAACTGGCGGGCGAGCACAGCGTGACACACCATGAACCCCTTCAGCCAGTAGTGATGCAGTCCGTCGAGTCCCGGGCTTTTCCAGTTCGGGGCTCTACGGACCGCCTCAGCTACGTCATCCGGCGTTATGATGACGGGGTCCATGGGCGTAATACTCGCACACTGACTCGCCACAACTTCCGTCCAAGGGCCCTCGCTGTGGTTTACGGGCTCTGACCACAGGCCACGCCAAAATGCGACAGTGTTAGCCTGATCCGGTCCTGGGCCCGCTCCACATACCTCTGGTCGCTCCAATGATTTGTAGAGCCTCTTCTGATCACTCTGGAAGAGACGATTCTGGTTGAACCGCCTTGACCTCTCGGTAAATCGGCGAATCCGCTTCCCCCAAGCAGCAATCTTCTGCTTCAGGTCGTCTATGCGCTCCGTTAGTTTCTGCGTGATGTCCGGCTGGGACAAACTGATATTTGTCCCAGCAAACGCCATTCTAACGGTGCGCACAACCCTCGGTCTATTATTACCCGACCTGAAGCTTATCAGTCTGCCGATAAGGGCCCTTGCCTTTGCGATACGGTCCTCAATTCTTTTTCTCCAGGCTGGGATGGCGCTACTTTGTTTAGTAGCGCGTCCAGCCATGGGAAGTTTGGCGCCAATAATACGGCAAGCTACCACTGCGGCGCCAAAAAGAACTGAGTCCGTCTCGCAAAGGTCCTGGCTGGCTTCCAAATAGGTTACCAGCATTGGGTTAAGAGCCCTCACGACAGCCCGATTTCGCTTGCTTAGGGGTATGCGGGGAAGTCGCGGTCGATTTTCGAGAGGCATGCTGCGCGTTTCCAAAATCGCCTCTTCCAATATACTCCTCATTTGCTCTAGTTCGTGGGAGACCATTTCATCATCGTCTGAATCAACCACAACTTATTATTATTATTATTATTATTATTATTATTAATATTGAACCATTAAAGATTCCTGTCCATAAATTGATTTTAAACATGTATTGTGAACGGTCTTCTCTGGTTTCATGGGGGTTTTCTAACTGCCAACTATGAATATTGTGCAGGTTAAGATATCCGTCCCTTCTGCACTGAGACTCATCAGTCCACAAAACTTTATGAAAAAAGTCGGGATCTTGCCTATTTAGTTCCAGCATTCGTCGGCAAAACAGCATTCGTTTTACATAATCACCCTCAAGGAGAGTTTGCACTCTTTAAATGTGGTATGGGTGAAATTGATACCTTTTTTTTAAAATACGATGAACCGATGATTTCGGTATTCCAGTGCGGCTTTGTATCATACGAACCGAAGTCGAGGGATCATCTTCGCGTTCCTGTAGCACGACGTCGTCCTCGATTGTTCGCGGTCTCCCAGATTGAGAACCTCGAGTTCCAGGTATTCTGTCCTCCCTATAGGCAGAATCTAATCGTTCAATCACCTCATACGTCGGATGTCTACGGTCTGGAAACCGTTCCGCGTACAATCTTGCAGCCAACCTTGCGTTTAATGAAACTATGCCTCGAGTAGAAACTTGCCTGGTTTCGCCGTAAATCAAGTACATGTCAGCGTAGGTACTCACGATGTGTAAAGTGACTAACAGCGCCTCTTCGTGGATTTTCCATTATTAGTACTTTCACAACAAAATCAATCAGTTCAACAACAGTCCGAGTAGTAAGCAAATCAAAGTCCAATTAATAAACGCCGAGTAGTCACCACCGAAGTCTGAAGCTACCTGTGCGAGACTGAGATGGTACTGTTCTCCCTCTATTCACAGCTTTCTCGCTCAGTTTATGACCGGAGAACTGGTTTATGGGATGCTAAACACAATAACTAAACAACATTTCTTTTCATTGCCTTTGAAAAAAGAATTCGTTTATTCAATAACATAGTAGAGCTTCCTGCTGAGAGCACTACCCTTAATAATAAAAATGGTAATTTTGACATTTTTTTTAAATAGTTGATATAAGTGTTATACCTTTTCTGAATCAGCAGTAATTGGAGCAGTTTTGCAAATTATTTGCCAGTTTACGTCAGTACATTTTTTTTTCACGGCAGGTCATAAAAGTTGGAGTTCAACTTTTTCAAAGGTAAAAAAGTAACACAAATCAATTTATTTTATTAAAAAATACAATAGATTTTTGGAAAAGTTTACTTTAAACGCATGGAACAACTGTTCGAAAAATAAAAAAAATATAAAATCCAAAAACTTTTAAGGTATTTCTAACGACAACGGTAGAAACACTAACTTAAAGTAGAGATTTTTGAGAAAATAAATCAATTGACGATATCTCAAAAACTAAAATACTTTTACTAAGGTAATTCTTTTTCATCTGCAAGACCTAAGGCTAACCTATCTTCCATATCACTCTGACGTGATATTTTTGGGACACCCAGTATATACGTTGGTACGTGGGGATACATGGGCAGTCTATTAGCAGCATAAACATTTATTCTAGACTGGGGTTGATCTTTTTTTGGGAATCAAATAAAATTTATGATTAATTTAAAATTTTATTTTCAAGCAATAACCACTTGTAAAAACCTACACTTCATCGCAAGAGCAATGTAAAATTTGTGATAATTTTTTTGCAAATATATGATTATTACGCACATAACGTTTGTTTAAATTTACGACATTTACCAAATCATTGTATTTTGGACATTTGTATTCTTCAATATTAAAAATCCTATCATTCGTCGTCAACGTTTTTAAAAATTGTTTTTCTGCTGAACCACCTTTGAATGCGATCAGTTTGTTTTCGCACAAATTTATAATGTACCAATTTGATCAAAACTACTTTTACGGATTTTATCGCGTTTATTTTTACTTTTTATTTTTAATTCCCGACGTTTCGGGCGCTTTCCAGCACCCATGGTCACGGGGGACTGAGATGACTGACGTCCCGATGTCATTGTTAAACCCGGAGTACCTTCAGCTTTTTTAATTATTGTGTATGGTAAAAATGAAATCGAGTGCAGGAAAGAGGTTCATCAAGCCCAAATGGCAAATGAAGAAAGGAAAGCCTGAAACTTGGACCTCGATGAGACCTTAATTAAATTAAAAATTGAATATTATAAAAAAAAAAAAAACTTCTAGTTCTTGAAAATAAATAATTTAAAATTAAAATGTGGAGCTTACTTACTCATACCCTTAATTAGCTAAAATGCCTATCGATAAATGCTCGTAGAAGAGCATTATTGGAGTCTCTTCCTCTGGCCTCACCAATTTGAGGTAGAAGTTCAGCATCTACAATTGTATTGAGTTCATAATGATCTGAAAATTATATTATTATTATTATGAAAAGAAATATTATATTTATGAATGACTAAAATTATTTGTGTGCAAATTACCTGGCACCGAATCCTGTTGTCCTATTGCAATATTGTGCAACACTGCAAAAGCCACAATTGTAGGTTTCACATTTTTCATGTGTACTGTCATGCCATACAACAGACTTTGAAACCACTGCTTCCACACTCCAAAGCAACGTTCAACACAGTTGCGAGTGGCAATTTGTGCTCGATTATATTTTTCTTCACGCTCATTTTGTGGTCTTAGTATAGGTGTGAATAGATATGGCTTTAATCGGTAGCCTGAATCTCCTAAGAGTCTCCCTCTAAACTCTCTTCTTTCAAAGCGCTCTTTAAGAGTCGATTCGTTAAAGATACGGGAATCATGGGTACTGCCTCGCCATCTGGCAACGATGTCTCTGATATACAGCTTAGCATCGCAAACCACCTGCATTAAAAATTTAAAAAAATATGTGAGCACAGTTATGTATGTAGGTAAAATAAATACATACATACATTTATATATACACATATATATATGTATATAAGTAATATACCACCTGGCAAAGAACTGCATTGTATTATTATATGAACTTGTACATTCAATGAATAAAATCCTTTTCGGTTTATATAGTACTGAGCTGCATCACCACCAGATTTCTTTATTTTTATGTGAGTACAATCAATGCAACCCAACACAGAAGGGAAATTTCTTATCTCTAAGAATTCCCTTACAACCCTTTGCTCTTCTGTCAGAGACTGTGGCATTTTTATGTACGTCTCAGAGTGACGAGCAATCGCGCGAGCTACTCTGGCACAAATACGACTCACAGTTGGTTGTGTCAACCCATGAAGGTCTCCCCCATCATCTTGAACCTAAAACGGATAGGTACAAAACCGTTTACACACTCATTTAAGGTATTATTACTTGTATACTACGAGTTGAGACTTACTTCACGACGTCCCCAACATCTAATGGCAGTTAACACCTGCAATTCTGGTGATGTACCACAACCCCTTGGGTCCAGTTGTAAATCCTGCCTTACAAGATCAATTATAAAAGATGCCGTATGTTTATTGAAGCGGTATCGCTTTTTGAACTCTACATCGGGCAAAGAAAACGGATTATATCTCTTCTGGTAAACCTTACGACGACGATGCGGAGCATTTCCTAGTTGCTCCATAGCTTCTAAAGCTTGCAGAGCTTGCATATCGACACTTTTTAGTAATCAAAATCCACAAAAAACAATTTCACCAACAATAACTTAAACGACTTAAACAAACAGCTGTTCGTTGCTCGCACACAAGTCGGCCATATTTTTCTTTATTACAGGTTTATAGTAGGGTGGACCCTTCTATAACTTATGAAGCCGTTATAGAACACTTATAATGCGTTTTAGAGTTATTAAAGGTTTATGAATAATGTTTTACGGGTTCCTCCTTATAACAAGGTAATAAACCTATTTTAACTTTTTATGAATAAGACTGTTTGTATTTAGGCCTAGGATCTGTATCCAAATTGCATATTATATACGTTGGTACGTGGGGATACATGGGCAGTCTATTAGCAGCATAAACATTTATTCTAGACTGGGGTGAATCTTTTTTTGGGAATCTAATAAAATTTATGATTAATTTAAATTTTTATTTTCAAGCAATAACCACTTGAAAAAACGTACACTTCATCACAAGAGCAATGTAAAATTTGTGATAATTTTCTTGCAAATATATGATTATTACGCACATAACGTTTGTTTAAATTTACGACATTTACCAAATCATTGTATTTTGGACATTTGTATTCTTCAATATTAAAAATTCTATCATTCGTCGCCAACGTTTTTAAAAATTGTTTTTCTGCTGAACCACCTTTGAATGCGATCAGTTTGTTTTCGCACAAATTTATAATGTACCAATTTAATATGGGAATGATGTTCTCTTGTTTGTAGGCACACTTTAATTCTTCGGTCACGTCAAAACATGGAATACCGTGCACGTGTATTTCGCAATAACGAACAGTTTACTTGTCTTTTGGCGACAAATAATTGAAAGGATAACTTGGCCGAAACAAATAATGATCGATGAACACATAATTTTTATTAGATAGTTTTACGTCTAGAATAGCCATTTCTCTACATTGAAAATGTTTATGAGGTTATGTAATTTAAAATCCGTCCATGTCGATGATGTGTCTAATATTTTTTAGATTTTGTGTCATTTTGAACCAAAAAGTTCAAAGTATTTACACGTGACTAAAAATATGTTTGTTCCAACAAACTTCACATAACAATGCTTCATTACTTCCCATCATCTCATCTCTTCCTTTTGCTCTTGTCTTCATGTAATTTAAGTAAACAGAATCACATTCACTAATGATCAGCTAATGAATGTCATTGTTAAAAAAGTATTTTTTAACTTTTTCACTTTCCGCTATTGTCTTTGTATTTAGGCCTAGGATCTGTATCCAAATTGCATATTATATACGTTGGTACGCGGGGATACATGAGCAGTCTATTAGCAGCATAAACATTATACTCTAGACTGGGGTGAATCTTTTTTTGGGAAATCAAACAAAATTTATGATTAATTTAAAATGTTATTTTCAAGCAATAACCACTTGTAAAAAACCCACACTTCATCACAAGAACAATGTAAAATTTGTGATAATTTTTTTTGCAAATATATGATTATTACACACATAACGTTTGTTTAAATTTACGACATTTACCAAATCATTGTATTTTGGACATTTTTATTCTTCAATATTAAAAATTCTATCATTCGTCGTCAACGTTTTTAATAATTGTTTTTCTGCTGAACCACCATTGAATGCGATCACTTCGTCTTTGCACAAATTTCTAATGTACCAATTTAATATGGGAATGATGTTCTCTTGTTTGTAAGCACATTTTAATTCTTCGGTCACGTCACAATATGGAGTGCCGTATACGTGTGTTTCGCAATAACGAAGAGTTTTTTTGTCTTTTGGTGACAAATAATTGAAAGGATAATTTGGCCGAAACAAATAGTGATCGATAAACACATAATTTTTATTAGATAGTTTTACGTCTAGAATAGCCATTTCTCTACATTGAAAATGTTTATGAGGATATGTAATGTAAAATCCGTCCATGTCGATGATGTGTCTAATATTTTTTTTGGTTTTTGTGTCATTTTGAACCAAAAAGTTCAAAGTATTTAAACGTGACTAAAAATATATTTTTTCCAACAAACTTCACATAACAATGCTTCATTACTTCCCATCATCTCATCTCTTCCTTCTGCCCTTGTCTTCCTGTAATTTAAGTAAACAGAATCACATTCACTAATGATCAACTAATGACTGTCATTGTTAAAAAAGTATTTTTAACTTTTTCACTTTTCGCTATTGTCTTTGTATTTAGGCCTAGGATCTGTATCCAAATTGCATATTATATACGTTGGTACGTGGGGATACATGGGCAGTCTATTAGCAGCATAAACATTTATTCTAGACTGGGGTGAATCTTTTTTTGGGAATCAAATAAAATTTATGATTAATTTAAAATTTTATTTTCAAGCAATATCCACTTGTAAAAAACCCACACTTCATCACAAGACAAATGTAAAATTTGTGATAATTTTTTTGCAAATATATGATTATTACGCACATAACGTTTGTTTAAATTTACGACATTTACCAAATCATTGTATTTTGGACATTTGTATTCTTCAATATTAAAAATTCTATCATTCGTCGTCAACGTTTTTAAAAAATTTTTTTCTGCTGAACCACCATTGAATGCGATCACTTCGTCTTTGCACAAATTTCTAATGTACCAATTTAATATGGGAATGATGTTCTCTTGTTTGTAAGCACATTTTAATTCTTCGGTCACGTCATAATATGGAGTGCCGTATACGTGTGTTTCGCAATAACGAAGAGTTTTTTTGTCTTTTGGTGACAAATAATTGAAAGGATAATTTGGCCGAAACAAATAGTGATCGATAAACACATAATTTTTATTAGATAGTTTTACGTCTAGAATAGCCATTTCTCTACATTGAAAATGTTTATGAGGATATGTAATGTAAAATCCGTCCATGTCGATGATGTGTCTAATATTTTTTTTGGTTTTCGTGTCGTTTTGAACCTAAAAGTTAAAAGTATTTACACGTGACTAAAAATATATTTTTTCCAACAAACTTCACATAACAATGCTTCATTACTTCCCATCATCTCATATATTCCTTCTGCTCTTGTCTTCCTGTAATTTAAGTAAACAGAATCACATTCACTTATGATCAACTAATGACTGTCATTGTTAAAAAAGTATTTTTAACTTTTTCACTTTCCGCTATTGTCTTTGTATTTAGGCCTAGGATCTGTATCCAAATTGCATATTATATACGTTGGTACGTGGGGATACATGGGCAGTCTATTAGCAGCATAAACATTTATTCTAGACTGGGGTGAATCTTTTTTTGGGAAATCAAACAAAATTTATGATTAATTTAAAATTTTATTTTCAAGCAATAACCACTTGTAAAAACCTACACTTCATCACAAGAGCAATGTAAAATTTGTGATAATTTTTTTGCAAATATATGATTATTACGCACATAACGTTTGTTTAAATTTACGACATTTACCAAATCATTGTATTTTGGACATTTGTATTCTTCAATATTAAAAATTCTATCATTCGTCGTCAACGTTTTTAAAAATTGTTTTTCTGCTGAATCACCTTTGAATGCGATCAGTTTGTTTTCGCACAAATTTATAATGTACCAATTTAATATGGGAATGATGTTCTCTTGTTTGTAGGCACATTTTAATTCTTCGGTCACGTCAAAACATGGAATACCGTGCACGTGTATTTCGCAATAACGAACAGTTTACTTGTCTTTTGGCGACAAATAATTGAAAGGATAACTTGGCCGAAACAAATAATGATCGATGAACACATAATTTTTATTAGGTAGTTTTACGTCTAGAATAGCCATTTCTCTACATTGAAAATGTTTATGAGGTTATGTAATTTAAAATCCGTCCATGTCGATGATGTGTCTAATATTTTTTAGATTTTGTGTCATTTTGAACCAAAAAGTTTAAAGTATTTACACGTGACTAAAAATATGTTTGTTCCAACAAACTTCACATAACAATGCTTCATTACTTCCCATCATCTCATCTCTTCCTTTTGCTCTTGTCTTCATGTAATTTAAGTAAACAGAATCACTTTCACTAATGATCAGCTAATGACTGTCATTGTTAAAAAAGTATTTTTTAACTTTTTCACTTTCCGCTATTGTCTTTGTATTTAGGCCTAGGATCTGTATCCAAATTGCATATTATATACGTTGGTACGCGGGGATACATGAGCAGTCTATTAGCAGCATAAACGTGATATTCTAGACTGGGGTGAATCTTTTTTTGGGAAATCAAACAAAATTTATGATTAATTTAAAATGTTATTTTCAAGCAATAACCACTTGTAAAAAACCCACACTTCATCACAAGAACAATGTAAAATTTGTGATAATTTTTTTTGCAAATATATGATTATTACACACATAACGTTTGTTTAAATTTACGACATTTACCAAATCATTGTATTTTGGACATTTGTATTCTTCAATATTAAAAATTCTATCATTCGTCGTCAACGTTTTTAAAAAATTGTTTTTCTGCTGAACCACCATTGAATGCGATCACTTCGTCTTTGCACAAATTTCTAATGTACCAATTTAATATGGGAATGATGTTCTCTTGTTTGTAAGCACATTTTAATTCTTCGGTCACGTCATAATATGGAGTGCCGTATACGTGTGTTTCGCAATAACGAACAGTTTTTTTTGTCTTTTGGCGACAAATAATTGAAAGGATAACTTGGCCGAAACAAATAGTGATCGATAAACACATAATTTTTATTAGATAGTTTTACGTCTAGAATAGCCATTTCTCTACAGTGAAAATGTTTATGAGGATATGTAATGTAAAATCCGTCCATGTCGATGATGTGTCTAATATTTTTTTTGGTTTTTGTGTCATTTTGAACCAAAAAGTTCAAAGTATTTAAACGTGACTAAAAATATATTTTTTCCAACAAACTTCACATAACAATGCTTCATTACTTCCCATCATCTCATATCTTCCTTCTGCTCTTGTCTTCCTGTAATTTAAGTAAACAGAATCACATTCACTAATGATCAGCTAATGACTATCATCGTTAAAAAAATATTTTTTAACTTTTTCACTTTCCGCTATTGTCTTTGTATTTAGGACTAGGATCTGTACCCAAATTGCATATTATATACGTTGGTACGTGGGTATACATGAGCAGTCTATTAGCAGCATAAACGTTATATTCTAGACTGGGGTGAATCTTTTTAGGGAAATCAAACAAAATTAATGATTAATTTAAAGTGTTATTTTCAAGCAATAACCACTTGTGAAAAACCCACACTTCATCACAAGAACAATGTAAAATTTGTGATAATTTTTTTTGCAAATATATGATTATTACACACATAACGTTTGTTTAAATTTACGACATTTACCAAATCATTGTATTTTGGACATTTGTATTCTTCAATATTAAAAATTCTATCATTCGTCGTCAACGTTTTTAAAAAATTGTTTTTCTGCTGAACCACCATTGAATGCGATCACTTCGTCTTTGCACAAATTTCTAATGTACCAATTTAATATGGGAATGATGTTCTCTTGTTTGTAAGCACATTTTAATTCTTCGGTCACGTCATAATATGGAGTGCCGTATACGTGTGTTTCGCAATAACGAAGAGGTTTTTTGTCTTTTGGCGACTAATAATTGAAAGGATAACTTGGCCGAAACAAATAGTGATCGATAAACACATAATTTTTATTAGATAGTTTTACGTCTAGAATAGCCATTTCTCTACATTGAAAATGTTTATGAGGATATGTAATGTAAAATCCGTCCATGTCGATGATGTGTCTAATATTTTTTTTGGTTTTTGTGTCATTTTGAACCAAAAAGTTCAAAGTATTTAAACGTGACTAAAAATATATTTTTTCCAACAAACTTCACATAACAATGCTTCATTACTTCCCATCATCTCATATCTTCCTTCTGCTCTTGTCTTCCTGTAATTTAAGTAAACAGAATCACATTCACTAATGATCAGCTAATGACTGTCATTGCTAAAAAAGTTTTTTTTAACTTTTTCACTTTCCGCTATTGTCTTTCTATTTAGGACTAGGATCTGTATCCCAATTACATATTATATACGTTGGTACGTGGGTATACATGAGCAGTCTATTAGCAGCATAAACGTTATATTCTAGACTGGGGTTAATCTTTTTAGGGAAATCAAACAAAATTTATGATTAATTTGAAATTTTATTTTCAAGCAATATCCACTTGTAAAAAACCCACACTTCATCACAAGAACAACGTAAAATTTGTGATTATTTTTTTTTTTGCAAATATATGATTATTATAAACATAACGTTTGTTTAAATTTATGACATTTACCAAATCATTGTATTTTGGACATTTGTATTCTTCAATATTAAAAATTCTATCATTCGTCGTCAACATTTAAAGAAAATTTTTTTCTGCTGAACCACCTTTGTATGCGATCACTTCGTCTTTGCACGAATTTCTAATGTACCAATTTAATATGTGAATGATGTTCTCTTGTTTGTAGGCACATTTTAATTCTTTGGTCACGTCAAAATATGGAATGCCGTATACGTGTGTGTCGCAGTAACGAACAGTTTTTTTGTCTTTTGGCGACAAATAATTAAAAGGATAACTTAATTACTTCCCATCATCTCATATCTTCCTTCTGCTCTTGTCTTCCTGTAATTTAAGTAAACAGAATCCCATTCACTAATGATCAGCTAATGACTGTCATCGTTAAAAAAATATTTTTTAACTTTTTCACTTTCCGCTATTGTCTTTGTATTTAGGACTAGGATCTGTACCCAAATTGCAATTATATACGTTGGTACGTGGGTATACATGAGCATTCTATTAGCAGCATAAACGTTATATTCTAGACTGGAGTGAATCTTTTTCATCATCATCATTATCATTACAGCCCTTCACAAGTCCACTGCTGAACATGGGCCTCCCCTAAGTAATGCCACAAAGCACGGTCCTGAGCCACCTGCTTAAATCGACTTCCTGCATATCTTACCAGGTCGTCACTCCATTTAGTGGGGGGTCGCCCTACACTACGCCTACCGGTACGAGGCTGCCACTCAAGAACCCTACTTCGCCATCGGTTATCGGTTCTTCGAGCTATATGGCTGGCCCATTGCCACTTCAGCTTGTGGCTGATGGCGAATTAAACCACACATATACGGTTAATAGTTTATTACAACCAGTGTTGAAGGAGACGTATAACAATAAATCAAACAAACAATAATCGTATCGCGTAGTCGTGAACGGGGCGCAAGACGGGCAGCCTCTCGGCGTCGCGTAGCTAAACCGACTGACCGGCTGGAGAAAACCGAGTGCCCCTTGTAGCTGCGTTCGCGCCGCCGACTGTTTACGATAACGCCCGAGGCGGAGCGCGTCGTTTCTCCACATCAGCCCCCCCGGAGAACTTATGGTCGATAGGAATTAGTGAACCTCACTCTTCTGCCAGATCTGGTGGTGTAGGGGAGAGGTTATTCTGCTGGACTCAGCTTACTCCTCTGCGAGCTCTCTGGTGTCTCGGTAAGCAGGTAAGCAGGCTTAAGTCTGTCAATGGAAACAGTTGTGATTTTACCATTAAGATCAATTTTAAATGTTTTATCACCACGTTTTACCACTCTAAAAGTTCCAGCGTAAGGTGGCTGTAAAGCTTTTTTTATGGTGTCGTGTCTTAGAAATACGTGTGATGATTTACGTAGGTCTTTGTGTACGAAAACTTTTGTTGAACCATGTCGTGTTACCTTTGTCGGCTTTAAGTTTTGAATATAGTATCGTAATCGTGATAGGAAGTCATTATAATCTACGACTGCTGTGGAAGTAGAGTCGAAAAAAATCGCCTGGTAGTCTTATAGCTTCGCCATATACAAGCTCCGCCGACGAGGATGCGATATCTTCTTTCCATGAACTCCGTATTCCGAGTAGAATTAACTTTGCTCAGCATGACACATGATGGCTGCTTTCAGCTGCCGGTGAAACCGCTCTACGAGTCCGTTTGCTGCCGGGTGATAAGCAGTGGTGGTGATGTGATGTGTGCCTGTTAATTTGGAAAGTTCTTTAAAAAGGTAACACTCAAATTGCCTGCCTCTATCCGTAGTTATTTTCAGCGGGCACCCAAATCGTGATATCCAATCTCTGACGAATGCATTGGCTACTGTTTCACCTTTTATGTCTTCGAGTGGTATCACTTCAGGCCATCGTGTAAACAGGTCAACAACGGTTAAGCAATAGCGATATCCTTTGGAGATATGCAGAGGTCCGATAAGGTCCACATGCACGTGAGCGAATCTGCTGGTTGGTGAAATAAAAGCATGTACTGGAGATCGTGTATGCCGTGCTACCTTTGAGAGTTGGCAATCAACACAGGTACGTGCCCATTGTCGACAGTCTTTTCGAATATTAGGCCCTACGTATCTTGCTGTCATCAGCTTAATCATGACTCTCGCACTTGGGTGACTCAGGCCGTGAATCGTATCGAATGCTTGTCGTCGTAACGTTTTAGGTAAGTATAACCGTGGGGGCGTACCTGATACATCATAGTAGAGTTTCATTCCGGTGCCAGATAGGTCTAACTGCCTAAGCTTCAAGGATGTATGATGGCGAAGATGCGGAAGTTCGTCGTCTGTCTCCTGTGCTGCATATACATCCTCTAAGTTGACTGCACTGCTTATGATGTCTACTCGAGATAAGGCATCTGCAACGACGTTGTTCTCTCCTGAAATGTAGCGAATGTCGGTTGTAAATTGGGCGATATAATCTAGGTATCGAAATTGCCTAGGTGAGCAGTTGTTCGAATTTTTCTTAAAGGCGGAGATGATGGGTTTATGATCGGTAAACACAGTGAATGAAGTTCGACCATATACCTAAAATATTTTATACTCTCGTATATTTTAGCAACTCTCTATCGTAGGGGCTGTATTTACATTGAGCGTTGTTCAGTTTCTTTGAGAAAAATCCTAGAGGAATCCATTCTGCACCAGATTTCTGTTGCCTATAGCACTGTCGGAGACATCGGTGACTATGGCTAAGCGTGCTCGTGGGTTAGGGTGTGCTAACAGAGTCGCTTTAACTATGCTTTCTTTACTTTCTTCAAATGATTTTTCTAGTTCGGTTGTCCAATTGATTGATGTGGTGGCCTTCAGAGACGTCCCTGAGAGGAGGCAATTTAAAGGTGCCTGTACTCTAGCTGCGTTAGGTACAAATCGGCGGTAGAAGTTCAACATGCCAAGATATCTGCGGAGTTCTTTTATGTTCTTCGGAAGTGGATAATTCAAAATGGCACTGACCTTATCTGGTGTTGACTTCGTTCCTTCGGCGGTTACAATAAAGCCCAAGAACTCCACTTCAGGTGCTCCAAAAATTGATTTGGAGCTGTTGATTAGCACACCATATTCCTTGAGGCGCTCGAAGACAGATCGTAAGTGTCGCTCGTGATCTTCTGTGTTTTTAGATGCTACTAAAATGTCATCAAGATAAGGAAATGCAAAATCACAACCTCTTAGAATTTCGTCCATAAAACGTTGGAATGTTTGTGCCGAATTGCACATCCCAAAGCCCATGTAAGGAAACTCGAACAGACCGAACGGAGTTGCAATGGCAGTTTTAGGTACATCCTCAGGTGCTACTGGTATTTGGTTATAAGCACGTACCAGATCTATTTTGCTGAAGATGGTGCAGCCAAAGAGATTGTGTGAGAAATCTCCGATGTGTCGAATTGGATAGCGGTCGGGTATCGTGCGTGCATTTAACGCCCGATAGTCACCGCATGGACGCCACGTGTTGTCCTTCTTTGGGATGAGATGCAGAAGTGACGAGCACGAGCTGTCGGAGGGTCTAGCAATACCTAATCTTACCATCTCTTCAAACTCTTCTTTTGCGATGCGCAGACGGTCAGGTGCTAGTCGGCGTGGACGGCAGGTGACAGGTGGTCCAGACGTGGTGCGGATGTAGTGCACGGTGTTGTGTTTCACCTCACGCGCAGCGTGACAGCCTGCTGGGCGCTTGATCTCCGGGTACTGTGTTAGCAGATCATAGAAGCGTGAAATGCCTGTAAATGTTTTGATTTGGTATAAAACGGGTAATGCAACAGGAGATGCTTTAGCGACGAGAGAGGTTGTATTGTCTATTAACTTATGGTGCCTAGCATCCACAAGTAAATTATAAAACGATAAAAAGTCTATTCCTATAATTGGTTTCGTAACATTAGCTATTACAAAACGCCAATTAAAAGCACGGCGTAGTCCGAAGTCCAGCACTAAATTCACCCAGCCGTAAGTAGCAATGGTAGACCCATTTGCTGCAAAAAGTTCATAGTTAGTCTTTAAAAGGCGCTTACTGCGTAGCATGCCAAGCGGATATACACACAGATCTGACCCGGTGTCCACTAAATAACACACTTTCGTCTTAATGTCCGGAACAAACAAGCGGCCGGAAGTATGGCAGTCGTTAGCCGCCGTCACTGACTGCCTTTGGTGTTTTCCGGTTGAGGACCGGAGAACTTACACGGCGATCTACACTTGTTAGCGGCGCTTCCGAACTTCCAGTGATACCAGCACTGGTAGTGGGTGGAGGCAGGACGGCTACGTGAACGTTTACGGTAACTAGAAGTACGCCTTCGTGATCTTGAACGCGCACGATGTATAGTCAGTAAAGCTACTTGACGAGATAGGTCATCTAAGCGACGTCTCAAATCGTCAAACTCAGATGGCGCTGCGGTCGTCGATGTTGAAGCCACGTGTTGCACCTGCGGCGGGAACATGACCTCGTTGACCTTGTCCGCCAATTTTGCCACGGCGTCTAAACTTGTGCCTGTCTGCGTTGCGATAATAGCCTGGATGTGGTTAGGTAATCGGTTTGTCCAAAGTGATCTTAGGAATTCGTCTGGAACGTCGTTACCCGCTAAAGGGGAATGCCCACTCTTCATAGACACTTCGGCCATGAGTGGCCACATATAAAAGCATATAGATATGATAATATGCAATTAAAACAATGAAATGGTAAAGAAATTGCTTTAAAAAAAGTCGGGGTTTTGAAAATATTTGAAGTTTTTATTTTCACAAATGCAGTTTTTTTAACAACTATTTTTATCGATTTTATCGCGTTTTATTTCTTTGATTTTTAATTCCAGACGTTTCGGGTGCTTTCCAGCACCCATGGTTACGGCAGACTGAGGTGACCGACGTCCCAATGTCAGTGTTAACCCGGAGTACCTTCAGATTTTTAATTTTTATTTATGGTCCGATCTACAGAATGAACTTACTGTGTCTTGAAGTCTTGAAGTGGTATGCTTGGGTTTAATTTTAATTTCATTAATTACAGGGTCCTAAGCAGGTGGTAGTACCAAGCCTCCTTCTCTATTCAAAAAAGAATTTATATATTAGATATTATATAATAAAATACACTTTACGACTAATAGTGATGACTTGCAATTCTAGCCCTAAGTAAAGATCAGCTAGGGCTTAACTTTATTCCTTCCATAATGCTGCTCCCCTGGTTATTACAGAGTTCTATCCGGTAGCAACCATTAAAACTTATATGCTCACCATAATAGTAGCGAGCTTGCTTTAATTGGTATGTGACACAAGCAATTAATATTAAGTCGCTGTAAGTTAAAACAGGAAATTCCCTAACATTTTAAAGTCTTCATTTATATTTCTAAAGTCTGCCTGCCCTAGCTCTATTTAGATGGTTTTCCCTAGCATAGTCAGAAAAATCACTATTTGTCTCCATATTTTGATGAACTATTTCAAGTATTTGAGCCGCATCATCCCTGTCCCTTATTTTTGTGTGGAATTTATTAACTATAGCAGAAGCCACAGCAGTCTATCATCAAACGTGTAGAAGTCCTGTTAAAGTAATTTTGATGAAATATTTTAAATTGAGTTTTAAAAATGCCATTCACCACCTCGACTACCCATCGACACATAGTCACGGCTCTGGACTTATTAGCTTTTCTAGTCGTTAACTGAGATTCACCATCGGGTGGAGACAAAGGTACATGAACCTGATAACCACAATGTTCTAAAAGAGGCAATGAATCCCTAAAGCCTCTATCTAGGATGAATACATCTCCAGATTCAAAATATTGCCTTAATGAACTGGATTCATTACCAAATTCATTTTTTATGATATCCGCATCTGTGGTTGTTGCAGGATAAGGGCCTAAAACATCTATGATGTAACCATCACTACACACAAAAAGGAAAGGCTTTATAAGATTGCTATATTTGTGTAAAGAGTAAGTTTTTTTCTGATATAAATAATTGGAACTTTTTTCTATGTATATATATGTGCCATCGGCAATTATGACAGGCCTCCTATTTTCTGCCTCATAAAGTCCATTTGGAATGAGAAGATTTCTTTGAGCTATTTCTGCTCGGGATATATGATTTATGCCCAAATTCATAGGAACAAAATCGTGATTAATTGTTTCGCGGGCCATATTTATAAGCCGCTCTAATGTGCTTCTTGGCACTTGCAATAATGCTGACATGCGTTCGTCACTATCTCCTATTCTTAACTTCATTAAATATGCAGCAAGTGCAAAACAACCCCTATGTTTACTTGACAGTCTAGGAACTACAGAGAGAATTTGTTGGTATTGTGCCTTTGATAAGCCTAGATAATAATGTACAATGTGCTCAGGCATACCGTCAATATTTTCAAAGTCTATATGATTATGCATATTATCTTTCAATAATGTAGCAAAATCTTCAATTTGTGCTGCACTAAATGTTTTAATAGGATTATATATTGATTCTAAATGTAAATCCCAAGAGTTACTATTTAAATGGTAGTTACAGATTCTACATTCTGGAGGTACATAGTAATTGTAATCGCAAAAAAGACGTACCCGCAACGCTGTTGGAACAATGAGTCGATTGGAGTCGTTACAACCAGGAAAAAAACATTGATTTTGTGTTAGTGGTGCTCTTACATAATTAGGCAGCATTATACTATGTGATATATGATCTAAGCTTTGTTGATCTGGGTGCAATACAATACCGACTTCAGATTGCAACGAGGATGAACTAGATGATTCAGATGGTTCCCGTTCTGCAGTTGAATGTGATGCTGCGCGATCAAACCTTCGCCAACAATTATGACACACACGAGATGACGATGGCAACTGAAATAATATTAAATACAAAAGTGAAAAAGTGAACTAAATAAAAATAAAATAGATTTGTTTCCTTTAAACAAAAATACATATAAAATATTTATAAAGTTAATTGTTACTGCACAAAAGCAGATTTAATGGCCTATATTATTTAATAATTAAGCACTTAAAAACTACCAGTAGTCCAAAAACAATGAAAAATCAATTGTCTCATTACTTGGTAGTTGGTAAAAACGGTAGCACTCTACCTGGTGGTGACAAGCTAATCTTATCGCCATGTTCTAAATAAGCTTGTATGTTTGTCAGTTATAGTTTGTGTGGATGTAATCAGAGTAAAAACATGTATCACTATCAGATATGAGCACACACACTTAATAAATTAAAAAATGTTGAACACGTACCTCACGTGGTGCAATTTGATGGGCAATTTCATTCCTTATGAGTTCCTCACGTGGAGAATCAGACCCAAATATTGTGTGTGATCTTATTCTCAAAAGTGACTTGCCACAGCTGATACATACATGTCCATGACTAATAATTGGTGAATTTTCCTGTTCGCTAGTTGGATGTCGTATTTGATTCCAGGCTGCAGTCCAACATGCGTGGTATACTACACTATCACTCGAAACTTGTACCTAATAAAGAAGCCATAATTATTATATCTATTGATATAATTATAAGACAACTCAGTTAATAAGCATTGCTGCAATTGTAGAATGAAGAAAAAGAAGACATGACACATGATTGTAACTATTTACCTGCTGTGGTCGAACCCATTCTTGTATAAGATTTCGCAGTTCTGGAATTTCCAACAAATGCCTTCGTGTTTTCGCTATATTTAAACAACAATTAACACAGCGAAAATGTCCTCTTGAATGAGTTACCGAGGGCTGGGAAGAAGTCTGGCCGGCGTGGAAGCTGGGATCATTGTTAACAGTGGATATCGAGTCCAAGTTCGTGCAGGGGTTATTGAAGGAAGCGGGTGCGGGGTCCATGTTCAGGCCGTGGTCAGTAGGGTGGGATAAAATGTCAGAGTCCAATTATAACGCTTGTTCGTTACTTCGATAACAAATTCACAAAAATAAAAACAAACAAAACAACACGCAAATGAATTCTACATGTGACTATTTATATATATGACTATAGTTGTGAACTGAATTGTGATTTTATTCTATGACAGGGCTTAGCTGTCAGACTCGATGTTGCCACTTAACTGACATAAAATCAATGAAAGGATATCGATTTTTATTCGATTAATAATATCGTTAAAAAAACAATCTTTGAGGCGCTTTAAGTTCTGCAGGCTTTTTAAAATATATTTTCCTTTATTTATTTAAATGCTATTTGAAATGTATTTTTAGGAACAGTTAAATTGTGCAGTTGCGTTTTGTTAAGCTTTAACCTTTTGAGCGCCACGCCAAAAACGCATTACCGTGTCCTGTACGCCAAAGCGCCAAAACAAAATAGTGTTGCCAAGAGTTGATATATCGATAACGTGAAATAACTTGTTTTTGTTGGTTTTTTATGCTATAAATGACTCTTAATAAACTGTATGTTTTATTTAAAATTTTTTAGTTTTTTTTGTTTTATATTCTTTTTGTTTAAAAAAATCATGAATATTGCTATCTTGCGACAGCAAACTATGTTTGCATTCTTCGCAATTTATTTTAGCTAAAAATTTTCTGGTTACCCACCCAGCCGTATATGTCCTTGAGTGTATATTAATCCTTTCTCGTCTTGCCTGTTCTTGAATATTTTCTACAGCAAATTCTACAGTTTTATTCACAGGTGTGGCTTCTGATTTTGAATCAGATGATGGTGCAATGTTTACATTCTCAAAAAGGGACTGTATATCTAAAACGCCTTGGCTGACATCTTCCTCGCAATTGTAACTCTCCGAATGAAAGTTTATAAATCTTGTTACCAATAATGATACTCCGGTAATTGTATGCTCGTACTTGGCCAAAAAAGTTCTCTATTATGTCAGAATTGAAGTATCTAGGCCTCATAATTTTGATGTATTTTGAGGCCAATAACTCCCACACCCTTTTTAAACTTTTTAGAGTGATGATCCAATTTTTTAAGGAAGGTACACTTTTTAGTGTGCCATCTTTGCAAATAAATTTTATACCTTCCAATATTTTAATGGCTTTGTTCCAAAACTCGTGATGGGCTGATTTGAGTGTTACTACCTTGCGCAGATTTTTTCCTTTCGATATTTTCTCATTTGTGCTCGCTCCATTGACACTATCAAACAAGTCGTCAAAAAACGATACCGCTGCTGCTGTGTTTTTCAACGTTTTACTTATAGGACTTCCATCTGGATATAGAGCTAAAATTAGAAAAAAATACCGATTTAACACACATTATAAATTATACAACATAAACTGAAATATAGGTAAGTAAGCATTTACGAAAAGCAGAAGTATATGATAGTGCTGCCGATACTGACTTGCTCAAAACATGCACACAATTCTTCACCTAAAATACAAAATTAAGCATGTTGTTACAATAATGAAATAACTCTTAAATGGCATGATACGTTAAAAATAAGATAGGTAGATTTCTATTTACAGTCTAAAATAAATATATAATTCCAGGACATTTACCTTCATTTTTTTAATTTTGTCTGGAATTACATGTTGATCCGTTAATTTATGTAATATTCTTGATTCGCCGTGCTTGCAATCAGCATTGTAAACATCTACAATATCATTCCATGTCACTCTCTTTCCCTCGAACATCATATCTTTTGTCAATAAATTGTTTCGAATCCCTTTAAGTAAATGAGGTGGATCGAAAATCACACTTAAGGAATTTCCATTTAAATGAATGGTGTCATCTGAAGAAAAAAAAAGAACGGTTAAGATTGTGCAAGTCGAACTCACGCACAAAATCAATTTCCCGCACTTAGAAGTATTTAATACAACTTCATCCTATTACTTAATAGATTGCCAGGTCTTTAACTTACCAACTGTCTCTCCAGCACGAAGTTGTTCTCTTTTAGTATCATCTAATAAACTATTTACAGCAGATTGGAAACTTGATCCTTGATCAGATACAAGGGCAAATGGTTTAAGCCCTATGTCTGTCAGTGCAGATATGATATTTTTAATTATCTCTTAATTGCAGGCTTGATGTTGCACCTTCACAAAAGTAAAAGGCGACTGGTTGCTGCCACTTAAAAACAGCACCTCGTAGCATGAATACGAGGGCATGATATGCAAATTCATTGATTTTACCATTTAAATCGACAAAACCTACAATGTTGTCTTTGTGAGCAGCATAAGTTAGTGCAGTTTCAATGGCCATCTCATCAAATATGACACTACATATTTTTTTTCTGTCATCCCACTTTGCAATCTGAAACATACAATATTTTTACTAGTTATCTTATTTTTTTTTCCTAAAGAGGATGAGATCAGGTGTGACATCTGCCTGGTTAAAATCAGTGTCATATGAAGATGGGTCCTGTCTTTTCTCCTGTTAGGTGAGGAGTGGGCCCACTAGAAGAGGTCGCTCCAGCCGTTGGTGGTGGCTGGGCTGTGAGACCCATCATCCTCGGCTTTTGGAGGGTCTCCACACGCAAACTCAAATTATTGGTGATCTGGCGGTCCTTGTCCAGTCTTTCTATGACTGATGACAGGAGAGACATTATCTTAGTTTGGTTCTCCTCCAATCTAGCCATCATAGAGAACAGAACAGACGCCTCAGGCCCTAGGCGCGAGTCCTCAGTTGGTGCGGACAGGGAGCCTCCAGGTGGTTGGCGTGAGTCTCCAGGTGGTATATCCTCTTCCTCAGATGACCCCCTCCTCGACAATCTTGTCCTTGCCCTTCCGAGGCCTGGCCTTTTTCGGTGCAGTGGAGGCCTCGTCTGTTGACTTGCGAGTTCTTCCCCTCGTCTTTACACCGGCTGCCTCTGTTATGGGGATGGTAACCCCCTGATAAATAGTGTCCGGGGTTTCAGTGGCTTTCAACTTCTCCATAGCTGCTCCGAAAAACTCGTCGGCATCGTCTTGGAAATCATTCATTTTTGGGATATACATAAGGTCCTTAGTTATCTTATCATAATTATCTTCGTAATGTACTTATAAAGTAAATAATAATATATAAAGGACAAAGTCCAAAATATATAAATCAAAAATTTAAAAATAAAAGTTTATCAATATGATCAATCTGCATGACAAAGGAGACAATAATTTTTGGGGCCACTAGCAATTTTAACGACCCGTAATAGTATCACACACACAAAAAAAAAAGAAAACAATTTATTATTATATATAGCCTAAAGATTTTTTATAAACCTAAACGGAGTCAAGAAATGTGAAAAAAATGAGTTGTTTTGATATTCATGTTCAGATCATTGATTCTGGTAATGTAATATTTAAAAAAAATTGTCTTTTTAAAATTAATTTAAAAAAGGATGTGCCAGCTCGGAAAAAATCGACTCGAGTTGAAATTCAGGTAACTCGATTTTGAACTCGTGTTACGCAATTCAAATTAGCTGAACAAAGCTGTGTCAATTTGTCACAAATTATATATATATATATATATATATATATATATTTATTTATTTATTTATTATCTTTGTTATCCTTACATAAACAGTTTAAAACATCTTACTTCCTCACTATTTATCATTGTGTATTTATGTTGTGTACATAGATAAGCATGTTAATTAACAGTCATTTTATTATGATATATATTTAAGTACTTACTAATCAACCAAAACATATTAAAACAAAGTATTGACACCACTCCTGTCTGTCTATCTCAATCAATCATCAAAGTTCAAAAACTTTATTAAACTAAGTTTGTATAAAAAGGGTTATTATAATATTAAGAAATTTATGGATGATAATAAAAAGAGTTACATTTTATTTTGTTTTTTGTATGTAATACAACTAGTTAAAACATATTTCTTACCATGTGTTGGTAATATTATTAATATAAATGGACATATTATTATCCCTTAGTCATCTTTAATCATATTACTTTAATGGTATTTGGAATGTACACTTACAATCAATCAATACATGTCAAAAATAGAATCAATATGACATTTATGCACAGACAGGCACTATATTTTGTCGGAACTAGTGAAAAGATTTTACATTGATCTTAAAGTATCTATAAATGCTGAATATACCTACAACTTTGTTTTATATGTACTATTATTCAACTGTGCACTATTTTAACTTATAATACCGGTGAATAATACTAGAAAATCACTTTCAGTTTGTTTTTAGGTTATTGTTAGATTCATATTTTAATTGTTAATTTCTCAGGACTCCGTTTAGATGCAGTAAAACTAATAATACTATTGTAATCAATAGATTATAAGGAATAAATCGACATGCATTTCATTACTAATCCTTAACATTTGTGGTCGGCCCATTCCCCATACAAAAATAAATTGTCTCCTTTCATCAAAATTCATTCAGTAGTTTTTGCATGAAAGAGTAACAAAGATAGGCACTTACAAACTTTAGCATTTATAATATTAGTAGGAAGTAGAATAATTCAAAAGTTTTTACCTGTTTGCTCATATGTTTAAAAATTTCTGGATTTATTCCAGTGTCAATATTTAATTGGCTTATCATTTTCTTCAATGTAGTCTTAGAAGGCAAAATAAATATTTTTTGCAGAAACTTGTATGATTTAGGACCTTGCTTATAAATGGAAAGAGCTATGAGCTTCTCCTCTCTTGTAAACCTACGGGCCTTTTTATTTTTTGTACAGAGCTTAACTTGCATCCACAAAACTTTTTTAGTCAAGGGATTCATGTTTTTAGTCAGCTCTTCTAAAGATTTTTCTTTACTGAAGGCCAACGCTTTTTTGGTTCTACATCTATAATCAATTTGACGTTTCGCCTTTTTATATTTTTTATAAAATAGTTGGCATCTTGGAGTTAGTGAGTTGAAAATTCTTAATAATCTCCGTTTCACCAACTTTCTTGGTGTTTTACATGATGAACCTGGAATATATTATATAGATTTGTAATTTTTGTATGGTGTGTAATAAAGAATATTAAATTAAAAAAAATTGATTGTATTGGTCATAATCTTACATATTGTTACGAGCTTGAGGTTCGTGACAATAAAAATTGCCGATAAAATTACCTAAGTTAACACTTTAATTTACTTTATGCGTCTTGTCTTTTGGAACCGGCCAATCCTTGACAGCGGCGATTTTCTCTGGATCTGTGCGGATACCTTCTTCCGATACTACAAACCCCAAAAAGTTAACTTGCCGTTGGAATAGTGAACATTTCTTCGGGTTCAACTTGAGGTTGGCACTCTGAATCTTCATAAGCACGCGTTCCAGGTTTTGAAGGTGTTCCTCAAACGTACGGCCCACGATGATGATGTCATCCAAGTAGACCAGACAGGCATCGCCAATTAGCCCGGTAAGTACAAGTTCCATCAGCCTTTCAAACGTTGCTGGAGCATTGCACAACCCAAACGGCATTACTTTGAATTGCCACAGACCCTTTCCCGTCGAGAACGCAGTTTTCTCCTTGTCCTTAGGGTCAATTTCAACTTGCCAGTAGCCACTTTTTAGATCCAGCGTGCTAAACCATTTTACTCCTCTAAGCATGTCCAGCGTGTCATCAATTCTTGGCAAGGGATAGCTGTCCTTCTTTGTAACGTCGTTCAGACGGCGGTAATCAACACAGAACCGCATGCTGCCATCCTTCTTTTTCACCAGCACCACTGGCGAACACCATGGACTAGAGGAAGGTTCAATAACACCATCCTTCACCATTCCTTCAATCATGGTTTCCACTTCCTTTTCACGTGCTACCGGCAATCGTCTTGGCCGCTGACGGATAGGCAACTCTTCACCTGTGTTTATTTTGTTTTGAACTAAACCAGTCTTTCCTATGTCAGCATCGTTTGATGAGAATACATCGGCGTACTCGAGTAACAACTTCTTCGCCTTGACCAATTCGTTCGGGGACAGGACACTGCGACAGTCTTCCAAAAGTTTGGTCACTCTCGTTTCTGCATCCTTGCTCGATATATATTGGCACCGACGTAACCAATCCACTTCCTCACAAGTACCAATTAATGTGCCTTTTTCTATAATCTGGTCCCGGTCGCAAAGGTTCAGCACACGTACTCCTGAGATGTCAGTGGTCCTGACCAAGGTTCGAGCTACTTTCCATGGAAGGTCATTGTTTACCCTTGCCACAAGTACACAACGGTGAGCTTGCCCAGCGTTTCGGGGAAGACTAACCGGAACAATCGTTACCGATCTCGGCGGAAGAACAATCTTCTTAATGCTGTACACGTTCCCTGGTAACGCACCTTCCATAAAAAGTTCCTCCTGTCCACATTTCAAAACACCTTGCTTAACGTCGATCTCACAACAATTATTCCTCATAAAGTCTAGGCCTAGGATGCAGTCGTCCATTATATCAGCTACGATGACGTTATGCAGGTAGATCACGTTGCCAAGCTTCAACTCCATCTCCTTCTCTCCACGGACGGGTATACGCTGACCGGTGGCTGTTACCAAATTAATGCGTTCTCGGTTGTATGCGGAGTCCCCAAGGAACTGACTTATAAGTTGGGAACTAACAACCGTACGAGAGGCTCCAGTGTCTATGGTCAGTTTACACGGCATTCCGTTGACCTCGCCCTTGATGATTAGACTGTTCCCATCATGGGTTTGTGAGATCGAGATCCTTGGGGCTCTTTTAACATCAGCCAGCACCCGCCCCGCAGTTCTGGCTTTTACTCGTTTCCCTGCTGCTGCTGGGCGGTGCTGTTGGCCGCACTACCCTCCTGGGATCGTTCGCCTTCTCTTTCTAGGGTTCGCTTAGGGCAGCTGGATCGAAGATGGCCCTTTTCCCCACAGCCATAGCACCTAGGGCTGTATCCTTTGTTGCGGTCGCGAACTGTAGCTGCTGCAACCTCCCTGACGCGATGGGAACGATGATCCTGCCGCACGGCTTCTACCTCCAGTGCATGGGCCAAGGCGTCCTTAAGCGTCTCGTGGTGCCCGAGCCTCACAGCAGCTCTGACTTCCAGGTCGCGGATGCCGTCGATGAATGTCTGCACCAGGTTCCCTTCAATGAGCGCAGGTACAGACCGGTATGCTTTCCGCACCAGCTTCTCTACCTCTAGAGCCCACTGCTGCAGGTTTTCGTTGATGCGCTGCATGCGATCTTTAAGCTGCGCACGAAAGACATGTTCCAGGTGAGCGTCGCCATATCTCGCCTCCATTGCCTCAAGGAGTTGCTCATAAGTTACTTCCTCCCCGAGAGCTTCCAGAACTGTTAAGGCCTGGTCGCGCAGGCCTAGTGTGAGAGCAGTCATGGCCTGACTTTTATTCCAGCGGTTCGCTTTCGTAACAGCCTCGAACTGGATTTTGTAGGCTGACCAGGAAGAAGTACCGTCGAACGGTGGCACCTTGAACCCACGTAGCGAAGGTGCTGAAGCTACTACGGGAGCTGTAGTTCCATCCCCAAGTTTGAGTTCATCCAGCGTTTTCTTAACTTGGTTGATTTGGGTCTCAGCTTCCGACTGGCGGTTATCATGTTGAGCAACCTTATCCTTCACCTCCCTTATCTCTTTCCCGAAGGTAGCGTGAAGGTCCTTCATAAGAAGCATCTGCTCTTCCAACCGACGGGCCTGTTCATCCTGTCCACCCCGCAGCTGCTCTTCCAACCGACGGACCTGTTCCTCCTGTCGGCGAGCCTGTTCCTCCTGTCGGCGAGCCTGTTCCTCCTGTCGGCGAGCCTGTTCCTCCTGTCGGCGAGCCTGTTCCTTCTGTCGGCGAGCCTGTTCCTCCTGCTGCTCTTTCAACAGACGGGCCTGTTCCTCTCGTCCGCGCTGCAGCTGCTCCTGTAGCATGGTCATCAGAGCACCTAAGTCAGGTGCCACAGACGTAGAAGCTGCTGACGGACCGGCTTCCGTGGCCGGCGGCTGGCCCTCAGACATCTGCGGCGTTGCACCACCAAATCTCCTCTGGTCCGTCTCCTGCTGGCGTTGACTTCGGGTACGGACACCCTCCGTTTCCTCCTTGGGTAAAATCGGCATTATTTTATCCCACTTCTGACACCAATTGTTACGAGCTTGAGGTTCGTGACAATAAAAATTGCCGATAAAATTACCTAAGTTAGCACTTTAATTTACTTTACACAAATTAAAGTTAAAACACTAATAATTAAACACACTAATTCACTTAATTCCGCTCCGAAGCTTCGCTTGTGTCGTCGAGTTCAACTCTGTCTCGATCGCATCTTGCGCCACCTGTTTATTTAAATTAGCAAAATATCCGGAATGTTCAAGTAAACACGCGCAAGGTACCGAGAGTTCGAGTATAGATTTTCTAGTTCTTCGGGTGGCGCTGTCGGTCGAAAGACTTGTGATGTCATAAACTGCAACGCTCCCCTCGCTCTCGTTCCTGACACTAGATGGCGCTAGTTGTGTCGCCGACTGGAGCGGGTAACAATATTAAAAGAAATAATCTCAGGTACTTTAAATTTTATGGGTACAGTTTTTATTTATAATATTACCTTGTGGTGTATCTTGGCTTGCAGTGCTCGAAGATGCAACCACATGAGTGCTAGAAGATGCAACAGTGCGTTTCATAATGGTCGAAGTAACTGAGAAAGAAATAATATATAATGGGGAATTATTAATGGTGCGTATAAATGATGACTGTTAATGAGACTTTAGTGCCTATTCATTTGTTGTTGTTGTGTACAAAAGAATAGTTGCTTTAAAACAACAAAATAAAATAAAAAGTCAAAAACAACAGCATATTATGTAAGCTGCAAAATTGGTACTCAAATATAAATTTGTACTCATATCTCAAATATGTAAGTTTAGTTGCCATTTTCAATATTTATGTTTGCCCTCAGTCTTTCGCCCATTTAGTATTTCCGTACGACAATACATAATCAGTATTTATTACACCATCATACCCTGAATATGAATTTATATTCAATCATTTAAATACTACCCGAAAGAAATACACAATAAAATTGTACTTATTATAATCCGGCACTTTCAATATTATAGATACAGTTTTGATTATTATTACCTTGTTGTGTATCTTGGCTTGTAGTGCTAGAAGAGGCAATAGCATGAGTACTAAAAGATGCAATAGGATGTTCCATGGTGGTCAGGGTAACTGAAGAAAAAATAAACCAAAAAGTTCAATCAATCAATATACTTTATGGCAGTACATCTACTATCTATATATACTATCAGCATGCTACTTTATTAGATGCGCTTTCTGCAAGTTGTGAATATGAATGATCAATATGGCGCTTCTTTGCATATAAAAGAAAAACAATAATGTTACATTAAACTATGGTAAATAACAGTTAGGAATGAACAATAAGGCGGCCTTATTGCTAACAAGCAATCTTTGCAAGAAAATCTTAGGGTAGTAAGAAAAATGTAAATTGGAAAAGGTAGAAAGTGCCAAAAAAAATTGGTTAAACAATTAAAACAAATACAATAATTTTATAATACTCAAAATAGCATACAATTACATACATTTATATAGCATATATTTAATTATAAACATAATTATATTAAAATGTATATAGATACTTACAACTACTTAGGTACGTACATAACAAGTTTCTACATAGTAACAATAATTTAAATGGATACCTAAGTAGTGTTCCTTACCTAGTTTATACAGTGCAGTTTTAATTTATTACCTTGTGCATCTTGGATTGTACTGCTGGAAGACACGACAGTGTTTTCTACTGGAGTCAGAGTAGAAGTAACTGAAAAATAAATTAAAAAACCAATTTACCTATTGTTACAAAACAGGAGAACAGGAACAGCCTAGGCATTCAGCTATTGGACTAACTCAACGACCGGGCGACTACAGATATTCAATACTACATAACATACCACTGACTGTGAGGCACACCACTTTATTAGATGCGCTTTCTGCAAGTTGTGAATAGGAATGATCAATATGGCGCTTCTTTGCATATTTATGGTCAATAGTCATCGTCTTGGAATCTAAAAAAAAGAAAATAAACAATTAAAAAGGTTGGTTAGCTGTAGGTATATTTATTCCGGTTTTGAAGACTAACCTGTTTCTTTGAAATCTATTGACGGGTTTCCTGAAGAAATTTCCAAGTCAGTAAATAAACTTGGATAGGCCTCACACTTGAGACGATTCGTCTTCGGGTTAATAAACTTTTGCTCAAAATGTTTATGGCAAACATACATATTCTTAGTGATTTCACTACTTTTGCCAACGTGGTTACTATAACCTATGCACTGTAACCACCTGTTTCTAATGTCTTTATTTGCCGGTAACTGATGCAATCTAACGTCCTGTCGTAAACTATTGCCCTCTGAAACACAACTCTTTCGAAACATTTTCCGAAATTTCACCCTGATATTGCTTTATTTGTGGATTTAAAGATGATCGAAGCAAGCACTTTTATCAACACGAAATAAGCAATGACGGGTGAGTGACATTGACATTACAAAATGGCGCGCTTTGAGTTTGCGGGGGTGAAGTAGGCTAAAGAGAGGCGCGGAACGTCAGATTCAATTCTTGCAATGTCATTCTATACGAACCATTATTTTTGTTAGGACATTACCTGGCGTGCAACGGCGTAGCTGACCTTCCTTTTTGAAACATTCTTAGAATGTTGTGTATCGATTTCAAAATCGATCTAACCGAAATATACAGACATCGATTCATAATATTTTATGTGTCGGGGAAGGCGTAGGCCAAGTGAAGCACAGAAGAAAAGTCTTACACTCTTATGACAATGGGGATTTCATATGATGCTGATGCTGCTAGATGATTTTGAGACTGAGAAAGAAAATGGCACAACACAAAATGAAAAATTGCTCTTCACACCCTAAGTAAAAAAAACATTAATTGTAATTTTGTATTATTATTAAAAAAGGTACATAATTATTCATTAATCAACAATTGTATATAATTATTCGCACTAGGTAAATCAGCCTTATAATACTAAAATCTTGGTCATGGAATAAATAAACATATTTGTTCACCAATCAATCAAAAATTCAATTCATCAATCAAAAATCAAAATTCATCATCATCGACGCTTTCCAAAATCCGAATGAGTTCTGAGGAATCGTTCATGTTGCATTGCTCTACTTTTCTCGGTAATCACTTATGACGTCATCAGGGTGTCGTCTATCCTTGATCACGGTGCCCAGTGAACTGATTTTCGATGACGCGCTAAAGATGCGCTAGAGCTGAGATATTAGATTTATTATGTGAAGATGATCTGATAACATTTTTTATTCATGTAGCTAATTATAGTTTTATGATTCTAATTTTTAATTTTATTCAAATATCATAAATAATAGAAAAAAAACACCATTGAGCTGAATTTTGGATAGTTTTCAAGAAATCTATGCCTCCCGCGTTTGACACTAGCGGTCAACCATAGACGACTTTGGCGTGCTGGACATAGTATTTCTTAGATAAAAATCCATTTTTATTAGTTCAATGTTTCTTAGTACTTGTGGCTCTTCTAGACTTGTTTTTTATACTCACATGTTGCTGGGTTATTCCTATTTTAAGGAGTGTAGAATTAAAATACCTGTAATAATTTTCCAATATCTATATTTCATATTTTTGAGAGCCGGGTTTTTGTCAACTATAGACGTCGTTGGCGCTCAGGGCCCACAGGTGTTGGTCAAGTATAGGCGACTTTGGCGCTCAAAAGGTTAAAGGATTCATGGTAAATCAGCTGGAAACTAACTTTGTTTCGTTATCATAACATGATTCTATTTTAAATGTATTGTTATAAACAGATAAGAATAACTTAACCGATCTTCTTTAAAAACAGATAAGAACAGTTCTTATCTGTTTTCAAAGAGGATCGGTTAAGATTAACAGTTAAATTGTGCCGTAGCATTTGTTACTCTCTAAAGAATTCATTGGAAATCACCTAGTAATTCGCTTGTTTAATTATCGTAACATAATAATTATTTAAAAATTATATTAGCACTGTGATGATGACACCGTAAATAATCGATCGAAAAAGAGAATCGATTTTTTAAATGTGTTTTGTGATTGGCAACACTTTTTTTATTCACAAACTAATGACATAATGATTTACCTAATTTTTATTATTATGTTTTCGGTACTTTTAATTTGTACAAAAATATTCCCATTGTTTGAGGACAAATGAAAATCGCGATTAATAACCATAAATAAAGATATAATTTTTTAACAAATTCACATTGTTGGGCTTTCCATGGCCGAAAATGGGCAATCCTCTTTATCACACAGCTAACGCCCTCATTAGCAATGTAATGGTGAAAGAATTTGCAAAATCGGTCTAGTAATTTTTGAGAATAGCCAAAAAACGTATTCATTGAAAGTAGCGCCCTCTATAATAAAATTAACCCTATATTAGATATCTACAATTATACATAACAATCTAGTGGTGAAAGAATTCTCAAAGTTGGTCAAGTACTTTACGAGTTTAGCGAATAAAATATTCTTTGATAGTAGCGCCCTCAATAATAAAATGCATCCTACGTTTTAAGCACCATAGCAAAAAACGATTCAACATAGCCTAACCCGCACACACAGTATAAACATAACCATCCTTTTTCGTCTGTAATAAACAATTGGTTAATAACGGTTGCGTATCGACTGCTTTGGATAAATATCCATTGTCAACGGTTATTTTAAACCTATATCATAACATCGTAATAATTATCGAAAAATTATATAAGCATTGTAATAATGACACCATAAGTAATCGATCGAAAAGGGGAATCGATTTTTTTAATGATTTTTGTGATTGGCAACATTTTTTATTTTATTCACAGACTAATGAATTACGTATTTACCTAATTTTATTTTTATCTTTTCGGTACTTTTAATTTGTGCAAAAATATTCCCATTGTTTGAGGATAAATGAATACCGCGATTAATAACCATAAATAAAGATATATTTTTTTAACAAATGCACATTGTTGGGCGTTCCATGGCCTAATATGGGCAATGCCCTCTCTTAGATGCCGTAAGAACTGGGACGGTTTCCGGTCTCCCAGTTCTTCGTGCGCCAATAGTTGTCTAACCCGTTGTTCTTGGGATGCTGATAATCTGGTTATAAGCTCGGTCTTAATTTTTTCATATTTGTTTTCAGACGGCGGGTTAGTAATTACGTCTTTCACCTCCGTTACATATCTATAGTCTAAATTGGAGATCACATGATTGAACTTCGTATTATCTGCAGTAATATTTGCCAGTTGAAATTGTCCTTCTAATTGTGCGAACCACAACGATGGTTCGTCCGGCCAAAATGGCGGTGCTTTTACACCGACGCGGCATACGCTCGATTCCGATGGCGTCGGTGCAAATGCGTCAAATTTGCTATTGTTCATTTCGAAAATGGCAAATAGCGAAATAAAAGCCTTAGCACTGTCTTTACACTCGCGCGCGCGGGGTCACCAAATATATGTGGCTGATGGCGAATTAAACCACACATATACAGTTAATAGTTTATTACAACCAGTGTTGAAGGACACGTATAACAATAAATCAAACAAACAATAATCGTATCGCGTAGTCGTGAACGGGGCGCAAGACGGGCAGCCTCTCGGCGTCGCGTAGCTAAACCGACTGACCGGCTGGAGAAAACCGAGTGCCCCTTGTAGCTGCGTTCGCGCCGCCGACTGTTTACGATAACGCCCGAGGCGGAGCGCGTCGTTTCTCCACAAGCTTACTAATCCGTTGGGCTATGTCGGTCACTCTGGTTTTACTGCGGATATCCTCATTTCTGAGTCTATCACGCAGAGAAACTCCGAGCATAGCCCTCTCCATAGCTCGCTGAGCGACCTTGAGCGTCCTCATACGGCCAGCAGTGAAGGACCACGTCTCAGACCCGTAAGTCATCACTGGCAACACGCATGGTTGTACAATCTAGTTTTTAGAGATTGAGGTATACCTGACGAGAATATATGTCGTAATTTCCCGAACGCTGCCCAGCCGAGTTGAATCCGTCGATTGACCTCTCGGTCGAAGTTGGACTTACCTAGTCGGACTATTTGTCCCAGGTAAACGTACTCGTCAACAATTTCGAGCATAGTGCTCCCAACAACTACCGGCATAGGTGTGACATGGACATTGAACATGATCTTTGTTTTGTCCATGTTCATCTTAAGACCTATCCGTTGGGAGGCACTATTGAGATCATTGAGCATAGTGCTTAAGTCCTCCAGCGATTCTGCCATAAGGACTATATCGTCGGCAAATCGAAGGTGAGTGATGTACTCGCCATTGATGTCAATACCGTATCCTTTCCAGTCCAGTAGCTTGAAAACGTCTTCCAATGCAGCGGTGAAGAGTTTCGGGGATATAAAGTCACCCTGTCTTACACCTCTCTGCAGTTGGATAGGTTTCGAGCTCTGGTTCTGTACTCGGATAGCCATGGTAGCCCTACTGTACAAACACTTCAGCACTTCGATATACCGACAGTCAACTTGGCACCGCTGAAGGGTCTGTAGCACCGCCCAAATTTCAAAGGAATTAAAGGCTTTCTCATAGTCCACATACGCCAGGCAAAGTGGCAGATTGTACTCTTCAGTCTTCTGTACAATCTGCCGCAGGGTATGTATGTGGTCTATGGTACTGAAGCCTTTTCGGAAACCGGCTTGTTCGGGAGGCTGGAAGTCGTCGAGTCTGCGTGCGAGACGATTCGTAATGACTCTCGAAAACAGCACGTAGACGCGGCTCAGAAGGGAAATCGGTCTGTAGTTCTTTAAGAGAGCGTTGTCGCCTTTCTTAAAGAACAAGACCACCGCACTTCTGCTCCACGCCTCTGGAGTAGTGCCACCATGGAGGACGGAATTGAAGAGCTTCTGAAGGACTTCAAGTACCGGTGTTCCACCCGCTTTCAGAAGCTCCGCTGTAATTCCATCCTCGCCTGGGGCCCTGCCGTTTTTAAGGTGCTGTAGAGCCATTCTCATCTCGCTTAGACTGACGTCCGGGATATCACCGGAATAGTGTCGGATAAGACTTGCTCTTGGAACGTTACTCACACTTGCGTGTGGCTCCAACGATGATGTGTACAGCTGCCCATAGAACCTCTCAATCTCACTCAAAATCTCAGGTGTCCTGGAAACGATGCTGCCACACTCAGTCTTCAGCTTCGACAGTTGGCTCTTACTGGCAGACAGATCTCTGGCAAAGACTGGAGCCCTGGTTCCGCTCGATCGCTTCTTTAATACGAGCAGTATTAAAGTTGCGTAAGTCTCGCCGCATGCATTTGGAGATCTGTCTGTTCAGTTGCCTGTATGCTGTCAAATCTATTGACGATTGCAGCCTCATCTCCCGTCTAACAGCCATGAGATTAAGAGTTTGATCGAAGAGTTTTTGTGTTCTTCTGCGGCGGGTCTTGCAGAACTTAGCTCCGACCGCATGGACAGTTTCCACGAGCTTGTCATTCATATCGCCCACTGAATTGCAATCTTCTAGGCACTGAAAGCGGTTACGTAACTCGAGCTGAAAGTTTTCGGGATTCTGGATTAGAGCACGAGGGGGACGGAGCGTTGACTTCATTAGACGAGACCTCTCCAACTTAACGTTTAGGTTCAGTGTGCCTCTAACCATTCGGTGATCGCTGCCAGTTTTCACCCTTGCGATCACTGAGACATCACTGAACAGTTGGCGTCTGGTCGTCATAATGAAGTCAATCTCATTTTTTGTCGAACCGTCGGGGCTCGACCAGGTCCACTTCCTGTGGGGCCGCTCCTGGAAGAAAGAGTTCATCATAAAGAGTCCCTCTTTCTCCATAAAGTCGGCCAGCTGCTGGCCCCTTCGGTTCCGTTGCCTTACTCCAAATTTACCTAACTTCAGCTCACCGTTTTCTCTTGTGCCTAGTTTTGCGTTGAAGTCTCCCATCAACACCGTGTAGTGAGTTTTGGAGGAATGCATGGTTTTGGAAATATCCTAATACATTTCCTCCACCTCCTCATAGGGTTGTGCCGAGGTTGGTGCGTAAACCTGTATGACCTTCAGCGAATACCGTTTGGTGATTCTGAGTATCAGGTACGCGACCCTCGTCGACACACTCCCAATCTTTACAACTTTGTTGACGAGAGACTTGTGGACGATAAATCCGACACCTCCTTGGGACAGATGGTCGCCCTTCCGGTGATAGAACAAGTTGCCAGATTCGAGAATCACCGTGTCCTCCCCCTCTCTTCGGACCTCGGATAATCCTATAATATTCCAGCGCAACTTGTCTATCTCTTCTTCCAGCTCCAGAATCTTCTCGTCAGTCCTCAGAGTGCGTGCGTTAAATGTTGCCAGGTCGAGTCGTCGTAGGTGCAACCGAACCTCCACCGGAGATTCTTAGCGACCCCTGCCCCGCCGTTACCATGGTCGCCACCGTAGCCAGGAATAGCGGGGCCGCCGGGGACTGGGGGCCGTCTATTTGTGTAATTGTTCATGGCGGGGTATATTGCCATAGTTGCCACGCTTGGCGAGCGGGTTGGCAACCGCAGTTTTTTTTTGTCGTACAGTTGCTGTTATCAGGAAGATGCTGCTGCCCATCTCCTGCCTGTGTCCCTCTGTCGCCTTTTACGACACCCACGGGAAGATATGGGGTAGTGGATATTCTTAACCGCCACTACACGGCGCGCATACACGCGCAATCTTTTTAGGGAAATCAAACAAAATTTATGATTAATATAAAATTTTATTTTCAAGCAATATCCACTTGTAAAAAACCCACACTTCATCACAAGAACAATGTAAAATTTGTGATTATTTTTTTTGCAAATATATGATTATTACAAACATAACGTTTGTTTAAATTTATGACATTTACCAAATCGTTGTATTTTGGACATTTGTATTCTTCAATATTAAAAATTCTATCATTCGTCGTCAACATTTTTAAAAATTGTTTTTCTGCTGAACCACCTTTGTATGCGATCACTTCGTCTTTGCACGAATTTCTAATGTACCAATTTAATATGGGAATGATGTTCTCTTGTTTGTAGGCACATTTTAATTCTTTGGTCACGTCAAAATATGGAATGCCGTGCACGTGTGTTTCGCAATAACGAACTGTTTTTTTTGTCTTTTGGCGACTAATAATTGAAAGGATAACTTGGCCGAAACAAATAATGATCGATACACATAACTTTTATTAGATAGTTTTACGTCTAGAATAGCCATTTCTCTACATTGAAAATGTTTATGAGGATATGTAATATAAAATCCGTCCATGTCGATGATGTGTCTAATATTTTTTAGATTTTGTGTCATTTTGAACCAAAAAGTTCAAAGTATTTACACGTGACTAAAAATATGTTTGTTCCAACAAACTTCACATAACAATGCTTCATTACTTCCCATCATCTCATCTCTTCCTTTTGCTCTTGTCTTCCTGTAATTTAAGTAAACAGAATCACATTCACTAACGATCAGCTAATGACTGTCATTGTTAAAAAAGTATTCTTTAACTTTTTCACTTTCCGCTATTGTCTTTGTATTTAGGCCTAGGATCTGTATCCAAATTGCATATTATATACATTGGTACGTGGGGATACATGGGCAGTCTATTAGCAGCATAAACATTATATTGTAGACTGGCGTGAATCTTTTTTTGGAAAATCAAACAAAATTTATGATTAATTTAAAATTTTATTTTCAAGCAATAACCACTTGTAAAAACCCACACTTCATCATAAGAACAGTGTAAAAGGGGGATGCCCATATTAGGCCATGGAACGCCCAACAATGTGCATTTGTTAAAAAAATATATCTTTATTTATGGCTTTATTAATCGCGGTATTCATTTATCCTAAAACAATGGGAATATTTTTGCACAAATTAAAAGTACCGAAAAGATAAAAATAAAATTAGGTAAATACGTAATTCATTAGTCTGTGAATAAAATAAAAAATGTTGCCAATCACAAAAATCATTAAAAAATCGATTCCCCTTTTCGATCGATTACTTATGGTGTCATTATTACAATGCTTATATGATCTTTCGATAATTATTACGATGTTATGATATAGGTTTAAAATAACCGTTGACAATGGATATTTATCCAAAGCAGTCGATACGCAACCGTTATTAACCAAATGTTTACCGACTACAGACGAAAAAGGATGGTTATGTTTTTACTGTGTGTGCGGATTAGGCTATGTTGAATCGTTTTTTGCTATGGTGCTTAAAACGTAGGATGCATTTTATTATTGAGGGAGCTACTATCAAAGAATATTTTATTCGCTTAACTCGTAAAGTACTTGACCAACTTTAAGAATTCTTTCACCACCAGATTGTTATGTATAATTTTAGATATCTAATATAGGGTTAATTTTATTATAGAGGGCGCCACTTTCAATGAATACGTTTTTTGGCTAATCTCAAAAATTACTAGACCGATTTTGAAAATTCTTTCACCATTAGATTGCTAATAAGGGCGTTAGCTGTGTGATAAATTATATTATTACAATAAATAATTGTGAGATTAATATTTTCTAAATAAATAAAACTAAATACCTACCTAAGATGTTCAAATCCAATTATTATTTTTACAATTTAAGAATCGTATTTCCACACTTTACTTACTCAGATTGATTATTATAGATAAAGAGGTAATAAACCTAAAGTAAAAGAGCTCCGCTTAAACGAAAAAACTATTTATTAGAATAAAACTAATTGTTGAAAAAAAGTGGTTCAGTGCGAGTCGGACTCGCAGGCCCATGAAGAGTTCAGTAGTAACAAGCATATATTTTAAATCGAGTCAAAATACCACTATCATTATCGCCAGCAACAAATTATTTTGTTTTTCATAGTGTTTGTATAAATAACAAAAGGTTTTTTGCGGTTCCTTAAAATGTGCTACTTGTATCAAAAAAAGGACTATTATACATTAACCCGTTAGCTCTGACAGCGCGCGACATGTTATACTACCGTTTCCTCTGGACCTTAATGGCGGGAAAATTTCTAGGTTAGGAAATTTTTTGCAATATTGCAAATTTTGCTATATTTTCACTTTGAGACAATATTTATGGATAAAACTTACAGGAAGTCTTGTTGAATGTATAAACTATCGAATAAAATTATTTTTGGTTGCTAGAAATTGTAATAAAGTATATAAATTACACTGTATAGCATAATAGTAGTATAAACTTCAATTTTAGTGACAAAATTACTACTAATTTGAATTCTACACCTTTGTTTTTGGAGAAATTTATATGAAATTGTTTGGAAATATGTATATTTTATGTTTTATGTGTTTCCATTCGTTACTCATACCAAAATATTAAAATATTAAAAAATTAAAAAAAAAATAATAATTTATTATCTGTATGACATTTCGAACAATATTTCTAAAATATGTTTGTGTGAATTTGAAATAAATACAACGTCATGTTATTTCAAAATATGTAGGAAAACTATTTTTACTTACATTTTACACTAAAAATAAATGAGAATTTGAAAAATAACACATTTATAACCCGCGCGCCAAAACGGGCCTTTCGGAATTTGAAGTACTTTTGGCAATTTACTTTTCACTTTTTATACCACAAATTACATATCTACGTGTTCAGTATATTACAAGGAATATAAAAAAGTATAATACTTTCGTTTTTAGTCCAGACACAAATATAAAATTCTATAAAAAAGGGCGAGCACCTTCATCAAATTGACACGTGGAACGGCGAAAGTTCAGAGTGATTTCTTTTTTTTTTTTTCTAAGAAACATTGCCAGGTTATGGTTTAAAATAAAAGAGCATATCTTTGTCTTTGATACTATTATCTATTGCATATTGTCTTTGGTTTTGTTTTAAAGGAAAAAGTAGTTTTTTCATAAGGCAGTACTTCTGATCTTATCTGATCTGATTAGCCCCGTACCCGAGCCGACGTAAGGTAGGTATTGTACGATCTGATCAGATTGGTGGCCGAGTGGAAGGGTTAAAGGGGTTTCTGTGGTTTATTCATTACCAAAGAGAAAAAACTTATTGCGCAAAATAGGTTTTTATTAATTTCAAGTCATCAAAAGCGGCAGTCAACCGTTAAAAACTAAAACAACCGTTGTTATAGGCTCGGTTGAATTCATTGACAACCATCACATTTATAGTTATGATAATTAAACAAGCGAATTACTAGCTGATTTACCAAGAATTCTTTAGAGTATAACAAAACGCTACTGCACAAGTTAACTGTTATTCTTATCTGTTTTTAACATAACATTTACAATGGAATCATGTTATGATAATTCAAGAAGTTAATTTCCAGCTGATTTACCACGAATACTCTAAAGCATAACAAAACAATACAGCACAAGCTAACTGTTCTTAAAAATACATTTGAAATAGAGTTTCAATAAATAAAGGAAATTATATTTTAAAAAGCGTGCAGAACTTAAAACGCGTCAAAGATTATTCTTTTTATGATATTATTAATCGAATAAAAATCGATATCATTCCATAGATTTTATGACAGTTAAGTGGCAACATCGTATCCGACAGGTAGGCCGCTGTCACTGTTATGTCACAAGAATTAAATTACATGTTATCGTGTTATTGTTTTGTTGTAAAAGTAAAATGCAATTGTTGATCTCTCAACAATTGGTTCGAACACAGCAGGTAAATAGTTGGTACATATCACGATGTGGTATGTCTTCCTCTAAGAAATGCTTTATAACTGAGTTTACTTGAATAATATCAATATAATAATTGTAGCTTCTTTATTAGGTACAAGTTTCGAGTACAGTGAACGTCTAGTGTGGCACTCGCAAAATGCACCAATAGTTCGTCTTGAACATCTATACATCAGCTGTGGCACTGACACTTATGAGAATAAGATCACACACATTGTTTGTCTTCGATTTTCCACGTGAGGAACTATTTGCGCTGCGTGAGGTAAGTGTTTAACATGTTTAACATTTCAATTTATTAAATGTGATCCATATATCTAATAATTATACATGTTTTTACACTGATTGTATATCAACTCAAGAACTTGTTTTATTTTTTCACATCTGCCCTAGCTATATCTGACAAACATACTAGCTTATTTATGAGATTGACCAGTTTTATCAACTACCAAGAAAGGAGACAGTTGATTTTTCATTGTTTTTGGACTGCTGGTAGTCTGTCAGGCCTTAATTATTAAATAATATAGGGCATTAAATCCGTCCTTGTGCAGTAACATTTAACTTGATAAATATTTTATTTATATTTGAGTTTGAAATAAATCTATTTTATTTTTATTTTTTCACTTTGACTTCATTTTTTGTATTTTACATTATTTCAGTTGTCATGCCGTGTATATCATAATTGCTGGCAATGAACTGATAGAATAACATCATGTTCAACTGCAGAACGGGAACCATCTGAATCATCTAGTCCGTCCTCGTTGCAATCTGAAGTGAGTAATGTATTGCACCCAGAACAACAAAGCTTAGATCATACATCACACAGTGTACTGCTAACTAATTATATAAAAGCACAATGTTTTTTACCAGGTTGTAACAGTTCCATCAGCATTGCAAGTAATTCTCTTTTGTGATTAACTACATTTTGCGATAACAAACATGCATAGTGACAAGTACTATGTATGTGTGTTATACTTGGTAGAGCCATGCTGCAGTTATATTAGAAGTATAGTTGTAGCATGAATGGGTCGGCTCGACCGGGGAAGGAGCACCCTCTCACAGAATACCAGCGTGAAATAGTAGCTTAATGCTGCTGTGTTTTGTATGGTGAGTGTAGAGAACCGGAGACCCTTTTTACTGGAAACGAGAAAATGATCTTAGTCCTCACGGGTGACAACGCATCTGCATTTTGATTTGTAATCGAGGATAGATGTGGATGTCTAAGGGTCGCAGAAATGTCTCCAGCAGATGGTGAATCTCAGTTAATGACAAGATATGCTAATAAATCCAGAGCCGTGACTATGTGTCGATATGGGTAGTAGAGGTGGTGAATGGCATTTTTAAAACTGAATTTAAAATATTTCATCAAAATTACTTTAACAGGGCTTCTACACATTTGATGATAGACTGCCGTGGCTTCTGCTATAGTTAATAAATTCCACACAAAAATAAGGCACAGGGATGATGCGGCTCAAATACTTGAAATAGTTCATCAAAATATGGAGACAAATAATGATTTTTCTGAGTGTGCTAGGGAAAACAATCTAAATAGAGCTAGGGCAGGCAGACTTTAGAAATATAAATGTAGACTTTAAAATGTTAGGGAATTTCCTGTTTTAACTTACAGCGACTTAATATTAATTGCTTGTGTCACATACCAATTAAAGCAAGCTCGCTACTATTATGGTGAGCATATAAGATTTAATGGTTGCTACCGGATAGAACTCTGTAATAACCAGAGGAGCAGCATAATGGAAGGAATAAAGTTAAGCCCTAGCTGATCTTTACTTAGGGCTAGAATTGCAAGTCATCACTATTAGTCGTAAAGTGTATTTTATTATATAAATTCTATGTAATATAAATTCTTTTTAGGAAGGAGGCTTGGTACTACCACCTGCTTAGGACCCTGTAATTAATGAAATTAAAAACCCAAGCATACCACTGCAAGACTTCTAGACACAGTAAGTTCATTCTGTAGATCGGACAATAAATAAAAATTAAAAATCTGAAGGTACTCCGGGTTAACACTGACATTGGGACGTCGGTCACCTCAGTCTGCCGTAACCATGGGTGCTGGAAAGCACCCGAAATGTCTGGAATTAAAAATCAAAGAAATAAAACGCGATAAAATCGATAAAAATAGTTGTTAAAAAAACTGCATTTGTGAAAATAAAAACTTCAAATATTTTCAAAACCCCGACTTTTTTTAAAGCAATTTCTTTACCATTTCATTGTTTTAATTGCATATTATCATATCTATATGCTTTTATATGTGGGCACTCATGGCCGAAGTGTCTATGAAGACTGGATTCCCCTTTGTGATTATTTTTTTGCAAATATATGATTATTACACACATAACGTTTGTTTAAATTTACGACATTTACCAAATCATTGTATTTTGTACATTTGTATTCTTCAATATTAAAAATTTTATCATTCGTCGTCAACGTTTTTAAAAATTGTTTTTCTGCTGAACCACCTTTGAATGCGATCGCTTCGTCTTTGTGCGAATTTCTAATGTACCAATTGAATATGGGAATGATGTTTTCTTGTTTGTTGGCACATTTTAATTCTTCGGTCAAGTCAAAATATGGAATGCCGTGCACGTGTGTTTCGCAATAACGAACAGTGTTTTTGTCTTTTGGCGACAAATAATTGAAAGGATAACTTGGCCGAAACAAATAATGATCGATGAACGCATAATTTTTATTAGATAGTTTTACGTCTAGAATAGCCATTTCTCTACATTGAAAATGTTTATGAGGATATGTAATGTAAAATCCGTCCATGTCGATGATGTGTCTAATATTTTTTTAGATTTTGTGTCATTTTGAACCAAAAGGTTAAAAGTATTTACACGTGACTAAAAATATGTTTGTTCCAACAAACTTCACATAACAATGCTTCATTACTTCCCATCATCTCATCTCTTCCTTTTGCTCTTGTCTTCCTGTAATTTAAGTAAACAGAATCACATTCACTAATGATCAGCTAATGACTGTCATTGTAAAAAAAGTATTCTTTAACTTTTTCACTTTCCGCTATTGTCTTTGTATTTGGGCCTAGGATCTGTATCCAAATTGCATATTATATACATTGGTACGTGGGGATACATGGGCAGTCTATTAGCAGCATAAACATTATATTGTAGACTGGCGTGAATCTTTTTTTGAAAAATCAAACAAAATTTATGATTAATTTAAAATTTTATTTTCAAGCAATAACCACTTGTAAAAAATCCACACTTCATCATAAGAACAATGTAAAATTTGTGATTATTTTTTTGCAAATATATGATTATTACACACATAACGTTTGTTTAAATTTACGACATTTACCAAATCATTGTATTTTGGACATTTGTATTCTTCAATATTAAAAATTCTATCATTCGTCGTCAACGTTTTTAAAAATTGTTTTTCTGCTGAACCACCTTTGAATGCGATCTGTTATACCCTGTGTTTGTTAGCCTTATTGCTGCACTGCCTGTTAATAGTGTTGACTTGGCCTTAAGGTTAGTGAATATAGCAGTGGAGCAGTTCGGCCACCTCAGTCTGCTTCCATCTTCGAACCTGCTCGGTTGTCTACGGACCTTAGTTAATTTCTAACCAGTTTGTAATATTTAATTCATTTATACTCAATTAAATTTCAGTGTTAAATAAATCTTTTTTTTTAAAAACCTATTAGCACGTCTCCGTATAACATTTTGGTGGCAGCGGTGGGATACGGAAATCGTCAGTGCCTAGTGAAGTGGAACCGCTCAGCAGACTCGCTCCGTATCCTAAATCTTATAAAATTAAATATTATCCTATGTCGTCCCGGCGTGTCCTAGTGAAATAAATATAGTGCAAGTGCTATTCTCGTCGCTACGGCCTGGACGTCCATCCATTACGGAGACCCAATTGATTCCTGGAAAGGAATCCACACAATTACCAAGGAAGAGCCGCGATTGCATCCTGAACCGCAATCATTAAGAAAAATTAGCCTGGAAAACATCCATTCTCATAAAATAATTATCGTCAGAGAATTCATTAATTAGAATTCATCGAGTTCCGTTCCAGTGCGCTATAGAAGACGCTCCTATCATCGGAATGTTCCCGCTTATCGTCGCAGCCGTCGCCCACGCATTCTTAATACTGTGAGTCGTTGGTCATTGTTTTGTCTAGACTGTATAAGCCAAAGCTTCTCAACCTTTTATGTTCCTTTGTTTAGTTGCACTTAAATGTTTAAAAATTTGTTAATATTCTATTTTGTGATTGTTCTATATTATTGTGTGTTTTTATTCTGATAATTTTATATTGTTTTTTTTGTGTTCTTTTGTATTTGTTTTGCATTATTGTTGCGTTTTCTTTAGATTTTATACATATTTTATTATGCCAAAAGTAGTAAAAGGGGAAGAAGCCAGTTTAACCTTTCTCTCAGAACCGGGTGTTAGCGACGCCCCGAAATCCACCCCAGCTACTCCAAGAGTCACTAAGGCCAGCATTGCAACTACTGCAATGACCGAGATGGATTTGAACACCTTATTTAAGTTCGTTAAACCATACGACGATAGTAGGGAGACCGTAAATTCCTTTATAATTAATTATAACAATGCTTACGAATTAGCCTCAGAGTCTCAGAGACAAATCTTATTTAAATACATTATTAGCCAGCTTCAAGGTAAAGCGGAAATTGCCTGCTCTATAAAAGAGTTTAAAGATTGAGAACAGCTCAAAGACTTCTTAAAGACACAATTCAGTGAACGTAAACACTACGCTCACATTCTCACTGAACTACAGGATAGCAAGCAAAGTCCACATGACAGCGTTAACCAATTCGCACTCCGTATAGAGACCTGCCTCTCACAATTATTAACGGAAATATCCCTATGCAACACCAAAGCGAAAGAGTTACCAGGTAGGGTTGCGGCCATGGAGGACCTTGCTCTGCATCATTTTCTTATGGGGTTACACCCCCGAATTTCAAATATCGTTAGGTGTAGGTCTCCAAAAACGCTTAACGAAGCCATAAATTTAGCCATCTCAGAAGAGCGAATCCAACAGAGCCTTTATAAACGACCACCGCCAGAAACAAGGTATGAACAAAAACCTAAACAAAATTTTGTTAAATCTTTCAATTCCAAACCAACCATTCCTCAAAAATACTCACAGTATCCTAATATGAACCAACAGAGCCCGCCTTACGCTTTCTGCCGATATTGTAAGACGGCGGGGCATGACATTATGGCCTGTAAAAAACTGGAATATGCTAATAACCGATTTAGGTACCAAAACAATCCGTCAACCTCCCAATTCCAGCATAGGGCACAACCAAGGGTAAATTTTATAGAGCAGCCAAATCGTGAGGTCGACCAAGAGGAATTCCACGCTTTACACAATGATGAGCAGTTTTTAAACGGTCAAGAGTCTCGTCACGGTGTCGCCCGAGACTAAACCCAAAAGCCGGCACCAACCATTCCTTCCTCATACCCAAGGACCACACGGGTAACCAGCCCCAAGCAAGAGTCCATCAATCCAAGGACCACACGGGTAACCAGCCCCAAGCAAGAGTCCATCAACCCAAGGACCACACGGGTAACCAGCCCCAAGCAAGAGTCCATCAATCCAAGGACCACACGGGTAACCAGCCCCAAGCAAGAGTCCATTAATCCAAGGACCACACGGGTAACCAGCCCCAAGCAAGCGTCCATCAATCCAAGGACCACATGGGTAACCAGCCCCAAGCAAGTGTCCTGCTATCCAAGACCCATAACTCAAAAACTCCTTCTCCAACAAGCAAAATTGAAATCTATGAAATAAATTTAGATACAACCAAAAGGTTGCTACCACATGTTCTGCTAGATTCATCCGTCACGGATATCCCATTGTCTCTGCTTGTTGATTCAGGGTCTGCCATATGTTTGCTAAAACAATCGAGTATCCAGAGAAACCTTAAACTAATAAAAGAACCTATTAAACTTAAGGGCATAGACCCAATTAAATAAAACTATGTCCGCGTCATATAAATTCCACGTTATAAAAAATATCAACTTACCAGATGACGGTATCATAGGTTCTGATTTCCTAACCGCGTTTGGCTGTAAAATTGACTACACAAACGACACCCTCAAAATCGGTAAACTAGAAATAAAATTGCATTTTGTTGATCCATTTTATATTATTCCACCACGCACCGAAACCGTCATTGAATGTTCGGTTTGCGATACTGATCTTAAAGAAGGGCTTATCACGGACCAACACATATCAGAAAATTTACTTATATCCAATTGCATTGTAAAAATCAAAGAAAACAAACTCGTTAATTTAACTATAGCTAATACTTCAGAGTTTCCTGTCAACCTAAATCCAAATTTAAATCTCAAAATTGCACCTTTACACTCTGACGCAGTCCAAGTGAACACAAATCACTCTAACACAATCAATAGAACAAATGACGTAATAAACTCCTTAAGAATAGATCATTTGAACCAAGAAGGGTCCAACGCCCTCATTGAGCTTTGCTCCCAGTATTCCGACATTTTTCATCTGCCCGATGATAAATTAACATATACATCCGCCCTTAGCCATCAAATCAAAACGAACAGTGAGACGCCCATACATACTAAAACGTATAGGTTCCCAGAATGTCACAAAAAGGAAGTCGAATTATAGAACCCTAATCCTCACCTTGGAGCTCACCGATTTGGATCGTACCTAAGAAACTCGATTCCCAGGGACAACGTAAATGGCGAATAGTAATAGACTATCGCAAACTTAATGATATTACCATTGGCGAAACCTATCCTATTCCACAAATTTCTGAAATCCTAGACCAGCTAGGCAACAGCAAATATTTCTCAACCTTGGACTTAGTTTCCGGGTTTCATCAGTTGTTAATCAAACCTGAAGATGCATCCAAAACGGCATTTTCTGTACCTCAGAGGCATTTCCAATTCAATAGGATGCCGTTTGGGTTAAAAAAATGCTCCGTCCACCTTCCAGAAGCTCATGAATGCTTGCCTATCAGGACTCCAAGGTTCACGATGCTTCGTTTATTTAGACGACATCGTTATTTATTCATTCGACCTAAGTTCTCATATAGATAACCTCAACGCTGTATTTAAGAGACTCAGAAATTACAATCTCAAATTACAACCCGAAAAATGTGAATTCCTTCGTAAAGAAGTAATTTATCTAGGCCATATAATCGGCGAACACGGTGTTAAACCCAATCCTGAAAAGGTGAGAGCCGTCACCGAATTTCCTGTTCCAAAATCGCCCAAAGACATCAAAACCTTCCTCGGCCTAGTATCCTACTACAGACGTTTTATTCCCGACTTCTCTAAGTATGCCAAATCCCTTACTTCCCTTTTAAAAAAGGATGTCCCTTTTGAATGGAAAAACGAACAGCAGCTTTCTTTTGAAACCTTAAAAGGTAAACTCGTCACAGCCCCAGTCCTTGCATATCCCGACTTTACAAAACCATTCCTTTTGACATGCGATGCGTCAAACTATGCCATCTCTGCTATTCTCTCCCAAGGTCCTGTTGGACAAGATCGACCTATTGCTTTTGCCTCGCGCACACTTAATAAAGCAGAGACTAATTACAGTGTAACCGAAAAAGAATGCCTTGCGATAGTGTTTGGCACTAAAACATTTCGTCCATATCTATATGGCAATCGGTTCACAATTATGACGGACCATAAACCACTACAGTGGCTTTTTAATTGTAAAGACCCTGGTTCCCGCCTTGTCCGATGGAGACTTAAATTAGAAGAATTTGAGTATGATATACTCTATAAAAAAGGCAAAACCAACACAAACGCTGACGCGTTATCGCGGTTTCCTGTGAACCCTGTCCAACCTACAGACCCACCAACGTCCAATCCTCCTATAGTGAATCCAAGTCGAAATCTAGACGAAGATCTTATGGACTTGCTAATTTCTCCGCCTTCCTTTAATCCAGACGAAGCGATCTCTCCTCCACTCGATTTAGCTGAGAATGCTTCACCATTACCCTACGTTGATTTGCCTTCCAACATTCCAGACACCCTAAGGGAGGAAATCGAAAATGAATCTATCAACTTACCTCAACCAGAACCTGAACAGATAACATCACCTGAAATCCAAACCGATAATGTCCCATTTCCATCCACGAGCTCCTCTCCAGACGTACCTGTTGATGATTACTCTACTTTCCTTAAATCTATGTCGTGTAAGGATAAGACCTTTAACACAGAAGTGGAAGAGCACAATGAAACTCTTATGAAGTGTCCCGCGAAGGTAATCCTGGTCCCAACATCCATCGATTTGGATGAATCTAACCCATACATTCAGGAAATATTAACCGACCCTGAAATCATTGCCGAAATACATGAGTCCGAGAAAGAACTCTTCTCCTTTAAAAAGATAGAAACAAATAATAAATGCTATTATTTGTTGTTCACTAAAGTACATCATTTTGACGAGGCCTCCTATCCAGAAATCTTTCAAACATTAAAAACAATCAGGAATGAATTAATAAATTCCGAGGGAATTAAAGAACTCGGTATATCGGATCTGAAAAACCCATTCGAAAAACATTCCTTCATTAAAATATATAATATTCTATGCTATCTCTTTCATGATACTCAAATTAAAATTAATATATATCATAACAATATCATATATCCAGCTCCGACAGAAATTAAGAAAATCCTTTTCGATAATCATAATATCCCGATAGCCGGTCATTTAGGTTCTGTAAGAATGTACAATAGAATAAAACAATCGTATTACTGGAAAGGTATGCGAAGCGATATAGAGTCATATGTAAAACAATGTAAATCATGCCAGGAAAATAAAGCACTTAGGAAAATTAACCGTGCTCCAATGCAGATTACCAGTATATCCACAGAACCATGCCAAAGAATATCTTTGGACATCGTCGGTCCACTTCCCGAAGCTGGACCAGCAAAATTACGTTTTATTCTCACGATACAAGACGATCTTACTAAGTTCTCCTGTGCATATCCCATCCGAAGTACCACTGCTGAAGAAACAAGTGAATGCTTACTGCATTATATATCAATCTTCGGTATTCCCAAGATGATCCTTACCGACAAAGGGACTAATTTTACTTCAGACCTATTTAGGAAAACCTGCGAATTTCTTAAAATAAAAAAAAACTTATGGTCTTCACCATATCACCCTCAAACCCAAGGCGTCTTAGAGCGAAGTCATTCAACCCTAAAAGAATATTTGAAATCTTACATTAATGAAGAACAGTCAAATTGGCCTCGTTATGTATACACCGCGATGCTCGCTTATAACACATCCGTTCATTCCACTACACATTACACACCTCACGAGCTTATGTTCGGGAGTAAACCATTTATTCCTAATTCCATTTATAATGAATCTCCAGGGGCTACATACTCTGATTATGTCCGCATGTTGCAAAACCGTTTGAAATATTCCAGAGAAAAGGCTTTAGATTTTATAAGGAAGTCAAAAGAATCCTCAAAATCATACTATGACACCCATACTCGACCAGTTAAATATAAAGTCGGTGAGTACGTCTACATAAAGAACCATTTGAGATTGCGGAAAGCACTCTCTCCTCTCTGGAAAGGACCCTATAAAATAGTTAAGGTAAATAATAATAGTACACTTACCTTGCTAATCAACCGACGCCATGTCACGCATCACTTCGACCAGGTGAAACCTGCATCGGAAATCGGAAGTAACCTGTAAATTAAAATAAAATTATAAAATGACTAGTGTCTTAAAAGTTAGGAAAATATTTATACTTACCTATAAGCGTAGTCTCGCCATCTGAAAATTGTTAATATACAATATATAGTTAGTAAAGTTATCAAATATACAAAATATAATTATTAAAAAATGTTAGATTAATCAATACCTATCTTTGTTAGTATTAATTATAGTGATTATTTACAGAACTCCAACTCGATGTCAATCGCATCAAGATTATATTCAACCGATAACTTCGAGTGCAGGAATCTACTTTGATTACTTAGGTACATTAAAAATCAATAACGCCCAACTAAAAGCGTTAATACCGATAGATATCTCGCACTTTGGCCCCCACATTAGAAATGTAGGAAACGCTCTAGAAACAATTAATTTTTTATGTGATCAGACTAGGATTATAGAGATTATTACCGAATGTCACAATATGCTTCAACCATTAGCTGTACGTAACCGGGAATTGAACAGGGATTTTGAATCCATCTCACACTTGTTAGATAACAGAGCCAAGCGTAGCGCCTGGTTTGGAGGTATTGGTACAATATTAAAACATATATTCGGTACCCTAGATGAAGATGATGCCTTAAAGTATGATGAAGCAATAACTTCTGTACAAAATGACGAAAAACAATTGGCTTCTCTGATGAAAGAAAACATTTTAGTTACTACCTCTGTAATAAAATATTATAATGATACATTAAATAAAATAAAAAGCAACGAAGCAAAATTAACAACAGCTATCAACAATCTCTCTATTAAGATTAAAAATATTTCCGAAATAACCAATGGTCTACAAATATCTATTAGTATTAATGAAATTTTTGATAGTTTAGAAACCTCGATTCTGACACTATCCTTTCAATTAGAAGATATTATAAACGCTATTTTATTTAGCAGTAAGGATATTTTACACCCAGCCGTTATAACGCCACATCAGTTATACCGAGAGCTTGCTGATAATTATAGATATCTACCTAGTAATTTAGTATTGCCTGTTTCCTTAGATATTAAGAATATACATTTAATTTTAAGGCATTGTAAGATAACCTGTTATTATATAAATAATAAAATCATATTTTGTTGCATGTGCCATTGGTTAATGTAGAAAATTATATGTTGTTTCATAATATAGCTCTGCCTACACCATATAATCCAAAGGAACCAAATTCATTTAGTCTAATTGTACCTAATAATAAATACATTGCAATGACCAAAGACAAGACACATTACGGCAATATTGACGATTTAGGAAAGTGTAAAATTGTGCAACCAGGAACATTCATCTGTGACGTAAACAACGTGTACTCGGTGGACGCTAAACCATCCTGTGAAAGTGAACTTATATCTAAAGTGATCAGTGAAATCCCGTTACAGTGCGAAACTAAATTTATTTTCGGAAAATTAGATATCTGGAAACCATTAATAAATAATAAGTGGATTTATGTTCAATCCGAACCAAATAAAATTTCTATAGATTGTATGAAGTCCCAATTGTTTGAAGCAAATATTCTAGGCACAGGCATAATTACGATTCCCGATGGATGTATCGGATTTTGTAAAAGTACTACCTTGTTACCTAAATATAATGTTCTGAATATTACCTCACCCATAAGTTATATGCCTGATTATAGCCTTATCAATGACACTTGTTGTAATATTAATAAGTTCAATCATGTTGTAGAAAATGTGTCTCCTATAAAGTTTGTCGTGAAGCGACAATAAAAAACTAAAGAACCTAACTTAACTACAACGAAAACAACCAAAATAAAATAAATTATTTAAAAATTTGAAAAGTTTTACAGTTTCTTTTATAAAAAAAAGGTATGAAGGTGATGATGGGTTGTAATGAAGATAGTGATTTACAATATTACTAAAAAAAATAACAAAGATAAAGATACTGCAACGAAGTATGCACAGGCTATGCCTATGATAGGTGCACAGCTCCTGCTCTAGGTACACGCAGAATCTGGAGAAAGCACACGCAGCGTCTGGAGAAGGTACACGCAGCGCTTGGAGTAGGCACACGCAACGCCCGGAGTAAGTACACGCAGCACCCGGAGTAGGTACACGCAACGTCTGGAGTAGGCACGCAGCGTTTGAAGTAGGTACACGCGGCGCTTGAAGTAGGCAAACACAACTTCCGGAGTAGACACACACAGCATCCGGAATAGACACGCAGCGTCTGGAGTAGGTCCACGCAACGTCTGGAGTAAGCACGCAGCGTTTGAAGTAGGTACACGCGGCGCTTGAAGTAGGTAAACACAGCGCACTAGTAGGCGGAGGCGTAGGCGTGGCTAGGCGACGACTTAAGGAGCGGGCAGAGGCTTGCAGGATCCCGAGGCAGTGCGGATAAGGCCTTTAGGAGATGCTTCAAGTATCAAAGCTCAAGTCAGACTCCCCCATTCGCCGATTGTTCGGCTTTTTTTCCCTTTTTGACGGATCTGGCATAAGAACGGAAAATTATTCTCATTAAATTTGAAATTATTTAAATTAAAAGCAAATTCTTGTAAATGGCCAAGAAGAAAGGAGTATTTTGAAGTAAAAACATCAGGCCGGTAACGATATTTGAATAAAAATTGCCATGACAACCTGATAAACAACGATGTCAAAACATGTCAAATTTTGGTTTTAGGCTCGTAATACAGAAACGGCAAGATTTAAGTGAAAAATGAGATATTATTTATATAGGAAAAAAAATAGCGCAACAGCGCGCACGAAACCCGAAATTGCAGAGTTACGGAGAACTAAATAAAAGACCGAAAGAGGTAGACTCCATTGACACCGATTTAAAAAGTGCTGATAGCATGAAAAATACGAAGTAAAAACGATTTGTTATTGTGTTCTTATGAATTAAAAATATTACAGGATCCTATGGAAATAAAGGTGATGCAAAATATCAAGTTTTGAGGCGAATGCAGAACATCAAAAACAGAATGGAAAAATAAATTTAAAATAGTGTAAAATGATATGTAAGTATGTATAAGCATAACACTACAAGTTACAAAATATAGACTTAGACGAATTTAATTCAAAAAATAAATTAATTACTGATTCTTTATTAAGTAATCTAAAAACAATAGAAAGTAAACTCCACATTATTCAATATGGGACACATTACTCTACCATTATTATTATAATTTCTATTTTAATCCTGTTGTATTTAAGATATTTGGGTTTTAAGCTTTTCCGTCGATTCCGTAACACTCGTCTTATAAATAAAAATAGTAAAATCACTCCTAAAGTGGAATTCATAAAAACTTCACCTCGACCTCATTTAAGATTTATACAACCTGAAATTGAACAAAATAGTAATTCTGAATCTGATAATATTGCACCGCTTAGAACCCAAATTTAATGTCATTATTATTAAGTTAATATCTAGAGATTTTATGTTATCATCCCTAAAATCTCTTCTTAAGGGGGGAGATGTTATACCCTGTATTTGTTAGCCTTATTGCTGCACTGCCTCTTAATAGTGTTGACTTGGCCTTAAGGTTAGTGAATATAGCAGTGGAGCAGTTCGGCCACCTCAGTCTGCTTCCATCTTCGAACCTGCTCGGTTGTCTACATACCTTAGTTAATTTCTAACCAGTTTGTAATATTTAATTCATTTATACTCAGTTAAATTTCAGTGTTAAATAAATCTTTTTTTTAAAAACCTATTAGCCCGTCTCCGTATAACATTTTGCTTCGTCTTTGTGCAAATTTCTAATGTACCAATTTAATATGGGAATGATGTTTTCTTGTTTATAGGCACATTTTAATTCTTCGGTCAAGTCAAAATATAGAATGCCGTGCACGTGTGTTTCGCAATAACCAACAGTGTTTTTGTCTTTTGGCGACAAATAATTGAAAGGATAACTTGGCCGAAACAAATAAGGATCGATGAACGCATAATTTTTATTAGATAGTTTTACGTCTAGAATAGCCATTTCTCTACATTGAAAATGTTTATGAGGATATGTAATGTAAAATCCGTCCATGTCGATGATGTGTCTAATATTTTTTAGATTTTGTGTCATTTTGAACCAAAAAGTTAAAAGTATTTACACGTGACTAAAAATATGTTTGTTCCAACAAACTTCACATAACAATGCTTCATTACTTCCTATCATCCCATCTCTTCCTTCTCCTCTTTTCTTCCTGTAAATTAAGTAAACAGAATCACATTCACTAATGATCAGCTAATGACTGTCAATGTTAAAAAAGTATTTTTTAACTTTTGCACTTTCTGCTATTGTCTTTGTATTTAGGACTAGGAAATGATTTTGGAACTTATTTTAATGCTAAAAACAGCGAGTTGTACCAGTTCTTGCTCACTGAGTCAGAAGTGGTACAACGTTTGTCGACTCACGATCCCAAAAAAAGAAATGTTTTGGATTGTTCTGATCACGAATCTGCGGTCCGTTTTTGCATAGGATGCACGGTTCCGGAGATGTGCAGATCAATTAACAAATATCTAATTGATATCCGGTGGGAGCCTCCACCGTCATTAGCGTCCCATTGTACTTATCTATTGTTCTTTTAACACCGTCATTGTCTTTTCTTCCTCGGCGTGTGCGTCGACTTATCAGTGCTATTGTATTATAATTCTTTGTTCCTAACTACAACACTAATCTGAATCATCAATAAAACATATTACTTAATTTTGTTACAATTTTTATTTACAAAATACGTAATCTTATTACTTATTATCTATAAAATAGGAGCGAAACATCTCATCTACTAAAATATCGTTGTACAAAGTGTTCCCTGTAAATATACTCGTAAAACTATGCATTGAACATCCCTGAAACTTATATAGCAAATACATTAGCAATATTCGCCACAAACTGAAGTCCACTCATTCTGATTCCTATCAACATTCCAGTTCTATCTTTTACAATTCCTTTTTAAAAACTCTAGATGATATCGTACAGGTGATCGTCCATATGAATCAAAATATTGACTGACGTCATTCGTATCGGTATAGAAAGCTACCCAATGTGACCCTGGTTTATCATCTGTATTCAAATTGCATATTATATACGTTGGTACGTGGGTATACATGGGCAGTCTATTAGCAGCGTAAACATTATTTTCTAGACTGGGGTGAATCTTTTTTTGGGAAATCAAAAAAAAAATATGATTAATTTAAAATTTTATTTTCAAGCAATAACCACTTGTAAAAAACTCACACTTCATCCCTGGAACAGTGTAAAATTTTGTGATTATTTTTTGCAAATATATGATTATTACACACATAATAACGTTTGTTTAAATTTATGACATTTACCAAATCATTGTATTTTGGACATTTGTATTCTTCAGTATTAAAAATTATATCATTCGTCGTCAACATTTTTAAAAATTGTTTTTCTGCTGAACCACGTTTGTATGCGGTCATTTCGTCTTTGCACACATTTCTAATGTACCAATATGGGAATGATGTTCTCTTGTTTATAGGAACATTTTAATTCTTTGGTCACGTCAAAATATAGAATGCCGTGCACGTGTGTTTCGAAATAACGAACAGTTTTTTGTCTTTTGGCGACAAATAATTGAAAAGATAACTTGGCCGAAACAAATAATGATCGATAAACGCATAATTTTTATTAAATAGTTTTACGTCTAGAATAACCATTTCTCTACATTGAAAATGTTTATGAGGACATGTAATTTAAAATCCGTCCATGTCGATGATATATCTTATATTTTTTAGATTTTGTGTCATTTTAAACCAAAAAGTTAAAAGTATTTACACATGACTAAAATATGTTTGTTCCAAAAAACTTCACATAACAATGCTTCATTACTTCCCATTATCCCATCTCTTCCTTCTACTCTTTTGTTTCTGTAAATTAAGTAAACAGAATCACATTCACTAATGATCAGCTAATGACTGTCATTGTTAAAAAAGTATTTTTTAACTTTTTCACTTTCTGCTATTGTCTTTTTTTATTTAGGACTAGTAGTAGTAGTAATTATAAATTTTGTTTGAATTCCCAAAATAAAAACATCGCGTGACGTATAGTGCTACGTCCTGTGACGTATTATGAATTAAACGTCGTTGCCTGGAAAAAACGATACGTCCATTTTACTTTGTATGAATTGTGATTTGTATTGATGCTAAAAGACATCAAGTTGATGATTTTGGAACTTGTTTTAATGCTTAAAACAGCGAATTGATGAATTTGTAGAATTGGTTTGAGAATAGCGTATTGATTTGTAAAAATTGCTAAAAGACATCAAATTGATGACTTTGGTACTCGAATTGATTAGCAATTTTTACACACAATATTTAAATATAATTTGTTAACACTAAATCATACACTCAGATATAATCAGTAATCACATAATTTTCATTTTAAAACTTACAAAATTAGTAGGTACTCGTACTGCGCTAAGGCACAGAATAAATAATATTACTGCGTAGCTAAGGGCAAATTATGGTGAATAAATACTAATTTTTCTGCATTGAAAGGTAACAAGTGGTTTCTTCTGTCTTCATAGACACGGCCAGCTTTAGAAAAAAGTATTTCAAAAGCAAAGTGATAAATTTGGGTATTGTGTAGTAATACCTTCCCACCAAATATAAGGGTCATGGAAGAATATCCGGCGGCCGGATTTCCGGCTATCCGGCGATAAGACTGGCCGAATATCCGTGTCCGGTATCCGGCCAAGCAGCTATCCGTTTCATCTCTAATAATTACCGCCAAAGTGTTGATGACTCCAGGCATTATCAGTACCAGGCGCATCGTAACATGTCGCGCAGGTGCGAATACGCAGCCCCCGTTTGTACTCGTGCGCCGTCGCTTGCTGACTGAAGGCTGGTAGCGCTAAGCAACTGTTCTCTCTTATGTGTCTTAAAAGAGAAACAAGTACTCTATTTTTTCATGTAAATTTGACCTTTTTGCTATATGTTAATAAGGAAATATGATTGAATAAAGTAGCGTTCTTCCAGGAGGATTACAAGTCCTGCTAGCGGGACTCCGAGCGATCTATCTTAATGGTGGTTAATATAGCGCATAGCGACATATTATAGCGCGCTATCTCTCCATAACACTTAGTGCGTGATATGTAAGTAGTCACCATGGCGCTATTGCGCTATGGCACTTTGGCGCTATTAAGTATTAATGTCTAGCGGTAACTAGTTCCAGCAGCAGCGCTGTTGGGAGAGGACGTGTGCCGCAAATTGGATCTAGTAGCACGCTATTCATCGCGCGTGACCTAGTTTAGAGTTAGACGTTGTTTACGAGTAGTCAGTGTATACTGTATATTTATAAGTGATCGAAGGACACAGTTGTCTGCTATAAAAGAAGCCTAACCAATGTTTTTAAATGTGAATAAAATAAGTGTATGTAAATAGTGGAGTTTTATAAATACAATCAATAAACTTTTAAATACACCTTTATTTAATTTCTATTTTATATTAAGGTTAAAAAAACGTTTACATCAATTGTAATAAAGAATAATTCAATTTATTTCGTTTTAAAAAGTACATGCCTTAAAATATTTTTAGGATTTTAGAAAGTCGTAAGCCTGAAAAGTATTAAAGAGCGTTCATTAGTTTTTCTTTACCACTTTATTTTATTTTAGTCTAAAATGTGACTTATTACGAAATAATGTTCTTATATAGCATGCTGTCTGTCCCAATGGACGACATGTAATGTAACGTGCTACGAGATATAGCGTGCTACAAAACATAGCTCGTTTGCCGGTCTCCTACACGCTTTCTTATAAATAACGCACTATAACATAGCATATTTAATAGCGCGCTAGAAATTTATAGTTAATAGTCTTTTCTAGTCGTTTTGAACAACTTTAATCTATCGTTAAAATTTCCATTCACGGCCTTTACCACCCATCCGCAAATTGTGACACAGCGATTCTGATTGGTTTGAGTAGTAGTGAGTTGGTGTTCACCTTCTATTTAAGATTCTGGCATATATGATTTGTATCCACATCCTTCTAACAGACTTATACTGTCTTTGAATCCCTTATCCGAAATAAATATATCATTCTCTCTATAATATGATCTTAAGGCGGAACCCTCACAGAACAAATTTGTTATTATTTCTGCATCTGATGTAGTTGCTTTGTATGGCACAATCAACAATATATCCATCATATGCGACAATCATGAATGGTTTTAATAAGTTTCTATTTTTGTAAAGAGAGTAACTCTGCTTTTGGAACAAGTAGTTCGAACTTTTATTTATGTATGTATATTATCCATAACAAATTACAATAGCATTGGTGTTGTTTTCATTTCCATAAAGGCCATGTGGGATTGTTAGCTTGTGCTCCAGTGGTTGCTCTCGTGTTAACTGGTTTATTTCCAAGTTTTGAGGCACAAAATCTTGAAGCAAAATCTCTCTTATTTTGTCTATTAAATTCTCTAGTGTTCTGCGTGGTACTGTTACTAAAGTGGCAATTCTTTCATTTTGATCCCCTATCCTCATCTTCTTTATAAGTGCTGCTAGGAACAAGCATACTTTTCATGCTTCATTTATGCGTGGAACTTCTAATATCCTGTTGAATTTTTCTTTGGTATTTCCGATCCATTAATCGAATACTCTGTCATCCATTCCAAGAACATTGTCGAAGTCTAATGTAGAATTTAATTTGATAAAAAAATACGTGTACACTCGGGGACTGCCGTGGTAAAGCTATTGCGTAGCATTTTTATCAACTTATGCAATTATAATTATTTATTTATTTTATTTATGCAGTATTTTTTTCTTTGTTTTTTTTTTCTTTGATATTAATTCAAGTTTTTTCTTTGATATTAATTCAAGTTACACTTTTTGAGCGTGGTGACCGATAAGAAAACAATTATTTTTTCTTTTATTGAATAAATGAGAAGTTAATATTGTTTAAAATATTTTTATCCTCTTACAAAAGATGTAGATTATTCAGGAATTTTTATTATTAAACTATAGGTTTATGGTAATTAAGGAGTTCTTTCGACAAACGATAATTTTCTATAAAGTCTGTGTTTATTAAATATTCTACATTCACGAAAGTTGCAAGCATGACGACGACTCATATAAATACGAAGTATATGCTTCTTGCAATAAACTATATTATTGTTTAAAATATTTTTATTATCTTACAATACATGCAACTAGGCTACACGCATACGTCTAGTCGCAGGCACACAAACACCGTGCCGAAGTCTGTCGAACTTAAACGACGTTAGACGATGGTAGGTTTTCGGGTCTTAGGCTTTTTTCGTTACGGAATTTCTTGATTCGGTCGCCGCGCTCAAAGCCCGCAATAAAAGCTATGCAACAGCTTAACAATACATGATGCACTTGATCTGCAGTGAGTGTCTAAACTATTTGCAGAATCATATAATGACTCCCATAAATTAATACTTAAATGTTCACTGCAAACACGAGCTGGTTTAGATATGTAGTTATTTATTTATTTATTAGGGATAACAACAGCCTTCATTCTGTGAAAAAAAAAACTTCTTATAGACATAAGAATTTGTGATTGCTAAGAACTATAGCACGGAGTTTGTCACTGATGCAATGCAATGTGGTAACGTAACAATTTACAAAAAGGAAAATAGTCATATCAGTAAAACACTTTTGAATATATGTCTTTTCCATTCATAAATTTGATTAGCATATAAGCACATAAGAATCATAACATTTGGAAATCAAATAAAGAATATATATGTGTAAGTTAGTATATGTACCCTCAGGGACCGAAAATACCTAATGCTTAAAGATCTAGCTCTAAGATATCTAGTCTTTTTCACAATATGAGACTGTCCTAAATAAATTGTTCCAACAATCACATCAATTACCTAGCTCGAAACTTAGCCTGAGCTATTGCTATGGCAACTAGGATAACGGATAGTACTTGTATACGATTATAAACACCCATGACTGAGGTACAAATGCTCATGCTCATTACACAAACATTTGTCAATTGCGAGATTCGAACCCGCAACTGTTGGTTTCGTAGTCTCCGCTGACCAATGGACTAAGACTGTCATCAAAAAATTAAAATATACATAGCATACTTGTCTTGGAGCAACTCTGTTCTCAATAATTAAAAAAATATATCAACTGATGCAGGTGCGTGGGGTTATTTTTTGTTTTATTAAGGACAACAAACAGTTGTATAATAAAGATTACAATTAAAATCTTATGTAAATAGAAAAACTAATTACACAACCAACACCGTTATCCACAAATTACCGTACTAATTAAAGTTATAAGGCACAGAGAACACAAATATCAAATAAAATAACTAAAAAAAATAAAAACGAAAAACTAAAAACTAGAGACAACTTACATCACTCACATACTTAGCCGTTAACAGCAAAATCGTGAATATTACACATGTATTACAAAAAATAAAACAATTTATGTAGATTAACGTTATAAAATTATAAGAAAATAGTAATAAAGATAAAAATAAAAATTACAGTTAAGTTAGTTAAGTTTTATAGCTTTTCTAAATTGAGGTAGGAAATATTCTCTCATGTCTTATCTTCATGTCTTTTTTTTTTCTTGTCATATCTTTCAATATTCTGTCACTTTGCCTTTGTAAAATAGAACACCCACATAAAATGCACACACTAGCGCGGTTTGGGTGACTTGGTCCAGGTTGTTGGTCATTAATGCAAGATATTTCTTGTAAATTATCATTGCAAGATCTTTGCATGCTTCATACATATGGTCATCTTCGGTATTCCGAAAAATAAAAGTACTTATAATAAGGATGGTGTCATCCGTACATAGATCTATGCGAAAAATCGATTGTAATCTATTGTGTTTGGTAATGGCAACAGAGGTTAAATGTTGAGTTAAGATGTCATCCAACTCACATCATATTATGTATAATGGGTGCGACTACAATTTCTAAAACAACTAAAATTGATCATTAAAGATTCAGGTGGACATACCTGTAATAGAATTATTATTTAGACAAATATGAATGGATATGGTTCCTTATAATAAATAAACACTTACGATTTGTGGATACACCCCGCTACAGAGTAATGTGGTAGTTCTTATATCAAGTTCCAAAGCACGGTATCGATGTAGTGTTCTCATATGTTGCAGTTGATGCAAATATTGCGAGTAACCCTGCTACGACCGCTCATCGTGTCTAAATCAAATAATCCTGTGACAACTAGACCCAAATCATAGGGCACAAAGCGAAGTCAAGATGAGACCTTCAAGAAAAGAGTTTACTCCTTTCCAAAAGGCCGGTAAACGCACCTGCAATTCCCCTGGTGTTGCGGTTGTTCATGGGCGGCGGTAGTCACTTACCATCAGGTGAGCCGCATGCTAGGTTGTCCCCTCTTTATAAAAAGAGAATAACCCTGCCTTACAGCCTAAATAAATAAATTACAGAGAAGACAAAAGATCTACCTTTTCTGTTCGTTGCAGCAATCGGGACAGAAATACGAAGTATATTTTCTGATATTTTTAACCCAGCACTGTCTACACCGACGTCGTAAAATGTTTCTCTTTCTGCCATCATTTTTATGAGAACATTGTTGAAGAAAATGCACTTGATTTTTTGGAACTGAGCCCCGCGTTGTGTCTTCTACATCAATATTTAATAATTTCATTATGATTTCAAGTCTGAAATCATGGAAACTTATATTCACCGAAAAATGTGCAGCGTGTACGAATTAGATACTAGTCAAAACAAAATAACGGCCACCACGTTTTTACAGTATTCTCACAAATTCTTGAGGTTGAATGGTTGATTAATGATAGATTTTAGATTGCATAAATTAAATGATTTTTATTGTAAACCGCATAAAATTATGACGGAAACAAAAAAAATTACACCACTTTTTCTGAAAATTTATTTTTTTTGAAAAGGAAACAGCGAGATAAAAAATTAAGTGAAAAAAAAAACAAAGTGTTGGTTGATTTGTGGGTTTCCTATATATCTAGTGTGCCCTCCTTGTTTTCTAATGCACTCTTGAAGCCTGAAAGGTACACTTTCCACCAGGTGTACCACTGTTTCTTGAGGAATTATTTCCTAGCTTGATTTCAGAATTTTTATTAGCTGTCTTTCATTGTGTACGGGTTGGTTTGTGCTTCGAACACTGTGTTTCAGTAAATGTGTTCAATGGGATTGAGATCCGGACAATTTGCAGGCCAGGGCAGTACCTGTATACCAGCCTCCTCTAGGGCTTCTCTGGTGGCCCTAGCTGTATGAGCGCGAGCGTTATCGTGTATCAGATGGAATCTTGCTCCGATTCTATGTGCATATGAGACCACATGGGGTCTAATGACCTCCTCGATATAACGTTGAGCTGTAATTGTGCCTTCGTTGAGAATTACCAACTCGGTTCTACCTGATGTAGAGATTCCTCCCCACACCATAACATTGGGGCCCCCAAATCTGTCACTTTCATGGATACAAGCATCCGAAAATCGCTCACCTTCACGCCACCAAACTCAAATGCGACGGTCATCACTAAAAAAATTAACTTTGCACTCATCCGTAAACAGTACTGTGCTCCAATCACTCATATCCCATACCAGATGCTGCCTTGCGAACGAAATTGGTTTGCACGATGGGCACTTGTTAATGGTATCCGTACTACGCGTCTCCTGGAGAACTGCTTGTCCTCGTGTAACCGATTTCTAATGGATTGATCACTGACGCGTGTACTCGTCGCCTGCCGCAAACGGTTTTGTAAGGAGCGGGTAGTGATGCAGCGTTCTCTGCGCGCAGTCAAGCGCACGTAGCGATCCTCCTGTGCGGTAGTTGCTCGATTTCTGCCAGATCCCCGTCTCCTGGTTAGTCTTCCAGTCTCTTGAAATCGATTCCAAGCATTCTGGATCGCTCGCCGGGAAAAACCCAGCTGCAACGCCGCAGAACGCTGCGAATGGCCTTCTTGAAGCAATGTTACGGCCCTGGTTACAGTTGGTAAGTCCATATGTCGTCGAATTCTCGGCATAACTTTTTTTAAATATTAATTCAGCAACTGGTTAAACTAAACTTAAACCGTTCTTGACAGAATCGTCACTTTGACTGAGTTAAAATCTGTCTTAAAATCGGGTAGAATCAAGTGGTTACAATAAATTATCAAAAACTACCCACTTTTAACAATTATGAACCTGGAATACTCAAAAAATGTTTGAAAACAAATAAGGTAACACCACAATAAACAATCAGCTACTTGAGAACGCATAAAATATGAATTCTCGCTAACGACGTAAAAAATAACAAGTGGCCCTTATTTTGTTTTGACTAGTATATGACATTTACTGGAACACGAGAACGCCTAACTTCTTTTACCAACGTATAGTTTAGTGCTCACATGATTAATATGATAGCATTTGATACTGATAATCTATACCACCCATGTACTTATTGTACTTTACTACAACTTCAGGCTTGCAAACGGTCCCACCGCGTCGATTCGTAACGATGGTCAAATCAGATCCATATTGTGATGAAATCATTAAAACGTCCCGCTGGTCTTTCCATTTCATAACAAATACAACTACTATTAGTTGAATTTTGCTATCGATACGCCACGTTTCAATGCTATTTGTAAAGACTTCTTTTGGATTATTTTTCGATTGATACGTAAGTACCCGAACAATATGTTTTGAGAGTCAATAATTTATGTGCAAGATTTACAGAATTATAAAAGTTATCCCATATAAACGGAATATCCCTTGTAAAAATAATCAGATAGTAAATTCAAAACAACTTATTACAGTGATTGGCATCGGTTAGGATATAAAGAGTTATACCTTAGGGATGCTTTTTGCTTTTTAGATATTGACGGAATATTAAACGACCACGAAACAAAACCATTGATTCATCAATGGCCAGATCTTTAGACGGTTAATAAATTTCTCCTATTCGCTGGTTAAAAAGTTAATTAAACTATTTATTTTTGACTTCCTATTACCGGACAAGTCATCTTCAAAATTGTATGATCTCAATATTAACAGAAATGTGTTAAAAACAGTGGATGCTTTTTCCAGTATTCTGTCACATGGTTTAGTTTGATAGTTCCCATGTGAATCAAAATATCAAAAAATGTTTCAATTTGTGGAACAGTTACATCTTCCCATAGTCCCAGTCTGTTTTACGATTTAGTATATTCTACAATAATTTAAACGCGTAATTATTTCTTAAATTTACGCGAACACTACACATTGACTAAAACTAAATTTACCGAATTTATCGCGTTTATTTCACTACTTTTACTTATGGTGATTCAGACGGTGATTCAGCAGAAACGGTTCGATTTACATTTCATAAACAACATCATCGACAAATTATTCAGTAAACTAAAGACAGTTTTAACAACATTTGATTTTGATAATTGCATCGAAACTTTAAACAAACGAGAAACATCAAAATACAATGAATGCAAAAATAAACAAAAAGAAAAATACCAAAAATTAACGATCAAATCAAATGCCAACCATCTAAGTCTACGTCAGAACGAAACACAACCGTTGACTACAGACGCAAACAATAAACAACGCACTTTCTATAATTTGTCAAAACATACACTGGACGAACCAACAATAAAGGTATTAGCGAAGGGAATGAACTTCGCATTAACACCGCGAAAAATCCCGTACGAAGAAATTATCTGCAGTGTTGAGGATTGTCTGTTTAAAAATAATATTGGTAAAGAGGATTTGGAGGCTATACGTCAAGATATTTAGACCTTGTTACGTCGTAGTGCAGTGCCGAAACCAAATCTTCCTAAAGACGAATTTACAACGTTGATTAACTTACGGAACAGACCAGAGCTAACGATTCTCCGCGCGGATAAAGGAAATGCTACGGTAATAATGGACACGTCGGAGTATAATTTTAAAATACTACAGCTTTTATCGGACGAAAGTACATAAAAAAGGTGAAAACAGACCACACAACTAAGGGCCGGTTTTTTGATCCGTAGTTAAGGCGACCAATGGTTAAAAATAACGACCAATGGTTAAATTTTTGTAAAATCCGTTTTTTGACCCATAGTTAGCACAACCAGTGGTTAAATAAGTAACTATTGGTCACAAAATTTAACCACAGCTCCAACAAGGGATTAGCAAGATGGCGGCTAGTTAACTCTCGCATTATCAGCTGTTCTCACTTCTCAGTGTTGTTTGCTCGTGTGATTTTAGTGTGGATTTTAGTGAAAAGTGTTACAATACAGATTTTCTGTGTTATTAATTATGAATTTAAACATAACGAGATACTTCGACATTTCAGAAAGTTCATCTGATGATGAAATTGTTGCGGAATATGTTTTAATGAGAAGACCAAAGGTATTCAGACCACGTAATCCGCCCCTGGGGCATTGGGACGAAGTAGACTTTTTTCAGCGCTACCGTCTATCTAAAGAAAGTGTAATTTGGATCATCAGAAACATAGGAGACGAGTTAAAAAGACCAACTGAAAGAAATTATGCAGTTACGCCAATGGAGCAATTATTGCTTACTTTAAGATTTTATGGCACTGGGAATATGCAACAATGTTCCGGTGATCTGTCTGGTGTCTCAAAATCCACTGCCTGCAAAATAATTCATGCTGTATCAAGGCACATTTGCTTAAAATTAAAATATTTTATTGCAATGCCTCAGACGGCTGGAGATGTCGTTGAAAGTTTTTTCAATATAGCAAAATTCCCAAGTGTTGTTGGTGCAATAGATTGTACCCATATACGTATTGCAAGCCCAGGTGGAGATAATGCGGAATTGTATAGGAACAGAAAAGATGTGTTTTCTATAAATACTCAAGCCATCGTCGATTCAAAACAAAAAATTAGAAATTTAGTTGCTAGATGGCCGGGTTCAGTACACGACAGTACAATTTTTAATAGCAGTGCAGCCAAAGATTTAATGATATCTCAAAAGTTTGGCAGATGCTGTCTTTTAGGAGATAGAGGCTATGCCTTAAAAAAGTATTTGCTGACTCCTTTGGCCAACCCACAAACTGAGGCTGAGAGGCTGTACAATGAAAGCCATATACGAACAAGGAATGTGGTTGAAAGGACATTTGGTGTGTGGAAGAGGAGGTTTCCTTGTATAGGCACAAAATTGCGAGTGAAATTGGAGAATGTGCAAGCTATAATAGTGAGCACAGCAATTCTTCATAACATATGTGTAGACCGAAATGATGCTTTACTCGATGACTCTACCAGTAACCTAAACATCATTTTGGATGAAAACATTAATACAACATCACCTCCATCGACTCAAAGTGATCAGCAATATCGGCAAGAATTAATTGATACATACTTTGTTTCTTTGCTCAACTCAGAATAAATGTTATATACATGATACATGTAAAGGAATGTATGTTATAAAATACATATAGAAATAAAACATATTTTAAAAATAATATCGTTTTTTAATCACAATCATAACTTACCTAAACTTATATTACATTACATTACACTATACCATATACTACTTTGCTTATATTATTAATATTAAATAACTAATAGTGACTATTGTTCTGAAATACAGCTGCATTTCTTAATTTTTAAAATTTCTAATTTAACTTTTTCCAAAAGTAATTCTTGTATATTTTTCTTAAATACTACTTCGAGCTCATGCATTTCCCTTTGTTGTTCCATGTACAAAGCGTGCTTTTGTTCCATGAATTCTATTTCTCTTTTATATTTATCTGCTTTATGTGTAATATTTTGCTGGTGCTCTTCTTGTGCATATTTTTTTATTTGCTCTTCCCTGCTCTTTTTTTCGGTTAAAAACTCTTTTTTCTCTTCAAAATGAGTTACGATACGTTTTCTGGCTTCAAAAGGAGTATAACATTTCTTTCTTTTGTTGTGAGGACTCGCTGTAAACAAAGAAACTATGAAAAGAATGTTATTTAAAATCAAATTACATCAGTCCCATTTTTGCTAAACCCTTTTAGAGACAATGTTATACTTTTATTTTTATACTGTACCTATGCTTTATATTGCAATAAATTTTATGAAACTTTATAAATGGAATAAACTTTTAATATTTATTAATAATAGACACAATGGGCTACTTTTTATACAAACATAAAATAAGATAAGCAAAGAAATTTTTCACAAATTACAGATCAAATCAATTATGATTGATTTAATTTTGACCTTGTGATTTTATAAATTAATTCATCTCTGTTTATAATAATAATTATTATGAATGTTTCCATTCACACAGTGCAGGGGACACTAGGATTCCCTGTGCTTCACTGTGTGTGAGGGTGGTAGCCATGTACATATAACCTGGACCCGAGTACAAAACAATTATCTGCCTCGGTTGGGATTGAACTCGAGACCCTCAGTATGATGTGGTACAGCTGCTAGTATTTGATACTTACATAATTGCTTTGAAATTGGTTTCCTGAGCAAAGCCTTTGGTGTAGAGTTGTCAAACGTTATATCAACCTTTTTTGAGTCTGCATCTGAAAGGCATGGATAGAAATAATGTTAGGTATCCCCAAGCAAAACTTGTGATGAACACTAATAACAATAAATTGTAATAGTTAAAAAAGTTCATGCTAGTAATCCTGAAGGTCCTGATCAGGACATTCAAAGATTCTGATACGTAAATCCATAGATAAGTACCAAGTTAATAAGTAATAAACAAACCTGTCTCAATATCATCCAATACTTCTGTGTTTAACAAATTGTTGCACTCATTTAAGGAAGTATTTGCAGTACCACCTAAAATAAAAATATAGTTAATATTCTGAAAATAATATGCAATATATTTATATTAAATACATTTAACCTCACCTGCATCGGACATTTCGTTTTCCATTAAATCTAGAGATATGGTGCATTCTGCTGTGTTTGACATTTCAAGCGTTGTGTCACCATCAACTGTAAAACAAAGGTATTATTTAATGAGTTAATTGTTGTTCATGATTGAAATGTATTGTTTTTATGTCATTTTAAAATAATCTGCTATATCCAAATCCACATTATTATCTAATAAACTATCAAAACTGAAAAGCCAGGACTGAAAATTGGTATGATGTCGAGTCTATATTTTTCCAGGAGCTTATGTCGTAGTATAGTTGCATCAATGCAATAGACAAACACTCAAAACAATTATAATGTTATTATCATAATATAATCTTAGGTACATCATACCTAAAGCATCACTGTCATATATAGCGGGTAAGCCAGAAATTGACTCGCCCATAATGGTGTTTAACCATTCTGTTGTCTCTGATGGTTTAGGGGGTGGTGGTCCACCTCCAGTTTGTTTCCTACCATTTTTCTCTGCACTCATTTCCTGTAAATAAAGCATAATAATTATAGTACCTAAGCATAATTAAATTCCATCTTTTAGCTTATTTTGAAGATAAAGGCAACTTACTTTTCTGGCTATTTTTTTCATATTGTTAAATTTTTGTTGTAGTTGCTTAACATTTCTGTAAACAACAGCGTCCGAATTAAACTTTTCTGCTAGAGATCGCCACGCTGCATCTTTTTGCTGGTTACTCGCGTGATCAGTTCTTTTGCTTGTAATTATCGAATAATCCTTGAGGAGGCATGTCAGTTTTACAGTCTCTTCTTTACTAAAATTGGTTGTACGATCTCTGAAACATAGGGTTAAAGAAAATTACTTAATACTTTTTGTTTACTACTCTCCTGATTATAGCATTACAATAAAACAAATGTTAAGACTTACTTGCTAGTTCCTGTTTTTTGCGATGCCATCATATTCGAATTTGCTATATATTCTGTACTTTTTCGTCACGATGTTAAAAATACCACGAGGCACAAATCACGATTTAATTAAGTACCGTTTTTTTGTGATAAAGAATCTTTATTACAAAATAATGACATTGACAACTTTGACACTAATAACAAGTACGATAAACGTCAAATGCGTCAGGCGTAGACAGTCTTGCCATGCAAAAATAATTACTCCCTACTGAAATTGGGGTCATTTAACACTCATTACAATGGCAACATATTTAACCAATGGTTAACATTACCAATAGTCAAAAAGAGATCAAAAAACAAACTCTTGCTTTAACTAGTGGTTAGCTTCTAACCTTTGGTCAGTTTAACAAATAGTCAACGTAACTTTGACTACGGATCAAAAAACCGGCCCTAACACGCTTAACCCTTAGCTGGTATCGCCTTTTTTGGCAACACTATCGATATCGTGGGTTATATTTTACCCATACCAAAAAATCTGTTGTAGAACGTAGATTTTTTTATTATTTGTATAAAATATGGTTAGCTATGAAATAAAAAAAAAAACATTTTTTTACAAAATTATCTTGGTTTAATTTTAGAATACAAAAAGTTATCATGTTTTACACGCATTTGTAACTAACCTAATTTTTTGGCACTTTTTGGTAATTGTGAACTTAAAACATAAAAAAATAGAAATGTAAGAAAAACTTTAACAAAAAGATATTTATGGCACTTCTCATACCTTTATAATAACAATAAAATAAATTACTTCTGAGATCAGCATAAAAAAATTACAACAAAAATCAAAACGACTTCTTCCAAACTAACAAGATAATTCAGCCACTAGTTAAACTAAACTTAAACCGTTCTTGACCCCATCGTCACTTTGACTGAGTTAAAATCTGTCTTAAAATCGGGTAGAATCAAGTGGTTACAATAAATTATCAAAAACTATCCACTTTTAACAATTATGAACCTGGAATACTCAAAAAATGTTTGTAAACAAATAAGGTAACACCACAATAAACAATCAGCTACTTGAGAACGCATCAAATATGAATTCTCGCTACCGACGTAAAAAATAACAAGTGGCCCTTATTTTGTTTTGACTAGTATATAACATTTACTGGAACACGAGAACGCCTAACTTCTTTTACCAACGTATAGTTTAGTGCTCACATGATTAATATGATAGCATTTGATCCTGATAATCTATACCACCCATGTACTTATTGTACTTTACTACAACTTCAGGCTTGCAAACGGTCCTACCGCGTCGATTCGTAACGATGCTCAAATCAGATCCATATTGTGATGAAATCATTAAAACGTCCCGCTGGTCTTTCCATTTCATAACAAATACTGTTCGCGCCACTTTGCACTGCCGCTTAACGCTTAAGGGATTCGTTAATTATTATCCAATAAGATTACTGCAAAGCCCATTTCCGGTTTCCTATCTACCGCTTTATGCCCAGCATGTGCATTCTTGTTAACGGGCTCACACAAGTTGAGAAGACAGGCAACCAACCGCATCGCTTATATCTCGCATCATCGCTCCCGCCCTAGTGTAATTTAGAAATTGAATTATACAAGCATATAGTAAAAAGTATAGACATTTGCAATAACGCTATATTTCGTGATTATCTGTGAAGTTGATAAGTGTGAAGAAAGACGGCAGCCATCGAGATACGAGGCAGATCAGCGGAAGTCCAGGTGGGTGCACATGCATTCCTTCACGTCCTTCCTATATCCCGAATTTGGGGGATTTGCAGTATCACGAATAAATTAATTCCATGCACCGCTCGCACCGCGCTCATATACAGTCCACTATTCTATTTAAATTAATAGCCGCACGTTTAATACATTTGAACCAGCAGTTTGGTGGTTGAAAGCCAAACGCCAAAACCCACCAAATATTTTTTGGTCCTTCGGCCGGGATATTATTTGGTCACTTCGGCCGGGATTAAATTAACCTTTCGGTCCGGAGAAGTAAATTCATTTTTTTTATATATTACAAAAAATTATATACGTATATATTATTAAATCATAATAAACTGTAGTTCTAATTATACTAACTACAATTTTTATTTGTCCGGTATCGCTTATTACACGTATTATAATACCTTTGTAACGCATACCACACCGCTTCATGATTCCATTAATGATATTTTTCTTGTTGAGTAACCGCCATCTTTCTAATAACGCGAGATTGCTTCGTTTCCTAGTTAACTAATTCTACCGTCACTTATCGCAATAATTTTAGTCCGCATTTGTTTGCTGAAAATGACGACGAGAAGCAAAGAATCTAAACTGATTTCGGATGAAGATGTTAGTTTAAAAATTATTATCGCTAAACGTAATTATATTTACGAACGATTACAAAAAATTTACAAGACCTCAAAGGGCGCATTTAATTCCTTGGACGAGCAGAACTTATTTCTTAGCATCGCTTCGAATATAGAACAATTACGTAGTGAGTTTCAAGAAGTTCTAGATAACTATAATACTAAACATTTAAAATTAAACCCTAATGACCCTTTTTACTGGAAATGAGGCATTCCATCTCAGTCCTCACGGGTGACAACCCATCTACATTTTGATTTGTAATGGAAGATAGATGTAGATGTCTATGGGCCGCAGCAACCACTTACCATCAGGTGGACTGTGTGCTCGTTTGTCACCCTATTCTAAAACCCTATTCTAAAAAAAAAAAAAAAATGCAGACGTTGATTACGAGGCTTGGAACTCATTTGAAGATTTATATAGTCGTATTAAGTGCCAAATTACGAAAATATCCACATCGCCTTCCACTGTCACGTTAGAAAATAGATTTCCTACTAAATTAAAAACTTCACTTCCGCCGATTGAATTAATGTCATTTAACGGAGACATACGCCAGTGGTCCATGTTTTATCAACAATTTAAGACATTAATTCACGACAATTTACAATTAACTGATGCCGAACGTGTTTATTATTTGGTTAACAAATTGAGTGACAGGGCGTTATCAGTTTGTGCCGGGTTAGCCCCTACCGCAGAAAATTATTCCATTATTTGGAATGCGCTTATAAGAAGATATAATGACGAACGCACACTCGCATCTACGTATATTAACCAACTATTGAATTAAACACAGGTGAACGCAAACACAACAGGAGGTGATCATAAATTTATGGACAAATTTGATGCTTCAATTAATGCTCTAAAGCAATTAAAATTTGAGGACTTAGCTGATTTTTTGTTTTTAAATATTGCACTTAGATAATTAGATCATGACACTGTTAAGTCATTTGAAATGTCTTGTCGCACAATTAGCATACCAAACTACGCCTCTTTAGTACAATTTTTATACGAACAGAATAGGGCTATATGCCATACATTTAATAATCCGCATACTTTATCTACATCCAATAATAATCGAAACAAATCACTTTCAAATAAATTTAGTAAAACATTTATTAATACAGATCCTTCGCATTCATGTATCTTTTGTAAATCAAATGAATATGAACACTTGTATGTTTGTCCACGCTTTTTAAAATTAAATGCACAACAACGTTACGATATTATTAAACAAAACAATTGTTGTATTAATTGTTTAAGTAATAAACACTCGACTTCTTTTTGTAAATCGAAGCGTAAGTGTATATACTGCGCGCGGCGCCACCATTCTTTAATTCATTCTGACCCGCATCAGAATGGTTATAAGACTGCTTTTCGTAGTAGCAATACGTTACACTCAGAGGTTGTGCAGACGCTTGACGCTAATGCATGCAGCGCGCATTCGATTAACTACCGCGCAGTTAACGATAATAAGGTAAATTCTTCTGTCGCTCACAATTCGAATACAGCGAAAGATGAAAAAACACTTACCTCTTCATGTAATATTTCTCGCGATTATAGTACTCTCCCGCGCTATACTACTTTATTGGGAACTGCAAAAATAAAGGTCGTAGATAAATACGACAACGAACATTTTATTCGGTGTTTAGTTGACCCCGGATCCCAAAGCGACTATATTACGAAGGGTTGTTGTAAACGCTTATTTCTTTCCGTTTCGAATAAAAATCGTTTTACCGAAATACACGAGATCGGTGGTGTGTCCCAAAAGATTTTAGGTGTCACTTCACTGCAGTTCACGTCTCGTTTTAATGATAACAAATTTTATCATATTGAACCATTAGTTGTTCCGACCATAACGGGTCAGTTGCCAGATTCGATAGTAGATGTTTCAAAAATTCGCTATTTAGATAAAATACGCTTAGCAGATGATCAGTTTTATCAACCTGGGTCTATAGATATTTTATTGGGGGTTAATACCTACATAAAACTTTTTTGGGCTCCCATCTGATTGGATCTTATTTATTTATGTAGTTTTTGTATTTATTTTATTTTATTGATATTTATGTATATTTATCTTTTCATTTTAATTTATAATTATATATTTATAGCACCCAACCAGGTGAGAAAATTATATAGATACCCCATAATAATAATAATAAAACCATTTAATCAATTATATACACAACAACAAACAATTATATATCTCATAATATGCCTACAAAATATGACCACTATCCTTGGTAAATAAAACGAGCAAACTAAGGATACTATGTATGGCATCACTTACCTGTAGCAGATGCAACGCGCTCATTTACTCTTTCAAATGGAATAACAGGGGCGCTAGATTGCTTTTCCTTCATAAAAAAAATCTCTTCACATTTAGCACCACCTCTCTAGTACCACATCTTATCTACATATCTATCTATATTTGCCCGTGCTCCGAGTTGGAGATTGTGATAAATTAACGATAGAGAGCTCGGATGAAGAAATGTTTTTATTTCAAATTCTATTTGATGAAGAGAATAGAATAAAAAAGAAGCAGCGGTCAGTAAAATACTGGGTCCATGATATCAACAGAAAAATAAATATCCACGGAGAGTTTTGCCGTTTGTTTTCTGATCTACAAAAGGACCTAAGCAAATTTTTGCAGTACTTCCGAATGACCTTTGAAAAATATCAAGAGTTACTGAACATCCTGGATCTGAAGAAACAAAACACAAAATTTAGAAAGCCTATTCCGTCAAAAGAACGGCTAGCTTTATGCCTAAGGTATGATACAATAAAACAATTTTTTACTTGAAAATTCTTTATTTATTTCCATTATCAATTTTCATAGTGATACTTTATTTTTGAAATCGAATATATTCGTTCAATGGACTTGCATAGTTTTTAGTTTGCGATTGCAACGGGGATGTTGCCATTTGTGAAGTGCCTTCAACAGATTGAAGTTGACTGGCATTTAAAATTATATATGACTGTCGTGAACTAGATCCATCAACATCTGTTGCATATTCTTGCCTGCTTGAAGAACTTGATGCAATATGGGTTGAGATGTTAACAGTCGCATTTCTTTGAATATTTTCTTCTTCCGCTTCACAAACGATATTGAACACGGCTCTTTTCACACGTAATCGCAAACCTGGAGAAAACTGCGACACAGTATGGCCAAGATTTTTAAAAAACATTATAATGGGATCCTCTTCTTCTTGTCTGTCATGACTGTATTTTTTATCCAAGTAAGACTGGAAAAGGGATTGCGTACTACCAGGTAGACTTTCTGTTGGTTTTTTTTCCTTCGGTGGTGGCGTTTTTGATATAGGTGATCCGGGCGACATTGTTGATGATCCATGTGCTGGCGAAGCAATGTTGACTGAAGTGGATGAAGTGAAGCTATATTCTTCATCATCACTTAATTGTGCAGGAACGTTTGAGAGAGATTGCGATTCAACATGTATATACGGCGTGAGAAAACTCAGCTCCTTGGCAAATCGAATGGGTTTAAAATTTTTCGCCGCTTGGCCACTTTTTGTTTTCCTTAAATTACTTGCCTTTCTAAAATTTTCGCGTATCATCTTCCATTTTTCTCTGCATTTTGTTGCTAGAATAAAATACATTTGTTATTTTTTAATATGAGCAGTATAATATGAGCAGTAGTTAACATCATACAACAGATAATAAAAGGTGTTTAATATTTTTTTTTTTTCAGATTTCTGGCTACGGGCAATTCCTTTAGATCGTTGGCATTTAGCTTCAGAATGAGAGAGAGAACTGTAAGAACAATTGTGTATGAGACGTGCAAAGAAATATGGAATAAACTACAACCCAAGCCTCCGACGGAACAAGAATGGAAAGAAATTGCACATGCTTTCTACGATAAATGGAATTTTCCAAATTGTATCGGTGCATTGGGTAGTAAACACGTAGTAATAGAATGCCCGCCTAATACTGGTTCAAAATATTACTGTTATAAAAAAACATTTTCGATTGTGTTGTTAGCATTAGTTGACGCCAACTACAGATTCATATTTTTGGATATAGGTGGCCTTGGCAAAAACTCAGATGGCTGCATATTTGCTAACTCTGCTTTAGGAAAGTCATTGTTCAAAAAAAAATTAAATGTACCGAGTAATGAATGTCTACCAGGCACAGAGGAAGCAATGCCCTATGTCATTGTTGGGGATGCTGCTTTTCCACTCCAAACGTATTTAATGAGACCATATCCAGGCAATCAAACAGTAAATAACGAGGGAAAAAAGGTTTTCAATTATCGCCTGAGTCGGGCTCGTCGCGTCAGTGAAAATGCTTTTGGTATACTTGCCAGAAGATTTAGAATTTATGAAAGAAGATTGTCTTTGACTCCTGACCATGTTAATATTGTCGTAGCAGCAACATGTTGTTTACATAATTTTTTGATAAATAGCTCGACATATTGGTCTGATGAAGATTTGCGGGAAAATGTAGCAAGCGGTGGATTAATTAATTTACGACAAGTCCGCGGCAACGCATCAACAACAGTACTTGAAATCAGAGAGAAATTTAAAATTATTTCATGTCTGGGATAGGTTCAGTTCCATGGCAAATGAATGTTGTAAGGAGGGGATTTCAACGTACGCAAATTATTTAGTTTATAAGTTCCATAAAAAAATCAGTTCAGCCGTTTCAAAGATTAACCTCAGACAAACTTCAAAACAAACAGACACACAGATAAAAATTGTACTTAAAATTTCGGAGTTTTTTTTTTTTTAAATCACACAGCATCACCCAATTTTATTATATTAATAGTAAGTAAAGATAAATATTAAAGTTTAATATTTATCTTAAAAATCTACTTATAAAAGAGAATTTATAGATCAATATACATGCAATAAAATTATAACCCTAATTTCTTACTTCTAAGCATCTAAAATGGCCAAAACATCTAAGCAACAATGTTTTCAATTTTATGTCAGACGTCATAAAGAACGTCGTTAAAAATTGAAATAAGAAAATATATTGAAAAAATTCTTGCTTTGACAACTATACGCATACTCTAATCGCGTACAAATAGGTATATGACGTTTTGAATGTGAGATCAATTTGGCTACCATGTTTTCTTTCATCATTTTGTTGCAAACTGTAGGTACCTAGTTGAAAGTTATTTGCAAACATACAAAAAATCACCACCACCGGGAATCTAACAACAGAAGTCCCTCGAGCAACTACATTAACAATAATAAATTACAATACAGAAAATAAAATATACTGATATAATTAAAAGTCTAAGTAAATAACTCACGTGTTTCATTCATAATCTTAGATATCTCCTCCCATATATTCATCCGACGCTGGTCGTCATGGTAACGTGGATCTTCTTGATTGTATAATTCAGAGTAGGATTGGACTAATGATATCAAAAGTTCTTCATTCATTTTAAAAATGACGAAAAATAGACGTAATTAATAAAGACACGCTTCCGCACCTCTGCGTCGACTGAGGCGCGCCGAGCAGTCGCAACGCGCCGGCGCAAAAAATCGCTCGACGAGCGATGCGTGCGAGAGATTCGGCTCGGCGCGCCGCGGCTCTTCACAGATGGACGCAATTTCATAGTAAATATATAGGGAGCGAATTTCTGCGCTTCGATTCGATTCGACTCGGCGCGCCTAGTCGACGCCAGCCTTAAAGAAAACAAATTAAGTATGTCATTGCTTTCTTTCTCGGCGAGGTACAAAACAAACTTTTTAATTTAGCAGGGTTATACGTCAGTTTGAAGCAGATTCGTTTTCATCAACTGTTGATACACGTTGTATTTTTCCTCGCTTTTTGTTATTTCAATATCAATTTTAATTAATAATGTCGGACAGAAAACGCAGTCCTAACTGGCAAATGTCGGAAAAGATGTTGCTTGTGGATTTAGTGGCTGAACATTTCAGTGTAGTAGAAAATAAGCGTACCGATGCTGTAACTATGAAACAGAAAAATGCGGAGTGGGTAAAAATATCGGAAGAATTTAATTCCCAAACCACTTTTGGATATAGGACTGCAGAAAACGTAAAAGCACAGTGGGAAAGTCTGAAAAAATCCACCAAAAAAGAATCGTCTGCTGAAAGGCAAAGCTTGATTCAAACAGGTAATAATCTTCATTTCTACGTGCTTCTTATGAAGCTAAAGCTGTAATTATTGATACCATGTTAACACCTATGGAATTTTTGTGACATCCTTGACATTACTTTGTGTTTTATATATTTAATGTTTAATATTTTGTTCAGGTGGCGGACCTGCAAAGCCTAAGCTTGAGGACAACCCGCTATACAGAAAAATCTTTGCTTTGATATCTACGACGGTAGTTGGACTGGTAAATGAATATGACAGTGATAACATGAGTAATAATCATTTTATCAATGAAGAGATTCCTAGCAACACATTGGCTTCCACTAAAGGTACACTCAATGCGATATTTTGGTATAATTGTTGATGATAAGCTTAATTGGGCTCCACATATTTCTTTTATTTCTAACAAAATCAGAAAGTTTATCTATATCGTTAAGAATTTAAAAACAGTTGCAAACACAAATCTATTAATACAAACATACAAAGCTTTGTGCCAGAGCGTTATCAGTTATTGCATATGTTCTTGGGGATGCGCTGCTAAAACACATAGAATTAGAGCGAGCTCAAAGGGCTGTACTAAAAGCTATTGCTTCCTTATAGATATTTGACAGAAATGGTATCTAAGTTTTAGGAACTGACTCCGTAGGGGTGCCTATTGGTGACCATAATGAAAGGTGAATTCTTTTACTAATATATATTTATTATAGCGGAACGTGCCATACAGTTGGCGGGCAACTAGTGACTGCCTGAAAAATCTTATTCACTACATAATATAGTTACAATACAACGTTGCGAAGTTTACATGTGTGTGCGCGGCACACCTACAATACTTCCCCCTTTACAACAATTGAATACAAAAAAAAACTTAAAACTACACAATGAATATAAACTTAAAACTAACAACAAAAACTTGCTAATGCGCTTGTGCGCAGGGCTGTACGGAGACCCCCGCGAAAGGGGTGGCGGCCGCGGCGGGCGCGGGCACATGCTGCAGACTGGTGCTAGAAGCACCTATCATCTGACCCATATTCTGGCCCGATATCGGAATGCCTGCCATTAACACTTGATGACGAAGCCAGCTTTTGAACTTCTTATCAAACTTTACCCAAATAGTGTACAGGATTATCGCCCCCATAAAACTGGCTATCACATATAACCATGTTTGAAAATTATCCACTTAATTCTCTACAGTATTTTGAGCCTGAGAAACAATAACTGGTTTTTCTTGCAAATTACCCATAGTAAAAATCGTAAAACTTATCGCGCTAATGCTTTCGCAAAGGAAGTATTTCGAATGAAATTATATTAAATACATTATAACTAAACTAGCTACCTGGAACCTATATGAAAGTGCAGTATACGCAAAATACTGAACACGATGCTTCTACAATTACATTCAACTTAAATAATGTAACTTGAATATCCTGAATGAAAATATTATGCACTAGACAATGCAAATAATACTTTCACATCCATAGTAACTAAACCTGATTATCATTTAGACATGTAATTGTATAATATATTTTTTATATTAACACTAGCTTATAAATCGTGAAGGTAACTTAACAATCCGACCACTTCGCGTTGTTTTCACGGTTATCGGGTTGCTCGGGCCGGGTAACAACGACGTCAGCGGTGTGGACGGTGGTAACGGGAACCGTACATGCGCAGGTGCAACATCCGCTGCGTTGTCAGCGTTACTTTGGCGTGGCGTTGCTTCGTTACCATCACATTCCTTTAATACATATGCAGGCTTTAATCTGTCGATAGAAATATGTACCTGTCTATCGGGTAATTGAATTAGGTAAACCTTTGAGCCCCTTTTTATCACGCGGTACGGACCGTCGTAGGGTGGTTTCAAAGGTTTACGTATTGAATCGTCCCTAACAAAGACATATTCACAGTTACGTAAGTCCTTGTGCACAAAAAGACTATGACAGTTACGTGAATCGTCGGATGTAGGCTTATAACTACTAATAGTATCTCTAATCTTATCCACTAAACAATAATCATTGACGTTACGGTTGTTCGAAAAGCTGTCATAAAAGTCTCCCGGTAGGCGCAAGTTTCGTCCGAACGTTAACTCGGCGGCGCTAACCCCTGAGTCGCTGCGGGCGGCCGCGCGAAGCCCCAGTAATACTGTGGGTAGCTCTTCCACCCAGGACCCATGTGACAGGCGAGCTGAAAGTGCTGCTTTTAAAGAACGATGCCAACGTTCAACTGCGCCATTGCTTTGCGGATGATAAGGAGTAGTTCGAATTCTATTAACCCCCAACATTTTTAATAGCTGGTTAAAAAGACTACTCTCAAACTGGCGACCTTGGTCGCTAGTTAACTTTATCGGGCAACCGTAACGACAAATCCAACCTTCATATAAATGTTTGGCAACAGTTTCTGCCGTAATGTCTCGTAACGGAAAAGCTTCAGGCCACCTGGTCCTCCTATCAATTATCGTAAGTAAGTATCTATAACCATCTGGTGAGATCTCAAGAGGGCCAACGATATCGACGTGCACATGCTCAAAACGCTCTACTTCCGGAAACTTAGTCAGATTCGATACCGTATGTCTGTTAACTTTAGAACGTTGACATTGTATGCACGTTTTTGCCCACAAAGAAACATCACGATTCATACTAGGCCAGAAATACTTTTTGGCTAACATCTTTCGCGTAGAACGAATTCCAGGATGGCTCAAATTATGTAAACTATCAAAAGCTAGGCGTCGAAACTTTTCCGGTAGGTACGGACGAGCTGTATCAGTAGACATCTCACAAAAAATAGACTTATTTAACATAGGTATAACTAGTTCCTTTAACAAAATATTATCGGTATTTAAACCAGACATAACATTCATGATATAACTGTCGCTACGCTGCTCATTTGCAATGTCATCGAAATTCAACGCAGTTGGCATAGTCACGGCTTCGATGCGCGATAAGGTGTCAGCTACGATGTTATTCGCACCGGTTATATGTTTTATATTTGTAGTGAACTCACTTATGAAAGCTAAATGTCTCGTTCTCCGAGGCGTTTCGCTTTCATCGCGTCCTACCTTTTGAAATGCAAAAGTTAAAGGTTTATGGTCCGTATACACGGTTATTTCTTGCCCTTCAAATAATTTCCGAAAATGTTTTATAGCTAAGTATATAGCGAGCAACTCGCGATCGTATGTGCTATATCGCTGTTGGGTGGTGGTCAATTTTTTTGAGAAATAGCCCAATGGTTTCCAGCTATCTCCTTCCTTTTGTTGCAAGACTGCTCCCACGCATATATTGGATGCATCAGTCATTAAAGCGAGTTCGGAACCCACTCTCGGGTACGTCAATGTAGCGGCCTGTGTGAGACCTGCCTTACATTGCGTAAATGCTTCGTTCGCACTATCCGTCCAGACGATGGGAGTCTTATCATTTTTCTTTGAGCTTTTAAGATATTTATTTAATTCTGTTAGATATAAAGTTGCGTTAGGAAGATGAGCTCGATAAAAATTGACCATACCGAGAAAACGTCTTAGCTCTGCAACAGTTTTCGGCTTCGGAAATTCCACAATTGCCTGAACCTTATCTTGCAACGGCCTGACGCCGTCGGTACTAATCTCGTGTCCCAAAAATTCTAGTTTAGTTTGTCCGAAACGACATTTTGCCAAATTAATCGAAATTCCATATTTATTAAGCCTTTTAAAAATAATTTCTAAATGTTGCCTGTGTTGAACTTCGTTGTCACTAGCTATAAGTAAGTCGTCTAAATAACAAAAGACAAAATCAAGACCTTGTAAAATGGAGTTCATAAAGCGCTGGAAGGTTTGTGCTGCTCCGCGCAAACCGAAGGTCATTCGAGGAAACTCGAAAAGTCCGAATGGTGTTATGATAGCGGTTTTCTCCACGTCACCTGGTGCGACAGGTATAAAATGATAACTTCTATTGATGTCTAATTTTGAAAATATCTTTTTATCCGGAAGAATAAAAGTAAAATCGTTCAAGCGAGGAATCGGGTATCTGTCGGGCTTTGTTATCGCATTCAGCTGGCGATAGTCCCCACAAGGTCTTATATCTCCATTCTTTTTAGGAACTACATGGAGCGGACTAGCCCACGCGCTCTTTGAAGGACGACAGATGCCCAGTTCCTGCATGATGCGAAATTCTTCTTTAACTTTTTTATACCTGTCAGGTGGCAACGGGCGCGCTTTCGCGTGCGTGGGCGGGCCAGAGGTCTCGATATAGTGGACGACATCGTGTTTCGCAGTTTCTCGGAATGACGCTGGTTTAGTGATGTCCGGATACTTTAACAATAAATCCTGATATGGATGATTTACATCAATAGTTTTAACACTAGGTTGAGATACATTGACAACAGATGCCGAAACATTCAATTCTGTAGTTTTATCTATTAATTTACGCGCGTTTAAATCAACTAATAATTTGTGGTACGCTAAAAAATCGGCGCCCAAAATTGGTTGTTTGACATCTGCTACAACGAATTCCCAACGATAAGGTCGGCGTAAGTTTAAGTTTAACACTATTGTCTTGGTACCGTAAGTTGCGATTTCATTGCCGTTAGCTGCGTATAATTTATATGCACTACACTGATTTAGACGATCTTTTCTCGCGGCTGGTAAAACAGACACATTGGCACCGGTGTCAACTAAAAATCTAAGTCCGGAGTTACTGTCTGACACACACAAACGATTGAATGGAAAAACGGTACAGACCTGAAGACCCTCGGACTGTACCTCGCTGCTCAGTTTTCCGGCTGTGTTGTTTTCCACGCGCAAGGCTTCGTACACCTGTTGGCCTTTTCTCGGAACTTGTAATGGTAAAAGCATAAGTAGTTCTCCTTCCGGGGACGGCAGGAACTGCTACGGCGCCTGGACTGTGAACGACGCCGGTTGCGATCCGGGGCGCGGGACCGCGACCTCTGCTGATCGATCCGGTCCACGGTAGCCTTTATTTTAGCCACCTCAGCTCTCAACAGGGCCAAGTCATAGGCGGTAGTAGATGCTGGCGCTGGCACGGTGTAAGTAGCGGTGGCGGCATAGGAAGGCCGCACAGCTTCCATGACGTTATCTGCAACTGCTGCTAGGTTGTCCAGGTCCTTGGAGTCGGACACAGTTAGCACGGCTCGGACTTGTGTCGGAAGACGACCCTGCCACAAGACGCGAAGGGTTTCATCAGGAACCTTGTCAGTAGCGAGCTCACGCATCCGCCGAAGCAGCTGAGATGGTTTCTGGTCGCCCAGCTCTAGCTCGCTCATAAGCTTCTCGATCTGCCTCGACATTGACTCCTCATAGATGTGGAGTAGCCGAGCTTTGAGTGCGTCGTACTTGTAGGTAGGAGGCGGGTTGAGTAATATGTCCGTCACTTGCGCGATAACCTCCTTACTTAGCTTAGACACGACCAGGTCAAACTTCGCCTCATCACTCAACCTCTGAGGTGCGAGGATAGCTTCCGTGCGTACGAACCATACGCGTGGCTGGTCCGTCCAAAAGTCTGCGAGGCGAGACTGTAGGGACACTGCATCTACCCCTGGCGCCATGATGGGCGGTTGCGCGGGTGGCTGGATGTCTTGAACGGGTGGCACGTTAACAGGCGGCACGTTCTGTGACGTAGGCGGAAACGGCGCACTCATGTTACTATATCTATTGTCCACTGATCACAACCACGCGAATATTGCCCACTACTGCATTAACATCACATAGACCACTTCAGTCATCTTGATCACGTCGGGGTCACCAGTTTAGGAACTGACTCCGTAGGGGTGCCTATTGGTGACCATAATGAAAGGTGAATTCTTTTACTAATATATATTTATTATAGCGGAACGTGCCATACAGTTGGCGGGCAACTAGTGACTGCCTGAAAAATCTTATTCACTACATAATATAGTTACAATACAACGTTGCGAAGTTTACATGTGTGTGCGCGGCACACCTACAAAGTTAACTAAATTACTAAGTGTTCGTAAATTATTTATATATCAATGTCTTAGACGCTTTCATAGATGTAGTGTTCCGCAAATACAAAATTCAAAAAGAACTGTACGTATAAGTATACCCAAAGTTAAATCCATATTCTGCAAAAGGAATTATAATTACATAGCTCCCAAGTTATACAATATACTAAATAAAACAGTGTGCACAATAAAGGCTTCAAATCATACATTTAAATGAATGAATATAACTTTTTTAAAAGAATGAATATAACTGGCTTAAAGAATGTGACTATGTTAAATGCGAAAATTTAATAGCTCCATATGAATAACTATATGTGCAGTGCTACACGCTACTTACACACACACACACACACACACACACACACACACACACACACACACACACACACACACATGTATATAGTGTTAACTGAGTAGGAGTAGAAGTCAGTTCCTTCTCATTCTTTGTGTCAAAAGTACATTAGAGAAATGTTGACACATATTTAAATGTCAACGTTTCTCTAATGTACTTTTGACACAAAGAGTTATTGAATGGGAAGGAACTGACTCCTGAAATACAGGGTATCCCAGTTTGGGAGTCAGGGCTCTATGATATATGAAATTATAAGTGTCAAATAAAGAAATATTATTATTATTATTATTACACAGTTTTTGACTATCTTTGACTTAACAGCATCACTTAAGTGATATCTCAAAATTTTATTTAATAAACAATGTTATTTTATCAATAATGTGGTTTTTTTCCAGTTCCAGATGTAACAGACATATTTGTTGCTGCTCCTATATATTCCATGTCCATGCCTCTGTTTTTTTTTTTTTTTTTTTTTTTTTATAGAAGAGGGGGCAAACGAGCATGCGGCTCACCTGATGTTAAGTGACTACCGCCGCCCATGATCAACCGCAACACCAGGAGAATTGCGGGTGCGTTGCCGGCCCTTTAGAAAGGAGTAAGCTCTTTTCTTGAAGGTCCCCAGGTCGTATCGGTCCGGAAAAATCGCCGGTGATAAACTATTCCACAGAGAGGTTGTACGTGGAAGAAAGCTCCTTGTGAAACGTACAGTGGTGGACCGCCAAGCATCCAGATGGTGTGGATGGTATCGGGACGTTTGCCGTGTCGTGCGTTCACGAAATTTGGCGGCTGGGATTAATCCGAACAATTCCTCCGAGCACTCCCCGTGATAGATGCGATAAAATACGCAAAGAGATGCAACATCTCTTCGCAACGCCAGTGAATCGAGCCGATCGGAAAGCACTCGGTCGTCGACGATTCGAGCCGCTCTGCGCTGGATGCGGTCAAGTGGAAGGAGCTGGTACTGGGGAGCCCCAGCCCAGAGATGGGAACAGTATTCCATGTGCGGTCGAACCTGCGCCTTGTAAAGTTGCAGGCGGTGTGCCGGCATGAAATACTGCCCCGCTCTGCTGAGCACGCCAAGCTTTTTAGAGGCCAATTTGGCCTTCCCTTCCAAGTGACCACGAAACTGCACGTCACTCGATATGTCGACGCCGAGGATTCCGATACTGGCTGAGGCAACAAGGGGAGTGCCTTGAAACTGAGGGGATACGACAAAGGGGTTCTTTTTAGCGGTTAACGCGCAAACTTGTGTCTTCTGGGGGTTAAACTGGACTAGATTTAGTCGTCCCCAATCCGAGACTCTGTTCAGCAAAGACTCGACTTCAGACACAAGTTTGTCCCGGCACTCGGAGACGTTTTCCCGAGAAATATTGGCTCGGCCGGTGTAAAGAGCATCACCAGTGCTGTCATCTGCATAGCAATGAATGTTACGGGTATGCAACATATCATTGATATGCAGAAGAAACAGCGTTGGCGATAGCACGCAGCCCTGTGGAACACCAGCATTAATAGGCTTGCAATCGGAGCTTGCACCGTCTACAACGACCTTGATGCTCCGATCTGCAAGAAAGCTGGTGATCCAATCGCACAATTTCTCGGGAAGCCCATAGGAAGGGAGCTTCGAAAGAAGCGCTTTGTGCCAAACCCGATCGAAGGCCTTCGCAATGTCCAAACTAACGGCCAATGCCTCCCCCTTGAACTCTACTGCCTCCGCCCATCTGTGAGTGAGGTAGACCAGAAGATCACCAGCTGACCGACCACGGCGAAAACCGTATTGGCGGTCACTAATCAGCTGGTGATCCTCAAGGTACCTCATGAGCTGGCAGTTTACAATGGACTCCATTGTTTTGGAGAACAAGGAGGTGATGGCGATTGGCCGGTAGTTGGACGGGTCTGAGCGGTCGCCTTTTTTAGGGATCAGGTGGACGAAAGCAGTCTTCCATGATTTTGGGACTACGCCTAGGGAGTAGGAGTACCGGAAAAGACGCGTTAAAACCGGTGCCAACTCTGGAGCACACGTCCTCAGCACAATTGGGGGGATTCCGTCAGGCCCACTCGACTTGTGGATGTCCAGGGAGAGGAGTGCTTTGCGAACCGAGCGCTGTGTGAACTGCACTTCCGGCATGGAGCACTCACACCGCGGGATGGTCGGCGGCGTACTCCCCCCGTCATCGAGAGTCGAGTTAGACGCAAAGAAGGAGCCTAGAAGATCGGCTTTCTGCTTTGCAGTATGGGCCAGTGAGTCGTCCTCCCTGTGCAGAGATGGAAGAGATGGCTGACAGAAATTCCCCTGGACAGCCTTGGCGAGAGACCAGAATGCACGGGTTCCAGAAGGAAGGCGAACTAGTCTCTCGCCAATTCTGCCTATGTGCTCTGACTTTGCCTTGGCAATGACTCTTTTGAAGGACCTAGAGGCGGAATTATACTTCTTTTTTAGAGCGCTGGTGTTTACATCCCGGGACGCTGATGCATCAACCCAGGCTTGGTAGCACTCCTGCTTATAGCATGATGCTATTTTACAGGAGCGACCAAACCATGGCTGAGATTTGCCTCCAATGGGCACCACAGAGGAAGGAATAAAAAGTTCCATACCCTGAAGTACCACATCAGTAACAGAATCCGCAACAACGTTGGGATCATCCGGCGAGAAGCAAACCCGCCCCCAAGGGTAGGATGCAAAGAAAGACCGCATCCCATCCCAATCGGCTGACCTATAGTGCCAAACACGGCGGCAGCCTGCAGAATGCAACCGCGATTTCAGCGTGAGTGGCACAACACTCCGGACCAGACAATGGTCCGAGGAGCCTAAAGGGGCGTCGACGGAAATCTGATATCCGTCCGGGTGAGAGGTCAGCAGAAGGTCCAACAGGGAACACTGTCAATCATCATCAAATGTCATCTGTCAATGGATATAGATACAAGCGAACAAAATGATGATAAATCACAAGGAGAAACAGCTGTATGTAATCTAGAAACTAATATTAAAATAGTATTCTAAAGTATTTCTTCAAAATTTTTTGTTTAGTTACTTAACCCATTAAAAGTCTATCAAATATGTTAGTAATTTTGTGAAAACATTACAAAATTATTTTATTTTGAAGGATTGGGGAGACTACACTCCAAAACTGCTGCAAACTCCAAAATCTGCACCTCTACGGGCAGTGAGTAAGAGAGAAGAGGATGTAGGGACTTCTCCTACTCAAAGTAAGAGTTGGAGTTCCAAGCGCAGACCGGCTCTACCATCTTCATCGTTAGAAGAATACCAAAAAATAAAAATAAAAGCTACCGAAATGCAGATGAATTTTGCTGCTGAAGAGAGGGAAGAAGCAAGAAAAATGTTGGAGACAGACATTAAAATAAAAAATGAAGTATTAAAACAGGAGAAAATTAAAACTAATTTATTAATATCACAATTAAGGCGGAGAAAACAAAAAAAATTAAAACTATGACTTAATAAAAAAACATGGTTTCATTATTTAACTTTTTCTCACAATAAACTATATAAGATTCCTAAAGTGATTGTTTATTAGGAGTTCTCTAGCTCTATTTCGCTGAGGAGTACTTGATTGTTCAGACCTTATTTGTCCACTTTGTAAGAGCGCCTCCCAAGGTGCTTGAAGGACCAAACCTGGATCATCAGGTGGAACTGTTTCTCCTCGTTGACGCAATATGTTATGCAGCACAGCCGTTGCCATAATTATAACCAAAGCCTTATCTAATTTTACTCGTAGTCCCAAAACTAGTACTGGAAATCTTCGTTTCCAAACCCCATAAGACCTTTCAACAGTATTTCTTGTCCTAATCTGTGACTCGTTGTACAGTTGCTCTACTGCTGTTCCAGGATTCTCTAGTGGAGGCATAGAATAGGATGTAGCAGCATATCCACCATCTACAAGTGGAATTCCTTCACCATAATCACCAGCTTCAAATTTTGCTTTACGGCAGCAATTTTTAAATATAGTACTGTCATGTGCTGACCCAGGCCATATTGCGACAATATCAATAATTTCCAAATTTGCATTACATATAGTCTGGACATTAATAGAAAAATAGCCTTTTCGGTTTCTAAACAGTTCTGCCTGATCCCCGCCGGGTGAAGAAATTATGACATGTGTGCAGTCCATTGCCCCTATAACCCTAGGGAATCTTGCTGTACCATAAAACTCCCTTTGATTTCGCCGAATTTCCTGTTGAGTATCCGGAAATTTTATGTACTCGTGGTTCAATGACGCTATCGCAGCACTAACTCTATGTATTATTCTGTGTGCTGAAGGTGTGCTGAGCTCACTAAAATCACCGATCGTTAATTGTGAATTATTCGTAGCATAAAACCTTAGTGTTGCCAAAAGCTGATTAATCGGAGAAATTGATTGATTCCTGTAAACCAAAACAGTTTTATTTCAGAGCAATTCATTGCCGTATTATGTACCTACGAACAGTATAAATAGGTACAAAGACTCACCTCTCAGATATAAATTCCAAATGATCTTCAATTTTGATGAAAAGATTATGAGCTGCTGATTTAGATAACCGAAATCTTATCCTAAAGTCTTCGTCATCATAGTCATCATAGTCATAAAATAATTATTCCTTTCTTTTATCCATCTTGGACGTTTTAAAACATAATATGTTTCATCTTCACTATCATCACTATCACTGTTGTTAATCATTCTTCTCAAACGTTGCATTATGTATAGCTGTATACTCTCAATAATAATTAAACTAAAAATGTAATAATCAAACAGCAATTCAGGAACAAGAAACTTGGACGTACACGACAGACTATTTAAAAATGTCAAATAATTAACAGCTGACAGCCTGTCGGCCATTTTTAACCGAAGAATAACTCCGTAATCCTTTGAAATCGGGAGTATAAATCTTATCTCTTGGTTAACTATTTATTCTTGGGTTAAATTGTTGGTGAAATGTAAAATTTGATATCCTAGAATAACTTATATCATTACTCTTGGAATAAAACATATCTCAGTTTGGTGAAATCGGCCCTAAGTTGAAAACAATTCAATAGAAACGGAAACGGAACACGGGAACATCATTTTGTCCTTTCCTTTCCTTTGTTTTGTTCATAGCCGTCGCGTCTGCCTGCGGCCTGCACTAATGGCATAAAGCCAGACAATTATGTATCCGTCCTTGTGTGGTGCGGGTGGCAGGAACGCGCAGAAAACCTGACGCCGCTGCCATTATTGTTATGTTATCTGTTGTCATTAGTATGAGTTATGACTGCTGTATCTAACAACTATCTCAGAATTTATTTAACAGGTGTTGACACTAAAAATATAGCAGTGTTAATTTAGCAGCTTATTAATTTTAGACCCATCGCTATGCTAACTGGAAAGCAATTCTAATCTTGCTCAGACAGACGTCTGCGATATCATTGGAAGTGTCGGATGAGACTTTCATTAGTGTTACTCGCATTTGCGTGTGGCTCCAATAATGATGTGTAAACGGTCCGTAGAACCTTTCAGTCTCACTCAAAATATCACCTGTCCCGGAAACAGTGCTACTACAGTCGATCTTCAATTTCGACAGTTGACTCTCCGATAGACATATCTCTGGCAAAGAGAGACTCCTCTTGGTTCTGTTAATCGCTTCTTCAATACGAGATTTATTAAAGTAAGTCGCCGCATGCATTAGATATATGAGGCTATCAGCGCAAAAGCGGTGTAACCCTCGACAGTGCACATAGGAGAAATGGAAGGATTTAAAATTTGCAAAAACATTTTTATTTTTTTATTTTTTTTTAATGTTTTTTAATGTTTTATTTTTTATTTATAAAAAGAACTTCCAAATCGACAATAGTTGTTTACTTTTATAAAATTTAAACTAATAATAAAGAAAAATATGTGGGCTACTCCACTTCTGCAGTTATGTTATTTGGGTCAAAATCAAAATAATTTCAGAGCACGTTTATTAAAGAAAACAATAATAATGGGTTAATCTTCATCTGTTTCATCATAATAAGCTTCATCCTGGACACTGTTGGAACTTTTTAGTGTTTTATAAAAAGTGTGATGAACTGGTGGGATGAACTGCAAAAGTTCAAGAAGGTCTTTTTTCTTTTTTTCAGCAATAATTGGTTTTTCCAATGTATCTAGTTGTGTTAAGGCCACCGACTGCCTTTTTTTACACTGATTTCACCAAAGAGTGCTTCCTCATTGTTGTAATACTTGTAAAAAATTGAAAACGGGTGGACTTTATGGATTTTTAGCCATTGAATTTTTAGCCACTCCACCTTGGTGCTGCTCACTGAAATTTTTCTGTTGGTTATATTTTTTTCTAGGGATTTACTTGATAGAAAATCAGTTGCTGTAATTCTTATTGTCGTAGTAAATTTCTTTGAAGAATTTTTTATTTTTTTTCTATGGGACCAAAATCTTGGTCGCATGGCAAATAAGAATGCCCACTGACTAAAAATTTATGGTCTATTTCTTCAATAGTAAAATCCCGGTGAGATACAATATACTAACAGAACAATGACAATATTATGTTTCTATTCTGCCCACCACATTGGTCAGAATACATGACAACTTTTTTAGTTTTCACATAATGTTTAAAAAAATAAAGTAGGCAAGAACCAATTTCTTGTGGTCCTCGCGAAGCATCAGACTCATCCCAAACAAACATGTAGGCATCATCTGTCCCCATGTTGTGAATACCACGTTGTAACTCTTGTTTTAGAGGTTCACTCTCAGCGCATTTAATTTTGTTATGGAAAAGGTCACAGTTTTTATAAGAATCACTGATGGGTGCATGGAAACGTAGGTTAAAACATTCGTTAAAAATTTTACTGAACATGAAAGCTGATAAAGGTTCAATTACATTTTCTTTATAGAGAGAATACATTTTTCCAAGGCTTAGATCTGGTTATAGAAATCTCCTATTATCACGTTTATGTCTAGTGTAATGAGACTCATAGGCAGGAAACTTGCCAATGAATTCTTTTAATTCTGCTATCTTATTATCTGGTGTTTTGTTTACAGAACTTTGTCGACCTCTCTGATCAATAGGTGGGACATTGGGAATACTTTTGCGCTTCATTACCCTAGTTACACGTCCGTCAGAAACTTGAAAAGTTCTCAGCAAAAACTTTTTACATACCAGAACTTCAACACCATCATAATTCAGTAAATGATAGATATGTGTATTCTGTCTTCTTGAGTCCTCTCTTCCTGTGTAGCTTCTGCATTTATTGGTCACTCTAACTAACGAGAACAGTAATGCATTTTGAATGTCAAAATTTGCTAAAGCATAAAAGCTTCGGAATACTTCCAGCTGACGGTCTTCATTTATCTTCAGATGACATTTTTTAGGACATAGACATTCCCCTATTTTGGCTGTCTTCGCAGGAATAACGTTCTTTTTGTGATTTTCATATTGTTCGCCTTTTGCTCGTTTTAACTTAAGCACATTTCGCTGCCAAGTCTCAGGCCTTTTTACACGCTTTCTGCTTTTGAAGACAGGTGTTTCATTGGTAGTTTCAGCTGATCCCTGTTCAGACAAGCTTAATTGAAGCTCTGCTGTTGTTGTGCTTGGCATGGGCTGTAGTAAAGTTGTGGCTGAATTAATACTGCATTGCTGGACTTCTTCCGAGTCGTCGTCATTGCCTGGTGAGGGGGTAGGTGATGGGAGATATTCGGAACCAGAATCTTCAAAGTCCAGGTCTCCAACTGTAACCAACATTGACTAGGTTAACAATATAAAAAATACAAAACGGTTATGTACCCCAGTATTCAACATGTTTAAAATTTTCAGTAAATCAGACACTATTTTAACTTACCTGAAGTAATATCATCTTCTTCGTTCATAGTTAGTTGCAAAAATATTGTTATTCAGTACGTATAATCGGGTATTTTAGAATATAAATAAATTTCAATTAAATTCAGTATAGTTTCTCTCAATTTTACCGTTTTGACAGCTGAGACTGACGACTGACGTTATATTACGGATTCGACGTAAGCCACAGACATACCTGTGTTGCTATAGCTCAAAAGTGTAGTCAGTTTACACCAGTTTTGCTCTTTTAGTCTGCTACATTACGTTCCGTGCAAGAACTATGTTTTAGCGCCATCTATTTTTGGATAGCAAAAGGTGGCTTACTCCACTATTGTATTTAAAGTTGATAATGTACGGAATGTAGTTTACACCAAAATCGCAACCAGCAAAAATTGTGGCTTACACCACTTTTGCGCTGTAGCCGCAGATATTGTACAGGTAATTGCTAATTTGCTGCTCCATTTTGTGTTCTGGCAGCCAAGTTTTCGAGGCATTGGATTAGAGCACGAGGAAGATGAATCGTTGACTTCTGAATACGTGCTCGTAACTTTAATGTTAAGGTCCTGTTCTTAGTAATATCTCACTGAATAGTTACCGCCTAGCTATTATAATGAAGTCAATCACATTTTTGCTGAAGTTTCCACGCCTCATATCTATAAGCCATCACTGGAAACACACTCTGGTGGCAAATCATGTTTTCAGGTTTTGAGGTATACCTGACTAGAAGATGTATCGCACTATCCCTATCGCTACACAGCCGGGTTGAATTCCTCGATTGATTACTCGGTCGAAGTTGGACTTATCTAGTCGGAATATTTGTCCTTGGTAAACATACTAGTCGACAACTTCGAGACTAGTGCTTCCAGCAACTTTCGGCATAGTTGTGACATGGACGTTACACTTGACCTTTGTTTTGTTTATGATTACCTAAAGACCTATCCGTTGGGAGACACTATTGAGGACATTGAGCATAGTGCTTAAGTCCTCCAGCGATTTTGCCATAAGGACTATATCGAAAGTAAATCGAAGTTGAGTGTTGTATTCGCCATTGATATTAAACCTTATTTTACAGTCCAGCAGCTTGGAAACGTCTAGATATATCCTCATACATTTCCTCCACCTCCTCTTAGGATTGTGCTGAGTTTTTTTGCGTAAATCTATATGACCTTCAACGAATACCATTTGATGATTCTTAGGATAAGGTACGCAACCCTTGTCGACAGACTCAACCTTTTTAACTTGTTAACAAGAGACTTGCAGACGATAAATCTGACACCTTGAGACAGATGGTCAGACGGTAAACAATTTGTAGGATTCAAGGGCTATCGTGTTCTCGCCTTTGTTCGTACCTCAGGTTATCCAAGCGCAACTTATTATTTAAATTATCTCTTCTATCTCTTCAAATTCCAAAATATTTTCGTTAATTCTCCACGTGTGTGGGTAAAATTTTGCCAGCTTGAGCCATTTGAGGTGGTAGCCGGACTACTACTGGAGATTCTTAGAACCTCCTGCCCTGTCGTTACCATGGTTGCTCGGAATAGCGATGGAATGGAAAGCAATAGCTCTCGTCATGGGGGTTATATGGCCGTAGTTACCTCGCTTGGCGAGCGAGATGGCAAATGCAGTTTTCTTATTATTTAGTTGATATCAGAAAGATGCTGCTCTTCATTTCCTGGTATATTTTCCTTTTTCACCTTTTACGATACCGCGGGAAATGGATACTCTTACACCACCACTTCATGGTTGATATATTTCCATGCTTTAGAGGTAGATTAGCGATTGTATTTGTTTTGTCATTATAGCTCTTAATAGGAAGATGCATATAGCCATTTTCAGTTTCTGTGTCACCTCCTATGATGCCCACAGGATGATATGAAGTAATTTATTTTCTTATGCCTGCCACTACACGGCTATTTTTTCCATAAAATATTTAATATAATGAGTAAATTTTCAAAATATAGTTAAATTTGCAAATGAACTAGATATACAATTACTTACTTAGTTCGTAGTATGCATCATCCATATAGACTGGAAAATACTTTGGCCATTCTTGTAGCGAAGGCTCGTCTTAATCATCACGCTTGACTGGCACATTTTTTTGTCATAGTACTAGATATCGCCCACCTTTAACTCTGCTTCCCGTTGCCGGATTGAGTATTTTACTCTTGGCATATATGAGGTATTATACTGCCATCTATTGGAGGCCACGAGGTTTTTTAGGTTTTACCAACTTTCGCCACAAACAATACCTATAGAATGAAATGGGGTTATGATGTTATGTTATGTTATGGTTTCTTGTATTTTATTAATATGATGCTGAATTTGTTACAGAATTATATCCGAAACATAAAAAATATAAAAAACATACAAAAACATATAAATATGCTATTATTAAATAATTTGTTACATTTTGTTTTATTTCTTAATTTACAATGTAGTTTATTTTCATTATAAATCAATAAAAAACCAAGTTTTTACGTAAACTTACTTCAAACCAAGGTCATGATGGCGCGCGTGGGAAGTAATTTTAGCGCACGTGAGAGAGGTAATTTTTCGCGCATTTATCATGTCACTGCCAATTTCTATTGCTTTTATCTATTTCACAATATTTCTTGGTTGTTTGAAGCGTGGAACCTTTAATGCATTAAAGTGTCTTTTTTGGTGATATCCAAGATATTAAAGAGAACACTTTACCTACGTATGAAGATGTGATAAAGTAAAAAAATAAAGCAAATAGGAGATATTGTGGGACCTAAAGTTGAATTTATCTGGCAAACTGTGTCTATTCCGACCGTAACTGGAACACGAGTTATACAAATGTTAAAAGCCTACCACTTATAATGTAAAAATTTAATCAAGTCTATTAAGAAGTTCTCTTGAGAAAAATTGGATAATTATCGAGAAAAGGTAATAAATATTACAGAACAATGACTGTTAAATAGTACATTTCCCTAATTCAGGAGCCGGGTTCTATCTACATAGGTTATGTAATACCTAGCACTGGTTCGGCGAAAGCAGTAGACTCACTAATCCCGGGGTTCTTAGCAAAGGAAATGTTTACCTAGAACATCTTGTAGCAATAGGTTGCGATGGGACTAGTCTAAATTCTGAAAAGTACTGTGGCTTTATACGACTTCTTGAAAAAAGGCTATAAAGGTCCCTCAAACGGATTATTTGTTTACTGTATATGAACGAGCTGCCATTACGGCATTGGTTTTTGCATATAAACGGAAGTACTTCGGGACCCAAGTTTTACACTGGGCAGTTATGGAAGATACTGGAAACTTGTAAACAAATACCGATTAAGAAAACCCAGCCCATCGAAGTAGAATCACTCCTAAAAATGGCCCCAGATTTGAGCACAGATCAAAAGTACTTGCACGAGATCGTCTACGCGGTGCAATTAAGTTCTTTTCCAGAAGATCTAACAAACAGGTATCCAGGTGTGTACCTCATCATCACATTCTTTTCTCCACAATCTCACGCTCATTGACTCACACGTGCTTATTGAATCCTAAGTTTGTATTTAGCAACAAAGAAACCAGCAGATAATCATATTGCTCTGGCTACATTCGTAAAAGTTTACGTCCAAGATTTGTTCTCGATTAAGATTTAACCATCATGTAAAGATGGTGCTCGACATCTATGGAAAATTATATAAGCCTCCAGGTATCTGCCAGAATCCTTGAAAGAAGTGATCGACCCCGTCATTCAACGTATCAGCTACTTCGCACTTCCTGAGAATTTTGATAAAATAAGATGATAAAAAGCACATTCGTGAATTGACAGACCGGCATATATTAAAGCACAGAGTATATAGCAATCCCCTGCACCAAGGCTATTCGAGATGCCTGATATTAATTTCAGCGCAACAACCTACATTGATTTGATAAATTGGCAACACACCATTACCGAATCGCCAGTCTTGAAACACTTAAGTGACCAAGAAATTCGGAAAATAGTCCAATCTGGTGGTGACGGTGAACTTTTGTTTTTATGTCTCCCATGTCATACCCAAACTATTGAGCGAGCTGTGAAGTTGACGACACAAGCGGTCATTTGCCAATGTCAGGATTTATCACTATTAGGGGGCATAAAAGCCAAATTGGAATCCCGTAAAAATGTCAAAATTCTAGGCAAAGAGAGATTTTAAGGCAAATTGACGATTTGTTTTTTTTAGCATATTATGATTTAATTTTGTTTCACTTTTTTATTAAATTACATTGTAAGTATTAAACTTTAAGGCTCCCGCGAAGGCAGAAGATGTTAATAAATTGAGCTGAAAAAAGGTAAATTGACTTTAAGGCACTAATCCCGCGCTATAAGAATTTAAAGTAAGAAATATTTGTCGCATCCGAAGCTGGAAGCTTCAGGAAGCGGATACTAGGGACAAATATCACACGAGGGTAGCTTGACACCATCGATGGCAGGAAAGAATGTGTGGAGAGAATATGGCAGAACCTTAGGGATGGAATGGTAAGTGCAGCGGAAGAAGTATGTGGTACGACAAAAAGAGGTAGTAGTAAAAGAAGAGATGCATGGTGGAATGACGAAGTGAAAGAAGCTGTAAAAAAGAAGAAAAAAGCATGGTTAGACTACTTAGCCTCTAGTAACGATGAGCATATGAGAGAGAAGATGAAAGAAAGATATAAGCTGCAGAAAGTTCATGCGAAAACATTGATTGAGGAAGTACGTGAAAGGTGTAGAATAGAAGCGGACGAGAGGTTGTCGCACAACTTTAGGGAAAACTCCAAACTCTTCTGGAAAGAGGTTGGAAGGTCCCGGAGTGGTGCGACAGCTTTAAGAATGAACAAAGTGCTTTCGAGAACCAATGACGTCCTCTCAGAAAAATCGGACGTCATGCAGCGATGGAGTGAATTTTATAGAGAATTGTATGCGTGTCATGATCTTAGTGAAGGATCCGGGGGTGACGCTGTGACTGGCACGCCAGACACGGACCTCGATGACACTGAGGTCATCAGCATGAAAGAGATTGAACGTGCGATTCGAAGTTTGAAATGTGGTAAGGCTGCGGGACTAGACAGAGTTACTGCTGAAATGGTCAAGTACGGTGGGCCTCGCGTCTGGGACAGCTTTCATCTGCTGTGCAATTTGTGCTGGCGGACGGGAGATGTCCCGGATGATTGGCGATCCGCGGTCATTGTGCCTTTATATAAAGGTAAAGGTTCACATTTTGACTGCGGGAGCTATCGGGCGATCAGCTTGACCAGTTTAGCAAGTAAAGTTTATTCGAAGGTTTTGACACGCAGGATGCAAGAGAAATCGGAAAGATTCTTATGGGAGGCACAATGCGGATTTAGACCTGGAAGAGGATGCACGGATCAAATGTTTTCTCTCCGCATGATCACGGAGAAGTTTCTGAGTGTTAACCAGAGGATTTTCTGTGCTTTTGTGGATCTGGAGAAAGCATTTGATAAGGTTATAAGGAAGAAAATGTGGGAACTGTTGCCGGGATATGGTGTGGATGGTCGATTGTTAAGGGCTGTGCAGTCACTTTACTATGACTGTAAAGCCTGTGTGCGGGTAGGGCATGACCTGTCACCCATGTTTAGCGTCCAAGCGGGCGTAAAACAGGGTTGTGTCATGTCTTCCTGGCTGTTCATACTGTATCTCGACAGCTGTTTACAGAAGCTGAAAGATAGCTGTTTGGGTGTGAAATTGGGTGACATAAAAGTTAATTGTCTGCTGTATGCTGATGATGCAGTGCTTATTGCACCATCAGAAGCAGAACTGCAGGCATTAGTCACGTGTATGAAAGAGGAATGTGAAATTAAAGGTCTCCGTTTGAATGCTAATAAAACTAAGGTTCTGGTATTTGAAAAGGACGAAGAGAGAACGAAATGTGAAATATGGGTAAATCAGGAATGTCTAGAACAGGTAAATGAAATTGTATACTTGGGGAGTGCTTTCAGCCGGGATGGAAGATGTGATTTAGATGTGGATAGGCGTGTCGCTGCCGGAAACAAAGTCAATGGTGCCCTGAATGCATTAATAAAAAGGCAAGGCGTGGTGAAGAGTGCACGCCTTGCAATACATAACGCAGTGTTGGTACCGACTTTGTTATATGGCAGCGAAACCTGGGTATGCCAGAAGAAGCATAAAAGCAAGTTGAATGCATTGGAGATGCGATCTCTTCGTAAAATGTGTGGCGTTACCATAGCCGACCGAAAGCGAAACGAAGAGATTCGCAATATGGCAGGATTGAAAGATGACCTTATCACAAAAATTGATAGGGGCGTACTCCAATGGTTTGGACACGTTGAACGAATGAGTGAAGACCGAATGGTGAAGAAAATATATAGAGCGAAAGTAAATATTAAAAGGTGTCGAGGTAGACCGAGACTAACTTTCGAAGACCATGTGAGCAAATTGCTCGAAGAGGGGAGGGTCAAGAGTACTCGGATACCTAGACGTGCATGTATGAAGAAGTTAATGAACCTGAAAGAAGCGAAAGAGGTATGTAAGGATCGTGACACTTGGCGATCTGTTCTCTCTGGCTACCCCGTTAGGGATTGTGCGTGACGATAAGTAAGTAAGTAAGTAAGTAAATATTTTTTATCATGCAACGGCGCTCCACCCTACTGCATAGCATATTTTAAATAAAAACCACTTTTAAATCATAGAGTATATTGATAAGTTTATAATAGATTCTAGGCAAAATCTTGTCAAATTTGAGACACTTCCTATTTTAAGCAACCAATAATGATTCACGTCATGAGACGCTCTGTCTTAGACTTAAATAATTAGTCTAATTATTGGTAGGACACATAACTGCGTCTACGAAATCACTTTTAAGTTAAAATAGAATCAGACGCTACTTTTCGGAAATCCATTACTTTAAAGTTGGTAATAATTACTTCGCCCATATTTTTATCACTAGAACTGTTTTATGGGTTAACGGTTAAGTCATTCCCTGCACCATCTCTCGACTATACGGCGAGCCGTTAGGGTCAGGTCGCATACCATGCTTGCTGGGTTTCCAGGGACCAGTATTGTCAGGTCATCTGCATAACCTACTGTGTCGAAGTGGTTGTCATTTAATTTGCTGATGAGTGTAGTTATTGACCATATTCCACAAGAGCATGTTTACTATCCCGTAAATTAGTGCCGTTTCAACTTTATGTCGAGGTGCAACTATTATGCTGGAGATGTTCGTTCTGTTAAAAGCACCTTCTAATCTATAATATTAGAGTGAGAATTTCGCAGTGTTAACTTTGTTTTACAGTTCTTACTCGCTAGTAACTTAGTTCACCAGTATCCAAGATATGTATACTTCTAACTGATACTGGACTAACTGTTGATCAATAAAATATTTACTGTACTTTTTTACCCCCTTATGAGTACCTATACAATGTATTTTATTGGTAATGAGTAAATATAGTTTACTTACTTTTTGTATTGTGGCATGGTGGGCGGGTTATTTTTATTATTTTATGTAACTTGCTCATAGTGTAACAATATGAGCAAGTTAGTCTATAGAAATAACGCATGGCATATGTTGAACGTTTATTAGTTTTGTGGTGTGAACTACCAATTTCAATATATAACACATTAGAACATCTTTCAATTGTTATTTCCTATATTTCCATAACACTCAACAGGTTATGGGAACCAGAAAACTTATAACAATAGTAAAGTGCAGTGAAATTTGGTATAAAGAAACTCGGTACAAGTACATATAACCTCCACATGGATCTCGCTAGTTTAAAGATGAATATGGAATGTTTTGACCAAAATAACTTCCGTCAGTGGAAAATTCAAATAAAATTTGCGTTAAAAGCAAAAGGCATTGATATTGTGACAGCCCAATCTTATAATAAATAATTAAAATTAATTTATAAATCAAAAAAAATTCAAAAATTATCTTAGAAGAAATATATTTCTTCTAAGATAATTTTTGAATTTTTTATAACTTTTTATATTCTATTTATTATTATATTATATTCTATAATTTATTATAACGGATTTCCGCAAAGTAACGCCTGATTCTATCAATTAATTTATACGAAAAAAAAACTCCTGTACAGTTTAACAACCTAAGACACCAAGGAGGTAATGCTGTTTCTACTGCTTTTGAAGTACGTCAACAATTTACGGATTTCTTTCAAACGTCTCAAGGCCAATTGGATTGGATACCCATGTAATACAGAATATTTATTATTTTTTACTACAATGTTAATATTACATTTTATAAACTATACTATAATAATATGCCTTAACTACTACTATCTATCTAAAATATAAACTAACAATTAGGTTAACTAACCCATGTAATTAAATTACTTCAAATAAACAATAATTTTATAAACAAACCTGGTCGAAATTTCCTTCCAAGCCATTTCTTTTTTCACACTATCCATATATTTCGGGTGTTGTAGATTATATAAAAACTCATATTTACGTACACATTCTATTAATTTTTCATCCTCAATTTTACAAGGTCTTTACGTCTATATGCGTCTCGTTAAACTGACAACAAATGACTAACGCCCGAACCTAATATTCGATCTTAATCTATTTTTAGCTATCCAAGATTGATAACTCAATCCATTTTATGGTTAGACAGTGCCAACAACCAATCCAGGGATTAAAATTACAATCCGTAGAAGCAAGCTATCCTAGGGAGGTCGGATTAACAAAAAAGATAGACCTCTGTGGGCGAATGACAATTTGTGTGTATCAATAACCTATCTGTCAATTTTGACGTTTAGTTCGATCGGTGTAAACAATCCAAATTCGCAATCCGAGAAAAGCCTAGGATTAATCCTTCGAGTTTTATTTTATTTGCGCGAAAATGGATTTAACATTACTATCTAGTGACAGTGACAGTGATTTGGAAATGCTAGCTCAGTTATCTGACTCGAGTAATGAAGATGAAACCCTACGCCGCACTCCAAAGAGAATCAGAAGAGTGAACTATACGCAAAGTCTCGATGACGGTGATTTTACCTTTAGGTTTCGATTGAACAAACATGCGTTCAATTCTTTATTGTTAGAAATAACCCCATTATTACGAGTAACATCCACGAGGTAAAGCAAAGCTGGTCTATAGCAAATTAGATAATTTTTTGCAATCTAAGTATATAATATACTTCATTTTATGTAATCCTTTGCAGAAATTACGGAGTATCACCATTGCATCAACTTTTGTTGACCCTACGGTTTTATGCACTAGGCACAATGTTGATATCCGTAGCAGATTTTGTTGGAGTTTCAAAATCTACAGCAGGCAGAATAGTGCGAGACACATCATCAGCAATTGCCCAATTATATGATAAATATATTTATGTTCATCGAAGGAGTGCAGACAAATTCTATAGAATTGCTGGATTTCCTCGCGTGCTTGGGGCAATTGATGGCACACATATCCGCATACAGTCTCCATGTAAGTAACTATACTCAACTCTTCTTAAAATTTTGGCAAATATGAATAAACTATGAAGTTGCTAATAATAATGTTTATATATTTTAGGTCATTTAATAGGCGAAGAATACAGAAATCGGAAGGGTTACTTTTCTTTAAATGTTCAAGGTGTTTGTGATGCAGACTTAAAGTTTATAAATGTTGTGGCTCGTTGGCCTGGTTCTACGCATGATGCAACTATATTTAATAACTCTATTCTGAGAGGTAGGTGTAAATAATATGTATTCAAATTGTAATAAATTTGAATATTTACTGTCAGAGCCTAATATTCTTTATTTTTATAACAGCTGAATGTGATGCAGGGCAATTCGGAAATCGCTGGTTACTTGGAGATAGTGCCTATCCAAACAGGCCATATTTATTAACACCTGTTCTGAATCCAGTTTCTGAAGCTGAACATAGGTACAATGAAGCACACATTAAAACTAGAAATACTATTGAACGGTATGTTAAATAAAACAGTATTATTAGATAAAATGTGTTATGGGAATACTGGTGTTTAATAAACAAACTGTTTGTATTACAGAGCATTTGGAGTATGGAAACGTAGGTTCCCTGTTGTAGCTCTTACACTACGTTTGTCAATACCAAATATGCAGGCAGTAATAATAGCAACTACAGTCCTACATAATATTTGCAGAAATCACAATCTCACAGAAATCCCCTCCGTAAGTAGAACTACCATCTATCGACAATAGTACAATGCCTCATAATGTAGTTGTTAATGATATTCCTACAAACCATAGAACTGATTTGATAAATAATTATTTTATGACATTATAGAAACGTTCTATAATGTCATATAATAATATAAACTCATTGGACAAATAACTGCCTTAATTAACATTACAGGTAAAAACAATTATGTAGAATAAGTTAGAAATTAAATTGTTAGTATTTTCTTAGTTTTAAATTCAAATGTAAAAATAAAGCAAGTATTAAAAATTAATTTCTCTATTAAAAATACACATTAATTACTATATTACTATACTACTGAGATATTTATAAAAAGGAACTTAAATTATAACTGCCTTCTACTACTTCTATACCACATATGTGAGTAATAGTACTTAATCTTTTTAAAATATTGTTAAATTGAAATAAACTGTGAAGTTCCAAGTAAGTGTTACTTTTCTTTATAAATTGTTTGTGAATTTAATTATATTTATTTAATTTTTATTATAGTAATTAATGTATATTATAAAAATGTACATTAATTACTATAATATTGATAAATTTATATAAAAGAAGTCAAATAATTATAACTACCTTCTATGTTTTATAATAGTCTCCATGTAACTGTGTGCTGGCGACTAACTAGAAATCAGAAATCACAAGTGGTACTTTTCTTTAAATGTATTTTATTTAAAGAAAAATTCAAGCTCAAAGCTTATGAACGATGTTGCTCATCGGTCTCCTTACCAACTGCATAAAGCAACTATTTTTTGTTAACTGTTTTGAGATGCGGGTGCAAATAATATGTATTCAAATTGTAATGTGATGTGATGCAGGCTTGCACTGATGTTAAAGGTTAAAAATTGAATGTGGAATCAGTTGTTAATTTTTTATTAAAGTTTGTAAATTTAATTGTAAAAATTTAAAAAATCAATAAAAATTATTTATCTCTATTAAAATACAATTATTACTATAATACCTAGACATTTATAAAAAAAAGTATTTAATTTGTAACTACCTTTTCCTCCTTTTATACCACATATCATCCACATAATAGTCTCCAAGTAAGTAAAAACACTTACCCTTTTTAAATTTTTGTTCAATTTAAACACGAGTTGCTAATAATAATATTTATATATTATAGGCTATTTAGCAGGCAAAGAACTCAGAGATCACAAGTGTTACTTTTCTTTATATTTTGTGAATTTAATTGTAAAAATAAAACAAATATTCAATAAAAATGATTTTACTCTTTAATTACTATATTACTAAGACATTAATCTAACTTTAATACATTTATTACATACATATTTTATTGGTTAAAAGATTTTCAAATACAAACTATATAACTACTAATATCACAAATCATGAATACATACAAAGCTTGAATTTATTAACAACTACTTACAGACATGACTGTCTTTTATATATATATACAGAATACTTAATTATTTTTTACACTTACATACTATTACACAAATAACTATTTCTTAAAATTTTCTATTTCTAATAGAAGTTTTTCATTTTCTAATTTAAGTTTTTTATTTTCTAATTTTATATTTTCTAATTTTGACTCCAGGCACAGTTTTTTAAATGTATAATATTCTGCAATGGCACGGTCTCTAGCAGATTTGGACCCATCACCCTGCAATTTCCTTTTACCTGTAAAATACAAATTAATTTAATTTATTAAACTACAAGTTAGCTTTTTTTTAAATAAAAAAGGAGTATATCTTTTGCCTATTACTATTTTACCTCAATTTACACTGCTTTTAAACTAAAGCGGACTACAAGTTTGACCATACCACCACCTCAGCGAATGTGAAATTGTTATCTTATAAATTAAAATTCTATCAACATCAAAATAACCATTACCTGTTTTAGGAACATTGAATGTTACTCTCCGTGGTGTATCCGAAACTTTATTTGGTTCAGCAACAGCATAGGTGTTAAGCTGAGCCATTGCTGAATGGGGAGAAGTAGGGGTCACAACCATTTCCTTTTGCGGATCTGACACTGGTGTGTTCTGAAACTCTAGGATTTCTAGATTGACCCTAGCATCAGCACCTAATTCCTCTACACCATTTCCATTTGGCACGATACCACCACCATCACTAATCACTACAAAGTGCTCGGGTTCCCTATCTCCCCCATAAGGAACAACTAATCCACTAGCTGTATTCCCCAATAAGCTGGTAACACGATCTAGTATTTCGTCTGGGGGTATATACTCACCAACACCACCGCCAGTCTGCAAATCAAAAAGATGAAATTAATAAAGAATGTAAATAAAATGGTTAATCTTTTATTTATACTTAGATTAAATATAAATAAACAACGAAACTAACGTTTATGCTGTTCATTCTTATTTTAGTGCAACGTTTACGTGCATTCTTCTTTAAATTCTCCCATTTCAGCCGAAGCTGTTGTGGTGTCCGACGACAACTTGTTGCTGTAGCATTAAACTGCTCGGCTATTCGTACCCACTCTTTATCTTTCGTTTTATTGCTGCTGGCGTTTGTGGCTTTAGATATTATAATTTTGCTCATTTCAATAAGTTCGAGTAAGGCTTTGCTTTCATCTTTTGAAAGTGGCTTGCTCTTTATCTGAAATAAAAAGCGATTTATGTAGTTGTACATCAAGCATCAAATGATACAATATCTAATGTATTACAATTTAACTTACTATTTGTGGCTCCATTATTTTATTATTCAAAAAGTATTTGCTGTAAATATTTCTGTTCTCGAACTGTGATCGAACCGAAGCAGTGAAACTTGATAATTGTTTTGACCGACGCGATGAGCGATGACCGATGATGCTGCGGCCGCTACTGACCGGCGGCGTTCCGTTACGTGATTGTTTTCAAATCATAGTTACATTGATTTAAATAAAAATATAATCATTTTATAATTTTAGGGAGAAAAAAGGAGTTAATGTAATAACTTCTAATTAAAGTCAATAGTTATAAATCTAAAATTACATTTTATGTTATTATATTTACAACTATTTGAAAGAAGCAATAGTCGCTATGCATAAAACGAAACAGTCGAGAGGAAACGGATCGATCCAAACATCTGTTTGGATCGACTGCGATCGCCGCAAAAAAAGATTGGGCTTGTTAAGTTATGTTATTGGGATGTGGATTTGGATCGATCTTTGTATAGGGTACAATCTCGGATTGCTATTAATCCTAAAAAAGAGATACGTTATTAACCTGTACGCCAAGCGAGCGCGCGCCATGTTACACTCCCGTTCACTCGGGACCTTTTTGGCGGGAAAATTTCTAGGTTAGGAAATTTTTTGCAATATTGCAAATTTTGCTATATTTTCACTTTGAGACAATATTTATGGATAAAACTTACAGGAAGTCTTGTTGAATGTATAAACTATCGAATAAAATTATTTTTGGTTGCTAGAAATTGTAATAAAGTATATAAATTACACTGTATAGCATAATAGTAGTATAAACTTCAATTTTAGTGACAAAATTACTACTAATTTGAATTCTACACCTTTGTTTTTGTAGAAATTTATATGAAATTGTTTGGAAATATGTATATTTTATGTTTTATGTGTTTCCATTCGTTACTCATACCAAAATATTAAAATATTAAAAAATTAAAAAAAAAAAATAAAATAATATTTTATCTGTGACATTTCGAACAATATTTCTAAAATATGTTCGTGTGAATTTGAAATAAATACAACGTCATGTTATTTCAAAATATGTAGGAAAACTATTTTTACTTACATTTTACACTAAAAATAAATGAGAATTTGAAAAATAACACATTTATAACCCGCCCGCCAAAACAGGCCTTTCGGAATTTGAAGTACTTTTGGCAATTTACTTTTCACTTTTTATACCACAAATTACATATCTACGTGTTGACTATATTACAAGGAATATAAAAAAGTATAATACTTTCGTTTTTAGTCCAGACACAAATATAAAATTCTATAAAAAAGACGGACGGACCTTCATCAAAGTGACACGTGGAACGCCGGAAGTTCAGAGTGATTTCTTTTTTTTTTTTCTAAGAAACATTGCCAGGTTATGGTTTAAAATAAAAGAACATATCTTTGTCTTTGATACTAATATCTATTGCATAGTGTCTTTGGTTTTGTTTAAAACGAAAAAATAGTTTTTTCATAGGTAGACATGTTTACATAATTCTGATCTAATTCGATCACTACTTGGCGGGCGTAAGGTTGGTATTGCGCGATCGAAAGTGAGCATGGCTTGGCGTACAGGTTAAGTTCGGGCGTAAGTTACAGCAACGCGCTTATAACGCCTATATAACGGTCATCGTACGCGTTTACAACCCGTATACTCGCCGGCTCACCGCCTGCGCGCAGCGGTTTGGCAACGTCGCATGTCATGCACAGAGCGTGTCAGCACCGGCAAAATATTCTCGGTGTTGGTCGGTGACGGAACGGTCTAGTGGGAACAGTGTCATACTTTTCAATACAAATAATATTTATTTGCCTGACACGTTCCTAGCACGGGGAAGATACCTCTATAGTACTGTTGCACAATGTATAATCCTATATTAGGAACTTATGATAGTAAGGTCTATTATACTAAAGCATTCTTATAGAACGTCTCTATGATGCAAAAGCATTACAATACTAGAGTTGGGGGTTGAAGTCCCATATATTAAAGACATAATAGTAAGATCTATAAAATAAAGCAAATATGTGAAGGGTCTCAAATATGTAAAAGCATTATATTAATAGAAATGGGACTTGAAAAGGAGTATTATAGTGGCGAATATGCTGCATCACAAGCGACCGGCGAAGGAGGTATACTTGAAACTCGCTTGTGATTCCATGGCTCAACACATTTCAAAAGTTGAAGGATTGGCACAGAAATTGAATGAAAGTGGTAAAAATATTAGTGAAACAGCAATTATTACTAGAATTCTCAGCAGACCAAACCATACACAACCCCACTGCTCGATTGCTTGATGAAGAAAACAAATTATCTTCAAAAGAGCAAAATGAGATGCCCTTGTAACACAACAAAAAAAATCAGTCCAGCCCTTGTAACACAACAAAAAAAATCAGTCAAAAATACCTCACAAGGCCATCGCTTTATTTGTTACAACTGCGGCAAACGTGGTCACTGCTCGACAGTGAACCATAGCAACATAATAGCAGTTCATGCAGAAAGTGTGAGTATTGTTAACAACTTTTATTTACAAGAACAAAAACTTTGTTTTCAGTGAAACACAAAGTTCAAACAACTTAAATGAAGTGAACTTTAAAACAGTGATAAGTGTTAATTGTAATACAGTGAAAAAATCATATTGCGATGTTTTGTGACAGTTTGAAAACGCACGGAATGTTTCGGTGAGATGACTAATACATCTCACTTATTCCTCCAACTCAGTATTGATTCCATCATTACTCTCTTTATATATTGCCCTCTTTTTAATTTTGTTGAAACTATTTCTTTGGGAAAATGCTTGCGATTCTTTCTTAAAGTGCCAACCAAATGCCGCTTGTGTACCAATTGTCGGTATATCATCATTGCGACTTCAAGATCTCCTATGTGTCACTTTTGTCGAAATCACTTTTTTACACTGGTTTATTTCAAATTTTAGCGCTCAATCGAAAGCAAAACCTCTCATGTGAATATGTCTTTTCAATTGCTATTTATTTACCTTATTCAATATCTCCTAAGTGCTCGCCCATTCAAAGTTGGCATTTAAAATATCTTATGTGCTAAATATACATAACTACATAAACATGAGAGTTTTTAATCGTATGACTTCATTACAGTCTAGGGAAATTAATATGATAAAATATTTTATGTGTTAAATCGCTAGATAGGTAAAAATTGTTATAGGTCAAATTTTTAAAGCTAACTAACCAATAGAACACTGGAATGAGAGGGATGCATAGATCACGTGACTATTTCCCGGTTGTAGGTGTTAGATGGAGCTAGTAGCAATATAATAGGTTTGCTTTCATAACGCGACACGTCGGTACCTGCTCTGCAATAACTTAAAAGTTTTGAAGTTGTTTAACGAAAGTTTGCAATTTTAGTGCGTGAAAACTACAAAAATGAATAAACCGCTTAGTTCTAGTGATATTAGAGTTGTTAATTAATCAGCAAAATACTGACGACTTCACTTCTGAGGAACCAGAAAGAGTTGAGCGCGGCTCCAGTGCTTCACTGATTATGCCGGAAGATCTAGGCATACAATGTTCAGAATTGAACACAATAGAAGAGGTTATGGAATCATCTGATCACAGCATCAGCTTACTCCAAGCCACTGAAGAACCGAATATTTCGTCTGAACCAAGGCAAGTTCTATCACCATTGCCGATCTTTGATAATTTGAGTGATAACAGTGATGATGATCCAGACTGGGCTCCAGAAACTTTACTGAGGAAGCGGATTCTTTATCCATTGGCTAATGAAGATCTCTATGATAAATTGAATATATCTTGTTGTGCTGAAAATGTCAGTTTATTGTCTGTGCAAGATTTGCGAAGTAACAGGCAGTCATTTTTAAGAAGACGCAGAATGTTGCCTTCTTTGGACAGTGATAATAGTGATATAGATGATAGTGGGATTTTACTGCCAGAAAACATACCATCTGCTTCTTGCTCCTTGCGTCCACTGTTAAGCGTAATAAAGAAACCCGTATTGCTAGTAAACCGTATCGTGGGTATAAAAAGTTGGATAGCAAGTGGATAGCGTGCATCGAGAGGCCCAAAAGAGTTTTGAAATCACGTTGCTCACATACTAGTGTTGCTCCAAAATCTAAGAACTCTTTTCTTTGCGCTTTGGTCACTGACGAAGAACGTGAAAAAATTAACAATCAATTCAAAAAATCAAAAGCTTCCAAAATAAGCTCAAGACTTGGGCAGAAAAGACTACTTTCGTTAACGGATCAGCAGTGAAAAGATGTATAAGACGTGGGCGCAAATCTCAGCGTAATTCTATTGGCAAAAAGAAAAGTGGCCACGATATTTATGTCAATAAAATGGATGCTAATTGCACTAGAGTTAGAGTATGTAAGAATTTTTTTTTCTAAATTTCGACGATTTGGAATCTAACCTGAAATCTATTCGGCCTGGTAAAAAGAAGGGAGATCCCGTGGTGGTTGATATAAGGGGTCTAAAATATTTACCTGATGGGTCCATACTTTACAGGTTGAGGCATGTCGATGAGTGGTCCTTGCTTCAACAGTGAAGAAGTAACCTAAGAAATGGCTTTGTGTCATCAAACCGACTATACATACATAGCTCCGTTAAAAATAACTGAAAGCAAGTTTAAACATTTCCAGGAAATGAAAATGGTTATCGATCAGGATTACCATCATTTTTATAATACTCTGCAATTTAATCCGGGTACTTAAATTTAAACTTTGCAATGGTATATATTAATAATAAATACTTGTTTTATTGAAGATGTGTTTTTAATTTCAATTCCTTTTACATCAAAACCTCTAATGTGATACAAAACGCGCAACCAAAACCTCTTATGTGTCACGTTGAATAGTTTTTATTTTTTTTTACTACAATAACCTTTTTTATTTAAAAGTACAATAGCAAAGTAAAAAGCATATAACCCTCTAGTTATCAGAAAAAGAAAAGAAAAAGAAAAATATTTATTTGGTACACAAACTTAAAAAACACATAAAAGACATAAACACAGTAATTTAGTTACAAAGAGAAAAAAATATTTTATGCTATTAGTTTACCAAAAAGGTTTCCACTCAGCGTTAAATTCACGAAGTTTAACACTAAGAAACTTCATGAAAGCTGATTTTCAGTGGAACCTATATATAAGAAAGTAGATGGCGATACCGTCACCTTACACAAATATGTTAAAAACCATGTAACAGATCTGAAAATATGAAATAATGACAGTAAAAAACATAAAACGAAAACAACAAGGCTATAAAAATCGTAATAAAAACAAATAAAGGTACATGTGTGTGTGTATGTGTGCGTGTGCGTGTGCGCGTGCGTGTGTGCGTGTGAGACAGGGATGAAAATGATGAGTGACAACTAAGTGCTAGACTTTTGTAAGGAGAGCAAAAACATTTTAAATTTTAACTTGAATGAATTTATGGTTTTCAAGTTTCTTATCGGGCGGGGGGGGGGGGGGGAATATCATTCCAGCACTTAGAAGCGGAAAAACGAAAACTACCACGGAAAGCAGCAGTGTTATACGGTGTGTAATTAAGTCGCGGTGCTGCTCTAACGCAACGCTGTGAGAAATTGAGCTTGTCGTATAAGTAAGAAGGTTCCCCAGTTTTAACCACTCCGAAGAGCAGGGAGGCGAGGTGAAGCTTCCGTCTGGTGGACATGTTCATCAAGTCGCGTCGGTTTAGGAATGGAGTGACATGAGATCGAGGTGGTATTGAAAAACAGAAACTTGCGCAAGCGTTTTGTATTCGTTGTAACAGTTTTTTAGTTCTTGGCATTAAGCATTCGCCAAAAACTGCGTCACCATACGACAACTTTGACAAGATGAGAGTTTCACACAACTTAATGCGCATATCCACAGTCAAGTACTCGCGAATTTTGTATAAGACTTTAAGTCTATAGAAACAGTTACGCATTGTCTCTATAGCATGTTCCTCAAAGCGCAACCTGTCATCCATAATCAATCCCAGGTTCCGAGCTTCCGATACGCGATCAATGGGACAACTGTTAACAGAAATTTGGGGATTCCAAGCTAGGATGTTGTTAATTTGTTTACGTGTTCCGAGCAACATGTACTTTGATTTAGAAGGGTTAATTATCAAACTGTTGTTACTGCACCATTTTGAAATACATTTCAAATCAGCTTGAATTTTACCAATTGCCAACTCTGTATCGCAAGGATTAAACGATATAAATAATTGGAGGTCGTCAGCGTATAAGTGATACTTACTAAACTTGATTGTAGTAACGATATCTGATATGTATAATATAAAAAGTAGTGGCCCTAAAATAGAAACCTGTGTGTACCACAGGTTTCTATTTTCTCTAACTCTAATTCTCTAACAACAGGCATTTTTGACGATACTATGTCAGAACCGTTATCACCGGATATTTTAACGTACAGCAGACGATTGGAAAGGTAACTTGTAAACCACTTTATAGTGGAAATGTCGAAACCATAGTAGGCTAATTTAGAGAGAAGAAGCGTTATGTTTATCTTATCAAATGCACGGGAAAAATCAAGCAAAACCAATATAGTACCTTGCCCACTGTCCCGTGTTATTAAAACTTCGTCCACGACATCGATCAATGCCGTGGTAGTACTACGAGACCTTCTGAAGCCGGATTGTTTTTCAGGTAGGATTTTATTTTCTTCTAGGTATTTTGTCATCTCTGTACAGACAATTCTTTCTAAGATCTTGGACATGAATGGTAGAATACTAATTGGACGAAGCTCCCCATAGTTACTTGGGTTTGGTTTCTTTGGAATCGGTTTCACAGAGGCTACTTTCCATTTTTCGGGAAAAACGCTCGTTCTTATAGATTCGTTAACCAATCTCGTATTTAGTTGCAGAGTTTTTGGTAAAGTAAGCAATACCATATTTAAAGTAATGCTAATGATTATGTCTGGTTAGCCTTTCATTCACATAGATGGGACAGTCGACGGAATTAAGTCCCAGACCAACTGTAGTGCAGCCTCGACGGACTCGCGCCGCTGCTAGCAGACTATCGCGATGGACACGGCGTGCCAGCCGCACTACGATGGGACGCGGCCTAGATGTCTCAGTCTGCTCACGCCGCAAAAGGCCTGCACGCTCTGCACTTACTATATCGCGATCTTCTAGCGCTACACCTAATTTAGTTGCAACTGCCAAAACAATATGTGTAGAACGTTAATTTTTGTCTTCGGGTTTTCCTGAGACCTCGATATCATTGCCAAAGAGTTCCTGGTCACGGTCATTAAGCTCAATTTTGAGATCCGTAATTGTTTTCTCGAAAAATGATATGTCATTGGACGTCTTTATCTGCGAATTTGTTTTTTATGTGTGTTTATTTGTTATCACTTGTGTCTTTTGTTATATTTAGTTCCTTATATTTTTTTCAGTAGACTTTTTTTATTGATTATCTCGCGGAAATGAATTTTACCTATGGGAGGTCTTAAAGTGGCAACGACGATATAGAGTTTGTCCTTTATTTAGTAAATCATCTCACTACGCAATAACAACCTTAGTAGGCCTAGTATTAACGTCATCAATCTGTTTCCACTATAAATGCTAATTTCATATGTGTATCCAGGTAAGGTACGTGCGTTGAGTAGTACGTACGTAAGGTGAACTTTCTAAGAATATTTTAGTTTCATTGAATTCAGCTTTTAGTGTTAAATTTAAAGGCCGCAACCAAGACATGTGTCAAGTGACTAGTGAAAACAAACAACACAAATTTTATCACTCCATTTTTCAATTAAGTTTTACGAACTTATGTAATCTCGGACTTCTTTAGCAATTTTTATGGCACTGAATTTATTTTTCTTAATTTTTAAACTAAACTGATAATTTTACCTGCCTACCCAAATATGTAAAAATATGCCATCGTTAGATTTTAAGTTGGAAATTCATTGCAGGGATTTGATAGATTTGGGTAAGTCGATGTGTATGTGACGTGTAATGTTGTTTGCGTGTTTTAGGGGCTTAGAGTATGATAAATAAAACAAGTTTTGTAAAAATAATCAATTCAAATGATTTTCAAAGTGTCCGCCATGTTATTCCAAGCATACATTTGGCCTGGTGCGAAGCGGCTTATTAAAGTTAACATTGTTATTGTGCATTTAATTAGATGCTTCTCCTAATTAAAAGGTGCCTTGATAAATATTTTTTCATACACCTTACTTTTTAATGTACCCCACACGTAGAAGTCTAGTAGAGTTAGGTCTAGTGGTCGGGCCACGCCCGATGCAACGTTGTTGGTTTAGGTATTCTTGTACCTGTGTCCCATAACGGCCAGGTGCGCTATCGTGTTGAATCCACATGGTGCGAATTGTCTCCAGATCCCAACCCTCAAAAAAACCTAAGAATATTATATTTCGAAAAAACTTAAGTTAATAATTTTTTGATTTAGGGTGATGCGGCATTTCTATGGGACCTATTAATACTTACTTACTTACTTATCTTCACGCACAATCCCTAACGGGGTAGCCAGAGAGAACAGATCGCCAAGTGTCACGATCCTTACATACCTTTTTCGCTTCTTTCAGGTTCATTAACTTCTTCATACATGCACGTCTAGGTATCCGAGTACTCTTGACCCTCCCCTCTTCGAGCAATTTTTCGAGGACCTATTAATTTTATTAAAATTCTCGTCCACATGTTGATAGAAAACTAATGATAGTAAGAAGTTTCCCACACAGCTTGCGGCGGATTATCTGGTTTCCATTGATGCTGGTTTTTTGAATTAAAAGCTCATGCGCTCGTATTAGGCTTCGCCCATCCATAAAAAATTCTAAAATATTTGGTTCCTGAATTAATAGTTCTTTCATGCACTGAAAAAAGTATATTCTCGAAAAGTTATCGGTGGGTAATAGGCCTAGAGCTTTGCGATAATGATAAGGGTGTAGTCCATCCATATCTTTTCCATAATTTCTACAATAAGTTGTGAGTCACTCTAACTATTACTCCTACATGTCTCGCAGATAATGTTGGATCTTGAATTATTAGGATCGTGATCCTAATTTCTTGAACCATTGCATCAAATGCAAGACTTTCCTGAGAAGATGATCTTAAACCATTTTCCCGAAATAGTCTGTATCTGTAACAAATAAAAGCGAGCTTAAAATGTGATTTTTATAGAATTAGGGCGACAAACGAGAATACAGTCCATCTAATGGTAACTGGGTGCTGTGGTCCACAGGCATTTAGATTTATCCTCGATTAAGAATCAAATCGAATCGAAAATCCTCAGGACTAAGATGGAATGCCTTGTTTCCAGTAAAAAAGGGTCTCCGGATCTCTACACTCACCATACGAAATACAGCAGTATTAAGCTGCTATTTTACGCTAGTATTCTGTGAGAGCATGGTTCTTTCTCGGTTGATTCGACCCATTCGTGCTACAACAATAATATAGCTGCAACGTGGCTCTAACACGTATATAGCTACGAGTGGGAAGCACAAAAGCACCACCAAAGGAAACCGGGGACTTTTTTGGCTATTTGGTTTTATTTGCACCGGCTTCAAATTAAATATGCAGCACCTGTCCTAGAACAATGATCAAATATCATTTGTCACATCACATGGCCATTAAAATCGGCATTGACCTGCCCTCCCACTCATTCATCTCGTCTTCAAATATATCATGTTACATATACAGTGTGTAAGTGGAAACACCGTTGTCACTGAAACCATAGGTAGGCTTTAATATAAAAATATTTATCCGATTTAAAACTATATATTTATTATAAAAAAAACGCTATTTTCTTTCATAAAATTAAAATAGTTTCTGTCCGACACCGTCCGTAAATTCATGGACCCTATGCGGCCGAGTGACGTAATCACTGTAAAGATCACCGCTCGCCCTTGCTACCTACACAACATTTCAATAAAAACACAATGGTACACATAACCTATGATGTAACTTTTCCTTCTTACTTTCTTACTGGCTTAGGACAGTCAAAAATTCCTACCCTTTGTGTTGCGTGACGAGTCCAAATTAATGTAAGTTAGATTTAACAACAAAGAAAATTAAACATTAATAATAGTAAATCACTAAGTAGGATTTTTGGCGTATTTAAAAGGTTAATCATAATGTTATTCACACACGGCTACACACTAAGCTATGCAAATCCAATGGGTAGCTCGCCGTCCAATCAAGGACCCAGGGTCCCGGGTCTGTCTTAGCAAGATACCGCGGCCTTGGAACGCAAAGGGCATTTGAAGCTTAAGCTGACCGTTCATTGTACGGAAAGATCATACAAAGCGAGGCCAAGACAAACTGGATTTGTATAGCTTGATGTGTAGCCTGATTGATTGAATATTTACACTTACTTATTAAATAAAATCCTCGTAAATGATTCCCATTTTGATCAGCTTTTACATTAATCGTAAAAGCTGTTCAAAATGCGATCCGTTTACAGCCACGCATGCCTCCGCACGTTTCCGTAGATTGTTACGCACTCTAGGAAGAACAACAGTGTCATTTTTTAAGTCTCGAAACACACTAAGAATTCCACTGTCCATTGCTGTTGAGCAAACAGGATGGACCATCGGCAACCCATCACGAGAAAGCCAAAATCTTTTTGAGTTTCGTGGGGAACCTGGACTCAAAGTCAATCTTGGAGATCATCCTGTTGATTACTTCCGAGCTATAATGACAAGCACTTGCTTTGAAACATTGATAAGATGCACGAATGATTACGGAAATAGATTAAAAAGCCATGCCACAGGAAGTGCACGAGCAGTTACTTGGAAAAACTTAAGTATACAGGAAATGGAACTTTTTCTAGGCCTGCTTTTCCACATGGATTTTGTGAAGTTGAATCGCATCGTTGATTATTGGAAAAAGGATATACTTTTCCATCAACCCATATTTTCCCAAAAATGGCACGCAATAGATTTCAATTGATTTTGAGGTCGCTGAATGTGCAGACTGTACAAAGTACAACAAGTTATGAAAAAGTAAGATGGATTTTAGATTTTTTCAATAATAAGATGCATGAAATATATTATCCAAAGAAAAACCTAGTCATTGATGAATCAATGATGCTTTGGAAGGGTCGTTTAAAATTCCGACAATATGTAAAAGGTAAACGACACAAACACGGGTTGAAAATTTACATGTTGGCGGATCAGTTAGGGATAGCCTGCCGGATACACCTATACGGAGGATCAGCAGACAATCTAGTTGGTGGTACAAATCACGTAAAAAAAGTTGTGCTACACCTCCTTGGTAATTACAAAAATATGGGACACAGCCTGTTTATAGACAACTTTTATACAAGTGTCGCTTTGTCTGGACAATTACAAGCCATTGAAGTTTATTCAACTGGAACTCTAAACACTCGCCGTAAAGATATACCAGAAGAAATAAAAACTACAAAACTCAAAACAGGCGAGGCGGCGATTATGCACAAAAACAGTTTATGTATTATTGTGTGGAAAGATAAAAGGGAAATAATGGCTCTTTCTAACAAATATAATGCTGAATATATTGAAACAAGGAATAGAAGGGGCCAAGTTAAATGTAAACCAAATATGATAGCCCAATACACAAAGCATATGAAGTCTGTAGATCATCATGATCAGATGATGGCTTATTATAGTTGTGAACACGAAAGTCTTATATGGTACAAAAAAGTAATAATACATTTGTTAGAAATTATGATAATAAATGCATATTTATTATACAGAGCAGATATCAGACACAACATAACCCTATATGATTTCAAATTAAGCGTTATTAAAAGTCTTTTATCATATGATTTTGAATTAAGCCTACCGCTAACGTCTCGAGTGCATTTGCCATCGAATTTGCCAAAAGATGACAGAGGCCACACTAAAAGACGAAGATGTGCCCAGTGCTGGAAGGTAGCAAAAAAGAGAGTACAGAGTATATTTTTTTTGTAACGACTGTCTCGAGAAGCCTGGACTTTGCATAGGTTGTTTCAGAGAATACCATAGATATTAGAATTACTTATTAGTTTTTTTTAGTGATTTTTAAGGCGGTGACACCTAACTAGGAAAAATTTTTCATTTTGATTTTCATAAATAAAAATATAAAGTCTAGACTCATGTATCATTTATTAATTTGAAACCCAATTACACAAATTCACGTGACGCATAGTATAATACCTACGAGACGATCATTTGTGTACTTTTTTAAACAATCACTATTATGTTGAAACATTTTGTTTACCAAAGAATTATATCAATTAGGTAGTAATGTAAATGAATATATTAGGTAGTTTTTTCTTTCAATATTTCAAATATTTCTTTCATCTTGTTATAACGTGTGTTTCCGTGGAACTTTGACATCTCTAATGCCACTATTTTCCCAAAATATTCGTTGCATTGAGATTGCTTTTCTGGATTCATGCTGCAATGCTGGAATTCCGTCATAGTACCCATTTCTTTTGTAACTTTTTTTTTTTGTGACAGCTTTATGTATATATTTTTTAATTTCTTCGGAGTAATATGAACCATCGTCAGGCTGAGAATCAGGTAGATCCTCTGGTGTATCACAGAAGGTCTCCTGGTTTTTTTCTATGGAGTAGTATGATCCATCGACAGGCTGAGAATCGGGTAGATTATCTTGCGTATCACTGAAGGTTTCCTGGCTATCGGTTGACACCCTAATTTTCTTTGGCAAAGATTCATATTCCGTAAACATATTCTCCGATTCAGAATAAACATTTCGAGTTTCTGTAATGAAGGTATTATTGTTGACTTTGTGCACATCTCTAAAATGAATTCGTAAGAAAGTGAAGATACAGCAAAATGATAAAAATATTGGAATAAACTCTTCGTGATCATTTGGTACCTCTAGTGTACTTGTAAAAACAAGTATCATATATAAAAATAATTCTATAAAAATAAAAACTCAAGACTACAAGTACGCAATGACGTATAGGTAGGTACCAAATGATCACGAAGGATTTATTCCAATACATTCATTATTTTGCAGTAAAATAAGGTGCTCCCGCCATTCTGGCGCACATAAAATTTGTGTAAAAAATCTACTTCAAGCCAAAAGTATATTTTTTTACTTACCCATGTTAAAACAAAACCGGAGAGTTTATTTAAATTGTTTTGGTTAGCAACGAAGAAGTTTAATTTCCAGAATTAGTTTGAAATCTTTTTACTCAGTAAATTTTGCTTCTAACACCTTTAAATGGACAAATATGCATTTAGATGCAAACTCCTCATTTATACGGCCAGGGACTCGCCACGCGAGATGTATCCTCCTCATTGGTACGGCCGACGACTCGCCATGCGAGTCTCGGCAAATTATAGTGGTGGCCATACGTATGACATTAGAAAATTATAGTACGGCAACGAATGGGTTAAAGAGCTACATGCTTTAATGTGAAATAAAATAAAGAAAAAGGGTACAAATTGGCGAGAAGAAATTACTACAAAAGAAAGAATTGCATTGTGTCGAACGTATTTATTCAACAAATATCATAATTTAATGAATTTTCAAAAAATTGTCCATATTATCATATTTTTTCGAGTGGGAGACGTCACAGCATTGATTCTATCTTGAACTGAAGACATCTCTGCATTAACATCTTCTATTGGAAGTTTCAATGCATTCGCTTCTTCCTCCTTGCATTGAACTCTTGAGCTAAAAGTTGTCTCTCCACTGTTCTCTTGATTTTTAGGTCTCCTCTCTTGAGTTCGATTTCTCCCCACATTGATCTCTTAAGCTAAAGTTGTTCGTATATTAGTATATTGAACCGGCGGTAGATCATTCATATTGTCTATAAATAATGTCTCATTCAAAAGTAGTTCTTGTTCAGAAAATATTCGTGCTATTTTTAACTTTTAAGAGATTTGGATTTGATGGTAAAATTGTAGCACAAGATAAAAACGACTGATCAATGTGATCCATATCCTGCGTCTTTTGTCTTCTTTTTTCAAAATACGCAGTTATTATATTCACTTCATCATCGTGTTTTTTCGTTATACCTGACGAATATCCGGAGAAACTCGTTACTGGACGAGACATTTCTGTAAATTCCATTTCACATCTCTAGTTACGTCAGAATTTTTAAGTGGATAAACTGTCGTCTGTTTGACGACGTCTATTTGGGTCAGCAAAAATTGCATATACTCAGCCCAAGGTCATTTCTAATATTTTTATAAGCTTGTCATTTTGTATACTTTTCTTGTATTTAATAGAATTTTTTTAATATCTCTACTTTTTTTACTTCATTGCTTGCAACGAAAACAAAACTGTATTTAAATGAGTTTTTGTCTATTTTTTTTCCTAAAAAATTGTACTTAAGTTTCGATTAGGTTTTTATTTTCAGTCACTAATTTGACATTAAAACTAGTCGTATTATTTAAATAATGGTGTTGTAAAATCGACTTTTCTATCGATTGAGTTAATTTGAGGCCTAGGAATATTAAAAGTAAGATAATTTAGTAGTGGTTTAAAAGTAAAAGTGATTTGTATGACAGATTAACCGTCAAATTTGTGACAAAAAATTACTGAAATGGATATCAAACATTAGTTCACTGAAATAGATATCCAAATAACCTCTCAACTGCGGACGTCTAACACTTGGACACGAAAATATCTCCGTTGACTGCGGGTGTCCAAGTACTGGACATTTTTTACCCGCTCTTTTAATGTCAAAATAAAGCATTACGCACTATGTCTAACTTATTCTACCATATGTCGATGTGTACAGGATAAAAAAGATTACCATAAAAACCCCACAGCTTATACACTTTAGTAGGATTTTTTATATATACCATCTTAATGCCGCATCTGGTCCGAACTACATTCTACATCTGTGTAAGTTGATTGTTGGTTCTTGTAAGCTTACTATTAATGCGTTTTATGATAAAAAATTGTATCGTAGCCTATGGTTTTGCGCATAAAATACTGTAAACAATAGATTTAAAATTAAATGAAAATAAAATCGAAGTATTAAAAAAACTTTGTTTCATCGAGAAATATGACAATTTTGTCTTTATTCAATATTTACTTACACTTATTACTTTGGGACTTTATTTAATTTATGTACTCGTTTATAGGAAATTTCATAGAGAAATCAGAAATGTATACATATTATAGTATTTGATATACCAAAATAAAGAAATTTGCGTTTAAACGGATTGCGCCCAATGTGCCGTCAATTTTATTAAACAGCTCCGCACTCAACGGAGTATGACGGTTAGAGTCTCCGCAGCTGAAAGGAGTATTTAAAAATCTTATAAATGTGTAAAATAAATATATAAAATTAATAAACATGCGGATAGGATAGCTTTATCGAACCGTATTGGCCCATCAACTATGCGTAAAATAATAAACGAAGTCTGCAAAGCCATTTCGGAAATATTGCAACCTATTTATATACCTATACACACTATTTAATTCACTTTTTTGTAAATAAAAGAAATACGCAATTCAAATGTTGGAAATAATGCTCCCACTTTCTAGACACTTAAAATGGAATAGGATTGGGAAATGCAAATGAAATAGCGATTGGGTCTACTCATATACTGCTCATGACCGTCCGATGAGTCTTAGTTCTGAAGCGTGACGTTCTCGTTGCTTTTCTTCTCGACGAATTTATTTAATAATAATTATTTTTTTATTATTTTTTTTATATAATATTGGTAAAGGGATTATAACTTTGATACCAAGACAAAACAAAAAAAAAATACAAAATAAAAAGGTGATTATTACCTGCCGTGGGGCAATTCTATTTTCAAACTCAACATGTATTGCTTGTTGCAACTGAGATGGATTCTCTCTCAAAATAAGGTCACGTTTACGATTCCTCAGAGAACTTTCACAAAGTATGCAAACTTGCTAGTGGCTACGGAAAGATGAAGCACCAGGTTCGTTAGGTAACCCGGAGTTGACATGCTGTATCTCCAATTGCTGACAAGCATCACATACGTAATCTTCGTCAGTGATCTAAAATAAGAATTAGAGTTGTATTATGATGTATGATTGATTATAGTTGTACTATGATGATGTATTATGTTAGAGTAATAAAGTAAATATTATTATTATTAAATATTGTTATACTATTATTGAAGAATTCCACTCGCAGATCTTAGAAATTACTTTGGTATCAAGCTCAAAAACAACATGGTGGCGAATGCATATGTTACATTTAACACATAGCAATAGCAGTGTAGTTTGCACAATGTCTATCACAATTATTCAAGATGTGAAAAAATCAGTCCGTAAAACAATACCGAGGTCAAAACAACAGAAGGAAATAACAATAGGTACTGGCGCGGATTGATGACCACAGATTAAGCGATGACAAATGACGTTCCGTTGTACATATCCATGGCTTAACTTGCAAATCGGCTATCTCCGTTTTATGAAATTGTATAGGAAAACGGAAAAACATCTTGCTTATATTATCCAAATTCCAAAAATCTATTTGGTGTCTTTTTATTTTGTAAATGGAATTTATAGAAAATTACAGAAAAATATATTGATAAAATACCCTATACTTAGATTTTTGGAGTTAGCCTTTTAAAAATTTAAAAAATGGGAGTTGTCCTTTTTTCTGTATTATTATGTTCGTATCGAAAAATAAGAAAAAAATACTATAATTTGGTCAAACATATTTTATTTTACTTTATTATACTTAATATTTATATCTTATACTTAATATTAATATCTTATACTTAATATTAATATCTTAGACTAGATTAATATTTAGTCTTCATGAGGTATATTGTCGTAGTGGTCTCTGTAGTCAGACGGTAGGGTGTTTTTTAACTCTTGGAGGTCGTTGAATTTACGGCTGTTTATTTTAAGGCGACTTCTATGAAGATCCGCTAAGCTTTCGATTGGTTTTACTGTGATATTTTGATTACGTCGCTGTGGCAGTAACTGCCATTCATCAGTAAATCTTAGCTTAAAGTAGATGTTCCCTGTTTTATATTGCAACGCACGAATATCAGTGACCTGAAAAAATAAAAATTTTTGTTACCATTCTCCTACTTATCTCTAAAAAAAAAAGACGTGTGGCACTCGGGGACTGCCGCGGTAAAGCTATTGCATAGCATTTTGTATCAACTTATGCAATTATAATTATTTATTTATTTTATTTATGCAGTATTTCTTTTTCTTCACCGGACCGCGTCGCAAAAAACTCAGGTTCGCGCAGTACATACGTCAGGGCGGCCGTACGGCAATTATATTAACAAGACGCGCAACTACTCAGTTCCACGCTCCACGGCAAGATTTGTCACTTATTATTTATTGTCCAATTAATTGTCTTTAAGTTCAAATGGCACGCTCTATTAACATAAGTCTAAGACAAAACAAGGAAACTTTCAATATATGAACAACCCGGCTTCGCGCAAAAACTCTCGCGACCCCTATAATGCGACTGGAGAACGTCATCGGCGCAGGCGCCGCGTGCCTAGCTAGGAGCGGGCCCTAGCGGCGGGCCAGGTGCAGCCCGGCCCCGCCGTCTGCTCCCTAGCTCGGCTCGATGCCAACATAGGTGACTAAAGATGGGCAAAACTGTTATATTTTTCTAATTCATTATGTTGTTGTAATATATTTTTCTAACTGTTGTTTTAAACTGTTATAATATATTATAACAGTTTTAAATATTACGTTGTACACGCGGTTAGTTCAGTTCAGTTGTCGGCTGTGTTCGCGTTTTGTTGTGTGTTGTTATAACGATTATAAATATTACGATGAAAGATTATTACGATTATAAATATTAGATGATTATAAGTATTATATGAAGACAAAAAATAGTTTTAAGTTGTATCAGCATCAATTAAGTGTTTCGTGTTTTAAAGAGAATCATTTAAAATATTTATGTTAAGTTCAATGAACTTCCCTTCCTACTTTTTATAGGCTTAAGGATGTCTGAATGTATGCTAAGCTATGTAATTATTGTATCTGTTATAATTATTTACTCATATTTTCAAAAAAAATACTTTTTTAAATAAATAATTAATTTTTAAAAGAAATAAATAACTCATTCAGGCGTAGTTAGAAGCTCATTGATGTTACGTCATTTTGATTGAATTTTTACATTATTTACACTGTGGTCAAAGTTTTAGTTATCTACAATTATTTACCTTTTTTTCAGTTACTATTCAAAAATATAATTTGGTTTACTTTTGACGACGTACTTAATTCTTTTGCGTCTATCCGATATTAAATCCGAACGACAAAACTCTTCATACACTCCTACGTGTCTTTGCTTAAGGTGAAGCTTTAAATTTGTAATTGTACTTTTAAAAAAAATTGTTTTGCAATAATTGCACACTGTTTTTTTTTTCGTCCACACTTTGGACTATAAAATAGTTCCAAATGGCTGCGCTACGCTGGCGTGAGATTATTATACACTTTTACATACAACACGTTAAATCCTATCTATATTACACTAAATATTTAAAATTACTTTAGGAATAAAACTTAACGAAAAATAAACAAAAACAACAATAGCTTTTTCACGTAATATGGGGACCTGCTATCAAAACATTACGTATATAATTTAACAGATAACAGTGTCATTGTCATCTCAGCTAGACAGCTAACTGAACACTAAACTGATATATTATATATTACAACAGCCAAATTAAATAACAGGCACAACAGGCAACTAATGAAGGAAATAATATATTTTTTTTTACCGTTATAATTTAGTGTTAGTAAAACAAGCTCTTATTAAGTTAGCTTAGAGTTTAAATTAGTGTAAGCTATACGCAATCCTTGTGGCATAATGAATGTAGGTAGTATTTTATTGACTCCCATTGTCTCGGCCGACGCGACGGTTGGACCGTAAACGTAAACAGATGACGCTTTCTAACGATAATGAATATAATATTATAACAGTCAATGGTTCATTATTCTAATGTGTTGTAAGATTAAAAATATATAATGAAATATATTATCAGTACCCCTAGCACGTACATTTTGATCTATCGTATAGTTTACGCCACAGTTTAGTTTCAGTTAAATTTTGTATGGGAATTTGAACAGCGCTCCGTGGGCGTATTTGGAACTAAAATTCAGAAGCACGAACATCTAACGCTACGTTACGTATCGCTTTCGTATAGTTTAACGTATAGTAAGACACAAAATGTATGAGAATCGGCAGCACGTATCTTTTTTTGACGTACGTTATCGACTATACACTGTAGAGATCTACGAAATCTTTCTCACCGACATTTTTAGAGAACGCTATCGAGAAGTATTAGTTTTAAGTTTTCCTGGGGTTTTCGTTGTTTTAAGTTTAAAATATTTTTATTAACAACAAATAGAATGCGATCTACGACTTTTTATTATTTTGTGTGGCATTTGGCAGTCGAGGCAAGAAAGCAAAGATGAGAATTAAGGTACGCAAAATTTACTATTTAAAGTATTACTAATTGGTATATTACATATATATGTACCCTTATTTTAACTATTTATTTGATTAATAATCATTAGATTTTGATAGCTGTTTCAATTAAATATATCTAAATCGTTCCAGTGATATAACTCAACGAATTTTTATTCGGCAAACGGAAGACCCTCCGGATAATTCTGAATTGGAATTTAAAAAAAGATACAGATTAAGTAAAAATGCATTTAAATTACTCTGCCGTTAATTTTGCTCTGAAAACTTCAAAGAGAGTAAAACGATACGCTTAGAGCTAAAGGTATAAAAAATTATGTTCAAAATTAAAGGACCTGCTGTAATTACTCAGTTTTTTATTTTCATTTATGTTTCAGGTTATTTATGCTTTATTATTTTATGCAACAAGCTATTATCAACGTTTAGTCGGTATGGGTAATAACTTGGACTAAAAAAGTGTTATCCAATGTGTCTCTCAAGTTACGGAGGCACTTACCAGTCAATAAATAATAACCAATACCTTTATCAGGTTGCCCACTTCAAGGGCTGAGAGAGACGTCGTCAATGTAAAGTATTTACATACCTATTTTTACCTGTGTTGATTTCTCTAGTCTAATTTTTGACGGCTCCGTGGTGTAGTGGCTTAGCAAGGAATTGTAGCGCAGGGGGCCGCGTTTTCGACTCCTGCACGGAACAAGTATTTGTATGGCCTACAAGTAATTACTGCCTCCACGACACTGGATAAATCCTATTGTGGCGGTTTTAGTATAACTAGTGTTTTTGTGACTTTCCACAGATTTCTTAAAACATACAAGATAACGGGTGTTATTGGTTGTATTGATGGATCACATTTCCGCATATTATTTCACCACAAATATAATTAGAAAAAATCCAATAGGCACCCAATACGTTAATAAGTTATGTTACATAAAATGTGAAACATTACTAATGAAAAAAAGCTTTTTTGGTATTGCCCCACGAATTTATAATAAACTAACTGATACAATAAAAATATGAACTTATTTAAATTTAAAAAAGTGCTTAAGTAATGAATATAGACAAATGTTATTATAAAACTGACGAGTTCTCAAATGATAATTTTGACCAATTATATTATTTTGTTATTGTCATCTATTTAATTTTATCAGTGTAGCAATTTCATTAATTTTTATTCTATTTTATTTTTATGGCATGATTCTCATAAGAACACATCATTATATTTGTATGTCTTTAAGATTAGAGCATTTTTGGGTTTATGCTCCTATTACCGGCGATTTGTGAAGAACTTTGCAGATATAGTCAAACCTCTGCATAAGCTAACCGAGGAGAAGCGACATTTCTGCTGGGATGAAAGTTGCAATATCGCATTCCAGGAGCTCAAGGACCGTCTGTGCAAAACACCTATTTTGGGATACCCTGATGCAAGCAAAGAATTTATAGTTGACACAGACGCAAGTGATATGGGACTTGGCGGTGTGTTGTCTCAACGGAATGGTGACCAAGAGGTCGTGATGGCGTACTTCAGCAAGTCGTTGTCAAAACCGGAAAGTAACTATTGTGTCACAAGACGCGAATTGCTAGCTGTGGTAAAGTCGTTGCAACATTTTAGCAAATATCTTCTGGGACGAAAATTTCACTTACGAACTGACCATAGTGCACTAAAATGGCTATTGCAGTTTAAAAACCCAGAAGGACAAGTTGCGAGGTGGATTGAACTACTGCAGGAATACGACTTTGAGATCGAACATCGCAGCGGGAAATCTCATGGCAACGCAGATGCATTGTCAAGAAGACCTTGTCCTGAAGATTGCAAACATTGTACTAGGCAAGAGAGTAAGGAAGTGGTATCCGTGAGGATGCTCAGGGCAGACCACCTCAGCAACGAGTGGAAGGACAGCTTACTACATGCACAGCAGGAAGATCCGGACATCAAGCCGATTCTGGAATGGATAAAGGCCAGTGCTCCCAAGCCCAAGTGGAGTGACGTCTCTGCGATGAGTTCGACCACTAAAAGCTATTGGGCCCAGTGGGACAGCTTGCTACTTCAGGATGGAGTTCTGTGTCGTAAATGGGAAAATGTTCGGGGAGACAGCTGTCATTTGCAAATATTTGTTCCTAAAGCTAAAGTACCGGATGTTCTACAGCTGTACCATAATGATTGTTCAGGAGGCCATCTGGGAGTTAAACGAACTCTACTGAAGATCCGAGAACTGTTCTACTGGGTCCACTGTCGAAACGATGCCGAGGACTGGTGTCGCAAATGTACAAGTTGTGCGGCTGTAAAGGGACCTCAGACTCGTAGTAGAGGTGCATTGAAGTTGTACAATGTTGGTGCACCATGGGAGAGAATTGCCATTGACGTGGCGGGACCGTTTCCGGAGAGTGAAAGCGGTAACAAGTATTTCATGGTTGTGATGGATTACTTCACTAAGTGGCCAGAAGTCTTCGCCATTCCAAATCAAGAAGCTTCAACAGTTGCTGATAAGCTAGTTCATGAAGTCTTCTGTCGTTTTGGTGTACCTTTAGAGATTCACAGCGATCAAGGAAGGAATTTCGAGTCTCAAATATTCCAGGAAACTTGCCGAGTTATGGGTACTCATAAAACAAGAACGACTTCTTATCACCCGCAATCTGATGGAATGATAGAACGATTTAATCAGACATTGGAGAGGTTGTAGACGTTGCAAAAGTTGTAGACAATCGGCAACGAGATTGGGACAAGCACATACAACCGTTTTTGTTGTCATATCGAAGTTCTGTTCACGAAAGTACAGCAGTGACACCAGCTTTCGCAAACTTTGGAAGAGAATTACGGCTGCTCGCAGACCTGATCACCGGGATACCACCTGATGCCCCACGCACTATAACCGATTATACAAATGACTTGCGGAACAAAATGAATGACATTTATGAGCACGTCAGACAATCGGGCCAGCAAATGTCTGAGAAAATGAAAACCCGGTACGACCGCAAAATGAACAATAAAGGGTTCAACGAAGGTTCATTAGTGTGGTTGCAAAATCCAGTCCGCAGCAAAGGGAAATCTCCTAAGCGTCAAGCTAAATGGGACGGCCCGTACCGGATTGTAACCAGTATCAACGATGTGACCTACCGGATACAGAACGGCGCAAGAGGGACTCCTAAGATCGTCTATGTGGATCGCTTGGCGCGTTATTATGGGACCGATAATGCTCGGGACGAGCATGTCTTAAGAGGGGGGCAGTGTTACGCGCTCAAGTCAACGATATACTAGCGCCATCTAGTGTCAGGAACGAGAGCGAGGGGAGCTTTGCAGAAAATGACATCACAAATCTTTCAACCGACAGCGCCATCCGAAGAACTAAGTTTCTAGAAAATCTACACTCGAACACTCATCGCCTTGCGCCTTTACTTGAATATTCCGGATGCTTCATTGCTAATTTGTATATATAGGCGCTGCAAGATGCGATCGGGGCAGTATTGGATTTGGCGAGACAAGCGAAGCATCGGAGCGGAATAGCGGAATAAAGTGAATTAGTGTGTTTAATTATTAGTGTTTTAAGTTTTAATTTTGTGTAAAGTAAATTAAAGTGTTAATTTAGGTAATTTTATTAGCAATTTTTATTGTCACGAACCTCAAGCTCGTAACAATATCATCCAGAGAGTTGATATAATTCATAGGATTTTTATAACATGGAGGACGATATGTACAAATCACAGAGAGAGTATCTTTTAGGTCAATTACTAAACAATTACCATCGATAAGACACGGCTCATAGGCTGTTGACTCAAGTTCTTTCCGAACATAAACAACCACACCGTCGTTTTTATTAAGATTAATAGGACTTTGAAACATTTTGTAGTCGTGAATGTTAGGTGGTATATAACATTTATTTGTCCAACATTCAGTTAATACGAGCACATCAATTGTAAAGTTAAATTTGGACAAAAATATCAAAATACTATCAAAATTAGCATTAATACTGCGTATGTTAACGGTAAGAATCGTAATGGAATTCTTTCCGACTGACAATAAGTCTAAATCGGTTGGAACTCCCACTCTGGTACACGCAATATGGCCCGATTCTCCAATATCGTCCATGACGATATTATCTATAGAATTAAAGTTTAACTGTTAAAAATTCCAATGTATAATTAATGGGAACAAGGTGGGTAGTTGTAAATTTGGATGCTAAAACAATTGTCGTTACCTTTAGAAACATATTTGTGCTACCATCAATAATTTTAGAATGATTTCGTAAATATTAGTGCATAAAAAACTTAATTCTTTGTAAAACTGTAACATAAAAAACAGGTCCGTAACAAATATTAGCAGCAATAATGTTATGATCAACAAATATATAAATAGTCATTCATGTTGTTAGTCGATAAAAGCGTTAATACATTTATTTCATGTGTAAATTTTATTATAGAATCGTAACATTTAAGCTGCCTAAGGTATGATTTGACATAATAATGATATTTAAATTTAATATAAAGGTAATAGAGCAATATTTTAGGAATATGATAAGTGTAGTGTAGTAATATATAATATTTAAAACAATATTTTAACGAGTCATATTTATATGCGAGTAGTTTATATTGTTGTGTAATGGTGTATGTGTCTAAACAAAGTACGCAATTAACAGAAATCAATGAGAGAAATACATGAATAACATTGCAACATACTATATAAAGTTGAAAAAATGTAATAAGTATTAGCCAAGATAACGGTATTGTAACCTTACATAGTCAGTTTTTAGTTTTGAGCTTGTCAAGGTCCACCTCACTATTGATTCGTATGGCCGGGCTGGAATCTGCTTTGCGAATGTAGGCACTACCGTAACTCGTCCATATGTATTTATAATTATTGTCATGACCAAAATTCCGAGCTATGTAAAATAATCGCTTAATTTTCGGAGTTAGATTCTCCGAAATGTACACAATAGCTGGGGGACCTGCTATCTTTAGATTCTCGGTTGTAAGTGATTTTTTATTCTTCCTGTACTTTTTCATTGAGGTAAGAATTTCCTCCTTTATGTTGACGTTGGCAAATTCAACTATTATAGGGTTAGGCGTAGACGATTTAGACTTAGATTTAAGCCTAAAATATCCCGTATCTCTCTATCTTCAATTGTGACATTGAGCTCCGTGCAAATCTTTCTTACGATATTTTGGAGATCCCGCTTAAGTTCTGGCTGATTTTGGGTAACATTTCTCAATTTAATACTGCACGATCGGGCTTTGCGCTCCAAGCCTTCAATCCTGTCTTCTAGTGCTTTGATGCAGGTCAAGCTAGCCTTGCGGTCAGCTTCTAAGATTTCCATTTTTTCTTGCATTTCCTCATATTTACTAGATATGAATTCAAGTGACTTAAAAATATCAACATTTTGATCTTTTATTTCCTTTAAGGTGTTTTCCAACGAAGATAGTTTGTTTTCTTTTAAATGGTTAGTTAAAATTATATCTTTAATGGACTTATCAATTGAATTAAATTTCGCTTCTTGTTGCAGTATATTTGATGACAACATTTCTTTGATTTCGCCCATATAGTCCTTTATATTAATGTAATCGGTTTGCTCGTCATCGCGCTTGCGCTTTATCCTGCATGAAACATGTCTTTTAGGACTAGATAGCTCACGCTCCGAGTCAGAGCGAGGCGGTGTACGATACATTACGTTACTGTTAGCTAGTTGTCGAATAGTACCAGGGCGGCAGAAGAATTAATACGTATAATTTGCACTTAGTACAGACACAGTATAAATACATACACAGATGTATATCTATTTCACTCTCACAAACACAAACCACGAACGAACTATGTTGACTGCTCACTTTTATTTACATCACACAAGCATAACACAGTATTACGGATCTGAGTGCGATACGTTATGCGCTCCTAATATTTCCGAACAATTAACTATTTAAAAATTATTCTTTTTTTGATCCACTGACGCGTCTTATCGCTACGGAAGCATGCAGGGAAGGAAATACTTAAAGTGTTTATAAACATATTTCGGCATACACGTCTTTTTTCTTGAAGTGGTAATATCAGTAGTCTTTCGTCTATACTTTGGACGTGACCGCAATACACACCCAGTGACGTAAACTTTTTTAGCCTCCCAAGATGACAGATTCCAAAAGTGTGAATGTATTGACTTTCGATCATCCTCACTGATCGTATCACATTTGAAATCTTGTTTTGGGCATCCTTTTACTGTTGTCGGCTGTGGATGCCTATTACATCTTGGACCTAAGCATTTAGCTTCTTTTATTTTATTTTGCTTGTATTTACCACTTTTCTGTTTTCCAAACCCAACATAAGTCTTTCCCTCCAATCTTAACTTAGCATTTTTAAATCTCTTCCACTCATTCATGTTAACTTGACCTTTACGTTTTCTTGGTTTTGGTTGTTCTAGATCTGGAATATTTTTGTCTGTGTCTGATATCGATTGCGACTGTTGTTGTGACGTTACATTAGCCACCTGGCCATCTTGAATTGAAATTTTAATGACTGATCCAACACAATCATCTGCTTGTACCTCTCTGTCATTCTCACTTTCAGGTGGGGCATATAATTCATCCGATCCTGAACTAAAATCAGTGTCTAATTGATTTTTCATGTTTTTATCGTGCCTTTCAGTTTCTACAGGATGGGTCGGTCTGTGTTGTATAATCCATTACAAACTCACCGGAGGGCGTAATCACCCCAATCTCGGGCGTTCGTTTGGCTTCGGAGGGATGTGTAAACCATTCTTGTTTTCTAATAATATGCTGTTCTACGATGAATTCTGCTGTCGGTGATTGTACCTGAGCACCAGCTGTCACTTCAACAACTTTTTTCGTAGAGTCTTCCTGACTTAGGCTGTGCCAACTAACTGAGCTGGCTTGTTCTTCGCTGAATACACCAGTGCTAGTACTAATAGCTAGCTTCACCAAGCGACGGCTTCTAGCTCCTGACATAATAGCTTTATTCTGTTATTAATCCTGCAACAAATAACATACTAATTTGTCAAAAATGCAATAGTTCTTATGTCAATACATATTACCAAAATACGATTATTGCAAAATCTCCTTTGTCAATCAAAATATACAAAAAGTTTAAATTTATCATACAAAAAAGGTTAATCATAACATAAGTTATATAAACCTAGTTATTTTTTTGAAAATAAATAAAAAATTTTTTTAAAATCACAATCAATCAAGTATTATAAGCTCAAAAAAGTGAGGTAAGTATTAAGTTTAAAATTTACTCCTTTGTTATGATTAAAAATAACACATATTGTTACTGTCTGTTGGTTAAATTATATTAAAAAAAGAATGGATTACTTACACAACAAATTTATGAAGTTTAAATTCGTAAATTCACCTCTTGAACAACAAACTATGTCTCGCATTAGCAGAATACAATGACATAGGACAATTTGAAGGAACCAAAATTATGACGTCTTTCATTGGTCATATTGCAAATAATTCAAACGCTGGCTTCTGACTGGTCGGTAGACATAGGAGTTTCTACAAACGTTGTGGAAGCACGTTTTGGATGCTAACATGCCAAAAATTAAAAATTGAATTTTTTTCACATTCGACCTATTGCATGTATCGCGACGAAATGAAGATTTTTCAAGTGATCATTCTTCTAACCATCCACAGCAAAATATAGAAATTTCCACAGAATTAGAAGACAGTGAAGGTATGTATTGTTGTCGAATATAAAGGGCTGGAGAGATTTTACTTTTATTGTGTGATTTGCAGATCAATTTCAGAATCATATTTTTTCAAATATTGTTGCTTTACTTACACTTATGTTCTTTTAATAAATTAGCACGAAAATACTTATAAGGCTATACTCTAATAAACTACTTCCTTAATATAACCTATTTTTATAAGCAAATACTCGTCTGTTGCCTTTTTGCTTCATGTTTGAATCTGGCTTGGGCTTGGGTTACGTCTTATGCTGTTCTTTACAGATAATGAAGAAAGAAGAGATCCAGAGGGTCCTATAGGTAACTTGGGGGAAATAAATCATCCAGATTCCGATGAACCTGTCAAAGGAAGAAAAAGAGTTCGGAATTTCGACAGATGGGCAAAGAATATAAGGAAGCGAAAAAGAACTCCAGCCAAGAATATCGCAAGGTACGAGGTAGTATTGTCCCAGCTAAAGTATTTACACCAGTTGTATGCAGCTGTAGGTTCAAATGCAGTGAGCAGGTTTCATCTGAAAATCAAGAAGCAATACACGTAATGTTTTATCAGTTCACCTCATGGGATGCTCAAACATGGCTGTGCAGCGCCATTAAGACTTTAGAACCAAAACGCCGTAAGCAAAGGCAAAATGCTCAAAATCCTAGCCACATAAGTTATGTACGCCAATTCATGTTGTTGGACAAAAGAGTTTGCAAAAGTTTCTTTTTAAACGTCATAAAAATATCTATCAAAAGATTAGATTATGCATTACGCAATAAAAAATCTGTTTCTGGAATAGCGGAAAGAGATAAGAGGGGACAACATGTACTTGCTAACAAGCTGTCTGATGAATAGTTGAACTGGATTAAAGACCACATTAATAGTTTTCCGAAATTTGTGAGTCACTATGGAGAAAGACGATCAACACGAAAATATTTGCGCCCGGATCTTTCAATGAACAAAATGTATGAACTTTTTAAAGCAAAATGTGAGTCAGAAGAAAAACCAATATTGAAAAAGAGTGCCGACGTCTAAGTATTTACAACCGAGTTTAATTTACACTTCTATATCCTTAGGGATATAGAAGTGTAAATTTGTTAGGGCAGATACTTGTAAAACCTGTGATATGCTCGAGATAGCAATAAAGGCGAAAGAAGATATAAAAACATGCCTAGCTATAAGGGTACAAAAAGATCAGCATATTAAACTTGCAGGCGAAGTAAGAAACATATTAAATGACTGTAAAGGTAAAGTCAAAACTGACGAATCGTTATTAGTAGGTACTTTTGATCTGGAACGAATCCTGCCTCTTCCTTACTTGAATACTGGTGAGGTCTATTATTTAAGACAACTGCAAATGCTGAACTTTGGTATTCATGCTTATACTAAGGAAGGAGAAAAAAATCTCATGAATATGTGGCCAGCACATTGAAATTATGCACATTATACCCAAGAAATTATGTCGTCACTTCACTACTTTTTAGAAGACTGGAACGTTTTACACTTTATAATGTTTCTGGTTAATAAATCGCCATGTCTAGAAACGATCACTATGCATTATCTCGTCAGTGGCCATACTTACCTGCCTAACGATACCGACTTCTCTTTTATAAGTCGAGAACTAAAAAAGAAAACTGATATCTATACACCAGAAGATTGGATGAAGCTCGTCCGAGACAGCAGAATACAAAAACCTTTTACTGTGCGAGATATGAAAAATAAGTTTCTAGATTATGAAAGCCTCACAACACTATTCAAAGATTATCAGATTGTATCAAGAGAAGGCGCAAAAATTTCTAAGATGCGGAAGATAAAGTTTTGTAAAGGATCAAGTATAATCAGTTACAATGATGACTACACTGAAACATATGAAACAGTTGATTTAAAACCAAATGATATGGATTCCGAAACTTTTTTTGTAACCTAAAGATTTATATACCAGAAAAAGCCCCTGAAACTAGACTAATATCGTATCAAAAAATGCAAGATATTAGAAAAACTCTAAAATTCGTACCTCCTATCCATCATCAGTTTTACTTGACATTATCACATGTTCCTAGAAGAGGTGGCAATCAGGAAGCACAAGATGATGATAATTTTTTGCCTGCTGTATTTGGTGATGATTAATGTGATTTTTCTTACATCAAAGTGAAAACTTACACTATTAATTCATTTTTTTAATTTTGTGATCTGCCATAGATCTAAGTGATCTTTTTTTTTTGTAAAACTACGAATATTAGTTTTAATAAATAACTCATACTGATAAAAATTGATATTTTTTATTTAAAACTCATTAGAAGTACATGTAACAAAAAATAATAATAAAAAGCCTACAGATTTCCATTAATAACGCGTAACGCATTTCCTTCATTTTCTCAGAAACATACTATTGTGCCCTAGATCACTCTGGTTTCAGCGACGTCATTTGTCAGTAGACACAGTTATGGACACAGAACAGAGCACTTCATATCACGTAGAGTTTCTAAATTCAGAGTTGTCAGGTGTGCCCTCACATAAGCTTCAATTAAAATTAGGCGTCCCAGTCATGCTAATGCGAAATTTAGATGCTCCTCGGTTATGTAACGGGACAAGGCTGCGTGTGACACATCTTGGACAGAACATAATGGTGCTACAATTTTGGCAGGCGTAGGAAAAGGTGAAAATGTTATTATAACACGGATCCCTATAATTCCCACAGATCTTCCTTTTCAATTTAAAAGTTTGCAGTTCCCTATTAAGCTCAGTTTTGCAATGACAATTAATAAAGCGCAAGGGCAAACGTTACAGGTAGCAGGGGTCAACTTAGAAAAACCGTGCTTCTCTCATGGTCAGCTGTATGTAGCATGTTCGCGCGTGTTAAATGCCCAGAATCTTCACATTCTTTCCCCGAATGGAAAAACATATAACATTGTGTACAGTAGCGTCTTAAAATAGTGTTCAGTTAGTTTTTTTTTCCAAAATTCCCACAGTCAATTAATCAAAATTCCCACAGATTTTCCCTTTCAATTCAAAATTTCCTATTTTGCTCAGTTTCTTTTCAATTCCAAATGCTGCACCTCTGACGGACCTATTAAGCTCAGTTTCCTTTCAATTCAAAAGGCTGCATCTCTGACGGATCTTTTATTTGGCTCAGTTTCCTTTCAATTCAGAAAACTGCATCTCCGACGAATCAATTTAGCTCAGTTTCTTTTCAAAAGTCTGCATCCCTGACGGATAATTATGCTCAGTTTCCTTTAATTAAAAAAATATCCCATTCCCATTTGGAATAAACAGGCTATTTTCATGCTTTCCTAAACGCAGCGTGCGTTTCAAAACATTTAAATAGGCTGACGAATCAATTTTGCTCAGTTTCCTTTAAATGGCTACATCTCTGACAAATCTATACAACTCAGTTTTCTTTCAATTTAAAAAGCAATGTATAGTTCATTTCCCAGTGACCATGCGGGCGAAGCCGCGGGTAGCAGCTAGTATAATATAGATTAGTTAGTTAATAAGTACTGTTCTGTCTCTCCATAACTCTTGTTTAGCAGGTACTCCTTGTACACGGCTTTCTTACATTTGTAATTAGATAGTTCATAAATAGGAATATTAAAATTGACTTTATAATAAAGAAAGGGACCGATATATGAGAAAAACCTTTTAGCAAAATGAGAGTAGACTGTCGGAATACTGCAGATTTTGTCCTTATGCCTCTTGGTAATTTCGATATATGGAACCTTACGATGTTGTAACATCACTGTATGTAATACAAACAATTGTCATTGTGATCTTTGTAGAGCTGAATTGTAAGATATAATATGGGTCGAAAGGCATAATCTTTAAAATTGATCCGTCTGCTATTTCTAAAGGTTTCAAGACAATTTTTGCGGCACTACCCCAACATGAAATGCAGTAAGATATGATAGAAAGGCAAAGTGCAAAATAAACGTTGCGTATAATACTCTGATTAGTGACGTGACGAAGTGATTTGAAAATAAAGATTAATTTACGGACTCTGCTGGTTAAATCTTCAATGTGGGCTTTAAAATTTAGAGTTTTATCTAGAGTTATACAAAGATATTTGATTGTGTCGACCGGATCACCAAAGGAACGGTGGTAAGCTTGTTGATATTGGTAATGACATGAGTAGGTTATTAATTTTACTGGAATTTTAGGTTGTGATATTGTGGAGATAGAAAAAGGAACGAATTAAGATCTCCGTGACAAAGTCTGGTTTTCTAAAACCAAATTAAAGGGTAGCGGAGTTACTCTATCCGAGTTCTTGACTAAGGGCCGTCATGAGGCGTTCGTTGCTGCTCGGTAGCGCTTTGGCGTATCCCAGTGTTGGTCACAAAATGGATATGTCGTGGTGCTTGGGTCCGATGGCACGAAACACCGGGTGTACACCCTGGCTGAGGTGATCGCCATTCCTGATGCAGCATGTGGTGTTCCTACTACCTCATCTTTGACTGCGACGACGGCGGCGACGACGGCTGCGGCGGCATCTTCTGCTCCTAAGCCCTGTGTTACTACTGCTAGGGCTAGGAAGACGACTAAAAAATGAAGGTGGCGTGTTTTTCTTGTAGTTTGGCTTTTACTCATGTACTCCAGCAGCTCAATTCATGTATTTTTTGTAACTTTTGGTTATCAGGTATTAATTTAGAATTCTTTGCCATATATTTCAATGACATCATTTCTAATTGGTTGCACTAGTTTGAAGACTGTTTCTCAAATTATTTTAATTATTCCATATTACAGGTATTTAGATTAATTGTTTATCCTAATTTCTTCTTTTGTGTTTTTTATTTTTATTTTTACTTTAAGACTGACAGTTGTTACCTGTAACCATAGATTACTGTTTCAATACTAGAGTACTGTAACCACAGAGGCTGACAGAAGCATTCTTAGACGTAGACAGAGAATTCTAAGATTCATTTTTACTTTTTATATTTTATTACCTTGGCCAAGGCAGCTATAACCATACTGCCTAGTCCGACGTTTATAATTTTTTTACAATTTATTGGTGTTAGACTACAAGTTTTTTTTTTGTTTTGTTTTGGGAATTTTAATATTAAACTTATTGTTTTATTTATTTAAGTTGTTGTTGTGTTATATGCTTTCTCTTTCATGCTGCTGGTGGTTGTAATTGTGTGAGTACCGTTCGATCTTGCATTTATATTTTTTATATTTTATTTTTTTATTGTATATTTGTATTTATTTGTATATTTAATTAGTTTTTATGTTATCTTCAAACATTTGTAACGATAGTGATTTGTTTCTGTCGTTGTCTTCGGATGATGAGACACTCAGTGATGTTAGTTATCACAGTACAACTGCTTCTCCTTCACTCAACATCACCTTAAATTCTTGTTTCTCAGACTGTGTGAATAATTTCAATGCTATTCATATTAATGCCCAAAGCATTCCGGCTCATTATCCCGACATGCTTGCGTCATTTGAATCCCGAAATATTCATGCCATTTTAGTTTCAGAATCTTGGCTAAAACCCTGTTTGCCTTCTACTTCTTACTCTTTGCCTGGGTTTCATCTAATTAGAAATGACCGCAGTAATAGAGGTGGTGGGGGCGTGGCGATCTACCTAAGATCCTACTTTCCGTTTAAAATAGTTAGTTCGTCATGTCAACCGCCTCCTGGTGATTCTGCTGAGCATTTGCTAGTTGAGGTCTCCCTGTCTCAGAATAAAATCCCACTTGGAGTTTTCTACAGTCCCTCTCTTTCTATAAACTATTTTACTTCTTTTAAATCTCTTTTAGAATCACTAGTCCCTACATTTAGTCATACTATTTTGATGGGTGACTTTAACACCTGTTTACTTAAAGGTGACAATCGGGCTATAAAACTTGAGTCTATAATTGAAGCGTGTAATATGCAAATCCTACCCCTTGCTGCTACTCACAAATTTCCTAACTGTACTCCTTCCCTTCTGGACTTAATTATCGTGTCATCTTCAAACCTAGTTTTCAAGCACGGACGGTGTCCTGCTGATGCATTCTCTTATCACGATTTACTTTTCCTTTCGTATAAACTACGCCCTCCTAAAATCAAACCTAAATTAGTTCTGCGACGTAATTTTGGAGGAATGGATATTGACCAACTTTGCGAAGATGCTCATAATATTGACTGGTCAGTGATTGAGAGAGCACCGTGCATTGAGGATAAAGTGGAACTTTTCAATTCCCTTCTCACTTAGCTATATGACGTACACGCGCCAATGCATTATGTTAAACTCAAGCACTTACCTGCTCCATGGCTCTCTGATGATCTGAAAAGGCTAATTTTGAAGAAGAATGCGGCATTGTCAAAGCTTAAGAGGAACAAAACAGAGGAAAACCTTAGAAAATACACTAAAATCCGGCATCGCTGCAACACATTGTGTAGAGATGCACAACGACGCCATATTCATTCATCAGTCGAGAACGGCGACCCATCTAGGGTGTGGAAGTTTCTTAAAACAGTTGGAGTTGGTAGAAACTCTCTTAATACTTCACCTCCCAGTGTTGATGTTGAACTATTAAATCAACATTTTTCTAATCCTTCTAACTCTTTTGATAGTGAACATAAACTGCAAACACTTCGTTCTCTTTCTGTAAGTCCGACTCCTAATTATTCTCCGTTCGTTTTTAGTCAATTTACTGTATGTGATGTTAAGAGAATCATATTATCCATATCCTCAAATGCTGTCGGTAGCGACAGCATTAGCCGTAATATGATCGTTCCTCTCCTTGATGTTATCACTCCTATTATCACTCATTTGCTTAACGCATGTGCATCTTCCTCTAAATTCCCTCAAGCCTGGAAGAGTGCTTATGTTATACCCCTTCCGAAGAAATCTAATCCCGTCAACCTCACTGATTTCCGTCCCATTTCGATTTTACCTTTCCTTTCTTAAGTCCTTGAAAAACTTATTTGCCAACAGCTGACACTTTTCCTTAATAAGCACAATTTGTTGAATTCTTTACAATCCGGTTTCCGTCCCGGTCATAATACGGCTACTGCCTTAATTAAAGTTACTGACGACATACGGTGGGGTGTGGATAATAAACAACTCACAGTCATGACCTTACTAGATTTCAGTAATGAGTTCAATAATGTTGATTTCGATATACTGTTGAGTCAGTTGTATTCCCTTAACATATCTCCATCAGTAATTGACTGTTCAATGTTATCTCTGTGGCCGTCGGCAGTGTATTCATGTTGATGAAACTCACTCATCTTGGTGTGATATTACTGCAGGCGTGCCGCAGGGTGGCGTGTTGTCACCTTTACTCTTTTCCATTTTCATTAATTCAATTACTCATAAAATTTCTTCTCTCTACCACATGTATGCGGATGATGTCCAGATTTACACCCAGTCAACTCTTGAGAATTTCCGAATGCAATCGCTACATTAAACAATGACTTAAATATGATTCATGAGTGGAGTCAATCATATGGCCTAAATGTCAATCCTAAAAAGTCACAGGCTATCATTTTTGGTAGTCAGAGCTTTATCTCAAGAATTGACTGGTTCTCCATACCACCTGTTGTATTCGATGGGGTTGTGATCCCTTACTTTGACAATGTCAAAAATCTTGGTGTTTACCTTGATAGTTCCTTAAATTGGAAACGCCAACTGAATGAGGTAAGTAAGAAAACCTTTGTCGCTCTTAGTTCACTGCGTCGCCTTCGATCATTTCTTCCCATTCCTACAAAAATTATGCTCGCACAGTCTCTTCTCCTTCCGATTCTCGACTATGCTGACGCAAGCTATGTAGACATAACTAAACACCAGCTAACTAAGCTTGAGAGACTACAAAATACTAGTATTCGGTTCATATTTGGATTGCGCAAATTTGACCACATTTCCCAATTTCGCTCACGTCTCAAGTGGTTACCTATCCAATTTCGCCGGAACATGCATATTCTTTCTATTCTGTACTGTGTCTTATTTCACCCTTCTACTCCTCCTTATCTTAAGGAGAAATTTAGTTTTGTTGGGCTTCCAGGGGAACCTTTACGCTCTTCAAGAAAACTCATTTTAAGGGTACCAACTCACAATACATCTTTCTTTAATAAATCTTTTACTGTACAGTCTATTAAGCTCTGGAATGCCCTACCTTTGTATATACGCGAAGCTCAGACTATTGTAGTCTTTAAGCGACTTCTTAAAGAGCATTACTTGTCTCAATCGTTCGAAAATCATTAGGATAAATTATGTGATTATGTGGTTTTGTATTTATTTGTTTATGTTATTGTTAGTGGTATATATTTAAGGATATATGTATGTATATGTATATGTATGTATATATGTGTATATATATGGGTATGTGTGTATGTATGTATGGATATATATATATATATATGTATATATATATATATATATATATATATATATATATATATATATATATATATATATATGTGTATGTTTATGCATATACGTATGTATATGTGTATCATATTTTTAATGTATTAGTTATTTATATGTTATTTTATTGCATGTATTGATATTATATTAGCTATATTTATATTGCACCACCTACCTAGTACTCACTGTTTTATTCCCTTACACCTTTGGTTGCCTGGAAGAGATCGCTATGTAGCGATAAGGCCGCCAAATTGTACATGTAATCTGCTCTCTGTTATCTTCTTTGTAAATTTGTTTGTGGTGTGCAATAAAGTATATTCATTCATTCATTCATTCATACTTATATAGTTGCCTATCTTTACTCTTTGAGTCCGGTCTGAAAGGTAGCTACGGAAAAAATCAAGTTGAGAATCCCTCATACCTATATATTTTCTAGTTTTAATAACAGAGTATTGATTGGAACTGTATCAAAAGTCTTAGCTAAGTCCAAGAATATTGTAAGGACTTTTTTGTGTTCTTTTGCAACGCCAACGTCCACAAGGTAGGATTGTCCAGTTTTTCATACACTGTATTGATATTTTAGTGGGACTTTATGGCATACATTTTTGCTATGCAAATACTCTGCATTCATTTACAATTTTTATTTATCAGGCTACACCCGTAATGATATGTGAAATACAGAACTCATCTGATAGTGATGATACTATTTGAAATGCAATATATGACAGCCAATAACTAGAATTTTTAAAAGAAAATAGTGCCAGTGAAACTAACACAACTTCTCTATCGATTGACACTTTAGGTATGTAATTTAAGATTAACTTGTCAAGCTGTCATGTATGACGATATATGTTTTATTCACCAATATGTTGTTTGTCCAGCAAGGTGGACAAACTCATGTACATTGGGAGTGTTAGTTCAACGTGACGCTACAGAGGACGCCATCAACATCGCCAGTTCAGTCTTCGAGTTCGCCAGTTACAGCCGGGTGCCGAAGTTCAAGGTGAAACCGAAGGAGGGCGCCGCAAGTACAATATCAGTTCAACCCGTGTTTGTGAGAGTAAAGTGCAAACGTGAGTACAATTTCATTATTTTCATAGGAGGTGTGACAATTTCTAACTTATTTGATTATTGACAAGATTAGTGATTAGTGACTGATTTAGTGACAAGTATTGCAGACAATATTTGCCAAGTAATTTTGTACTTTATTTAAAGGAAGATTTTAACTTTAAAATTGTGCATGTTAGATTAAGGACTTAGAATAGTTTTATAAAAACGGGAGAACGGGGAACCTACGCCTGATTTCTGCCAGAGTGTAATTGTTTACAAACACTTGTAAAATTTTTTACTGTTTTTGACACTTAGAAAAATTCGCAAGCTTTGTTTAATAAAGAAAATTGTTAACTTTTACGTTTCAATTTAGGTTTTTCTGTTACAAAATTAATATTGTGTTACATTGAGATTGATATATTTAACTTATAATTATATAACTTATAATTATAATGAAATTATACTATTTTTTTGATATTGTTACGCGCTCAAGTCAACGATATACTAGCGCCATCTAGTGTCAGGAACGAGAGCGAGGGGAGCTTTGCAGAGAATGACATCACAAATCTCTCAACCGACAGCGCCATCCGAAAAACTAAGTTTCTAGAAAATCTATACTCGCACACTCGTCCCTTTGCGCGCATTTACCTGAATATTCGGGATGTTTCTTTGCTAATTTAAATAAATAGGCGCTGCAAGATGCGATCGGTGCAGTATTGGATTTGGCGAGGCAAGCGAAGCTTCGGAGCGGAATAAAATGAATGAGTGTGTTTAATTATTAGTGTTTTAAGTTCTAATTGGTGTAAAGTAAATTAAAGTGTTAATTTAGGTAATTTTATCGGCAATTTTTATTGTCACGAACCTCAAGCGCGTAACAATATTAATTAATAATTCTACACATAGGTATTTTACCGTTTTTATGTTTTGTTGTTTACGATGCAAGGACAAATTAATATATCAAATGATATACTTACAGTAGAATATATCGCACCCTTAGCAATATAAAGGCTCAAGTCAATTTTTTTGTGAAATGTTATTTTAAACGTTTAGAACATAAAACCAAATTATCTACCGGTTGACGCTGACAGAGAGAGAAAAAAGGCCATAATGACTCAGTAAATGTATTTGTGTCCCTCTCACACCCTTCTCGCTCGTCTCTTAATCTTACCGCTACACAGTCGCAATTAGTAACGTGCCCATACTTATCGGAGGAAGACCGTTCAAACGTTGTGCAATTCGTGTTAGTGCCCTTATATGACAAAAAAACAGGTGAGTTTTGTTGTTTTGAATATTTTGTACTATTTAGAATAATTTGTAGTTGTGCCGTAATATTATACAATATATTGATTTTTTTTGGGTCTAATTCATAATAGATCGCTATATTATCAAAAACTAAAGATGTCAAAGGGAATTATATCATAATTGCTCATTATAGTATGTAATTTTTTTATTTACGACGACGTATTTTGTAATAGGCCATTACTTACATGAAACATTCAATTTGTTTTTTAATTTAAGCCGTTTAAATAAAAAGTAAAATAATTAAGTTATCGTAAACTTACGGAAATATAAATCAGTATTTACTAGATGGGTGGTATTTCTTGTTTTTGGTATAAGTATTGTTAGATTTAATGTGTTTTCAGAAAAATGGAATCCCGATCACGAAGAATAATGAATCTACTTAAATCACCAAGTCACCATAGATTGGATTGCGACAGAGAGAAAGATCTTTCTTAGGGAACTGAAAATGTAATTTGACTCTTGTCTTTTTTGTTCAAGTTTTGTAATTTAATTAATGTAATTTATTTTATTAATTGTAATTTACTGTCTTGACTTTATTTATGTCACTTTTTTCAGATTTGTAACGAAGAAAAAGAGAACACACCATTAGAACTTATTAGTCCAAAAAAAAAAAATCAAATTGTGTTACCCAGCAACCAATTGATTATGATAGTTGTAAGGAGATGAGTGACGAAGTAATAGGAAATATAAATGTCATGACCTCTCCTCAGAAACCCATCAGGCGCCGTCTTTCTAGCTCAAGCTCGTCCAGCTCTAGTAGCTCTAGCAATTCTAGATCTAGCAGCAGTAACTCGAGTATTACTTCATCTGGTACTAGTTCTTCTAATGCTCATAACACAGGGCGACGACCTTTAGATGAAAACACCGACCCACTGCAAGATAGTTCTAGACATACAAACGCCGATCCACAGCCAGGTACATCTAGAGATAAAAACGCCGACCCTCAGCCACGAACTTCTAGAGACAATTTTTCTCCACCATCCATATTGACACCAATTTGCAACGATTTGCCATTGGTTCGACCCCGAACAGCGGTTTGTAAATACATAATTTCTCCACTTCATTCGGAGAAAAGTGACGTAGATCTCAGTGATAACGACCCCTCTTACATTCCAGAGAAAAACCATCGTCAACGTTCACCGAGTCCAGCAGCTGGCAATTCTATTGACGATTATGTTCCAATGAAACCAAGGAAACGTAAAGCAGATCCAAATAAATGGATGCAAAACACGCAAAAAATTAAACGAAACTTCGGTCAAAGTTATGTAGCTGTACATTCAAAGAAATTGGTCCCTGCACGTAATATTAAACCACCTTGTGGCCAAAACTGTAGATTAAAATGCAGTGATTGCATCGATAATTCTAAGAGGTTGCAGATCTTTAACGCCTTCTGGGCATTAGGTGATAGACAGTTGCAAAGAATGTATATTTTGTCTAATAGCACAAAAATTACACCTAAGTACAAATATACCAATGCCCATAACCCGCGTAATCCAAACCATGCATTTTATTTTACTGTAAATGATGAAAAAGTAAGGGTATGTAAAGTATTTTTATTAATACTCTTGATATTTCACATAAGATGATTCGAACCGTACCGGCGGAGAGCAGAAACACTGGAGGTTTCATAAAGGATGACCAACATGGTAAACACAATCATCATAAAACTGCAAGTGCTGAACTTATCAATGCCATCATCAACTTTATCAACTCTATACCTCGCATTGAGTCACACTACCTAAGAGCATCTACCTCCAGAGAGTACATCAGCAGTAGTAAAAGCATTGCAGAGCTCTTTAGAGATTTTGAAGCTTTGCAAAAGGAGAGATCGCGCCCTGCTGGACTCTATCACACGTTTGATGAAATATTTAACACCAAATTCAATCTTGGCTTTTACCAGCCCAAAAAAGATCAATGTGATCTTTGTCTACAGTACCACAATTCTACCGAGTCACAAAAGCAGAAACTAAAAAATAAATATGATACCCATTTAGAAGAAAAGGAATTAAGCAGAAAAGAAAAAAAGAACGACAGAAAGAACATTGATGAATGCAATATGTGTGTATGCTACGATGTACAAGCCATTATGCAAAGTCCGAATGGTGAAACTTCGGCATTCTATTACAAATCTAAACTCAACAATTATAATTTTACTATGACCGAATTAAATAAAATTCAGGAGGAAAATGAGTCGACAATGGATATTATCTCTAAAAGCTATGGTACTGTCCATTGCTATTTTTGGGAAGAGACACAAGGTAAAAGGGGAGCTACGGAGATAGGTAGTTGTGTTTATCATTATTTGAAAATGGTGTGTGAAGAAGCAGGTGAGAAAGAAGTTAACATAACGTTTATATCTGATAATTGCTGTGGGCAAAATATAAATAAGTACCTCACCTCTTTATATTTATTTGCTGTGGCCAATATAAAAAATTTGAATAAGATAGCTCACAAATATCTTATCAAGGGCCACACACAAAATGAGGCTGATAACGTACACAGCTTAATCCAAAAACAAATCACTAGAGATCTGAAAACAGGACCAATATACTCACCAGTACAGTACATTTCAGCTATAAATAGAGCAAGGAAGCCTGGCACCCCATTTAAATTTCATAGTTTAACACATAATTTTTTTTATGATCTTCAGCAACTGCAAGAAAAATGGGGCTATAATTTTAATACTGACGAACAGAAAAATAATGTAGTATGGAATAGTATCAAAGTATTGCAATTTACCAAAGACGACCCCTTTTCTTTTTATTACAAAAGTTCGTACAAGGATGATTTCAAAAAAGTAAATGTTCGTAACAAGAGGAAAAGAATGCCAGATATTGAAGAAATAACTATAATAAAAGGCATACTTAGAGCCACTTCAACTTAGTTCTCCTAAAAAGAATGATCTTAAGGATCTCATTGATAAACAATTGATAGATCCATACTATGCTTCTTATTACAATACCATGTTGCCTTAAGATATTGTTAAACATATTAGAGATATTTTTGTTTAGACAAGACTGATTACTATGTAAAAGTACTACTTATTAGGTTATTTTTCAGACTATACATTTTTTGTTACGAGTAATTATCTGAGATCAAAATGGAGTAAGTGGAGAGGTTAATATAAAAACTGTAACGCTGAAACTTATAAGGGTTTTTATCCTTAAAATAAGGTTTTCATACTTATCATGTTGACTTAATTGTTTTATTATAATTTATAAGAAAAATATCTTAAATATTTGATAGTTTTGTTATGTAAAGTTTTTGAGGCTTTTGTTTACTTTTGCTAAGTAAGTATGGATAGTTTTTTAAGTCTGAAGTGAAAAATATTGTAATGTAGAATAAATAGTCATGTGGAAGTTATGTAGCTTTATAGTTGGAAAGTACCTACTTGTAAGAGTTTATAGTTGTAATGTTATTAACCCCTAAGGTACCGAGGACATGTTGACAGGTCCAAGTTTTGTGACCGCTAAGTACCGAGGACATGTATACATGTCCGCATTACGTGCTGCTATTTTCGTCATTAATTGATATAAAAATACAGTATATTTTCGATTGAACACTATTTCATTCGATTCTGAACGAACTGAAGAATATTCTGTAGCATTATATTCACTCGGTTACATAGACATCATCAAATATAACAGCCATTCGCTTTTGCATGCCGGTACGGTGGGTTGCGTAATCGTTGAAGTTTTGTGATTGTGATTTTAGTTGGATTTTCTTTCAAAAAAACTGTAAGTAATGTTATTTATCTTTACTACGTATTGTTTTTGAATGATCTAAGTTACAACAACAGTAACTTTTTATGTTTCAATTGATAAAAAAGTAGAAACAAAAAACCTCTACGCGAACAATTCATAACGATCTAGATTTCTAATAAGATAATAATAGTATATTTCTTATTCGAATACCATAGTAAATACTTTTACTAGGAATTGCTAAATGTTATATCTATATGATTGTATAAGAAAAATAAAGGAAGACACTATAATATATACACAAAAAGGTTTTGAAAATGAGGTTACAAAGCGCGCGCAAACTGTCTATTGTCGAATTTTTTTTGCAAATGTTTGCAAGTGAAAAAGTAGAATTATTATAATTATTACATGCATAATTTTGATTCATTTAGGAAGAATATGTTTTATTGATTGTAAGGACATAAAAGTAAAATAAAAACTTACGATATTTCATTCATAAAACAAAATTTATTGTCAGTAAGTACACTTTATAAAGATCCGTTAGAAACAAAGAGCTGTACATAATAAAGTAAACATTTAAATGTTATGGTTATTGTTTCTACTTATCGAAAATCTTATCGGCTTTAAATAACTGTAACTAAAACCTCTTTAAACATAAATGAAAGGTCGTGAGAAACATAAATATTTAAAACAAGTGCCGCCCGCTGAAGTGATGACAGAGGCCGCCGTTACAGAGCTGTTTTTTGTTATATGGTGGCCGCAGTAAGGGAAAGGTATGTTGACTTAATTGTAATATGGCAATAGCTCATACGTTTAATTGTTGATAAAAAGAAACGACTTGGAGATTGTTTGTTATTTTGGGCTGATTATTAAAGTATTATTTTTATTCATATCTGATGTTTTATTTATAAAATGGAAACAATAAGTTCAGACCTGTGGTTTGATTTTGTTATACAGAGTACCAACTACGATTGTAAACTAAACAGTCACATGGATGTCAATAATATACTGAATCAAACCTAAATAGGTCCACATTACTATTATATTTTTTGTGATATATGGGCCTAACTTGAAAGTGATTTTTCAAATGCTTATAATTTATGGAATTTCATAATATTTTTCTTTTTTTTATTGGCTACTTATAGAATATCTCTTATAGCCCTCAAAATTTTATATATGTAACATAAGTAATAAGAATTTCATTCACAAAATAAACCGGAACGTAAGAATCCAGAATCTTTAAACACGTATACCCAAAGAATTACTTTTTGGTTTTAGGCCCATATATTACTGGGGGTGCGATATACATAAAAGGCTTGAATGATTAGAAAATGATTGGTCTTCGTTTAAAAATGCTAAATCTCAACTTCATGGTCAGTTTAAAAAAATGTAAATCTTTAATGAAATCAAGTTTAAACAAGATAAGTGTTAGAGAACCGTTATCACAAGATAGTGGATCTAGTAATAATTCTTCTAACTCTTCTAAGCAATCTAGTTCATTTGTAAAGTTGCCCAAGATAACAATTCTTACTTTTTATGGCAAGTACATTGAATGATCTTTTTATTTTACTAGTACACAATAATGCATCTTTAGATTTAAATGTGCAAAAACTATTTAAAAGTCACCTAACCGGTGAAGCTGAAGCAGTTGATTAGGCACACCCACAATCACAGATGCCAATTACAGCGAATGTCGGTCTCAATTAGAAAAATGCTATGCAAATAAAAAGTACGTAACCAGTTTTATTTTAAAAAGATTGTTCGGCCAGAAACGTTTACATTTGGAATCAGCTAACTCATTAAAGGAGCTGCTAGATACCACATGCGACTGTTTAAATGCACAAAAAAATTTGAAAATCGATTTGAGCACATGGGTCGTTATTGTCATCCACATAGTGACGTTCAAGTTAGATAATGAAACGCGAAAGCAGTGGGAGTTAATCGTTTCTAATGACTGTTCTGACTTTCTGATCTGTTGCCGGACAGCGAGTTGCCCACCTTTGATAAGTTTAGGATATTTATTGAAAGTCGTTTCCGCGCATTAGAATGCTTAGAGCCGAGGAAGTCTGTGACTCACCTGATCAATAATAGTTCTCACGTTTATAATTAAAAAGCAATGCTGGCCACTAAGTCGCCGAATATTCGTTGCGAATTCTGCTTCTAAAAGAATAAAGTAAAAAAGTTTTTAAAAAAGAAAATTTAGTTCTAGTTTTGATTTTGGAAATATAAGGCTATTTTATTTTCATTTTTACTATTTTATTTTCATTCTAAATGTATGTACCTAGATTCAATTATAAAATTATACCATTTTGTTTTGACAATTTTTTTTTATTTTAATAAGACGAATGGATTGGATGGGGGCGTGTAGATACAAATATGATGGCTGAGAGAGTATGAAAGGAAAGTGCCTGACCCTAGACAAGTTAGGACAAGCACAGGTAAATGATAATACACAATAAAAATATTTTAAATGCCGTCTCTGTAATTTTAGACTGATTTATTAATTAATAAATCCCCAACAAAAACATAACAACCAAAAATACAAGTCTCACAATGGAATACTTCTACCATAAAAAGTTGCGAGATCTTATATACAAACAATTCAAGCTAGTAAAAAAACTTGTAAAAGGAATGGTCACACCACGTTACTTTACTATTTTATTAAGTATCTTAGTCCAAGCAACAAACGAAACATTTAGAAAAATTTTATACATTAGTATTTGTCTATATAACTAACAATACTTAATATTTAACAACTGGGTACAACTATTCACACAGTTGAACAATTACACACGCTATAATGCTTAATTAGTAAATACAGATACTTAACTACATCTACAATCTACTTATTAAATATTTGAGCATTGCCCTGCTTCGGATTAATTCACTTAGATTCTCTGTGGAGGTGCTTTGGGTAGCTTGTGTACTGGAGTCATCATTATCATCTACAGTAGCAGGGATATCGTGCATGAACCGAGATGTTGTGTAGCACACAACATGCAAGTGCTATTTTGCTGGCAACGGTGGGATGATAATTAAGGACCCTGTCACGATGCAAACACCTCCAATATGTTTTCAGTAATCTGAAAAAGCTCTCAATGCTTGTCCTGGCTTGCACATGACGAGTGGTGTACAATTGCTCTCGAGACCCTTGTGGAGCATTTAATATTAGAGTCATAAGCCAAGGTCTTTGTGGATAACCAGAATCCCCTAAAAACAAGAAATTATGAATGAGAAAAGATTTAAAGCATACTTACTGAAGTTATACTACTCGTATATATTCAACGGTATATACCGGGTCCGGCGATTGAACCGTCCGTATGGGAAAATAATTTATTAATTTTCAATATTTATTTATACGCTTTTTACATGAGACAATAGATGGTTCAAAGTTATCTTATGGCTTAGTCTGATGGAATAAAACCGCCTTTAGCCTTTACTACGAGTACAAGCTTGAGTCTCTTCCTGAACGAAGCGCACGCTGCTCGAACGACGTCATCACTTAAACAATTCCATTCTCACGTAAGACTAGCTGTGAGCGCTTCCACCGACGTGTGTTTTGTAGCACAAGCCTTGGCCTGTAAAAAACCCCAAATACAAAAGTCTAGCGGATTCAAGTCGGGTGATGACGACGGCCACATATCTCGGTCGATCAGCACTGGAACGTTCTCTTTCAACCAATTTTGCGTTCCAATTGCTCTGTGCGATGGTGCCGAGTCTTGCTGGAAAGTCCAACACTCAGAACCGAACGTGTTACGTGCCCATGGTATCGGCCCAGGTATTAAGACTTTGTCTCGATAGATTTGCTGATTTATTTTGAATTGGTTGCGACCCATTGGGAGAAAAACGAGCGGTGAACGGCCTTTTTCTGACACCGCCGCCCAGGCCATGATTTGATCGGCTCGTTGACGTCGTGTGACTTGCAGTTCGTCCGCATGGTCGCTGACACGTCCCTTAAACCATACACGGTCATTTTGTTTGTTAAGAAACTGCTCAACGCAGAAAATTTTCTCATCCGAAAACACCAAATTGGGAAGCTCACCAGAGTCGAGCAAGCGAATCAGCTCTTTTTATCGCTCTAACCGTTTACTACGTTGCAAAGCTGTGAGTTCTTGAGAAATGTTTTTTTTTTCAATGGTTTGACCTTAAGCTTTTCTTTCAATATACGACGAACACTACGGGCGCTCACGTTTAGATCCTGCGCGAGCTGATTTGCTGAGCGCGCTAGATTTCTGTCCAATCGGTGACGTACCTTTTCGACGACTGCTGGTGCCGTTGCAGTACAACGCCATCCTCCACTATAGCGTTTCTTAATGCTACTAGTCTCAGAATATCGTTTGATAGTGCGATGTACAAATTTCTCATTTAGTTTAAGATTTGGCAGCGCTTGACGAATTCCGATGTTCGATTTTTATAGGCGTCTACGAGACTCGACGACCATATGTGGGAATCGTATGTTGCTCCACCAAACTTAGAATTTACATATATTATTTTTAAATTATGATCACATATCTGAAAATGCAATTTAATGTAGTGTCAAATAAAATGGGTAATTATGATATCAGAAATAACTAATATAAGAGATTATAGATTTAAATACAAACCATTTGAACTTTTAAGGAATGATATCCTTTTCTGTTACAAAAAACATGCTGTTCTTCAGCTGGTTTAACTATTGCAATGTGGGTGCAATCAATGCATCCTATTACTCCAGGCAAATTATACTTCCTTTGAAATCTGTATATGAAGATTGATGTAACATTTATAAGACAGACAAGTTACCCCTTTTTGTGATATTTGATTTTAATAATTACTGTGGTTAAGATATACATAATATACTTTTTTTTAGCTAACAATTACTTATAAACATAAGCATGATTACTAACTGTTCTTCGATTAATGATCTTTCTTATACTGTTTGTGGAAATTGAATCCATTTGCTCATGAGTACGTGGTGATTGAGCGCATCAACGACTTGCCGAACACACCGGCTCGTTGTCCTTTGCGTCAAATTTTGACTAACACTAACGATCCTTTGATAGAAACTAGTAGCTAAAAAAACTAAGAGCAGTGAGCACCTAAAAAAAAAACAAATTAATTAGGTAACGAAAAAGTTGAAATCAAACGTAATTACATCTAATCTACTGTTTTTATCATTTTGCAAACGTTTAGTAAGGTTACCTTAATTTTCAAAGGGATTTCTTTAGATCCCCTTAGCGAGGTGTGAACATACAAGTCATTGCAAAGCCGCCGAAAGGTGCTCTTATTCAAACTGAAATGTTCAACAGACACACAGACAGTGACTCAGGCATATCTTCCACTCTTTCCATTTTTTGTCGGTAATTGAATATTTTTTGACGCTTCAACCAATCACTCTCATTATGTGCTCTGCTCTTAGTAAACGCAATGTATGCATTTTATCAAAAAAAAAACAACTACAAAAAACGAGAAACAATCACGAATTGATGCAAACAATACCAACAGCTGACTAACAAACTAACAATCAGCCATGTTCTATCGCTTTTCTAAAGGGTTCAAGGGTTCGCTAAGTTGTCGAATGAACGGTTCGACTTCTCAGCGATTTCGAATTTTCTTTAACGTTTCGTTAGGCGATTTGATATTGTCTAGCAATAAGCAGTTCGATATGGCTAACATTAAATCGATTTTCGAAACGGAATAGACACGGAGCGATTGCCACTTGTCTAGGCCCCCTGGACCTTAGCAACGCGTTCGACCTGGTAAATTAATAATAATAATAATAATATTCCACAACTATCACACAACGCCATCTAGTCCCAAGCTAAGCAGAGCTTGTGTTATGGGTACTAGACAACTGATGAAACATACTTATATATTTCTAAATACATAAATATTATAGATAAATTACACCCAGACACAGAACAAACGATCGTGCACATCACACAAACATTTGTCCTGGTTGGGAATCGAACCCACGACCTCCGGCTTAGCAGTCAGGGTCACTAACCACTAGACCAACAGGCCAGTCGAAATTATGATATCCTATGGCAGAAATGAGCATACGTGAAACCTATCCCCGCAGCCATGGCTTGATTTATAACGTTAATAAAAGTGAATGCACGATCTTTCACGCTAAAGGGAAAGCCTTGCTCTCATATGTACCACCCATTAAGTTATACGGTACCCCGTTAAGGAGGGTCTCTCAGTTTAAGTACCTAGTATGATGCTGATATAGAGAGACAGCGCAGGGCATTATTTGTTAGAGCGAACATGATCGCTCGCAGGTTCGCTCGTTGTTCTGTCCCTGTAAAAATAATGCTCTTTAGAGCTTATTGCGCTTTCTTTAACACGAGCAGTCTGTAGGTGGACTAAACGCAGAAACAGTACAATTTCCTACGTGTTCAATACAATGCATTCAGGATGCTGTTGGGTCTGGCTTGTTACAGTAGTACGTCGTCGGTTGGTACCGAACAGAAAACTTAACCAATATACTTTTTTTACAATAGTTTATACATATACGTATACTGGGTGTCCCGGAATTATTGAATCAAACTGCCATGGGAGGTAGCTTGACCTCTGACCTATCCCTAAAAAATATAACGCACATGGCCATCGATTTTAATTTATTTATTTGTTTTATTGAAATTGTATGGAATTTTCTTAAGTTTACGCCTATACTTATTACGTTTTGAGTTTATGTGCACCTTTTTGTTACTAATAGTATTTGTATGTGATTGTGTGGTCTGACTATAAATAAACTTTTAAAATAATGACTAGACTCGGAGTTCAGATCACATTATTTTAACATTTTTTTAGCACTAATAATGTTTATGCTAATTTGACTTATTGTGGTGTAAAAAAATGTAACGCCCCTTTCCAACAAATAATTAGAAAAACTTGCCCACCTAATGAAGATTCTAAAATGGTACCCATCATCAAATTCGCTCAAGGATGTTCGGAGATATTGTAATTATTGTAGGACAAGGGCGAAAATTATCAAGATATTCTAAATTTCACACATCGTTATTTTTTGCAACTGATGATTAAAAATACCGCGGCTCTACCCTTTATCTACTACCTGCTTCCCAACCTTATTGTTATCCCACCCAAGCGCATGTCATCGTGTTGTCTCCCTCCCACAATACCATTGTGTTGTTTGCTCACGCATTCCATTGCATTCAGTTACACGTGCGACGCTCAGTGCTATACCCGTTTGGCTATGCTCTCCCTAGAATTGTAACATTGAGATTGTTTGTGTTTTGGACTGATTTTTCATTAAGACTAGGCGCTACAACGTACGTCGATTTTCTTTTGCATTATGGCCAATCGACGACTAGACAACGAAAATGTGTACCTCGGCCGAGTATGCCGATATGCATCTCATTTACGGTGAAACGAGACGCTTAAACACCAGAGGAGGGGTATCTTACTCCGCCAGGGAAGCGGCGAGGATTTACGCGGAACGATATCCAAATCGTCATCACCCGCAATATGTAGTATTTTTGCGTGTTCACGCCTTCTCTGAAGGAAGGCTACCCGGCGGCCGTAGCAGTGAAGGCAGACCTCGCGGACGTAACGTGGATGTTGTTATTCAACAAGTTAGAGAAGATCCGTCGACTTCAGTGAGGGCTATTCAAAGGAGAACCGGAATTCCTAAGTCATCCGTTAATCGAATTCTAAAAAGAATGAAATATCATCCTTATCATATTCAAAAGGTCCAGACTCTCCTATCTCGCGACTATGCGTCACGGGTACAATTTTGCCGAAGAAAGTTGGAGTTTTATCGGGAGGACCCGAACTTTTTCAACAAAATTTTGTGGAGCAATGAATCCGCCTGCAGGAAGGACGGGTACATAAACTTGCACAACCTGCATAGTAGGCAGACAGTCAACCCCCACGAAACAAGGCAAGATCATTCGCAATACCAGTTTAAAATTAATTTGTGGACAGGTATTTTTAACGGCCGTATCATAGGAAAATACCGTCGACTTTAAATTCTGATAATTATTTAGAACTTTTAAGAGACACGCTGCCAGGACTTTTGCAACAAGAGCCACAAGAAATCAGGGAAACATGTGGTTACAAAACGACGGATGTCCAGCCCATTATGGTCGCCAAGTAAGAGCTTACTTAGATTAGGCTTATACTGGGCGGTGGATTGGCCGGCTAGGGCCAATTCTGTGGCCACCAAGGTCACCAGACATCAACCCTCTTGATTTTTTTATTGGGGTTGTCTGAAGGACAGAGTCTACGCGAAACCGATAACAACACAAGAAGAATTAAGACAACGTGTCCATCAAGCTGCTCAAGAAATTTCAGAAATAAATTTACGGCCGTTAAAAAGGAACTTTTTAAGGAGGTGCAGGTTATGCATTCGAACAAATGGTAAACATTTCGAACATCTTTTATGAAAATTTCTTTTTAAATAAACTTTAAATCCGTTTCTTTTGTTTCATTTTTCTCTTAACTTCCAGCTCCACAAAAACCTACATTTATAGTTATTTGTGTCCACTTAAATGACATAATACAAAACGAAAATTAAATAATTTATTAATCAAAGCAGGTTATGAGGACCCATGTAGGTGGAAGCAGAGTTGATAACAACAGACACGTAATATTGTAAGCATCGTAGTGTTGCAAAACGGATAGTAATTCATGTTGTATTACCAAAACAAAATAATAAAAAAACTAAACTTGCCTTTGTACTACAAGAATTACAATATCTCCGAAGATCCTTGAGCGAATTTAATGATGGGTACCATTTTAAAATCTCCATTAAGGGCAAGTTTTTCCAATTATTTGTTAGAAAAGGACCATATATTTTTTTTTACAACACGATAAGTCAAAGTAGCACAAACATTATTAGTAAAGAAAAAAATGTTAAAATAAAGTGCTCTGAACTCCAAGTCTATCATTATTTTAAAAAATTTGTTCATAGTCAGACCACACAATCACTTACAATAATTATTAGTAAGAAAAAGGTGCAAATAAGCTCAAAACACAATAAGCATAGGCGTAAACTTAAGAAAATTCCATACAATTTCAATAAAATAAATAAATTAATTAAAATCGATGGTCATGTGCGTTATATTTTTTTTAACATTTTTAGGGATAGGTCAGAGGTCAAACTACCTCCCATGGCAGTGGATTCACTAATTCTGGGACACCCTGTATACGTATATATATATATATATATATATATATATATATATATATATATATATATATATATATATATATATATATATATATATATATATATGTATGTATGTACGTATGTATGTATGTATATATATATATATATATATATATCGTTTTTTATTATACCACAGTTGTTATCAGGAAGATGCTGCTGCCCATCTCCTGCTTTTCTCCCTTTGTCGGCTCTTACGACACCCACGGGAAGATATGGGGTAGTGGTTATTGACAACCGCCACTAGACGGCGTTAATGGGAGACTTCAATGCAAAACTGGGCACAAGAGAAAGCGGTGAGGTAAAGGTAGGGAAATTTGGAGTAGGGCAACGGAACCGAAGAGGCCAGCAGCTGGCCGACTTTATGGAGAAAGAGGGACTCTTTATGATGAACTCTTTCTTTCTAAAGCGGCCCCACAGGAAGTGGACGTGGTCGAGCCCCGACTGTTCGACAAAAAATGAGATTGACTTCATTATGACGACCAGACGCCAACCGTTCAGTGATGTCTCAGTGATCGCAAGGGTGAAAACTGGCAGCGATCACCGAATGGTTAGAGGCACACTGAACCTAAACGTTAAGTTGGAGAGGTCTCGTCTAATGAAGTCAACGCTCCGTCCCCCTCGTGCTCTAATCCAGAATCCCTATACCTTTCAGCTCGAGTTACAAAACCGCTTTCAGTGCCTAGAGGATTGCAATGCAGTGGACGATATGAATGACAAGCTCGTGGAAACTGTCCATGCGGTCGAAGCTAAGTTCTGCAAGACCCACCGCAGAAGACCACAAAAACTCTCCGATCACACTCTTAATCTCATGACTGTTAGACGGGAGATGAGGCTGCAATCGTCAACAGATTTGACAGCATACAGGCAACTGAACAGACAGATCTCCAAATGCATGCGGCGAGACTTACGGAACTTTTATACTGCTCGTATTAAAGAAGCGATTGAGCGGAACCAGGGCTCCAAAGTTTTTGCCAGAGATCTGTCTGCCAGAAAGAGCCAACTGTCAAAGCTGAAGACTGAGTGTGGCAGCATCGTTTCCGGGACACCTGAGATTCTGAGTGAGATTGAGAGGTTCCATCGGCAGCTGTACACATCATCGTTGGAGTCACACGCAAGTGTGAGTAATGATCCAAAAGCAAGTCTTATCCGACACTATTCCAATGATATCCCGGACGTCAGTCTGAACGAGATTAGAATGGCTCTCCACCACCTTAAAAACGGTAAGGCCCCGGGCAAGGATGGAATTACAGCGGATATTCTGAAAGCGGGTGGAACACCGGTACTTGTAGTCCTTCAGAAGCTCTTCAATTCCGTCCTCCATGGTGGCATTACTCCGGAGGCGTGGAGCAGAAGCGCGGTGGTCTTGTTCTTTAAAAAAGGCCACAACGCTCTCTTGAAGAACTACAGACCGATTTCCCTTCTGAGCCGCGTCTACGTGCTGTTTTCGAGAGTCATTACGAATCGTCTCGCACGCAGACTCGACGACTTTAAGCCTCCCGAACAAGCCAGTTTCCGAAAAGGCTTCAGTACCATAGACCACATACATACCCTGCGGCAGATTGTTCAGAAGACCGAAGAGTACAATCTGCCACTTTGCCTGGCATATGTGGACTATGAGAAAGCCTTTGATTCCGTCGAAATTTGGGCAGTGTTACAGTCCCTTCAGCGGTGCCAATTTGACTGTCGGTATATCGAAGTGCTGAAGTGTTTGTACAGTAGGGCTACGATGGCTATCCGAGTACAGAACCAGAGTTCGAAACCTATCCAACTGCAGAGAGGTGTAAGACAGGGTGACGTTATATCCCCGAAACTCTTCACCGCTGCGTTGAAAGACGTTTTCAAGATACTGGACTGGAAAGGATACGGTATTAACATCAATGGCGAGTACATCACTCACCTCCGATTTGCCGACGATATAGTCCTTATGGCAGAATCGCTGGAGGACCTTAGCACTATGCTCAATGACCTCAATGGTGTCTCCCAACGGATAGGTCTTAAGATGAACATGGACAAAACAAAGATCATGTTTAATGTCCATGTCACACCTATGCCGGTAGTTGTTGGTATCACTATGCTCGAAGTTGTTGACGAGTACGTTTAGCTGGGACAAATAGTCCGACTAGGTAAGTCCAACTTCGACCGAGAGGTCAATCGACGGATTCAACTCGGCTGGGCAGCGTTCGGGAAATTACGACACATCTTCTCGTCAGGTATACCTCAATCTCTGAAAACTAAAGTGTATAATAGATGCCTTACGGATCTGAGACGTGGTCCTTCACTGCTGGCCGTATGAGGACGCTCAAGGTCGCTCAGCGAGCTATGGAGAGGGCTATGCTCGGAGTTTCTCTGCGTGATAGACTCAGAAATGAGGATATCCGCAGTAAAACCGGAGTGACCGACATAGCCCAACGGATTAGTAAGCTGACGTGGCAATGGACCGGCCATATAGCTCGAAGAACCGATAACCGGTGGGGAAGAAAGGTTCTCGAGTGGCAGCCTCGTACCGGTAGGCGTGGTGTAGGGCGACCTCCCACTAGATGGAGTGACGACCTGGTAAGACATGCAGGAAGTCGATGGATGCAGGTGGCTCAGGACCGTGCTTTGTGGCATTACTTGGGGGAGGCCTATGTTTAGCAGTGGACTTGTGAAGTGCTGTAATGATAATGATGATGATATATATATATATATATATATATATATATATATATATATATATATATATATATATATATATGTATGTATTTTTGTTATCTTTATATCATGTATTATGATTACAATGAGTATGTATTTATGTTATCTTTATACTTATATATCGTTTTATATTACTATTTTATGGTTTATAGTAAAAAGTATATTATAATTTTATTAAAATGTAAAAAAGTATATACTACTCATTAAGTTGAGTGCATGGCAAAGCTAGAAGCCGTACCAGTAGTTTCAGCAGCCGCTTCGCAAGTACAGGTGGCAGCCAGTGGAGGAAGTGGAACTAACTTCGAAGTCATGCTTAGTGCGCGCTAAGCAAAGCCTGAGTCAACGAAATGACGACTTAAGAAAAACTCAGGATATTACTCTAACAAAAGTAATGGTCCAAATTTATTTTACATTACGTACAACTGAAAACTCTTTAACTCTATCGTATTCTCTCAACTGCAATGATGCCAGGTTGGAGAGAACTTCATGCAATTAAGGAAATCGTAAGACTTTTCACGTAAAAATTTAACATTAATGCTGTTATCATTTCTGTAAAAACCGAAAAAAATTGATGACATATTTTTTATATATTAAAATGATTTTGAATGTTGTGTGCTTTTTTACTTCGATAAAAATGTATTTTAAAAATGACTCAAAAGGAAAATTAGAATTGTCCATGGCAACACTAAAGTCATTCACACACCAATCACCTAAAAACTTGGTTTCATGGGCGTGCAACTTAGAACATTATTTTGAAAACAACGTGATCTCTTTTTGTGCTGCCATCTACACTGCAAAACATTAGACTAGACTTATTTTAATCCAACTAGAGGGCACGCTTATATATTAAGTTTACGTATACGAAATGATCTATGTTCCATGCGCACTTTACTACGCAGTTAATGGCGGTCACTGGTAGTAAAGATTAAATTGATAATAATATCTATTTAGCATTATTCCCGTTTCTCGTGTGTTTATGTGTTTTATTTCATTGTAATTGATAAATCTGTGACATAGTTTAGCTTTGTTTTGTTTATTACAGTATATTTGACAGGCCTGTTGGTCTAGCGGTTAGTGACCCTGACTGCTATGCCTGAGGTCGTGGGTTCGATTCCCACCCAGGACAAATGTTTGTGTGATGAGCACGATCATTTGTTCTGTGTCTGGGTGTAATTTATCTATAATATTTATGTATTTAGAAATATATAAGTATGTTTATCAGTTGTCTAGTACCCATAACACAAGCTCTGCTTAGCTTGGGACTAGATGGCGTTGTGTGATAGTTGTGGAATATTACTATTATTATTATTATTATTATTAACTGTAACTGAAATGTCACGACAGCAATGTGTTTTTAAATGTGACCAATTTGGTAAGAACTTTTCTAATATTCGCGTAATTTCCAGTTTTTGTTCACTTGTAAACAGCTAATATCTAAGAAATTGAAGGTTTGGACATGGGCTGTCATGATCAAAAGTCCACCGCTATGCATAGGTAGGCCTTTACAGATTGCCTCGTAGGTACTATTTGCCATAGCTGCCACGCTTGGTAGGAGGGTTATTGCCTATCTCCTGATTCAGTTTTCCTCTCTCGCCTTGCAACCTCGATATAACAAATCGGAAGGGGACAAGTTAATATTCGTTATATCAAGTAATTCGTTGAAATTAAGTTAGTTATGTTGAGGTTAGGTTGGTCGTAAATTTTTTACAAAGGTAAAAAAATCGCGACATGAATCATATACTATGGGATTATATAGATATGGGATGGGGTTAAGGGTCATACGTAGGTGGGAACTTTATATAAAAGTTTTGGGTTGACAAAATTCGGTTAGAGGTATTTACATTTTTCTGGTTTTGTTGGATATGCTCTAATAACTGTAATGATTTCTCATCTGTTTTTAATAACGCTTCGCATACATTACATTTATATTTATTATCTGTAACTTTTAAAAAGTAGATAGAAACCCACTCCGGCAACTGATTATCTGCAAGCAAATTAATTTTAAAGGGTTAAATGGTTATTAGCAAGCACATTTTTACATTTATAACTAGGGCTAAATTTTATATTGATAATATAGAATATTTAACACGTTGGAATTAATGATATAAGAAAATTTATTTACATTTTATAATTATACCATAGTACTATGATATACAAAAATAACTAAATATAAATTATTAATCAGTACCTACCTAAATTTAAATAATAGTCAAACTCATATAAATCTATGTCAATTTTTTTTTTTTATAGAAGAGGGGGCAAACGAGCATGCGGCTCACCTGATGTTAAGTGACTACCGCCGCCCATGATCAACCGCAACACCAGGAGAATTGCGGGTGCGTTGCCGGCCCTTTAGAAAGGAGTAAGCTCTTTTCTTGAAGGTCCCCAGGTCGTATCGGTCCGGAAAAATCGCCGGTGGTAAACTATGTATTCCACAGAGAGGTTGTACGTGGAAGAAAACTCCTTGTGAAACGTACAGTGGTGGACCGCCAAGCATCCAGATGGTGTGGATGGTATCGAGAAGTTTGTCGTGTAGTGCGTTCACGAAATTTGGCGGCTGGGATTAATCCGAACAATTCCTCAGAGCACTCCCCGTGATAGATGCGATAAAATACGCAAAGAGATGCAACATCTCTTCGCAGCGCCAGTGAATCGAGCCGATCGGAAAGCACTCGGTCGTCGACGATTCGAGCCGCTCTGCGCTGGATGCGGTCAAGTGGAAGGAGCTGGTACTGGGGAGCCCCAGCCCAGAGATGGGAACAGTATTCCATGTGCGGCCGAACCTGCGCCTTGTAAAGTTGCAGGCGGTGTGCCGGCATGAAATACTGTTCCGCTCTGCTGAGCACGCCAAGCTTTTTAGAGGCCAATTTGGCCTTCCCTTCCAAGTGACCACGAAACTGCACGTCACTCGATATGTCGACGCCGAGGATTCCGATACTGGCTGAGGCAACAAGGGGAGTGCCTTGAAACTGAGGGGATACGACAAAGTGGTTCTTTTTAGCGGTTAACGCGCAAACTTGTGTCTTCCGGGGGTTAAACTGGACTAGATTTAGTCGTCCCCAATCCGAGACTCTGTTCAGCAAAGACTCGACTTCAGACACAAGTTTGTCCCGGCACTCGGAGACGTTTTCCCGAGAAATATTGGCTCGGCCGGTGTAAAGAGCATCACCAGTGCTGTCATCTGCATAGCAATGAATGTTACGGGTATGCAACATATCATTGATATGCAGAAGAAACAGCGTTGGCGATAGCACGGAGCCCTGTGGAACACCAGCATTAATAGGCTCGCAATCGGAGCTTGCACCGTCTACAACGACCTTGATGCTCCGATCTGCAAGAAAGCTGGTGATCCAATCGCACAATTTCTCGGGAAGCCCATAGGAAGGGAGCTTCGAAAGAAGCGCTTTGTGCCAAACCCGATCGAAGGCCTTCGCAATGTCCAAACTAACGGCCAATGCCTCCCCCTTGAACTCTACTGCCTCTGCCCATCTGTGAGTGAGGTAGACCAGAAGATCACCAGCTGACCGACCACGGCGAAACCCGTATTGGCGGTCACTAATCACTAATATTTCAATTTAAGTAATACTTAAAATTTCTGTCTCTTCACTTAATAACAATGGAATAAGACAGGTATAGCGATAATTTATACTTGAGTTAAGCAAGGGATAATCAAAAATTATAAGTGCAACAAATTACAAAATGTGTGAAAAATAAAAGTCATTTTTAAAGTGATATATTTATTTGAAATACATTAAATGGTTACAAAATTAAATGGTTGATAGTTGAGAATTCGTTATAAAGAGGTTATTCGCAAGATATGTTCGCAATGTAAAGGTATACTTTACATTGACTTATGGGCAATTCAAAGGGATCACGAAAAAATTGTTAAATCAAGGAAGTCGTTATATTGAGGTATGTTAAGGTTTTTTATCATTTCAGATATTTTGCACTACTTTCCTAAACCGGAATACCCTACAATGGAAAGGTTTCAGCTATGGAAGAGCATAGCTGGAACATATTTAAAAGATAAGACCGATCGTGAAATATACAATAACCACCGCATTTTGATCGGCATTTTGAGGATCGTTTTTTATATCCTCGTACCAAAAGGCTTGCAAAAACGGCTTACCCCAATCTTAACCTTGGTAAGTCTTTATTCTTTTATTCTCACTTTTATGTTTATTAGCTATTATTTTAGCAGTGCAGACTAAAGAAACTCACTTTCATGATGTAATATTACTAAAGATGGTCAAGCAATCTTTTAGTTTTACTTATTATAGATATGTCAGTGTACAGCTTAACTACAACAACCCCACCCGGTGGTAAGTGGTTATAAAGCCCTAGATTGTAAAGCACACTGGATTAACAAAAACAAAAGCTTATTCACTATTACCCTAAAGACAATTTAAAAAAAAATATTTTGAATTTTTAGGGTTCCGTAATACACAACAAGGAACCTTTATAGTTTTGCCAAGTCTGTCCACCTTGGTTTTACTCAGACCCTAGGTGCTACAAATCTGTAATTTGGCTTAATTATAGCTATTAATCACGCCTACGAAACTGTAAAATAAAATCATAAAAACATTTTTATTTTGGGTACCTCCTATACAGGTAAATGAATGACGTTTTTTCTATTCATGTATTCCATCGTGTATGGTATCATTGGATAGATCTCATATATGGATAAATATCTTTCAAAACCATTGGGAATATGGAAGAACATCTTTATGATTCAGGGGTTTGTTTGTGAAATATTAAGCTTTAGTAGTATTTTTCATCAAAGTCATGTGTCCCCTCCACCAACTAAACTGCTGTTTTTCTAAATGTGGAAAGTATACTCAATGGTAGCATATATAATGAAGTTAAAAGAAAACTATCGTACGTAGCAAAATAGAATTAACAAGTTAATAAGTTGGATTAGTAAAAATTTCGTTACAACTCCATAGAAAATGACAAAACTAGCTGCATTATAACTTTGTAATGTTATTGTGAACTGTATGAAATAAATATTTATGAAGAAATCTTACATATTACTTTCGCTTATTATATTTGGGTATATCTTTGGGTACATTTTTGGTTATATCTATCAAGACATTCTCAGCATCAGTCTGGAGATAATAAATTGGCTGTGTTTCACCCTCTTGCCTTGGAAAGCACGTAAAGCTGTTAGTCCTGTGTTCTCTTTTTCCGGTCATGAGGAAATACCGTCCCATTAGATTATGAGATGACCTATTGCTTGCACATACACTTGGGCACTATAAAATTTGGTCTCGAGGACATTAATATAATTATAATACATGGTATGTAGCAGTGTATAAAACAAGTCCAATAAAGAAAGTTATGTGTTACTCATATACTTTCACTACTTTTACAGGTTTACATGCAGAAACGGAACTTGAACCCACGTCACATATACCAGACGTACTTTCTACACAAATTTCTGGTACAAGTTCACGTGTGAATCGCTTAAGAGGTACCTATTTATTTATTTTTTTAAGGAGTTGGGGGGGAGGAGGAAACAAATATGTGGCTCACCTGATAGTAAGTGACTACCGCCGCCCATGAGGGACCAACACCAGGGGAATTATAGATGCATTGCCAGCTTTCAAAAAAGAAATTTTTTGAAAGTCCCAAATTGTATCGGTCTGGAAAATTCTCTGGTGGTAGTATAATATTAACAAATTCTTAATTATATATATTCTATTACTATACCAGTAAGTTTGCTGGAATTTACTATAATAATAAGAAGTACGACATTAGGATGTCATATGCTGTGAATCTTTTCATAGACGAAACAAGTAAAAAGGCTATATAAACCTGGCTCACAACGCACAAGGTAAATAGCAGTAGGCAGTTGACTGAAATTACTCCTGTAGTCAATTCTAGGAAATGATTAATCATGGTCGTACTTTTTCATTGCATCTGAAGTAACTAGGACTCTGAGACAAACCGCTCCTGGCTCAAATGTAGAAAAACTCTTGCAGATGTAACTTCAAAATTTTGTTATCACTGGTCCACAAGCCATGCAGTAGGGATGCTACTTTTTCGCACTGTGCACATTGCAGCACCGCGCCAGCTCCAAAAGCATTCTACTGGTATATTGTAAATATACATTATATAATTATAAGGCAGAAGTTGCAATTAAAAATCTTCCATTAAAAAGAGATTCCAATACAATCTGAACTATGCTGTCATTATTTTTACTGATCTCTATATGCTTACCTGTTTGTCATACTTTTTCAGGTACATTGATTAAAAGAAGTACGAAAATGAAGAAAATTCTACATAAAATACAAATTTAAAAAAAAAAAAAAACAAATAAAATGTCAAAAAAATCAAATAAAAGCAGCAGACAAAATGTCAAAGACGAAATTATTTCAAAAGGTTTTGAAAATGCAATTTATTCAGCATAATAAAAGAGGCCGTGGAAGGCGTTTTAATATTGAAGAAAAATTATTGGCTTTGTCAATTTATAAAAAAAGTCACAAAGGCTATAATTTTCTAAGAAAATTATTTACCTTGACCTCAAAGAGGACATTGCAGGATGTACTTAAAAAAATAACTTTGAAAACAGGTCTAAACCCAATAATATTCCGCCAAATAAAAGACGCAGCAAAAAAAATTAATACGGAAGAACGCTTATGCTTGTTAATGTTTGATGAGATGTCGCTTTCACCATCACTACAGTATGATAAAGCTTTAGATCAAATAGTCCGCTTTGAAGATTTTGGTGAAAATGATCAGAATGATAATATTGCTGATCATGTTTTAGTGTTTATAGTGGTAGAAAAGGTGAGAGGAAGCAGATTGGCATGGTTTGGGCATGTGATGCGGAGGAATGAAAGTCATGTCACAAAACGAGTGTTGAATATGAATGTGAATAACACACGGGCAGAGGAAGGCCGAATAAAAGATGGATCGACTGTGTGAAGAGTGATATGAGAATGAAAGGAGTAAGTATGGAAATGACGGCTGATAGAGAGGAATGGAACAAGAAGGTTTACTGCGCCGACCCCAGATAATGGGAAATGGTTTAGAGAATGAATGAATGTTTTAGTGTTTATGTTAAAGGGTGTAAAAATTCAATATAAGCAACCTATTTGCTTTGCTTTTTGCAAAAGTGCCACAAACGCAACAGTTCTTAAAAAACTAATAAAGAGTGTCATAAAAGAAATATTTCAGGCAGGGTTAATTGTTGTTGCAACTGTGTGTGATCAATCAACAATTAACACAAAGGTAGTAAATGAATTATTAAAAGAGACAAATGCAGAATATTTGAGACTGGGTAAGGAACATAAGAGCAACGCTTTTCAAATTGAAAATCATGATATATTCCCGTTATTCGACCCGCCCCATTTATTAAAAGGAGTGAGGAACAATTTAATATCAAAAGACCTAAGGTATATACCAAGTAAAAATAGCAAAATGGCAACATTTATAATTACTATTGGAAATTGATGCAGGAGAAGATGAGTTAAGGATGTGTAATAAGCTTACAGAAATGCATGTTATGCCTGAAAAAATTCCCAAAATGAAGGTGAAACATGCGGCTCAAGTTTTTAGCCAACGAGTATCAGGAGCTTTACGATTTTGTGCAAGTACGTGATATACTTTGTTAAATAATATTCAGTGTTGAAATTATTTTTGTAAGATATCTCTTTATCGCTTATTTCTTGTATTCACTCTTATGTCAAACATTTTATTGCTTCTTAAGATTTAAAAATTGCTTATAACATTTTATTTCTTTGCAGAAAATAAGTTGCTGCCACAAGAATGTTTAGATACGGCAGATATACTACTCCTGTTTGATCAATTGTTTGATTCTTTTAATGGAGGTTCTTATAAGAAAACATACAAGACCTATAAAAATTGTGTAAAACCAAATTCAGATCATTTTACACTATGGAATAAAGTTCTACCAGTTTTAAGGTCAATGAGATTCAAAACGGAGATAAAAAAGAAGTAGTGCTACGTCATCTGTAAGTTACGAACAAGTTCCATCAATAAAAAATTGGATACATAACATTGACACTATAAAAGGTTTGTTGCAATATTTATTTGAGAAATACAACGTCAAGAGTATTTTGATGCGTAATTTTAATCAAGATCCCTTGGAAAACTTTTTCTCCTCGGTAAGAAGTCACGGGGCTAGAAACAACAATCCTACGTGTCTACAATTTCAAAGCATTTATAAAACATTACTTGTTAATAATTTGAGTTCAACACATTCCTTGGGGGCAAATTGTGAGGAAGACTTTAATAAAGTTTTAAATAATTTGGATTTGCCTGCTGGCAAAAAATGAATTACATCTGCCTCCAAAGGAAAATAGAATTAATATAGACTTTATAGTTCAAAACTTGGCAGGTAATGATTCGCAAGAATTTGCAAATAAAATTGTCACGGAGACAAAAAGGTATGTGGCAAGGCAAGTTATTAAAAAGTCAAAAATTAAAGTTTGCAAATCATGTTTTACATGTAATAATGAATTGTGTGATACAACTCCGCCACAAGTAGACGATTACATTTTATCTGTAGATGTCACGCGAAGATCACTTATGAGACCTTCCCAAAACTTTTTAGAATGTGTTGAAAATGTGATTAAAATAATAAAAAATACTTTACAAAACGGCCCCTACAGTGGTATATGTGATAGAATTAAATTATTAATAGATCTTGGTGTGGAATTCGAATTTTTGTCATGTAAAAAGCACAAAGAAAACTTGAAAACCTTTATAATTAATTATATAATCAGTTTAATTATTCGCAGCTGGTGCATGAATGTCATGAAAATATTGCGGGGTAGACATGTTAAAATTGATGAAAATGACAAAATAAAAATTCAAGCTAAAAAATACTATCTGACTCATAGATATAGATCTAAATAGATGTTATTTATCTCTATATCATACTATTATGATGTACTCTTAACTTTCTAAACTTACTAATTGAGATGCTTATGGCGCTACTCCTAGCGAACGACCTTGAGCGGTCGGTTCTATACAATCCACGCGCTCTCGCTACAATATATCGCGTAATAAATACGCTCAAATTTTTGGAATTATTTCAATTAAGAAAGAAAGACGAACTTAAGAAATAATATAGATTTTTAAATTATCTATCCAATAGTATGTAACGTGTAATGCTCAAATGATTAGAGCGTTGCCTTTAACAACAGATGCATGTTATCAATAATTTTATTCATTTTTAAAAATAAATTTCAAATGTATAGATAATACATAAAAACTAATTAAAACGTGGAATGTGATGACAGGATATCGAAAACTTTAATAATGTGCTTTTGGACGTAGTTTATTTCTCATAACTAAAGAGATAATAGTCTCTGAAAATCACATTTTCGCAAGGTTTTGATCGGGGCCTTAAGTAAAGTAGATAAATAATCACATAAGCTGTTTGCTGACGCCTTAATTTTGATATTTTGGAGAGAAAAAAACCTAATTATAACCACTTCTATTTTTGGTATTTCTAAGAGTTTAAAAATATTTTAATGTTTGAAGTTTTATTTTATCATTATTGATTTTAATATGTCTGCCTTTTAATATTCTATTTATAATTATTACACAAGCTCTTAGGCCATCTTTGAGGGTCTGAACTATTTATAATTATTTTGATCATCAAATTAATGATAAGGGTCCTTACATTTTTGTTTATGTCATGTTAGAAATTCAAATTTGATATTTATTAACAATTTAATGATTTAAAATATCCCATTTCCGGGGAATCATTGGTCAAATGTTTTTAATTATTTTTGTTATAATCTTCAATACATCGTAAAATTTTGTGAAAGTCACAAAAGCGTTTTTCTTGAAACATTACAAATTTAATGAATTTGCTTGGTGTGGAGTTGTATTACAAAGGTCATTATTACATTATTTACATACCTACATTAATTTTCATCTTTTTATAACTTTTAAAATACAAATATTTTAGTTTTAGTTTCTGCAAATTTGCTAACTGCCAAATTGTGAGCAGTAAAATCTCTTTTAATTACTACCTCTTTCTTTGGAGTGGAGGACATTTTTACCAGCAAATATCCAGATTTTATAATATATTATTAGCATCTTGCTAACAACTTGCCACCAAGGAATAATTTAAATTTAAATTATTGAACAACAGTGTATTGAATACACTTTAAATTGTTGGCAATTAGGATTCGTGTTTTCTGCTTCGTGGTTTTTTTACTAAGGTATTCAGCAGAGTCTTAGTTAAATTAACACATTACCTAACTTTATATGTTGTTATCATATAGATATTGAAACAAATCTTTTGTCGTATTAACATAAGATATTGTTCAATTTTTATTTATGAAAACTGTTTAAAATGATGACACACACTTCCATCTCTTTTTTAACTTCCTGAAATATCATTGTAATAGGTAAAACTTTGTTTCACGGCGTATATGTTCCGAATTATGTTTTAGACACTTTTTATAAAATCTTTGATTAAAGGAATTAAACAAAATCAAACAAAAATGACTAACTTCAGTCAGTCAGTCATAACTTCAGTATCTTTGCTCTCTTGGGGTTATTAATATGTTTCAGTTGTAAAAACTTATTTGCACAAAGTCTGATACCACCTAATACACGTTGGTTAAATTTCGTACTTTACTCTTAATTTTAGGTATTTTATCAGGTTACAATGAGGTATCTGTCAGCTTACTTATCCATCATCCAGTAGTTAATTTTCTCCCGCATCAATATCTAAGAGTAGTAATTAATTTTAAATGCTCCCATTTAGCAGTCTACTATGTCATGCGCATAAATCTTAATTATTTTGAAATAAAATTTCCCCTTTCGATAAGTGTAGGATCAAATAAAGAGAATTATTTTTAGTTTTAAATTTCAAAAGCATTCTTGCTGTTTTTTTGTCCTATTAACTTAATTATTGCTTACTTTGGTGTTAATTGTAAATTAATCATGGACACCATTTAATGATGTTTGTTATAAATCTTTTATTATATATATTTTTTAATTACTGCCATCGTAGCATATTTGCAAAAATCTATAACAAATTGATAGCTTAATATGAGCTATATCTCCTTTATCATCAAACCAAAACATGTTTATGGTTATATTTTCACTCTTAACATCCTCAGTCTTCAGAACCTATGACAGTTGTATTGTAATGTAGTTAGGAGAACACTAGCCTCTCATCAAACATTAAGAAACACAAGCACTCTGCCATGCTCAAGCTTTGTTCTTTCATTTGTCTAAATATAATTAAGTTTATACCTGGTTTAATTAGTATTTATTTAAGGACATTTTTAATGTCCGTCTTGAGGACCGTCGAGGAGGAACAAACATAAGCTTGTAATACTAGTTACTAGAATCCACTGAGTCAGTAGTGCTTTATAGGGCAATGTATTATACGCTTTTACAACACAATTGAAGAAAATGTACAAAATTTGACAATTAACAACTTGAAATGTTTTATTAAAGAAAAAATGTACAAAAAGTGTTATAAATAGCTTTTATAAGAATAAAGATGTTCAAACTTTAAACACTAGGAACAAACATAAGCTTGTAATACTAGTTACTAGAATCCACTGAGTCAGTAGTGCTTTATAGGGCAATGTATTATACGCTTTTACAACACAATTGAAGAAAATGTACAAAGGGGGATGCCCATATTAGGCCATGGAACGCCCAACAATGTGCATTTCTTAAAAAAATATATCTTTATTTATGGTTATAAATCGCGGTATTCATTTATCCTAAAACAATGGGAATATTTTTGCACAAATTAAAAGTACCGAAAAGATAAAAATAAAATTAAGTAAATACGTAATTCATTAGTCTGTGAATAAAATAAAAAATGTTGCCAATCACAAAAATCATTAAAAAAATCGATTCGCCTTTTCGATCGATTACTTATGGTGTCATTATTACAATGCTTATATAATTTTTCGATAATTATTACGATGTTATGATATAGGTTTAAAATAACCGTTGACAATGGATATTTATCCAAAGCAGTCGATACGCAACCGTTATTAACCAATTGTTTATCCGACTACAGACGAAAAAGGTTGGTTATGTTTTACTGTGTGTGCGGGTTAGGCTGTGTTGAATCGTTTTTTGCTATGGTGCTTAAAACGTAGGATGCATTTTATTATTGAGGGCGCTACTATCAAAGAATATTTTATTCGCTAAACTCGTAAAGTACTTGACCAACTTTGAGAATTCTTTCACCACTAGATTGTTATGTATAATTTTAGATATCCAATATAGGGTTAATTTTATTATAGAGGGCGCTACTTTCAATGAATACGTTTTTTTAGAATAAAACTAAATGTTGAAAAAAAGTGGTTCAGTGCGAGTCGGACTCGCAGGCCCATGAAGAGTTCAGTAGTAACAAGCATATATTTTAAATCGAGTCAAAATACCACTATCATTATCGCCAGCAACAAATTATTTTGTTTTTCATAGTGTTTGTATAAATAACAAAGTTGTTTTTGCGGTTCTTTAAAATGTGCTACTTGTATCTAAAAAAAGGACTATAATACATTATGGGGGTTTCTGTGGTTTATTCATTACCAAAGAGAAAAAACTTATTGCGCAAAATAGGTTTTTATCCATTTCAAGTCATCAAAAGCGGCAGTCAACCGTTAAAAACTAAAACAACCGTTGTTATAGGCTCGGTTGAATTCATTGACAACCTTCACATTTATAGTTATGATAATTAAACAAGCGAATTACTAGCTGATTTACCAAGAATTCTTTAGAGTATAACAAAACGCTACTGCACAAGTTAACTGTTATTCTTATCTGTTTTTAACATAACATTTAAAATGGAATCATGTTATGATAATTCAAGAAGTTAATTTCCAGCTAATTTACCACGAATTCTCTAAAGCATAACAAAACAATACAGCACAAGCTAACTGTTCTTAAAAATACATTTGAAATAGAGTTTCAATAAATAAAGGAAATTATATTTTAAAAAGCGTGCAGAACTTAAAACGCGTTAATGATTATTCTTTTTATGATATTATTAATCGAATAAAAATCGATATCATTTCATAGATTTTATGACAGTTAAGTGGCAACATCGAATCTGACATATAGGCCGCTGTCACTGTTATGTCACAAGAATTCAATTGCGTGTTAGTATCGTGTTATTCACAAATTATAAAGTTGTATGTACAAGATTGGTGTTATTTTATTTTGTTGGAAAATGCAATTGTTGATCTCTCAACAATTGGTTCGAACACAGCAGGTAAATAGTTGGTACATATCACGATGTGGCATGTCTTCCTCTAAGAAATGCTTTATAACTGAGTTTACTTGAATAATATCAATATAATAATTGTAGCTTCTTTATTAGGTACAAGTTTCGAGTACAGTGAACGTGTAGTGTGGCACTCGCAAAATGCACCAATAGTTCGTCTTGAACATGTATACATCAGCCGTGGCACTGACACTTATGAGAATAAGATCACACACATTGTTTGAGTTCGATTTTCCACGTGAGGAATTATTTGCGCTACGTGAGGTAAGTGTTTAACATTTTTCAATTTATTAAATGTGATCCGTATATCTGATAATTATACATGTTTTTACACTGATTGTATATCAACTCAAGAACTTGTTTTATTTTTTCACATCTGCCCTAGCTATATCTGACAAACATACTAACTTATTTATGAGATTGACCAGTTTTATCAACTACCAAGAAAGGAGACAGTTGATTTTTCATTGTTTTTGGACTGCTAGTAGTCTGTCAGGCCTTAATTATTAAATAATATAGGGCATTAAATCCGTCCTTGTGCAGTAACATTTAACTTGATAAATATTTTATTTATATTTGAGTTTGAAATAAACAAATCTATGTTATTTTTATTTTTTCACCTTGACTTCATTTTTTGTATTTTACATTATTTCAGTTGTCATGCCGTGTATATCATAATTGCTGGCAATGAACTGATAGAATAACATCATGTTCAACTGCAGAACGGGAACCATCTGAATCATCTAGTCCGTCCTCGTTGCAAATTGAAGTGAGTAATGTATTGCACCCAGAACAACAAAGCTTAGATCATACATCACACAGTGTACTGCTAACTAATTATATAAAAGCACAATGTTTTTTACCTGGTTGTAACAGTTCCATCAGCATTGCGAGTATGTCTCTTTTGTGATTAACTACATTTTGCGATAACAACATACATAGTGACAATTACTATGTATGTGTTATACTTGGTAGAGCCATGCTGCAGTTATATTAGAAGTATAGTTGTAGCATGAATGGGTTGGCTCGACCGGGGAAGGACCGCCCTCTCACAGAATACCAGCTTGAAATAGTAGCTTAATGCTGCTGTGTTTTGTATAGTGAGTGTAGAGAACCGGAGACCATTTTTACTGGAAACGAGAAAATGATCTTAGTCCTCACAGGTGACAACGCATCTGCATTTTGATTTGTAATCGAGGATAGATGTGGATATCTAACGGTCGCAGCAATGTCTCCAGCAGATGGTGAATCTCAGTTAATGACAAGATATGCTAATAAATCCAGAGCCGTGACTATGTGTCGATATGGGTAGTAGAGGTGGTGAATGGCATTTTTAAAACTGAATTTAAAATATTTCGAATTTATAATATTTAGAAATATAAATGAAGACTTTAAAATGTTAGGGAATTTCCTGTTTTAACTTACAGCGACTTAATATTAATTGCTTGTGTCACATACCAATTAAAGCAAGCTCGCTACTATTATGGTGAGCATATAGGATTTAATGGTTGCTACCGGATAGAACTCTGTAATAACCAGAGGAGCACCATTATGGAAGGAATAAATTTAAGCCCTAGCTGATCTTTACTTAGGGCTAGAATTGCAAGTCATCACTATTAGTCGTAAAGTGTATTTTATTATATAAATTCTATATAATATCTAATATATAAATTCTTTTTTCAATAGAGAAGGAGGCTTGGTACTACCACCTGCTTAGGACCCTGTAATTAATGAAATTAAAATTAAACCCAAGCATACCACTGCAACACTTCAAGACACAGTAAGTTCATTCTGTAGATCGGACCATAAATAAAAATTAAAAATCTGAAGGTACTCCGGGTTAACACTGACATTGGGACGTCGGTCACCTCAGTCTGCCGTAACCATGGGTGCTGGAAAGCACCCGAAATGTCTGGAATTAAAAATCAAAGAAATAAAACGCGATAAAATCGATAAAAATAGTTGTTAAAAAAACTGCATTTGTGAAAATAAAAACTTCAAATATTTTCAAAACCCCGACTTTTTTTAAAGCAATTCCTTTACCATTTCATTGTTTTAATTACATATTATCATATCTATATGCTTTTATATGTGGGCACTCATGGCCGAAGTGTCTATGAAGAGTGGGCATTCCCCTTTGACAATTAACAACTTGTGGTTCGGCTAGTTTAATAAACAGCCAAAATTTGTTCGTTTGTTTGCGCTGAATACTCGCAACCGTTACATCAATGTTACTTTGGTTTGGACGTCCGTGTATTTCGCGGGTCGATGTGATGCTTGCTTACTATTGGTCCGTTAAAGTTACGGACATCTTTTCGTCACGTGATTAACTTGATGTCAACGCCGCGCGCCGTGAGAAAAGGGCACGTTTTACGCCGCTCCCAAATATATGTGCAGTCGCAAGTTCCTACCCGAATTGGATCATCGTGAGTGAACGAAATCCGTGTAGCTGGGATCCCCGAAGAAGCACACGAGAGCAGGAGCATCCGCCTTCGTATATTCAGGTACGTCCTACCTTAGTAATATTGTCGAGTCAACGGTGCAGAGTAGAATCAGCCAGCGTCTATGCAAATTACAGTCCATTTCCCATTTCCAGCCAAAATGGTCCTTCGAGCAGGATGACAATTGGATTGGAATTACTAAATACGTAAATCCGATTGTGATTCGACTCTGCGACGTAATTGATACTGAACCTTATTGCTGCATACTTACGTTGATGTCGACTATTTTATACTGTTAGTTGCTGACTTGTAAAATGTTACTTAATTTTGAAGTATTTTCCGCATCGCATACAGCCGTTTACAAAACTGATTTTATATGTTTATTACTAAGAAACATTCTTATTAATCGCATCGACTTTTAGACAGCTGTCGCATTTAATTTACTTACCTATTATTATCATCTCGCTCCGTGAATATTTCAATCGGTTCGATTTAATTTACATAGTGGGTAGAAATCACCGCCGTGCGGCCGCGTCGCGCCAACAACCGGTTTGCGGTTTATCTAATACCGTATCGTACCTTTTCTTAGGTGCATAACGTATGCAGCGCATTACATATATATATATATATATATATATATATATATATATATATATATATATATATATATATATATATATTAAAACTGATTTGAATTTCTAGTCGAGTTCGCAATATTTATATACTATAAATACAGTTAAATTCTTAAATACTTATTAACTAACCTGCTCAATTATATTTCTTCAATCACGCGTGAAAATTAATTTACATTTAACTCGTAACCTCAAAGATACTTTTACTCACTTTGGGGTAATATAATCGTGTTCTAATAAATATATTCAAAATGACGGAAAAGGGTGCATGAAATGATAGACGCCTTATGCAAATTAAATTGTTAGAAGCTAAGCGTAAATTGTATTTCTCACAAATAAATAAGACCTTTCAACTATCATCGAAAACAGATGAAAAATCACGGCATAGTTTCTTATCACAAGCTCGCGCCGTCGATCAATTACGTAAAGAATTTGTAACTTTGGTTGATAATATAAATTTATTAAATTTGGAAGTGGATCCCGATTATAGTATTAATTACCAGCCGTTATCGGCGTTTGACGATTTATATTATTTTATTAAGGATCTTCTGAATAGTATGGAGAGACCAAACCCACAATCGCAAGCCGTCACACATGTAATTACTCAGGAACATACCATTAAGATTCCTCGTATTGAATTGCCTATTTTCGATGGTGAATTACAGAACTTTCCTTATTTTTACGAAACATTTAAACGTGTTATACACGAAAATAAAACGTTAACGGATTCGGAACGTATTCATTATTTAATGAGCCACCTTTCCGGAAAGGCAAAACATATATGTGCTGGTATAGTCCCGGCGGCAGATAATTACGTAATTATTTGGCAAACGTTACTAGACAAATATAAGGATAACAGAGCTTTGGGTACGACGTACCTAAATCAGTTATTTGCATTAAAAAATATTAACGGTCCCTCTGCAATAAATTTAGAAAAATTGGTAGATAAATACGCGGCCACGATCGCAGCATTCAAACAACTTAATATAGATAATTTAAGTGACTTTATTTTTGTTTACATGGGCCTAAAGCTCGTAGATTGCGATACTGCGAAGTGTTTCGAAACATCAGTTCGTAGTGAAACGGACATGCCTAAATACGACGAATTTGTCAAGTTCTTACGAGAACAGGTAAAAATTTTGTATCGAACCAGCACTTCAGCACAGACTCGTGGCAGTTCCATGGCACCACATCCCTACTCGGGTAGTCGCCCATCTAGCTCACGGAGTTTAACCGTGCCGCCTCGCGCCTTAGTTTCCACGCAGCAGACCCAAGTTCGTACTAGGCCATGTAAGCTTTGCAACAACACGGCGCATACACATCTCTATGCATGTAAACCTTTTGCTAACCTTTCGGCTGCCGAAAAATTTAAATTCGTTAAAGACAATCGCTACTGCGTTAATTGTTTGAGTAACCAACATACCGCTTTTTATTGCAACTCAAACACTTCTTGCCGCAAGTGTAACGCCAGACATCACACGTTGCTTCATTTTGGAAAGGAACCATTTTCAGCGCAGTCGTGCGCCGCCACTGTAGCCATAAACGAGGAACATGACACTAGTGAAATACTGAACTCACTAGAACTTGAAGAAGAGTCTTCCTCTGATCAAGTGGTGGGAGAAGGGATTCCAGAAGTATCGTACTGTTCGCTGTCTTCTACAAAATGTAATTCATCATCAACAACGCAAGTTCTCGCAACCGCAAAGGTTTATGCCACAGGTCGCAATGGTCGCGATGTAATCGTTAGATGTTTACTAGATCCTGGTTCCCAGAAACATTATATAACAACAAAATGTTGTTCAAAACTAAAGCTAAAGGTCGAATCTAATTCACCTGTAACGGTGAAGGGAATAGGTGGCTCATCACAGATAGTCAAGGGGGCAGCAAATGTTTCTTTTCGATCTCGATACACTAATACAAAATTTAATATTCAGGCTCTAGTGTTAAATCGAATCACTAGTAATTTACCAACGTGTAATGTCGATACTAGATTCCTTGAAAATCTGCGTAGTATTCCCATGGCGGACGATAGCTGGGGTATGCCTGGAGAAATAGATTTATTAATAGGTGTAAGTCTTTTTGCGGAGATGCTACGACCTGGTAGAATTATCGGGGAACCCGGTTCTCCGGACGCGCTTGAGACCGTTTTAGGATACATAGTTCTAGGAGATGCTCCAGCTGTTATCCAGGCTCAAGCCCCAGCCACCGTAGCGTTTCATGCTATTTCGACATCTGAGGTCGAGACTCTAGTTAAGAAAATGTGGGAACTCGATGAAATTGATCCTAAGCATATCTTTAGTGCTGATGATAAAACATGCGAAGAAAATTATAGTAAGACTGTCACGCGTTCTGCTTCCGGACGCTACGAAGTAGCCTTACCTTTCAAATTCAGTCCAGATTTTCTTGGTAATTCTTTGGAAGTCGCTAGGCGTAGATTTTTACATTTAGAGCGTAGGTTTTCTGCTCAGCCCGCTCTAAGAGAGGCGTACGACAGTGTAATTAAGGATTATATGGATCAAGGTTATTTATCTCCTATTGATACAGCCTATAAAGATCCTCTACACTTTTACATGCCACACCACGCGGTTCTTAGGGAGGATAAAGTATCAACACGGATCCGACCTGTTCTGGACGCAAGTGCTAAGTCTAGTAGCGGATTTTTCTTAAATGACCTTTTATATACCGGTCCCAATCTTCAACGCGACCTTTTTACAATCTTAATGAATATGAGACTATTACCTGTTGCCATCACAGCCGACGTAAGACAGATGGATCTAAGGATAGGCGTCCGTAAGCAGGATCGACGTTTTCAGCGTATCTTATATCGCTTCAGTCGGGATGACAATTTAGAAGGTGGTTCAGATATTTAAAATCCAATAAAATCATTGGAATTCAATAGAGTAGCTTTTGGACTAAAGTGTAGCCCATTTTTAGCTCTTCGTACTGTCTCGCAACTGGTACAGGATGAGGGTCACCGTTTCCCTATAGGTAAAGAAGTCGCGCAGAGAGATCTTTACATGGACGATATAGCTAGCTCACTGATGAATTCCGATCGAGCTATTTCTGCCTTTCAAGAGTTAGTCGGGCTATTCAAGGCGGGGGGCTTCCACCTAGTTAAATGGAGTAGCAATAGCACAAGGGTGCTTGAACATATTCCTGAAGATTATCGCTTGTCGCAAAACGTCGAATTTCACAAGGACGATACCTTGAAAATATTAGGTCTCTACTGGCGTCCTCGTGATAATGAGTTCGCCTTCGAGGTGATTTCAGATGATCGCCCTTGCACTAAGAGAAACATTTTGTCCTCTGTCGCACGTTTGTTTGATGTTTTGGGCTTGGTAGCACCTGTAGTCTTGTATGCCAAGCTTTTAATCAAGGAGCTTTGGATTGCTAAAATAGACTGGGACGCTGATCCCCCACAACGAATTACGCGACTGTGGAATGAATTCCGACGTGAACTTCCCCTGCTTGCCCAGATGAAATTTCCTCGGCACCTTGGAGTGGTTCATGGCTGTTCGGTAACAATTCTGGGTTTCGCTGACACGAGTGAAAAGGCTTATGGTGCCGCAGTTTATATTCGAGTAGACGTCAAACAAAATCAGACAACTGTCATTTGTCTTGCGCAAAGTCAAAGGTTGCGCCCTTGAAAGTTGTCTCATTAGCACGTCTGGAACTATGTGCAGCCTTGTTGCTTTCTAAATTAATAAAAGGGGTTCTGGAAATATATTCGAGTAGATACCCAATTAATTCGGTGTTAGCATTTTCAGACTCGACCGTAGTGTTAAATTGGATTCATTCTTCTCCACACCGATGGCACATGTTTGTTGCCAATAGAGTCTCCAAAATCCAGCACAACTTACCATCGGATCACTTTTACCACATCAAGGGTAACGAAAACCCGTGCGATTGTTTGTCCCGTGGATTAACTCCCACACAACTTATGAATCACCCGCTGTGGCTACAGGGGCCTCCTTGGGCCAAGTTACCTAAAGTCGAATGGCCAATAAAAACGTTTGTGCCAAAGGAATCTTCCGACGCGCCGGAGCTTAAGTCTATTTCCCTAGTAATAATAAAACCAATCGAAGAACCTTTTCTGTATAAGCTAGCACGTAATTACTCTTCGTGGCAACGGTTTCTTAACGTGGCGAGCTACATATACAAGTTTATAAGGAAGCTGCCCCTGGGACCCATAGTTGAGTCGGATTTGAAATTTACGGAATTAGAAATTATGAAGCTAATACAGTCGATACATTTTAGTGATGACCTTCAACGTTTGGAGAAAGGGGGATGTCGTTCTTAATCTATTAAAAAATTAAATCCATTTCTTAAGGATGGCGTATTACGCGTGGGTGGCCGTTTGGCAAACTCAGAGGAGAGTTTTGAATTTAAACATCCTATCCTTCTTCCTTGTAAGGATCATGTGGTAGACTTGCTCATACGCTCATACCACTGCAAATATTTACATAGAGGACCAGGGTTGCTATCTTCTGTACTCCGTGGTAAATACTGGATATTATCTGCTAGACGTGCAATTAGAGCCATCATCTCTAAATGCAACGTATGTTTTCGATCTAAACCTCAACCTGGGTTCCCTATGATGGCGGACCTCCCTGAACCTCGAGTGCGAGCGGTTGTCAAAGCCTTCGTCCATACTGGATGCGATTATGCCGGCCCAATCCTAGTAACACCATATCGTGGTAAAGGTATAAAAAGCCGTAAGGCTTACATCTGCTTGTTTACATGCCTTACTACACGAGCGGTGCATATTGAGCTCGCAAGCGATCTCGGCACAGCTTGCTTTTTGGCCGCCATGAAACGATTCCTAGCTAGACGAGGATCGGTTCAATGTTTTTATACCGATAACGGAACCAATTTTATTGGTGCTCGGTCTTATCTTCGAGATTTGTACGCTTTTCTAAAGAATGAATATAAACCAGTATGGGAAAAGCATTTAGCAGAAAGTCGTATCCAATGGAAACTTATTCCTCCTAATGCTCCACACTTCGGTGGTTGCTGGGAAAGTAACATCAAGTGCATAAAAACCCATTTATATAGGGTTATCGGCCGACAAATTCTTACCTTTGAGGAGCTTCAAACAGTTTTAAGCCAGATTGAATCCATATTAAATTCACGACCACTTAGAGTGCTCAGCTCTGATCTTTCAGATCCAGCAGCTTTGACGCCAGCTCATTTTTTACATACCGTCCCGCTTGATCTCCTGCCAGCACCTGATATTGATAATTCGATTCCGCATCTTTTAACTACATAGATATGAGCTATTAGACAGGATGGTACAGTCATTCTGGATGCGATGGCGGAGAGAATATCTTCATAGCCAAAACTGGAACTCACCATCCTTCCCAGTTAAGGAAGGGACGGTTGTTGTAGTAATACAGGATAACATCATGCCCTTACATTGGCCCTTAGGCATTATAACACAAACTTTTAAAGGTAAAGATGACGTTATACGTGTAGCAATGGTAAGGACTAAGCACGGTACTTACCAAAGACCGGTGGTTAAATTGTGTCCATTACCAACTCAGTAAAGTCATAAATTATTTAGGTAAAGGGTAGATTAGCTTCTAGATAATAAGTCATAGACAAGATAATGGGATTAAGTAGACATAAGTAGTTAACAAACATTCTTTAGTATGTTGTAATAAGGTTCCTAGAAGTAAGAATAAATTAATTTAAATCGATAGATGATTACACCTTTGAAAGCTTCCCTTTCAAGGCCGGGAGGAATGGTTCGGCTAGTTTAATAAACAGCCGAAAGGGGCATGCCCAGTCTTCATAGACACTTCGGCCATGAGTGCCCACATATAAAAGCATATAGATATGATAATATGCAATTAAAACAATGAAATGGTAAAGGAATTGCTTTAAAAAAAGTCGGGGTTTTGAAAATATTTGAAGTTTTTATTTTCACAAATGCAGTTTTTTTAACAACTATTTTTATCGATTTTATCGCGTTTTATTTCTTTGATTTTTAATTCCAGACATTTCGGGTGCTTTCCAGCACCCATGGTTACGGCAGACTGAGGTGACCGACGTCCCAATGTCAGTGTTAACCCGGAGTACCTTCAGATTTTTAATTTTTATTTATTGTCCGATCTACAGAATGAACTTACTGTGTCTAGAAGTCTTGCAGTGGTATGCTTGGGTTTTTAATTTCATTAATTACCAGGGTCCTAAGCAGGTGGTAGTAGCAAGCATCCTTCCTAAAAAAGAATTTATATATTAGATATTATATAGAATTTATATAATAAAATACACTTTACGACTAATAGTGATGACTTGCAATTCTAGCCCTAAGTAAAGATCAGCTAGGGCTTAACTTTATTCCTTCCATAATGCTGCTCCTCTGGTTATTACAGAGTTCTATCCGGTAGCAACCATTAAATCTTATATGCTCACCATAATAGTAGCGAGCTTGCTTTAATTGGTATGTGACACAAGCAATTAATATTAAGTCGCTGTAAGTTAAAACAGGAAATTCCCTAACATTTTAAAGTCTACATTTATATTTCTAAAGTCTGCCTGCCCTAGCTCTATTTAGATTGTTTTCCCTAGCATACTCAGAAAAATCATTATTTGTCTCCATATTTTGATGAACTATTTCAAGTATTTGAGCCGCATCATCCCTGTCCCTTATTTTTGTGTGGAATTTATTAACTATAGCAGAAGCCACAGCAGTCTATCATCAAATGTGTAGAAGCCCTGTTAAAGTAATTTTGATGAAATATTTTAAATTCAGTTTTAAAAATGCCATTCACCACCTCTACTACCCATATCGACACATAGTCACGGCTCTGGATTTATTAGCATATCTTGTCATTAACTGAAATTCACCATCTGCTGGAGACATTTCTGCGACCCTTAGACATCCACATCTATCCTCGATTACAAATCAAAATGCAGATGCGTTGTCACCCGTGAGGACTAAATCATTTTCTCGTTTCCAGTAAAAAGGGTCTCCGGTTCTCTACACTCACCATACAAAACACAGCAGCATTAAGCTACTATTTCACGCTGGTATTCTGTGAGAGGGTGCTCCTTCCCCGGTCGAGCCGACCCATTCATGCTACAACTATACTTCTAATATAACTGCAGCATGGCTCTACCAAGTATAACACACATACATAGTACTTGTCACTATGTATGTTTGTTATCGCAAAATGTAGTTAATCACAAAAGAGACATACTTGCAATGCTGATGGAACTGTTACAACATGGTAAAAAACATTGTGCTTTTATATAATTAGTTAGCAGTACACTGTGTGATGTATGATCTAAGCTTTGTTGTTCTGGGTGCAATACATTACTCACTTCAGATTGCAACGAGGATGGACTAGATGATTCAGATGGTTCCCGTTCTGCAGTTGAACATGATGCTGTTCTATCAGTTCATTGCCAGCAATTATGATATACACGGCATGACAACTGAAATAATGTAAAATACAAAAAATGAAGTCAAAGTGAAAAAATAAAAATAAAATAGATTTATTTCAAACTCAAATATAAATAAAATATTTATCAAGTTAAATGTTACTGCACAAGGACGGATTTAATGCCCTATATTATTTAATAATTAAGGACTGACAGACTACCAGCAGTCCAAAAACAATGAAAAATCAACTGTCTCCTTTCTTGGTAGTTGATAAAACTGGTTAATCTCATAAATAAGCTAGTATGTTTGTCAGATACAGCTAGGGCAGATGTGAAAAAATAAAACAAGTTCTTGAGTTGATATACAATCAGTGTAAAAACATGTATAATTATCAGATATATGGATCACATTTAATAAATTGAAATGTTAAACATGTTAAACACTTACCTCACGTAGCGCAAATAATTCCTCACGTGGAAAATCGAAGACAAACAATGTGTGTGATCTTATTCTCATAAGTGTCAGTGCCACAGCTGATGTATAGATGTTCAAGACGAACTATTGGTGCATTTTGCGAGTGCCACACTACACGTTCACTGTACTCGAAACTTGTACCTAATAAAGAAGCTACAATTATTATATTGATATTATTCAAGTAAACTCAGTTATAAAGCATTTCTTAGAGGAAGACATACCACATCGTGATATGTACCAACTATTTACCTGCTGTGTTCGAACCAATTGTTGAGAGATCAACAATTGCATTTTACTTTTATAACAAAACAATAACATGATAACAACACGTAATTTAATTCTTGTGACATAACAGTGACAGCGGCCTACCTGTCGGATACGATGTTGCCACTTAACGGTCATAAAATCTATGGAATGATATCGATTTTTATTCGATTAATAATATCATAAAAAGAATAATCTTTGACGCGTTTTAAGTTCTGCACGCTTTTTAAAATATAATTTCCTTTATTTATTGAAACTCTATTTCAAATGTATTTTTAAGAACAGTTAGCTTGTGCTGTATTGTTTTGTTATGCTTTAGAGAATTCGTGGTAAATCAGCTGGAAATTAACTTCTTGAATTATCATAACATGATTCCATTTCAAATGTTATGTTAAAAACAGATAAGAATAACAGTTAACTTGTGCAGTAGCGTTTTGTTATACTCTAAAGAATTCTTGGTAAATCAGCTAGTAATTCGCTTGTTTAATTATCATAACTATAAATGTGAAGGTTGTCAATGAATTCAACCGAGCCTATAACAACGGTTGTTTTAGTTTTTAATGGTTGACTGCCGCTTTTGATGACTTGAAATTAATAAAAACCTATTTTGCGCAATAAGTTTTTTCTCTTTGGTAATGAATAAACCACAGAAACCCCTTTAATGTATAATAGTCCTTTTTTTGATACAAGTAGCACATTTTAAGGAACCGCAAAAACAACTTTGTTATTTATACAAACACTATGAAAAACAAAATAATTTGTTGCTGGCGATAATGACAGTGGTATTTTGACTCGATTTAAAATATATGCTTGTTACTACTGAACTCTTCATGGGCCTGCGAGTCCGACTCGCACTGAACCACTTTTTTTCAACATTTAGTTTTATTCTAATAAATAGTTTTTTCGTTTAAGCGGAGCTCTTTTACTTTAGGTTTATTACCTCTTTATCTACAATAATCAATCTGAGTAAGTACAGTGTGTAAATACGATTCTTAAATTGTAAAAATAATAATTGGATTTGAACATCTTAGGTAGGTATTTAGTTTTATTTATTTAGAAAATATTAATCTCGCAATTATTTATTGTAATAATATAATTTATCACACAGCTAACGCCCTCATTAGCAATGTAATGGTGAAAGAATTTTCAAAATCGGTCTAGTAATTTTTGAGATTAGCCAAAAAACGTATTCATTGAAAGTAGCGCCCTCAATAATAAAATTAACCCTATATTAGATATCTAAAATTATACATAACAATCTAGTGGTGAAAGAATTCTTAAAGTTGGTCAAGTACTTTACGAGTTAAGCGAATAAAATATTCTTTGATAGTAGCTCCCTCAATAATAAAATGCATCCTACGTTTTAAGCACCATAGCAAAAAACGATTCAACATAGCCTAATCCGCACACACAGTAAAAACATAACCATCCTTTTTCGTCTGTAGTCGGTAAACATTTGGTTAATAACGGTTGCGTATCGACTGCTTTGGATAAATATCCATTGTCAACGGTTATTTTAAACCTATATCATAACATCGTAATAATTATCGAAAGATCATATAAGCATTGTAATAATGACACCATAAGTAATCGATTGAAAAGGGGAATCGATTTTTTAATGATTTTTGTGATTGGCAACATTTTTTATTTTATTCACTGACTAATGAATTACGTATTTACCTAATTTTATTTTTATCTTTTCGGTACTTTTAATTTGTGCAAAAATATTCCCATTGTTTTAGGATAAATGAATACCGCGATTAATAACCATAAATGAAGATATATTTTTTTAACAAATGCACATTGTTGGGCGTTCGATGGCCTAATATGGGCATCCCCCTTTGTTCGTTTGTTTGCGCTGAATACTCGCAACCGTTACATCAATGTTACTTTGGTTTGGATGTCCGTGTATTTCGCGGGTCGATGTGATGCTTGCTTACTATTGGTCCGTTAAAGTTACGGACATCTTTTCGTCACGTGATTAACTTGATGTCAACGCCGCGCGCCGTGAGAAAAGGGCACGTTTTACGCCGCTCCCAAATATATGTGCAATCGCAAGTTCCTACCCGAATTGGATCATCGTGAGTGAACGAAATCCGTGTAGCTGGGATCCCCGAAGAAGCACACGAGAGCAGGAGTATCCGCCTTCGTATATTCAGGTACGTCCGACCTCAGTAATATTGTAGAGTCAACGGTGCAGAGTACAATCAGCCAGCGTCTATGCAAATTACAGTCCATTACCCATTTCCAGCCAACTTGAAATGTTTTATTAAAGAAAAAATGTACAAAAAGTGTTATAAATAGCTTTTATAAGAATAAAGATGTTCAAACTTTAAACACTAGGAACAAACATAAGCTTGTAATACTAGTTACTAGAATCCACTGAGTCAGTAGTGCTTTATAGGGCAATGTATTATACGCTTTTACAACACAATTGATAAAAATGTACAAAATTTGACAATTAACAGCTTGAAATGTTTAATTAACCTGTACGCCAAGCCATGCTCACTTTCGATCGCGCAATACCAACCTTACGCCCGCCAAGTAGTGATCGAATTAGATCAGAATTATGTAAACATGTCTACCTATGAAAAAACTATTTTTTCGTTTTAAACAAAACCAAAGACACTATGCAATAGATATTAGTATCAAAGACAAAGATATGCTCTTTTATTTTAAACCATAACCTGGCAATGTTTCTTAGAAAAAAAAAAAAAGAAATCACTCTGAACTTCCGGCGTTCCACGTGTCACTTTGATGAAGGTCCGTCCGTCTTTTTTATAGAATTTTATATTTGTGTCTGGACTAAAAACGAAAGTATTATACTTTTTTATATTCCTTGTAATATAGTCAACACGTAGATATGTAATTTGTGGTATAAAAAGTGAAAAGTAAATTGCCAAAAGTACTTCAAATTCCGAAAGGCCTGTTTTGGCGGGCGGGTTATAAATGTGTTATTTTTCAAATTCTCATTTATTTTTAGTGTAAAATGTAAGTAAAAATAGTTTTCCTACATATTTTGAAATAACATGACGTTGTATTTATTTCAAATTCACACGAACATATTTTAGAAATATTGTTCGAAATGTCACAGATAAAATATTATTTTATTTTTTTTTTTAATTTTTTAATATTTTAATATTTTGGTATGAGTAACGAATGGAAACACATAAAACATAAAATATACATATTTCCAAACAATTTCATATAAATTTCTCCAAAAACAAAGGTGTAGAATTCAAATTAGTAGTAATTTTGTCACTAAAATTGAAGTTTATACTACTATTATGCTATACAGTGTAATTTATATACTTTATTACAATTTCTAGCAACCAAAAATAATTTTATTCGATAGTTTATACATTCAACAAGACTTCCTGTAAGTTTTATCCATAAATATTGTCTCAAAGTGAAAATATAGCAAAATTTGCAATATTGCAAAAAATTTCCTAACCTAGAAATTTTCCCGCCAAAAAGGTCCCGAGTGAACGGGAGTGTAACATGGCGCGCGCTCGCTTGGCGTACAGGTTAAAGAAAAAATGTACAAAAAGTGTTATAAATAGCTTTTATAAGAATAAAGATGTCCAAACTTTAAACACTAGGAACAAAAATAGGCTTGTAATACCAGTTACTAGAATCCACTGAGTCAATGGTGCTTTTATGGGGGCAGTGTATTATACGCTTTTACAACAAAATTGCAGAAAATGTACAAAATTTGACAATTAACAACTTGAAATGTTTTATTAATGAAAATATGTACAAAAAGTGTTATAAATAGCTTTTATAAGAATAAAGATGTTCAAACTTTAAACACTAGGAACAAACATAAGCTTGTAATACTAGTTACTAGAATCCACTGAGTCAGTAGTGCTTTATAGGGCAATGTATTATACGCTTTTACAACACAATTGATAAAAATGTACAAAATTTGACAATTAACAGCTTGAAATGTTTAATTAAAGAAAAAATGTACAAAAAGTGTTATAAATAGCTTTTATAAGAATAAAGATGTCCAAACTTTAAACACTAGGAACAAAAATAGGCTTGTAATACCAGTTACTAGAATCCACTGAGTCAATGGTGCTTTTATGGGGGCAGTGTATTATACGCTTTTACAACAAAATTGCAGAAAATGTACAAAATTTGACAATTAACAACTTGAAATGTTTTATTAATGAAAATATGTACAAAAAGTGTTATAAATAGCTTTTATAAGAATAAAGATGTTCAAACTTTAAACACTAGGAACAAACATAAGCTTGTAATACTAGTTACTAGAATCCACTGAGTCAGTAGTGCTTTATAGGGCAATGTATTATACGCTTTTACAACACAATTGATAAAAATGTACAAAATTTGACAATTAACAGCTTGAAATGTTTAATTAAAGAAAAAATGTACAAAAAGTGTTATAAATAGCTTTTATAAGAATAAAGATGTTCAAACTTTAAACACTAGGAACAAACATAAGCTTGTAATACTAGTTACCAGAATCCACTGAGTCAGTAGTGCTTTATAGGGCAATGTATTATACGCTTTTACAACACAATTGATAAAAATGTACAAAATTTGACAATTAACAACTTGAAACGTTTTACTAAAGGAAAAATGTACAAAAAGTGTTATAAATAGCTTTTATAAGAATAAAGATGTTCAAACTTTAAACACTAGGAACAAACATAAGCTTGTAATACTAGTTACCAGAATCCACTGAGTCAGTAGTGCTTTATCGGGCAATGTATTATACGCTTTCACAACGAAATTTCAGAAAATGTTCAAAATTTGTCAATTAACAATTTGAAATGTTTTATTAACCCTTAAAGACTACAATGAATTTGTATACTGCTAAGACTACAATGGGTGTAAAACTCCCGGATTTATTTATTACAGAAAATTATATGAATGAATAAATATATTATTGTTTTTTTTTAATATTCTTAAATTATGGATAATGTTCTTGGATTTATTCATTTATAGTTTTGTTTTTTTAAATAACAACAATTTAAATTGTATGTTCAAAAAATCTTCCTAAAAACATGGTAAATTCGAAGGGGTTTTAAAAATAATTGAAAAAAAAAAGAAAACTAGTACTAGTTTTTGATCACTTTTTATATTTTTAATTATCATAAATAAGCCTTGAGTTTGGTATATTATTTATCCTTATAATAAAAAAACATATGAAATTTTCAAATCAAAATGATAACTAGATAATTTTTGTTTTAAATGCTTGTTACACAGAATAAATATAATGTAACCTTCTTTTTACTAATTATAAACAAAAATAATGAAAATTAACAATTACTTCTAAATTGCGTTATTCTTTGGTTAACAAAATATTACTACTACAGTTAACGCACACCAAACTATGGTGTAGTTTACAAATAAACACTGAACAACTCGAGCATTTAGCTGTGAACTTTTTATCTGAACTCCGCATCTGCCTTGTTTAGCTTTCGTGGCCCTCTCTTGTGAACCTTCTTCATTATCAATTCGTGAATCTCTCAAGGACTCTGTATTATCAACTCTTCGAATGCTGGTACCCGACAGAGTACCTTGATTATCAGAGTGCAGCTTTCGGTGTTCACTGATCACACTTTCGATTTTGTCTCTAATCTTGTGCCGTAACTTTGGAATTTTGAGTCTGTCTTTTATGTATGGTAACATTAGATCCAGTGACAACTTGTATAGGAATTCGGCTCGAGATTCCTGGCTTTTGTCATTCCTATTGTTGTTGTTATTGAGAATCGTGTGAGAATTTATTCCTGCTACATCCAACATGATGTAAAAAATAGCCAAGGGCCATCTTTTTGTTCGTCTCGAACAACTGCAGCTGTGACACATCTGATCAACAGCATCCACTCCTGCTTTAGTAGAATTCTAGTATTCAATTGCCTCCGGCTTCCCGCTTGTTTCTGATATTGCTGATTCATGGTGCATATTCGACAAAAGTATCACAATCTTATTTTTTTTTGGACAATACGTAGAGAGCTGAAGTTTATCATGTGTATTGTATAGAAATACTGAACTTCCTATGGGACGATTCTTCGTTACGATGGTGTCTTGCGGTATCTCCACCTTGTTCTTGCGCGTGGTACCAACCATTGTTAGTTTGTATTTATTCAGCATATTATTTTCCATAGGTACAGATGTGAACCAGTTGTCACAGGTTATGTTTATATTTGTACCATGAACAGATTTTGTCAAATTTTCAACATAATACTCTGCAAGAGGTTTGCTTCCATTTGGCTACCTCTTGCAGAGTATTATGGCTCCCTTTTCCTAGATAGGGAATTCCAGATATCACGTACTGATCATAAGAATCACACACGAGGACCAGTTTGAGACCATACTTATCTGGTTTGCTAGGAATATAGATTCGAAATTTGCATCGTCCTCTGAAACCCACAAGTTGTTCATCAATAGTACAATTTACGGATGGACGATACAGATCAGCGCAACTTTTCATAGACAGTTCCCAAATATCACGGATATGTGCAAATTCATCTTTACTTTTTCTGATGTCCCTGGTCATACGGTCATGAAACCGTAAACAATTGGTTAGAAATTTGTAACACTCTTTTGACATGATGGCTGAGTAAATTTCACTGCCAGAGATGCCCCACAAAAAATTAGTTGATACTCTGTTATCTTTCTTTACTGCAGTCAGATACAAAAGGCCAAAAAAGGCTTTCAGCTCTAAGATGTCAACATCTTTTGTATATGAAGTTTGCGGGCCATAATTTGCTCTTTGTTTAGCGATTTCCTGATTAGAATGAACAAGTATAGTATCGATAATTTTTTTATTGAAATACAATTCAAACTAGTCACTTCCTTGGCAACACCCACAGGACCTGGTAAATATGGGACTATATTCCTACCAGGAGTTCGATGAGGAGGCGGTGTCTTAGTACTCCATTTGTAGGTAGGGTATCCTCGCTTTTCCTTGCCCTTCAAAACTCTTTTTTGGGGCAACAACATGTTTCCAATACAAGTAAAATGTGTAATACCTAATTTTACTTGTCTTCCATCCAGTGGAGAAGGAGACTCATCAACTTTCATCTCCAACTGAGCTTCTGATAGGTTAGAAGTAGTGTCATCGTCGACACTTTGTGCATCTTCTTCATAAATATCCATTTCTACAGAGTCGTCCTCATCTGCCGACTCTTCATCCGATGCCAGCAGTGCATCTTCTATTGCTTGTTCCCTCAGTTGCTGCATAATCTGAGATAAAAATATCATAATATACATCTAAATACAATAACACATCAAATAAAAATAATAAATACAGTACACATAATAATACACACACGAATATCATATTCTATACACTAGTACACACGTACTAAAAATAAAACATAAAAAGTTAATTACCTAAGTTGTAACCCACTATGACTACAATGGGTGAAAAAACACCGGGTTAGGAGTGTATCTCGGGACGGGTCCTCGCGCACAATCACTCTCCCCGCGTCCTCGAGGGCTACTGTCGATATACGAGAATACACGAAATCTCAATGCGCTGTGTTAAAACAAAAAAGCTACAGGTACAAAATTAAGTCACTCGGGTGTAAAATCACCGTAGTAGCCTTTAAGGGTTAAAGGAAAAATGTACAAAAAGTGTTATTATAATATCAAAGAATACATAAAATAACTCCTGGGTATGAGGTGATCGCAATCATACTTGTATGTACTATTAAAATTTGTTTAAAGAATGATATTGTAAAGTGAAATATGTTTAAAAAAAAGTCACGCTGGGTTTCTTGTTGGTTCTTCCCAGGACAGTGGTATCGGTGGTAAATAAAACACGATTTCCAATAAGTATTATGTAATAATCTATATTTAATTAAAAAAATGTTCTATTCTCTGTAATATAAGATATTTACTAACTAGTAGGGATATTGTATAAAGAAATCAATTGATATTGTGCAAATACTGTTAAATTTAACACATCTAATGTTATTCAATAACTAAGCAAAGAATTTTTAAACAATAAACGTTTTAAAAATAACCTGTTTGTTATTTTTTGGTATAGGAACTTACAATTACCACAAGAAACATAAACAACTATTAATTACATTGCAGCACTTGCGCAATGTAATTAGTGGTTGTATATAAAATAAAAATATTAAAGTGCAAAAAAGGGCGAGTCCAAAGCACCAATATTTTAACGCCATCTATTAGGCAAAACAAGAACTTTAACTAAAATTAAACTTGAGTCGCACATCTATCGCTAGTATATATACAGTAATCTATGCTTGGTTTATTCTATTCTACACCAATTGCTGTTTCGAATTAGATTACCTTTTTAAAAAATAGAACGATACTTCCCTATCCTGCTTGTTTAACTGACTCTGTACCTTCTTTTACGACGGACTACGGATTTTGTACCTGCTACACCACTGACTCACGGCTAATTTTTTACGGACTCCGAAGCACTAAAATGGAAAGTGCAAAAAGAAAACAAAAGCCTTACTCGGAGTAAGACAAACAATTGCTGATACAACTGGTTCAAACCACGATCAGTATTATAAAGAACAGAAAGACGGACGGTATTTCCCTTAGAAAAAAAAGTGAAGCTTGGGAGGAAATTACCTCGCAGTTCAACAATTTAAACGTCACACAAATTGTAAGTATAAGTACCTAAATAATTCAATTTTTGAAATGTTTTTAGTTATTTTCATACAAGTAGTTTAAATTATTTGGCGTAATTTTCATGTTAATTCAAGTCTCATATTGATACTACACGAACGTACAGAGGCGCACATTAATTAGTTTAATTATAAATTCTTCCTACAGATACATTAAATACTTACCTATAATAGCTTAGAGTTATGCCATGTGTAACATTGACATATGACACCATTTATGATACTTGTCTACTATTCATTTTCAGGCTGATACTAAACAAATAAAAAAGATGTGGCAAAAGGAGACGGGCGAAAGTTCATAGAAAGCTGGGCCCGATGTTACAGTAACGATTACTGCATTATATTATTTATATACCAATACCATTTTAAAAAAACTAAAATATTTACAACTGCTTCATGGTAGAAAAAAAATATAGGATGTTATTGATCTGTATGAAAACAATGTTATTGCTTACGTTATGCTTACAATGTAATTCTTACAGCAAGCTCTCCCACTTTACACTTTAAGAAAATATTTATTAGACTTTATTGTAAACTAGACTAACATAATTTTATATACTGTAGGATATTCACACATAGAGGATTCAGACGTCGCCGTCCAACTAAATTCTAGACGTTTGAAATAATTATAAAACAGCTGAGGGACTATGAATTAAAAACACTTTCTCTTTTATTGACTTATTAATCGTCCACTTTTTTTTTTTATAGAAGGGGTGGCAAACGAGCATGCGGCTCACCTGATGTTAAGTGACTACCGCCGCCCATGATCAACCGCAACACCAGGAGAATTGCGGGTGCGTTGCCGGCCCTTTAGAAAGGAGTAAGCTCTTTTCTTGAAGGTCCCCAGGTCGTATCGGTCCGGAAAAATCGCCGGTGGTAAACTATTCCACAGAGAGGTTGTACGTGGAAGAAAACTCCTTGTGAAACGTACAGTGGTGGACCGCCAAGTATCCAGATGGTGTGGATGGTATCGGGACGTTTGCCGTGTAGTGCGTTCACGAAATTTGGCGGCTGGGATTAATCCGAACAATTCCTCAGAGCACTCCCCGTGATAGATGCGATAAAATACGCAAAGAGATGCAACATCTCTTCGCAGCGCCAGTGAATCGAGCCGATCGGAAAGCACTCGGTCGTCGACGATTCGAGCCGCTCTGCGCTGAATGCGGTCAAGTGGAAGGAGCTGGTACTGGGGAGCCCCAGCCCAGAGATGGGAACAGTATTCCATGTGCGGCCGAACCTGCGCCTTGTAAAGTTGCAGGCGGTGTGCCGGCATGAAATACTGTCCCGCTCTGCTGAGCACGCCAAGCTTTTTAGAGGCCAATTTGGCCTTCCTTTTCCAAGTGACCACGAAACTGCACGTCACTCGATATGTCGACGCCGAGGATTCCGATACTGGCTGAGGCAACAAGGGGAGTGCCTTGAAACTGAGGGGATACGACAAAGGGGTTCTTTTTAGCGGTTACCACTTCATCATAAACAAATAATATATCGTCTAAAATCGGTGCATGCGGTATTAAATTATCTTGATGCCTTGCCCAGCTTAGGTACCATATTATGGACATTACATGACAACAGCAACCTACAGTTCTTTTTCTTAGCAAGCAATTACAATAATACCAATTGATGGCCTCTCTACCATTATGATAACTTTCAACTAAAATATATGTAAAATATGTTTTTGAGCTTAATTGTGTCTCGATTTTATTCGGCCACTTAATAACCAGCTAGAATGGTTGGATATTGACAGTTGTCTTAGTAGGTTGCTAACCGTTTCTCGACACACTTCTATTTCATATCGCCCATCTTGTCGTATGTTTTCTCCATAATGGGACCTAGCGTACTTAATTTGATAAATACCTAAAGATATTTTTATTAAATCACTATGTGTGAGCTGGGGAAAATCATTTAAGTTATCCTTTTGTACATGTACTCTTGTAAAATCAGAAAAGAAACCGTCAGAATCCTTTACACATAGCCAGAGTCGTTAAAGATCGGAATATTATTGCAGCACACAAAAACAACAGAAAATATTCACTACCACCGTAAGATCAGAGCAAAACAAACGTAACAAATGATTTGATTGACGCTTGAGTTTTTGAACTAACGTTGACATTTCCGCTTTGTGGCCTGTATAAAACATTTATAATCGATTCTGAAATCGATTTATTAATCGGTTCAGTCAATTCATTTTACGACTTTTTAGAAACCTTGAAGTGTCACGAGGACCATTATTTAAATAATAAGTTTCCTAATTACCTAAAGAAGAAAACACTGAATTACTTTTTATTCTTTTTTTTCTATTTTTGTATTAAAATCGATTAACTAACCTATTACATCCGGCAGCATTGTTTAAAAATGAAAACAACGGAAGTCAGTATTATTTTTATTTAATATTCAATTTCTTTTCCCATGATAAAACTGCTTAATATTTCATTATTAACTACAAAAAAACTGTAAAAAAATATTGATAAATATTCCACTTGTGTAACGGTTAGGCCCAAATTCGCCCGTCTCCTTTAAAAACCAAAACCAGGGATGCCAAGACTTTGGAGGCCCAAAGGAAGAGGACAGGTGGAGGACCAACTCCATGTGTCATGCCAAATGTTTTGCCATCCATCAGTGTAGAAATTGACAGCGACACATTGGCTATTGGTAAGTTAATCATCATAAAAATGTGTTATCAGTATTATTAATGGCAACAAATTTAAAATTACTATAAATCTAATTAGCTTTTGTTTGTGACGTTAGTGCCAATTTAGGTTTATTAGAAATCCTGTAGGTACTGTTTAACTTGAATTAAAAATAACCAAGATCACTCCTTGCAAATTCCTTTACGACCAAAATTGGTTCAGGCATTTTGACGATATTCCATGACTAACAGACACCTAATAGACACTTCGACTGGTATTTAGGTTTTATAGATAAATTAAAGACTAGTAAATTACTTTTAACTTTTGAAAGAATATGCCTATTGTTTTATCTGCCACACATACCTACTGTATGGTTTTCCCAGTTTTTGATAATAAAACTAACAAATGGATTGGATTTCATTATACATAATTGCATCAAATATGTATTTCTATTAAATAATTAACTCATAAGTCATATAAATAATTTTTATTTAGCATTTGAAACTATTAATTTGAATGATTTAACATCTTAAATATTATTATAGTACATGGTGACTTAAAACCACATTAGGTCACACTCATGCAGGACTTAACCAGCCGATTATTGTATGGTATGTTTTACTTAAGTCGCAATAAAATTTATATTATTTTATGATTAAAAAAAATTAAACATTTATTTAAACTTAATGATAAATACAGAACAATAGAACTTTAATTAGTAACATCTTATTAGAATACTTTAAATAACAAACAAGACAATAAATCATTTGATCAAGAAATATAAAAAATACTTGACATGAAGTCATTTATGTCTTTATTTTTATATTTAATTTTATATTTTGTACTTATTTTTATATTTATATATATTTTTAACTTGAACTGTATTTTTAAAGTATAATTATTAAAAACACAATTACTATTACTACCATTTACTATCATTGCATTTGCTAAAGAATAAGATCATTGTGAATACAGGTTTGATAAATGATTTACATATAAGCCAACATCTGAATCATACAAAACTTCTGTAATTCAAGTCTCGGTGCACCTTTGGCCCTGTTAAATTAAATCTTTAGATTGATGTTGTTAAGTCTTATATTGAAACTTTTTAATTCTTTGTATTTACTAATAAATCTTCATCCCGACATGATGTTGATATTTTAGATTTAAAATTTTTGTTTTTGTTGATTGTTGAACATTTTTGATTGATTGCATATAATGTTTTTCTTGAATTTGAGCAAATGAACATTAACTGGTAGATAATATAGATGAAGTTATAACGGCTGTTACTATATATTCTTGATTAGTTTCTACATTTAGAGAAAGAATAAGAAAGAGAAATCACTACCGCCTTGCTTATTTTAACAAGATTTTTGTCTGTATAATCATTTAGTATTCTACAATTTTTCAACTAAAATAGTGGATTTAACTCACTTGTAATATAAAATAATGTATGATACATGGAGCTTAAATAACCAATTATAAATGTACAATTAAGAGCTCAATAACGAATAGTATTTTCAGGAAGATGACCTAATTTGTACTTGTAATTTAACTTATTAGATTGTATTTTATTTCTAGATAGTACTCTTGAATTAGACAACGACGAGCAAATGTGGTTCCCAAATGAGAGCAAGTGTGGCTCGTGTGTATGATGTGGAGCACAATAATAATATAGAAATTGAATTAATAGACGAAATACAAAAAGAAAAGCCTATGCCAATTACCATTGGTGAGCCCAGCACCATCCGGTCAGCTCAGTACAATGACCCAAGAAAACAAGCAAAACAGAAGAAAACGTTTGATGAACTGAAACAGGAACTAATATTACAAGAATTAAAATATAATAAGGAGAAATATGAGAATGAAAGGAGACGGAATGAAGAAAAATATTTAAAGGAAACTGAATTTTTAGAAAAAAAAAGTGCTTTAGAATTAGAAATTTTAGAAATAATAAAGAAAAAGTAATTTAAAAAATAAAGCGATAAATGAACAAAATATGTTTTGTTTTACTTGTGTTTATTTCCTAATTATTTACTTAAATTGTGCTATTATAGACTGCCGAAATACTAGACCTGCAGTGGATGATGTTTCATTGTTTGGTCTTTCTGCAACTTCTGGTGTATGATCATTGTATCGGTGTATGATCACATCTACAAAAAACCTCTCAACTATATTACGGGTTCTTATTTGAACATAAATGTATTGGTTTTCTGCTCTTGTTACTGGAGTTATAGGAGGTGTTAAAAGGAAAGGAAGAAATGGATAACTACTGTCGCCTACTAAAACTCCTTAAAAATCCCCCTTAAGAATCTAGCTTACGCTTGAGAGTTTCTAAATATTCTACTGTCATGTGAACTGCCATGACAGCGGGTTACTATATCAAAAATTTTCATGCTTGGGCCTATAATAGCTTGTACATTAATAGAGAATGCCGGTAGATCTTTACCACTTTGACGTTTGATTTTAATTGTAATTGTTGTTTTGCTTGGACTGACATCTTGTATTAAAAGTAATGTTGGCATTTGTGCCACAGACTAACTATATTTGAGCCCACAGTAAACGTCGTAGTATGGAGTGTAGAAGTAAGGAGTACCAACTCCCATAGTAGAATAGTTGAAAAAGTGGCCATCTGTAAGCAGTAGATAACAGTTCAAAAAGTCTCCACAACAGCGCTGGAGTAGCTACTGGGATGAAATGAACTTAGCAGTTGTCGACGGTTTGAAGTGTGCTGCTAAACTGCTCAGTAGCTCTAAAATCTAAAATCATTTTATTTAGTAAATATAACATCGATAAAATCGTCTATCCCACTAATATTTTATAATAGGAGTAGATTTCTTGTGTTACTATAATCTTATAGTTGATGTACGCAACAAACGTTTAATAGACGCTTGCTCGATTTTCTGATGATGTTTCTTCGGTAAAAATAATGTTAGGAAATACAACTTACCACCACATACTCGCAGAATATCCCGACATCACCAAACCACCAGGTATCCAACGTACATCTACACGCAATACAATACACCACATACGAACAACACCAGGCCCACCAGTTTCTTGCACGCCACGCAGATTAGCACCAGATAAATTGAAAATCGCTAAAGCCGAGTTTGAAGTAATGTTGCAGAATGGTACTTGCCGACCTTCAGAATCGGCATGGGCATCACCACTTCACCTTGCTCCCAAAAAAGAGAATGGCTGGCGTCCATGCGGCGATTACCGCATGCTCAATTCCCGAACCATCCCTGACAAGTATCCAATACGTCATATTCAGGACTTTGCTTTTAGCCTTTCATGTTGTACCGTGTTCTCTACAATCGATTTGGTCAAAACCTACAACCAGATTCCTGTGAGCTCAGAGGACATCCCGTAGACTGCCATCACGACACTGTTCGGGCTTTATGAGTTCCCATTCAGGTCGTTGACGAAATGCTCCGGGAACTGGATTTAACGTATGCATATTTAGACGATTTTTTGATGTTCTTTAGGGACCAGGAGACGCATGAACAACATCTCTGTCAGGTTTCGACCGACTAAGGGAATATGGGATGGTGATAAATACAGCTAAATGTGTATTCGGTGTACCAGAAGTGACCTACCTTGGATATAGCATTTCTGCCGAAGGGTCTAAGCCTCTCCCTTCCAAGGTTGAGGCCATTAAGAATTTTCCTGTGCCAAAGGTAGCAAGAGAGCTACGCAGATTTTTGGGAATGGTGAAATTTTAACGTAGATTCATCCCAGAAGCTGCTAAACATCAGGCACCCCTCAATGAGTTGCTTACGGGGTCAATCAAAGGCTCACATCCGGTTAATTTCACCAAGAAAGAGTATGAAGCCTTCAATGCCTGTAAAGAAAGCCTAAATGTAACCGTTTGATTTGACATTTGAATCTATTTAATTTGATAATGTTATTGATAGACATATTACGAAAAGTAAAAAGAAGAGACAACCGTTGTTGGGTTCAGCAGTGGTGTAAATAGGTATGGAGTACAAGGATAGCCACTGTCACTAAGTAATATTCCAGACAATGCACCAGCCTCAAACCTCTGTTTTAGTCTACATTCTCGGAATATTCTACAGTCATGTACGCTGCCACGCCACCTAGTAACAATGTCCATGATTTTCAGGTTAGCATCACAAACCACCTGAAAAGTGAGAGCTCATTAGTCCTTTGTTTTGCTGATATAGATTGGTTATGTTTTATTGTGCACCAAAATTGTAACAGATCATATTACTATTTTAATCTACATTTTTTGCCATAAGATAGTCGTCGAGTCACCATGCTAGCGCACCCAGAGTGCGACGCAAAATTATCGCTGGTCAGCGACGCGTCAGATAAAGCAATTGGCGCAACCTTGCAGCAGCTAAAAGATAAGGACTGGCAGCCTTTAGCATTTTTTCTCAGAAGCTCAGCCCAGCACAGCAGAAATACTCAGCCTATCATCGAGAACTTCTTGCTACGAGGGTGGATTGAAAAGTATTTGGCCTAACACAGATCCATTCAATTCTAAAAATCAAATCTACCCACATTATTTAGTTCAGTTCAGACTAGTTCATTGTGTGAAGTTCGAAACGTGTGCGATAATTAGTTGTGATTTTATAAATTTATTAACAAAGTAATCGGACATAATTTCTGCGAATGGAGCAAATCGAGCAGCGTGCCGTCATTAAGTACCTCCATAAGAAGGGGCTATCATCAAAAGCCATCCATGATGACATGGTCAGTACATTAGGCGATTGTGCTCTGTCATATTCATCCGTTAAAAAATGGATAGCAGAATTTAAGCGTGGTAGAGAGAGTGTGAAAGATGAACCCCGCTCTGGAAGGCGAAGACGAAAATATTAAAAAAGTACTTGATTTAATAATTGGAGACCGCAGATTAAAAATTAGAGAGATAGCCGAGATTATAGGCATCTCTTATGAACGAACTCAAAACATCATTGTCAACGAGTTGGGTTTCCACAAGGTGTCTGCGAGGTGGGTTCCGCGACTGCTTTCAGTTGAACAAAAAAGGACGCGATTGACTATTTCACGCGACTGTTTGGAGTTATTTGAAGCCGATGCAGATGATTTTTTGAATCGTTTTGTTACTATGGACGAAACATGGGTTCATTACTGTACACCGGAAACAAAACAACAATCAAAACAGTGGAGAAGACCTGGTTCACCACCCCCTAAAAAGGCTAAGTCGATTTTGTCGGCAAATAAGGTGATGGCTTCAGTATTCTGGGACTCGAAAGGTGTGATTATGATTGATTATCTCGAAAGGGGTCAGACTATAAACTCTGATTACTACTGCACCTTACTACGTCGTTTACGAGAGGAAATAAAAGAAAAACGTCGAGGAATGCTCAGAAGAAAAGTCCTGTTTCATCAAGATAACGCCCGTGTTCACACGTCAGTACAGTCAATGGCTGAAATTCACAACTGTGGCTTTGAACTGTTACCGCATCCGCCGTATTCACCTGATCTGGCACCATCAGACTTCTTTCTGTTCCCTAACCTAAAAAAGCACTTGGGAGGTCAAAGATTTTCGACAAACGACGAGGTCAAAGCAGCTGTAGACGCATATTTTGACTCTAAGGAAGAATCATTTTTTTTCAACGGTCTAAATGCTTGGAAGGGGAGGTGGCAAAAGTGTACTAAACTTGATGGTGATTATGTAGAAAAATAAAAATATAACTGATTTAGTATGTGTTTATTTTCTTGGTTAGGACGAGTACTTTTCAATCCACCCTCGTATTTACAAAAGCATCGAATATTTCCGGCATATGATAGAGGCTAGGGATTTCGTGATCTACACGGATCGCAAGCCCCTAACTCACGCATTCTTAACGAGGAAAGAAAACTGCTCACCGAGACAGTTTCGGCATTTAGATTTTGTCTCGCAATTCAGTACCGATATAAGCCACATTGCGGGAAAAAATAATGTGGTCGCCGATACCTTGTCACGTGTCGAGGAAATCGCACAACCCATAAGTCAGGAAAAGCTAGCCCAATGCCAGAAAGCAGACTGCGAATTAAAGCAATCGCTGGAGTCCAAGAATTCCCTCCAACTGCGAAAGGTACGAGTACCTGGCTCAGACGTGGAGCTGTACTGTGATGATGACGGCAACACCTTGACACCATTTGTCTCGAAGAGTTTGCGTCAACTGGTTTCTGAAAACTTTCACTCACTAAGCCATCAAGGCGGTAGTGCGTCAGCAAAACTCGTTGCCGAAAGGTACGTTTGGCGTGGAGTGCGCAAAGATTGCCGGGAGTGGGCACGTGCTTGTCTGCAATGTCAGCGAGCTAAAGTTGCACGTCACGTATCTGCACCCATCGGTAAATACTCCTTGCCAAAGTCAAGATTCGCGTTTTTGCATATTGACTTAATAGGGCCTCTACCTATATCCCAAGGCTACCGCTATTGCCTTACAGCCATTGACCGCTTCACACGATGGCCTGAGGGAATACCACTGCCTGATATAACAGCTGAGACCGTGGTAAAGCTTTGCTAAGTGGTTGGATATCTCGCTTTGGTTGCCCGACAGATATCGTTTCAGATCGTGGTAGACAATTTGAATCTGCTCTCTTTAAGTGCCTATCAGATATCGCAGGATTTAGGCATAGACGAACAACAGCGTACCACCCTGTATGCAATGGATTAGTGGAGCATTTCCACCGACAGTTAAAGGCTGCTATCATCTGTCACGCGAGTGAAAACTGGGTTGACTGCCTCGCACTCGTCCTATTAGGGATACGAAGTTCTTTTAAGGAAGACATCAAGGCATCATCCGCTGAGTTAGTGTATGGGCAACCCCTACGCCTCCCAGGCGAATTATTTGTCCCACAGATCGAAGACACCATCGACGTAACAGACTACTTATCGCGTCTTCGCAATTTTGTCAAACAATTGCAACCGTCCTCTACCTCACATCACGGTAGTAAAAAACGACCCATATTAGTTTTTAAAGATCTGGCTACAGCGACTCATGTCTTTGTTAGGGACGACACCATAGGTGGTATCTTAAAACCAGCTTACGCGGGTCCATATGAAGTAGTAAAAAGAGGAGACAAAATATTTAAGTTACTAGTGAATGGTAATAAAATCTCGGTTTCAATAGTCCGAATTAAGCCTGCCTACGTACTGCAACCTACAAACAAACCTGAACAAACACAAAGTATTATGTAAATATTTTGAACAACCGACACACTCCTCCACACCCAGAAAGCAATATTGTCAGAATTCGATCAGGCTGTAGGGTACAATTTCCTGACTATTATCGTCCATAACCAGGCCTCTGGAAGGGGGGTGATGTGGCGAGTTTTATATCTTATATTTTAATTCTCGAAAATGCAAAAATGTTCATATTTTATACTTTAATTTTAAACTATTATTAATTTATATTTTGTTAGTTGTTAATGATATGAATGTAAATAAAAATGCCTAATTTTTTTAAAATTTAAATTATAAATCATATATGTAAATAAATTAATTTACGTACAAGCAGACACGCGCTGTGCACTTTTATGTATATGCATAACGAAGAATGGGAAACGGGTTCGGCCGTTAGGCCGCGCCTTCGGAGCAACGAGATCGCCAGTTCGTCCGCTCCCGCGTTGCACGTCGCATGTGTCCATATCTGTTGTTAACCTGAGACCCGCGCAGTTCGTATTGTTAAATTCTCTTTCTCTTATTGTACTGTGTTCCTATCTTCTCATTCGTACCTTCTATATTGTACTGTTGTTAGACTGTAATTACTGTGTGTACCAGCGCAATAAAAAAGATAAGTGTGAAAAGGGACTATTATTTCATCATCACACTTACAACTATAAACACGTGATGTGTGAACAATTTTATTACGAAAATAGCTGGAAAAAACAACTTTTTGCATGCGATTGCTAGCAACCAAAAATATGGGTCTAAATAATATAAGTAACTAAAAGCGTACTTAAATACTATGATTTTTATTTAATTTAGTTGCGTGAGTTATATAACTATAAGACGGACATTAGACAATGCCCTTTCCCATGTAATTAGATAATAAGTATCCATTTAGAATAGCTTCCTGTAACTACAGCTATAAGAAGGACATAAGACAAGAGCCTTTATTATAATTAGATAATAAGTATTCAGTTAGAATAGCTTCATGTTATCTGCGATAACAGTAAGCATTAAGATTACTACTGACCATTGTTCTCATATCATATATATTGTATCTTAAAACCTGAATAAAGTTAGTCTTAACCTGAACTTCAGAGTGAGCACTTGTGCTCCTCTTGCTTTTTAAAAAGCCTTTCGCCCTCGCTCACAATCTAACTGGCGCAGTCGGTACGTCGCGTTCATCGGTTCCAGTGGAGAATTCCTTAATACCTTGTTCCGTGACGTGCATCAAGAAACTACCGTGAGCAGCAGAAGGCATTGGCGGCAGGCAGCAGAATCCAGCAGAAGTCAGGAAGATTCACCAAAAATCAACAGCCTCTCATCGGCTATGCTCGTGGGGTAAGCATTTATTCTGATTATTCCCAAGACTCCTTTCACTAATCCGGACATACTAACAGTGACACAACTTTTGTGGTGTTTTCTAGTGTCTAGGGACCAATAGTAGTATAAATACTTAAAACCCTCGCTAGGTGCTTCTACCCATTGTTTACTTCTTGTTTTTGATAAAAATGGCAAACGATAAGAAGGTACATGAAGAAAAACCTATTATTGATGAAAAGCCGGTACCTACCGACTATTCAACGTTCTCATGACTATTGCCCAGTTACGATGGGAACTTTACGTTATATAGGTTAGCGTTTTACATCGAAGGTGTCGAGAATGCTCTTGAGCTAATTACTAATAGAGACGACGAATGCATTGCATGTCTCATTAGAAACAAATTAACAGGAAAAGCTGTCGAAGCTTTGTCCGAGAACCCTGGCACTAAAACATGGCCAAACATAAAATCGGTTCTCCAAAAGAAATTTGGCGAATTTCGCACCGAAATTTAATTAGTGCAAGAATTAATGAACATCACTAGAGATAACAGTTCAATAGATGCGTTCGGTGATAGAATCAGACTCTTAATGAGCACATTAATATCAAATGACACAATCAAAAAAGTTTACTATGAGCAGATGGCTTTGGAAACTTTTCTAGATAAACTTAACCCAATAACCGCGATACTTATAAAGTTAAAAGTGTGGAAAATTTAGATCAAGCCATAACGGTAGCAAAACAGGAGGAGGTAAAATTCAGAACTAGGCGTGCACAACAAACCAAATCAAGCACATACAAAACCTCCACAAACAATAAAACAACAAAAACAGGTACTTTCCAAAAGAAAGATGGATTCAATAAAAATAAAAGCTCGCAAAACAATACAGAATCAGTAAAGAAATTACACTATCAAAGCGAAACAAACGATGATGAAGACAATCAGTCATCATCAGAGCAGGACACCGAAGAAAATGTCTCCGAAGAGGTCCAAGATGAAAATTTTCTCCTAGATTTGGAAAATCAACTGAAAATATAGTCTTTATCCTCTCGTCAGTCCAAAACCTTCTAAAGGTAGCTGTCAAAAAGTACGCATCTGTCCACAACCATCAGAAGGTTGCTGTTTACTTACAAAGAGGATTGCCCATTTTCGGCCATAGAACGCCCAACAATGTGAATTTGTTAAAAAATTATATCTTTATTTATGGTTATTAATCGCGGTATTCATTTGTCCTCAAACAATGGGAATATTTTTGCACAAATTAAAAGTACCGAAAACATAATAATAAAAATTAGGTAAATCATTATGTCATTAGTTTGCGAATAAAAAAAAAGTGTTGCCAATCACAAAACACATTTAAAAAATCGATTCTCTTTTTCGATCGATTATTTACGGTGTCATCATTACAGTGCTAATATAATTTTTAAATAATTATTATGTTACGATAATTAAACAAGCGAATTACTAGCTGATTTTCAATGAATTCTTTAGAAAGTAACAAATGCTACGGCACAATTTAACTGTTAATCTTAACCGATCCTCTTTGAAAACAGATAAGAACTGTTCTTATCTGTTTTTAAAGAAGATCGGTTAAGTTATTCTTATCTGTTTATAACAATACATTTAAAATAGAATCATGTTATGATAACGAAACAAAGTTAGTTTCCAGCTGATTTACCATGAATCCTTTAACCTTTTGAGCGCCAAAGTCGCCTATACTTGACCAACACCTGCGGGCCCTGAGCGCCAACGACGTCTATAGTTGACAAAAACCCGGCTCTCAAAAATATGAAATATAGATATTGGAAAATTATTACAGGTATTTTAATTCTACACTCCTCAAAATAGGAATAACCCAGCAACATGTGAGTATAAAAAACAAGTCTTCTAGAGCCACAAGTACTAAGAAACATTGAACTAATAAAAATGGATTTTTATCTAAGCAAATACTATGTCCAGCACGCCAAAGTCGTCTATGGTTGAAATAATACTCGTTTTTACGGAATTTATCGCGTATATTTAACTTTTTAATACCCGACGTTTCGAGAGCTTTACAGCACCCATGGTCACGGGAAGGACTGAGATGTTTAACGTCCAGGTGTCATAGTTAACCGCGGTTACCATAGATTAAGATTTAACTTTTGTTCCGATCTACACAGTACGAACTTATGGTATCATGAAGCCTTGCAGTTGTATGCTTGGGTTGGGATTTAATTTTATTTATTATAGGATCCCAAGCAGATGGTAGCACCCAGCCATCTTCTCTATTGAAATTAGGGTGTTTTTTGATTTCAATAGCCTCGCGAATCATCCTTGGAAGGAATCGGTGTTCTTTAGCGAGGATTTGTGGTCTATCAAATCTGATGTAGTGACGGGGGCGATCCTGTACATGTTCACAGACTGCAGACTTCCCGGAGCGTCGATTCTTCACATCAGCTATATGTTCTTTGACGCGGGTTTTAATTGATCTTTTAGTTTGTCCTATGTAGGAGAGACCACATTCACAATCAAGCTTGTACACTCCTGCATCTTGCAGAGGGACGTTACACTTGACTGATGGTAAAAACTGACCAATCTTCTTCGGCGGCTTGAAGTATGTTTTGATGGAAGCGCGCTTCAAGATGTAGCCAATCTTGTCAGTGACTCCTCTAACATATGGCAGTACAGCAGGTACACGCTCGACTGTGGCCGGCTTCACTCGTTCTCTGTGACGTAGGCGCGGGACCCGAAGCTTGTTGTCATGCAAAACTTGCTTGACGTGTTGGAGCTCGGCAGCCAGGTGTTTACTGTCACAGATCCCGAGGTTCCCAGATGCTCTCTGAAACAAAGATTTACCCACGGTAGCTAACTGTGAAGGATGGTGGTGAGAATCACCGTTTAAATATCTATCTGTATGGGTCTTTTTTCTATACACAGTATGGCTCAAGGTGTTATCAGGATTCCGAATTACTAACACATCTAGAAAAGCTAAGGAATTGTTTGCCTCTAACTCCATTGTGAACTGAATTTTAGAATTTATAGAGTTAAGATGGTCTAAAAATGCAGTTACTTTATCTAAAGGTAGAATTGTGAAAGTGTCGTCTACGTACCGCTTGTAGAATCTTGGATTTATGGGAGAAGTAAGCAGGGCTTTCTCCTCAAAGTCTTCCATGAATATGTCTTTGTTCGCCCCCGTCACTACATCAGATTTGATAGACCACAAATCCTCGCTAAAGAACACCGATTCCTTCCAAGGATGATTCGCGAGGCTATTGAAATCAAAAAACACCCTAATTTCAATAGAGAAGATGGCTGGGTGCTACCATCTGCTTGGGATCCTATAATAAATAAAATTAAATCCCAACCCAAGCATACAACTGCAAGGCTTCATGATACCATAAGTTCGTACTGTGTAGATCGGAACAAAAGTTAAATCTTAATCTATGGTAACCGCGGTTAACTATGACACCTGGACGTTAAACATCTCAGTCCTTCCCGTGACCATGGGTGCTGTAAAGCTCTCGAAACGTCGGGTATTAAAAAGTTAAATATACGCGATAAATTCCGTAAAAACGAGTATTATTTCAATGTGTAGTGTTCGGGTAAATATAAGAAATCGTCTATGGTTGACCGCTAGTGTCAAACGCGGGAGGCATAGATTTCTTGAAAACTATCCAAAATTCAGCTCAATGGTGTTTTTTTTTCTATTATTTATGATATTTGAATAAAATTAAAAATTAGAATCATAAAACTATAGTTAGCTACATGAATAAAAAATGTTATCAGATCATCTTCACATAATAAATCTAATATCTCAGCTCTAGCGCATCTTTAGCGCGTCATCGAAAATCAGTTCACTGGGCACCGTGATCAAGGATAGACGACACCCTGATGACGTCATAAGTGATTACCGAGAAAAGTAGAGCAATGCAACATGAACGATTCCTCAGAACTCATTCGGATTTTGGAAAGCGTCGATGATGATGAATTTTGATTTTTGATTGATGAATTGAATTTTTGATTGATTGGTGAACAAATATGTTTATTTATTCCATGACCAAGATTTTAGTATTATAAGGCTGATTTACCTAGTGCGAATAATTATATACAATTGTTGATTAATGAATAATTATGTACCTTTTTTAATAATAATACAAAATTACAATTAATGTTTTTTTTTATTTAGGGTGTGAAGAGCAATTTTTCATTTTGTGTTGTGCCATTTTCTTTATCAGTCTCAAAATCATCTAGCAGCATCAGCATCACATGAAATCCCCATTGTCATAAGAGTGTAAGACTTTTCTTCTGTGCTTCACTTGGCCTACGCCTTCCCCGACACATAAAATATTATGAATCGATGTCTGTATATTTCGGTTAGATCGATTTTGAAATCGATACACAACATTCTAAGAATGTTTCAAAAAGGAAGGTCAGCTACGCCGTTGTCGTCCAGTCGTGACAATGTCGTCATTAGGATGGAGAGTAGTGCTGTGGTTTACTACTATTTTATTGCTATTATAATAATAATAATAGTCTTTATTTGCATAAAACATGGTAATTATACAGATGTTTATTGTTTGTTTTTTATTTATGTTTATATGTACAAAGTACATATATAAAAAGAGTGGGAGACGGCATTAAATAAAACATACAGTTTATTAAGAGTCATTTATAGCATAAAAAACCACCAAAAACAAGTTATTTCACGTTATCGATATATCAATTCTTGGCAACACTATTTTGTTTTGGCGCTTTGGCGTACGGGACACGGTAATGCGTTTTTGGCGTGGCGCTCAAAAGGTTAAAGCTTAACAAAACGCAACTGCACAATTTAACTGTTCCTAAAAATACATTTCAAATAGCATTTAAATAAATAAAGGAAAATATATTTTAAAAAGCCTGCAGAACTTAAAGCGCCTCAAAGATTGTTTTTTTAACGATATTATTAATCGAATAAAAATCGATATCCTTTCATTGATTTTATGTCAGTTAAGTGGCAACATCGAGTCTGACAGCTAAGCCCTGTCATAGAATGAAATCACAATTCACAATTCAGTTCACAACTATAGTCATATATATAAATAGTCACATGTAGAATTCATTTGCTTGTTGTTTTGTTTGTTTTTATTTTTGTGAATTTGTTATCGAAGTAACGAACAAGCGTTATAATTGGACTCTGACATTTTATCCCACCCTACTGACCACGGCCTGAACATGGACCCCGCACCCGCTTCCTTCAATAACCCCTGCACGAACTTGGACTCGATATCCACTGTTAACAATGATCCCAGCTTCCACGCCGGCCAGACTTCGTCTCAGCCCTCGGTAACTCATTCAAGAGGACATTTTCGCTGTGTTAATTGTTGTTTAAATATAGCGAAAACACGAAGGCGAATTTGTTGGAAATTCCAGAACTGCGAAATCTTATACAAGAATGGGTTCGACCACAGCAGGTAAATAGTTACAATCATGTGTCATTTCTTCCTTTTCTTCATTCTACAATTGCAGCAATGCTTATTAACTGAGTTGTCTTATAATTATATCAATAGATATAATAATTATGGCTTCTTTATTAGGTACAAGTTTCGAGTGATAGTGTAGTATGCCACGCATGTTGGACTGCAGCCTGGAATCAAATACGACATCCAACTAGCGAACAGGAAAATTCACCAATTATTAGTCATGGACATGTATGTATCAGCTGTGGCAAGTCACTTTTGAGAATAAGATCACACACATTGTTTGGGTCTGATTCTCCACGTGAGGAACTCATAAGGAATGAAATTGCCCATCAAATTGCACCACGTGAGGTACGTGTTCAACATTTTTTAATTTATTAGGTGTGTGTGCTCATATCTGATAGTGATACATGTTTTTACTCTGATTACATCCACACAAACTATATCTGACAAACATACAAGCTTATTTATAACATGGCGATAAGATTACTTGTCACCACCAGGTAGAGTGCTACCGTTTTTACCAACTACCAAGTAATGAGACAATTGATTTTTCATTGTTTTTGGACCACTGGTAGTTTTTAAGTGCTTAATTATTAAATAATATAGGCCATTAAATCTGCTTTTGTGCAGTAACAATTAACTTGATAAATATTTTATATGTATTTGAGTTTAAAGGAAACAAATCTATTTTATTTTTATTTAGTTCACTTTTTCACTTTTGTATTTAATATTATTTCAGTTGCCATCGTCATCTCGTGTGTGTCATAATTGTTGGCGAAGGTTTGATAGAGCAGCATCACATTCAACTGCAGAACGGGAACCATCTGAATCATCTAGTTCATCCTCGTTGCAATCTGAAGTCGGTAATGTATTGCACCCAGATCAACAAAGCTTAGATCATATATCACATAGTATAATGCTGCCTAATTATGTAAGAGCACCACTAACACAAAATCAATGTTTTTTTCCTGGTTGTAACGACTCCAATCGACTCATTGTTCCAACAGCGTTGCGGGTACGTCTTTTTTGCGATTACAATTACTATGTACCTCCAGAATGTAGAATCTGTAACTACCATTTAAATAGTAACTCTTGGGATTTACTTTTAGAATCAATATATAATCCTATTAAAACATTTAGTGCAGCACAAATTGAAGATTTTGCTACATTATTGAAAGATAATATGCATAATCATATAGACTTTGAAAATATTGACATTATGCCTGAGCACATTGTACATTATTATCTAGGCTTATCAAAGGCACAATACCAACAAATTCTCTCTGTAGTTCCTAGACTGTCAAGTAAACATAGGGGTTGTTTTGCACTTGCTGCATATTTAATGAAGTTAAGAATAGGAGATAGTGACGAACGCATGTCAGCATTATTGCAAGTGCCAAGAAGCACATTAGAGCGGCTTATAAATATGGCCCGCGAAATAATTAATCAGGATTTTGTTCCTATGAATTTGGGCATAAATCATATATCCCGAGCAGAAATAGCTCAAAGAAATCTTCTCATTCCAAATGGACTTTATGGGGGAGAAAATAGGAGGCCTGTCATAATTGCCGATGGTACATATATATACATAGAAAAAAGTTCCAATTATTTATATCAGAAAAAAACTTACTCATTACACAAATATAGCAATCTTATAAAGCCTTTCCTTTTTGTGTGTAGTGATGGTTACATCATAGATGTTTTAGGTCCTTATCCTGCAACAACCTCAGATGCGGATATCATAAAAAATGAATTTGGTAATGAATCCAGTTCATTAAGGCAATATTTTGAATCTGGAGATGTATTCATCCTAGATAGAGGCTTTAGGGATTCATTGCCTCTTTTAGAACATTGTGGTTATCAGGTTCATGTACCTTTGTCTCCACCCGATGGTGAATCTCAGTTAACGACTAGAGAAGCTAATAAGTCCAGAGCTGTGACTATGTGTCGATGGGTAGTCGAGGTGGTGAATGGCATTTTTAAAACTCAATTTAAAATATTTCGCCAAAATTATTTTAACAGGGCTTCTAAACATTTGATGATAGACTTTGCTGTGGCTGCTGCTCTAATTAATAAATTCCACACTAAAATAAGGGACAGGGATGATGCGGCTCAAATACTTGAAATAGTTCACCAAAATATGGAGACAAATAATGATTTGTCTGAGTATGTTAGGGAACGAAATCTAAATAGAGCTAGGGCAGACTTTAGGAATATAAATGTAGACTCTGAAAATGTTAGGGAATTTCCTGTTTTAACTTACAATGATTTAATATTCATGGCTTGTGGCACATACCAATTAAAGCAAGCTCGCTCCTATTATGGTGAGCATATTAGATTTAATGGTTGCTATCGGATAGAACTATGTAACAACCACAGGAGCAGCATTACGGAAGGAATAAACTTTAGCCCTAGCTGCTCTTTACTTAGGGCTAGAATCGCAAGTCGACACATCAGTCGTAAAGTATATTTTATATATATTTTAATTAGTGGCAATGATTCTGGTAGAAGTGCAATCAAAAAGTATTGTTGCAATTGTATTGTCGGCCGTCGAACGGTAGGATGCTGTGCCCATGTTATGACAGTAATTTGGTATTTGGGTTGGGCACGGCATCAGTCTAATATTTCGCCTCCTGCTCAATTCCTGGATAATGTATTGATTGTGTATGATACAAATGTTGTATAAGATTGTATATATAAGATTCTTCGTACGTGGTAGGGTCATGCTGCAGTTATAGTTGTAGCATGAATGGGTCGGCTCTACCAGGGAAGGGCCACGCTCTCACAGAGTACCGGCGTAAAATAGTAGCTTATTGCTGCTGTGTTTCGGATAGGGAGTGTAGAGAACCAGAGACCCTGGCAACGAGGCATTCCATCCTAGTCCTCACGGGTGGCAACGTATCTGTATTTTGATTCGTAATCGAGGATAGATGTTGATGTCTATGGGCCACAGCAACCACTTACCATCAGATGGACTGTGCGCTCGGTTGTCACGCTATCCTATAAAAAAATCATAAAATAAATTAAAGATCTGATCAAAACTTGATTATGATATTAGTTAGTTAGTTTACGACTGGCTGTTTTCCGCAACTCCACGTCTATGCGTGTATTTTGCGTGTGGGCAGGAATAATGTGATTATTAAAGGCAAGGAATAATAAAAAGTTATATATGATTCCTATAATATAGTAATAATTAAGTTAATTTGCGTCGACCCCCTTAATTCCCTTACACACATTAGTGTTTAGGAGAAAGGATGTGAGGCTAATGGGTCTCTAGGATTTAGGATTTGCGTATACACTCCTACCTGGTTTGGGTATGAATGTGACTTTCACTTTCATACCCAAACCCTTGGAACACATCTCATTATGACAACAAGTCTGCCTATTAAGGCCTTCCCCCCACCACCACAGTAGGAGTGCTGGGAATCTGCTGACAGGTCCTGCTAGCTTATTGGGGAGGAAATTATGAATTTTTCCTGCGCCCTCTTTTCCCAAAAGAGGGTCGCTTCCGATACGGCATAAGAAGCTTAAACAGCCAGTTGTCAGTCCCCAAAGGCGGTTTTTAGAGGGTATCACTTAGGTTCCCCCGGTAGGCAGTGAGTCCCTCATAATCACGATAGACCGGCTATCGTGGTATGCGTAATGCATTTTCCGCCTCCCTTCATAAAGGGTAGCCCTTTCCAATTGCTTCGGGCGCAAAAAAAAAAAAAAAAAAAACCAATGGATTTTATCCATTGTTACCACTCTGTGCTAAATTCCATTCAGTGATTATGATATTATATTAGAGGCAAATAATTCCTTAGCATTCCCAGATGTGTTAGTCATCCGAAATTCTATTAACACCATAGGTTACACTGTATATAGAAAAAAGTCCCATACAAACCAATATTTAAACGGTGAATCTCACCATCATCCTTCACAGTTAGCTACCGTGGGCAACTCTTTGTTACAGAGAGCACAAGGGATCTGTGAGCGCAAACACCTGGCTGCCGAGCTTCAGCACGTCAAGCAAGTTCTGCACGACAACAAGCTTCGGGTGCCGCACCTATGTCACAGTGACCGAGTGAAGTCGGGCACAGTCGAGCATGTGCCTGCTGTACTACCATATTTCAGAGGTGTTACGGACAAGATTGGCTACATCTTGAAGCGAGCTCCTATTAGAACATTCTACAAGCCGCTGAAGAAGATAAATATAATATCAGATTTGATAGACCACAAATCCTCGCGAAAGAACATCGATTCCTGCCAAGGATGATATGTGAGGCTATTGAAATTAAAAACATTCTAATTTCAATAGAGAAGGAAGCTGGGTACTCCCACCTGTTTGGGACCCTGTAATTAATAAAATTAAAACTAAACCCAAGCATACCACGCAAGACTTCAAGACTTCAAGTTCATCCTGTAGATCGGACCATAAATAAAAATTAAAAATCTGAAGGTACTCCGGGTTAACACTGACATTGGGACGTCGGTCACCTCAGTCTGCCGTAACCATGGGTGCTGGAAAGCACCCGAAACGTCTGGAATTAAAAATCAAAGAAATAAAACGCGATAAAATCGATAAAAATAGTTGTTAAAAAAACTGCATTTGTGAAAATAAAAACTTCAAATATTTTCAAAACCCCGACTTTTTTTAAAGCAATTCCTTTACCATTTCATTGTTTTAATTGCATATTATCATATCTATATGCTTTTATATGTGGGCACTCATGGCCGAAGTGTCTATGAAGACTGGGCATTGCCCTTTCAGATTCGAAACAGCCCTAGTAAAAGTATACGTATCTCCCTATAACTGGTACAACATGCAGAGAATTAAACAAAGACGGCAATTAATATCACACACGCTTCATAAACGAACCATAGAAGCTGCGAAATAGTAACACATTTATTCCGTTCAGTTGCTCGTTCTGTGACGCGGTGTCGTGTGTTTACGTGCAAAGTATTAATTGTTGAAAGTAATTTTGGAAGTTAATATTAAAGATAAACATAAATATGTAATTCATAAATACTTCTCTATTAATTTAAAACATATTAGATGACGATTTGTACATAAATTGTTCCATTTTATCAAACACTGCTTGCCATTTCGACCGCCATGTTGATACCATGTTCGTATTAATTTCAATTGTTTTAATTTTAAAGTACAATTGTGAATGGTAAACATTGTTTTAATATCGTTAACATACTTATTTACAAACATTACAATAATTACAATTGTATAGTTTCGATTAAATATTTCATAAAACTAAAAATAGCAAATTGCTTAAATCTCGCGTCCACCTGGCGATCGCGGACAGATATGGGTCGTAAAGTTATTTACACGAAATCAGCCATCTTAGAGAGCAGGTTGTATAGTATGGATACGATTTTGGGAATGCCAGTGTTGGTATATTTTTACGATAATTTTTGGTGTGGATTTTTATTTGTTTTTCTTATTTGTTTTGTTTTATTTTTTTGTCAGTAAATTGTTTTACTTTTTGTGTGTCAATGTCATTGTATTTTTTTGCACTTGATTGACAAGTGAAACAAGACGACCTAGGACTCGCGGTCCGCGACGCGGTAGAGGTGTGCGAGTCCGCGGTGGGAGAATATGTATAGAACCTTGCTTCCTTCAACTTCACTCATAAAATATTATATTTATTTGCCATCATCATTATTATTATTATCATCATCATCATTCATCAACAGCCCCTAAGTAATTTTTGTCGCATCCTCGTTCTTTAACTATACAGTAAGGCCGCCTAACTGTAATTTCTTCTCTGTAATGTGCTTTGTGTTTTTCGTCCTAGTACTTTAATATTTTCACTAAGCAATAAAACCGCCTAATTGTACTTTATTTGTGATTTGACCTGCATTTTTTGTTCGTGTACGTATTTTTTCGAATTTCATGTTCAAATGTTTCAGCAATGGTTTTTTTATTTTTATTTTAAATTTGAAAATCTGTCAAAATAAGAAATTTACCATTTGTACAAGGTATTTTAAAAGAGATTGCTATTATGTGGCCAACTAACTGTAATTTCTATTTTATGATTATTGTTTTCACTCTTAGCCCAAGGTTATCTGGAAGAGATTGCTTTTTGTACGTAGTAGTTTTTTTTGCTAAGCAATAAGCCTTAGCTCGTTGCGGTGCTATAGTTGGAATAGCCTCAAAGTACGAAACGGTCACCCATCCAGTTGCAAGCTAACGCGTGCATTGCTTGACCTTTGTTATGGATCTCACACGCAAGCTATCACTAGGCTAGGGTCACTTCAAATTAAGTAAAATTAAAAAAAATCATCATCATCATCAGTACAGCCCTTCACAAGTCCACTGCTGAACATAGGCCTCCCCCAAGTAATGCCACAAAGCACGGTCCTGAGCCCAGTATTTTACTACATTAGATTTAGCCTCTGGCTATCACCAAGTAGAAGTGCACCCAGAAGACGTCGAAAAAACAGCATTCACTATCGATCGTGGACATTATGAGTTTCTCAGGATGCCATTTGGTTTAAAAAACGCACCAAGTACTTTCCAGAAATTGATGGATTCAGTATTGCGAGGACTAGATAACGTATTAACGTACCTAGATGACGTAATTATATATTCCATATTCCTACAGGAACATCTTGACAAATGCAAACAAGTTTTCGACAGATTCAGAACACATAATCTCAAAATACAATTAAACAAATCAGAATTCCTACAAAGAAAGCCAAACGAAGATAAAATCGCAGCGGTTAAAAACTTCCCGATACCCAAAACACAGAAGGAAATCAAATCATTCCTCGTACTAGTGGGATACTACAGAATGTTCATCCAGGATTTTGCATAGCCTAACTAAACTATTAACAAAGTGTCTAAAAAAAGGTAGCAAGATTGAACTAACAAAAGAATACACACAAGCATTCGAGAAATGCAAACAAGTACTCATTAACGCACCAATACTACAATATTCAGATTTCGAAAAACCTTTTATTCTCACTACAGACGCATCAGACGTAGCAATAGGCGCAGTATTATCTCAAGGACAATTAGGGTCAGACAAACCAGTAGCGTACGCATCACGCACGCTATCAGACACAGAAACAAGATACTCTACAATAGAGAAGGAATTATTGAGCATCGTATGGGCAATCAAGTATTTCCGCCCTTACTTATATGGAAAGAAATTCACTATTTACACTGACCACCGCCCACTCACATGGATCATGTCCATCAAAGATCCAAACTCTAAACTTACACGCTGGCGTCTAAGATTAGCAGAATACAGTTATGATGTCCAATATAAAAAAGGCAAAGCCAATACAAACGCAGATGCACTATCAAGAATTCAAACGGTGCACCACAACAAAGTAAGTGATAATTCTAACACAGACGAACCCCAACCTAGCACTTCGCACGATGACTTAGACATAGCCAACATAGATATTAGAACGTTATTAGATATGCCTATCACTCCCGACATAAAAAACCAATCACAGGAAAACCAAACACTAACGCCTCAAATCACAGATAATAATCAGGAAACGACAGTGATTGACGAAATACCAGAAATAGATGACGCAATTGATAGACAACTAAAACAACACAAACAACAGGAGACACATACAGAGTCGACGATAGATCAAAAGGAAAAACTATTATCAAAGACGTCTGGATTCCAATCAACAATACAAAAGACCAGATAATATTATTCCTAAAAGAACACACAATCCCAGACAGAATTTTTCATTGTTTCTTCCATCACGAAGAATACTATAAACTATTCTGTGAAGTATATAATTCAGTATTTAACAATCGTGGACCAAAATTAATTAGATGCAAAAGTGGTCACATTAATAGAAAATATTTCCGAACAAATTGACCTAATAAGGAAATACCATGAAGGAAAAACAATACATAGAGGAATACAGGAAACATACAAACATCTACACAGGAACTATCACTGGCCAAATATGTTACCCTCAATACAAAAATTCATAAATAAATGCGATAGCTGTCTTAAAAGCAAATACGAACGTAATCCTCTAAAACTACCACTATCACTAACAGATACACCACATAGACCGATGGAACATATGTTCAAATACCTGTACAGCAGTGGAGGCACAACTTTCCTCACTATAATAGACAGTTTTACAAAATACGCACAGGCAGTAACACTCACAGGCTCAACTAGCATTCACATCGCAGAAGCACTACTTGGATTATTTTCAGTAATAGGGGTACCTAAGAAAATCACAACGGACTCTGATTCAAAGTTCGACAATGATATGTGCTATGCATAACATACACATACACTTTACAACACCTTATAACCCTAACTCAAACTCACCAATTGAAAGACTACACTCCACATTAGCTGAAATAATAAGAATACAGAGAATAACAGATAAAGATGAACCAACAAACCTTATGAAATATGCCATGATAGCATACAATTCATTCCTCAACAGGCTTCACACCCTTCGAACTACTGTACGAACACACAGACAGTAGAAACCCATTAGAATTACATTGTCCTAAAGAATTTTATCAGGAATACGTTATTAAACACAAACAGATCATGGAAAATACACAAAAATTAATTAATAGAAAATTGTCAAGCGAAAAGCAGCAACTAATATAAAAAGCAAATAAAGACAAAGAAACAGCGCAATTTAAAGTAGGCGATATAGTATACAAGCAAGTAGCAAATAAAATCAAAGAAAAACGATAAGTATAATGCAGGAATTCATGAAAGGTTACGTAAACAATATGAGAACCATAAAAAACAATCAAATAAAAATATACAGAGCAATAGACAGATATTCAACGGAAGAAAATAATATGGTGTTAATAAACATCATTAACGATATAGAAAGCACACTCCAACAACTCTACGATAGACTAGATACTTTAGAAAACGCACTTACATTTGCACAACTTGAAAAGATGCACCCGAGCATTATCGACCCCTCTAATTTAATAGAAGAATTAAATAATATCCAAAATGAAATCAGTGGAAACTTACCGTTTGCCCCAAATCTAAACAACATACAACTACGGAAAAAAAGCATTATACTAAAAGCATATAGCACTAACGAAAGTATTAACTTCATACTAGAAATACCATTAGTTGCAGAACAACCATATAACCTCCTACACCTATATTCCATTCCTAATGACAATAACACAATCCTAGTTCCCAAAAATCTTTTCCTAGTCTTGGGTAATAATGAGTTCGCCTATCCTCACGAGCCATGCACCAAGATAATAGAAGACGAGGTCATCTGCAAACACCTAGAGTGGAACACATTACTGCACTCCAATGACTGTATAGCTCAACTGATTCAGCATCAAGAACCACACAACTGCTCTTATGCAACTGCAACCTTCGAAAACAACATCATACAACAAATCAGGGATAATAGCTGGATAGTAATAATGAAACAGGAAGAAGTCATAAAAACCACATGTGGTAACGACGTTCAATACCAACGAAACAACATAGGCGTAGAGAAAATAAAAGAGTTCTGGTAATCTAGAAAAAGATATACAAGGCAAAGAAAAGAAGTTCTGTATCAGTGGCCCCACCAAATGAAGTTCGAAGAGATGAGCTAGATCATTGGGCTTTGTAGGGGGATCTTTGTGATGCAAATACCCTAATTGTAAGGGATATTCAACTATACGTTGTTCCAAATGTAATGTAAGCCTGTGTTTCAACAAAAAACTATAACCGTTTCAATAAATACTATAATGAATTGATTTATTGTCTCAATAAACATTTGTTCCCCATAGATTAGTTCTGATGACATAATGATGTAAATTTCCACCAACCCATATTTATTAAAAAATTAAATATTTTTATGAATATTTTTTTTAAATTATTTTTACCTTACTATAGAGCTAACGTTACATCCAAATAAATTTTATTTGCTTCAAAAGGAAAAATCATGCATTTAAGGGTTAAGGGGACGATTTTTCGAGAAATTAAAGTTATTGTAAAAATGATGAAAAAAATACCAGATTTTCATCAAAAACCTCTATTCAAATTTTATTACATTCATTTTATTGGAAATATTCACTTTCTTGGCATAACCTATTACTAACAATCATTTAAAAGTTTATTCCATTTTACATTACATTCAGTTTAAAAGTTATAACAATTTATATAGATAGGGTTAGCAGCTGCAATTTCAAATTTTAAATATTCATAAAAAAAAATTTTTTTATAATTTTTCCGTCGATAAAATTATGTATATTTTCCCTGGTTTTGATATGTGCACTTTATAAAGACTCACACTGTATTTAAGTTAGAATAAGTACACAATAGATCAAATGGCATTAGCCAAAACACAATCAAATAAACAAACCTCTCTACAGTTGGATAGGTTTCGTACTCTGGTTTCGTACTCTGGTTCTGTACTCCTAGTTCCTGTCGTACACACATAGTACAACATAATCTAATGTTAGTGGATACTTTGCCAAATGTGCTAAAAAAATGTCTAGTAAAACATTTTTTTTTTGTTATTCTTATTAAAAAACCAATAAAAATAATCTTTAGTAATTTAAAAGCAACTATCAGAGTCGACATCAATTGCAGACAGTCAAGGACAGATCATGTATCTAAATGCCTTTATTGACAGAACCACACCCTCGTATATCCCCACTTATAAAGATATTGAAATCAAAACCATGGATTATCAAAGGTGCTTGGACATTAGGTATTTTATTAACACTAATAGGTTTTGTACATTTAGTTTTTAAAATGATAACTTTTCAAGGTCATCAACAGCTGCCCATCGTAAAACATTTACAACTAGAACCGCCAGTTAGTCGCTTATCCCCATACCTCAACCACCGTGATCTTAAACATCTGCGGATCTGGGATAAATTAAATGTATATAAAATACTCCCTCCGTATAATATTACACAAGTGCATGGGAATCATTGATAACATACAAATGCTCATTTCTTTCTTCCCAACTTATATGAATTCAATGAAGGGGACATCCTTTACATCAGAGATCAACCATATTTTGAGAGAATTCAGTGTTCTCCGGACAAATTACGAGGCCTTCATGAGATTCGACAACTCACTATAATTAAAACCTTGTTTATACTCGAAGACAATAGAATTAAGTCAAACCACTCTTCTCATGTTGATTCCTCCTATTCTCTCCCGACTGATTATTTTAGGAAAAGTTGGGCAGTTATCCCCTCTCAAAATATCTGATGTGAAGAGTATCATCGTTTTTCCAAATCCCAAGCGGTTGTAACCCAGAAAAGCCACTCTCAATTACGGTTATCTCCCATCCTGGATGATCTTCCCATTCATATCAATTATAAGGATCCAACTTCTAAATGTTTTTCTCCCATGGGAGAGAGAACAATATATTGGTCTCAGAAAGGGTATTTCTATACCTTACAATATGAAGGGTCAACCAGATCTAATCAGCCCTTACCACAGAGTTTGAACTCCGACTAATGAGATAGAGTTTTAACACATATGATGTGCCAACACCAGGTAACAGATTGTTTGATCACTACGATCCAAGTAACCCTTACATCCTTAGAAGGAAGGTGATAACTAACTACACCTTCAAACTTCAATCATTCAAACTCTTACACTCCCCATCTATAGATATCACATCCCGATCCCCATTAAAAAACCAATCAAAAGAGTGCATAGAGCATTAACGCACTCTATATCCGCTGTCTACCCGACCCTATCTCTGACAATATTCCCAGCTTTTGATAACTCATCTCTTAATACCCGGTTGCTATGATTCTGTGCAATAAAATGGCTCGACATGTTCTATTTCAAGCCTTCTATTATCTCATTAATTACAGCCTTATTATATTGGCAGTGCCAATCTCACCCAACCTTGAATCCATAACACGATCCAATGATACATCTCTTTCAGAAAAAAATAAGATTTCGAGTGAACCCCAGCATCGAGCATCAGCCTTATCCGCCTCGTCCAAAATGTGAATCTCTATTAAACATTAAAGATGAACAATATCCTATTTCCGTATCACTTTGGAAGATAAACTTATCTGATTCATCCATTCAAGAAATCCTGGTGTGGTCTGAATTAGTATCAACCACATGTACTTTCGGATTTTGGGGGTCTTAATCAACTAACACCTTAGGGACTGGTAACGCCAGTTAACAATCTACTTTATCAACATTACATTACATATCGCATTGAGTTCGTCCTAAGTTATATCTACTTTATCAACATGAATAGTGCATATTTTTTGTTTCCTTCCTTCCTTCCCTTTCCTACCGCACGCGCTGCCGCCGAGGTGAAAAAGAGGATCTAGGCGCGCGTCATTATACTAAGTGATATTACGCCATCCGCAACTCACGGCCACCCGTCGCGTCTTATATACATTAACCGCAAACCGCGCAGGGCGAACATTGAGTTCTCCTGTTTATGTTTAATATTCACCGCATCAGACATTGTGTCTTTGTAACTCATAAAAGTGTGAGACGCCCCCGTAAGGGCAAAGGTGGAGAGTGTGGGACTTCACGAGACTGTTCCGAGAGTGCGTGTGCGCCGAACCACGTGGCGAGCTTGCTGTATAGCAGACACTCCAGGAGGAAGGCGCGGCAGCTCTCATCAGGTCAGTGCGTGCTATCCCACCTATTTATTTTCCCCTTTGCCGTATGCACCAAAATTACAGTCCACTAAATCTTTATCGAAGATACCTTAAGTTACTGGCGTTTCCATTTTAATGGTCCTTCTCGCTGGATTGACCTTGACTCTCCATTTTTAATGGTCCTTCTCGCTGGATTGACCTTGACTTTCCATTTTTAATGGTCACTTCTCGCTGGATTGACCTTGACTTTCCGCCCTTATTAGATCGTTATCGTAATAAGCGTTTATATAATTAATTATTTATATTTTAATCCGACTTCGGATTAACCCCGCCCTTATTAGAACACTAGAATAGGTCCTAATAGGTGACATTCATAGTAATTTTAAAACTATATTCATAGAATGAATAAGCATATAATTATCTATATAAATTATTTGTTGTATGTTCACATCACGTCATCAACTTTTAACTACATCTATAGATTATACTGTTAAATTACATTTATTATTTGCACATATATTTAAGCATTATATTCGTTATAAATAACTTCATAATTATTATAAAAGTTAACAATTAAAGTTCATCGTTAACAAAACTAATATTTAATAATTCAACCGCGTAGCGAGGTCGCTTACTGACTACCCGCTTATAATTATATTATTTTTGCCGCATAACTTAAGTTGTAATGCCGCCTAAAAAACAAATAGCATCGAATAATAGCGATTCCTCGGATAATGAGGGCACACCTGATGCTGAGTTGGTTTTATTGTTAGCTAAACGAGATGCTTTATTTGAAATAGTGCAAAAAATATATGATATGTCCTCGGACATCCTCACAAACACTTCCACGATGGAGCGTTTTCTTGATGGAAGTTCTAATATTAATGCTTTACGTATTGAGTTTAAACAGGTCTTAGATAATTATAATTCACATTTATTAAAAATTAACCCTATTGCTAAACCTGATTATAACAGCCTCATTGCGTTTGAGTCTCTTTGCGGTAGAATAAATAGGCTTTATTTACAATATTCGCAATCTAATTCACAAAGTACTAGTACACCATCTAAAGCCAGATTCACACTTCCGCCTATCGAACTTATGCCATTTTCGGGTGACATTCGCTCATGGCCTTTATTTTATGCTAGCTTTAAATCAACCGTCCATGACAACACATCGCTTACCGACGCTGAAAAGTTATACCATTTGCTAGGTAAACTAACGGGCAAAGCCCTATCTGTATGCTCAGGTATAACTCCTTGCGCTGAAAATTATAAAATTTTATTGCAAGCACTCGTTGACAAATATGAAGACCGGCGTATGCTAGCATCTACATATATTAATCAGATGTTCGAATTTAAGCCATTGCAATCGGCCACCGCAAATAATTTTGATTTATTTACTGATAACTTTATAAGTGCAGTGCGCGCTTTACAAAACTTAAAGTTAGATAATCTCGCGGACTTAATTGTTCTTCATATCGCGCTTAAGAAGCTGGACCCGGATACCATTCGCTCTTTCGAATATAGTCATAACTCGATGGTACCTACCTTTGATGATTTAGTAAATTTTATTAAGACCCGCTCCAAAGTTTTGCAACGCACCGATTCTAGTACAAATTCTAATAGCGCACCAAACAATCGACGAGGTAACGGTAATAATCGTCGCTGTAATAATACTTCGTCGCCGAAGTATCAGGCGTACGTAAGCACGACGACTAGTTACTCAAAGTGTCTGTGCGATAATATTGTGCATCAACACCTATTTAAGTGTGCAGACTTTAATAAAATGACGCCGCAGGAACGATTTAAATGCGTAAAGAGTAACAATGCATGTGTGAATTGTCTCAGTTTAAGTCATCGAGTGTCTAGTTGCTCTTCAAATTATAGTTGTCGAGTTTGTAAAAAACATCACACATTGTTGCACTTCCACCGCAGAAGCGATAATGCTTCCCCTGCGCTGGCGCGTTCTCCACCGCTTCAGCCAGTTACACTGAAGTCTACAACCCCCGCGCCCGCACACTCGCCACCCCTCACCGCAGGTGCGCGTTCAGACGTCGCGCTGTGTACTTCGTTCAAGAATGTTTCTCAACGTTCGCCGCCTCCCGCGCGCGCAAGTCGTTCGCAGAGAACTGTTTTATTATCAACCGCTCAAGTATTTGCTTACGATGCTAAGGGAGAGAAACAAATTATTCGTATATTATTAGACTCCGCGGCTCAAAGCCATTTTATGACTAAAGAGTGCTGTCATCGTTTAGGCGTTCAACAACACGATACCGAATGTACTGTAGTAAAGGGATTCGGTGGAGTTGAAAACATTGTAAAATCGAAATCGATTGATATTAAAATTTTCTCACGATTCGACTCGAATATTAACTTCAATATTTCAACGCTAGTTGTTGATCAAATCACCGACATTTTGCCCACTGCTGTGGTAGACACATCTGTCTTATCACACTTCCATGGCATAAGACTCGCTGATGAATGTTATAGCATGCCTAATAAAATTGATGTTTTGATAGGCGCATCCCTTTTCCCGCACTTACTATGTCCAGACGTAATTTATTCGTCTAACGACTTGTCCGGGCCCTCAGCTTTGAGTACGGTATTTGGTTACGTTATTATGGGCTCAGTGCCGACACTTCAGGTAAATCATTCTTTAACGTGCTGCTCAGTTCTAGAGTCTCCTATCGTTGACAAATTAGTGCAACGATTTTGGGAGCTTGAACAGCCACCCTCCGCACCGCCCATTCAGTGTCCTTCAGACATTGAATGTGAAGAGTTTTATAAATCTACGACATCCCGCGATCCTTTCACTGGTAGATATATTGTTGGCCTGCCATTTAAAGATGACGTTTACTCTCTCGGAGATTCTTATGAAACCTCTCGACGACGATTCATGTGCTTGGAGAGGAAACTTCAAGCCTCGCCTACATTAAGGTTAGCATATGATGACGTCATAAAGGAATACTTAGCTAAAAATTATATATCCCCCGCACCGCCGTATGACTCTCATGAACCCGCTCCAATATATGTCATACCGCATCATGGAGTCTTACGCGAAGATAAGAAGTCAACGCGTCTGCGCATCGTCCTGGATGCTAGCAGTAAGACTAGCACTGGGCGATCATTAAATGATATTCTTCATTCAGGACCAAATTTGCAAGGCGACTTGTTCAATATAATTTTAACTTTCCGCTTACATCCAATCGCTATGACAGCCGACTGTCGCCAACAATTTCTGCAAATAGTTGTTCGCGATTCTGATCGTCGTTACCAATGCTTCCTATACCGCTTCCGTCCACAAGACCCACTTGTGTTATACCACTTCAATCGCGTGTGCTTCGGTTTAACTTCGAGTCCATACCATGCATTGCGCACGGTAAGACAGCTCATTGATGACGACGGCGCAAAGTATCCACTTGCGAGTCGTATCGCATTTACTTCGCTATATATGGACGACATCGCGTTCTCTATGCCCAGTGAATCCGAGGCCAGTGAGACCTCTCGGCAGCTGATAGACTTATTCAAGGGTGCCCAATGGGACCTGATAAAATGGCATAGCAACCGTCGATCTGTTTTAGATGACCTCCCTACTTCCCATAAAATTACAGGAGAAGTAGAGTTCGATAAATCAATGCCACATAAAATACTAGGCTTGCATTGGTCTACCGATAGTGACGCCTTTTATTTTAAGATATCTGTTCCCGCTGATGTGACGTGCACTAAGCGCGCCATCTTATCTACTGTCGCTCGCCTGTGGGACATAATGGGTTTCGTTGCTCCCACAGTAGCGTACGCCAAATTGTTAATAAAGCAGCTTTGGCAACTTAATTTAGATTGGGACGACATACCACCACCGCCAATTATTAAGATGTGGAGGCAATTCTGTGCTGAATTACCAGCTCTTAATGATTTACGTATCCCGCGATATGTTGGTGTATCCAAAAACTGTACTGCGTCACTCCTGGGGTTTTCCGACGCCAGCGAGCACGCATACGGTGCCGTAGTCTACATACATGTAAAGAGCGTCAATGGTAACACCGTCCAGTTGATTTGTGCAAAGACTAAAGTCGCACCGACGAAACCACTATCTATTGCACGCCTTGAGCTTTGTGGAGCGGTTTTACTCTCAAAATTGCTTCGCAGAGTACTCGACAATTATTCTCTTGACCTTGCAATATCAGTCTATGCCTTTGTAGATTCAAAAGTAGCTCTGTACTGGATAAAGAGTTCGCCACACAAGTGGCAGACCTTTGTTGCAAACCGCGTTGTTCAGATTACCGACAATATTCGCGCTGATAACTTTTATCATGTCGCAGGTACTGAGAATCCCGCTGACATACTTTCACGTGGCGTTACGCCAAATAAATTAGTTTCAAACCCCCTGTGGCTCCATAGGCCTCAGTGGACTTCGTTAGATCCATCTCAATGGCCTCTTCGTACTTTAGACAATGAGGTTATTGCAAATATGCCTGAGAAGAAGATTTTGTCGCACACTGTGTGCACATCCGTCTGTAATTCTGCGATTTATGAGCTCGCACTCCGCATCTCTTCTTGGAGTAAACTTCTACGTATAATTGCGTACGTGTGTAAGTTTGCTAAATTATTGCCCCGCCGCAGCACTACTGTAGTGACTGCTGATGATCTCAGTTTCTCTGAGGTTATAATCCTCCGCGCCCTGCAAAAACAGCATTTTGCAGTGGAATATTTAAATATTGAAGGTAACAAACCTTGCTCGCCCGCTTTCAATCGTTTAAGGCCTTTTATTGAGAATGGTTTAATCCGCATTGGTGGTCGTCTTTCGAACTCCGCATTAGATTACACGCAAAAACATCCAATTATACTCCCGCGCAGTGATCATGTAGTGAACATGATCATTGACTATTATCATATTAAAAATTTACACGCTGGGCCTGAATTGTTATTGTCATTGCTCCGTCAAAAATTTTGGATACTTTCCGCACGCCGCACTGTGAGAAGCAGAGTCTACAAATGTAATATATGTTTCCGGCTTAGACCCCGTCCAACTTACCCTTTGATGGCTGATCTTCCCCATAGTCGTGTAAGACAAGCTATTAAGGCATTTACACACACGGGCTGCGATTATGCCGGTCCTATCGCATACACTCCTGTACGTCGTCGTGGTGTACGCAGCGAGAAGGCGTACTTATGTGTTTTCACATGCCTCACGACTCGAGCTGTACATATAGAAATCGCTACAGATCTTAGTAGTTCTAGTTTCCTCGCTGCGCTTAAACGTTTCCTCTCTAGACGAGGGCCGATTCAGTTTTTATATTCGGATAATGGAACGAATTTTAAAGGTGCCGCTTCGTATCTTCGCGATCTCTATAAATTTCTAAACGTTGAATACCGCCCAAAGCTTGAGCAAGAGTGTGCTGAGAATCGTATAACATGGAAGTTCATCTGTCCCAACTCTCCTCATTTTGGAGGCGCCTGGGAGAGTATGATCAAAGTCGTAAAAACGCATCTGTTCCGAGTTATCGGACATCAGTTACTTTCATACGAAGAGCTTAATACTGTTCTTGCGCAAATTGAGTGCTTGCTAAACTCGCGGCCCTTGACAGTATTGAGTTCTGATCCTGCAGAGCCTTCAGCTCTTACTCCGAGTCATTTTTTGAATACCGCACCTTTATTGTCATTACCCGCACCCAAAGTCAAATCTGACTCTACCAGTCTGTTACACAGGCATTCTTTACTGGATAAATTAGTTCAGTCGTTTTGGGACCGGTGGAGGACGGAATACCTTCACGGATTACAAGTTCGTCAGAAGTGGAACACCCCGTCTACGGCTATCGTACCAGGCATGGTTGTAATTGTGATAAATGATAATGAACCGCCCCTTGCTTGGCCATTAGCGATTGTCGAGTCTGTTCATCCTTCGAAGGATGGCGTAATTCGAGTAGTGACCGTGAGAACTACTAAGGGAACATATCTCCGTCCTGTTGCTCGTATTTGCCCTCTCCCAAGACAATAAATCACGATTATTTTGATTATAATTATTTATCTAAATTAGGAATTAAGTTTATATTTATATATATTAAAAAAGTATTAAACCGCAATATTATATTTATGTATACATTTTCTCGCTTACCAAGTAAGGTTAGTAGATGAGACATGCGCATTGAGCGCATCCTCTCACTTTATATACCGCTTATTTATTTGTTTTCCTTTTACTTTTTATATTACGGTTGTCTTTTAAAGGTGACCCTTTAAGGGCGGGAGGAAATGGTAACGCCAGTTAACAATCTACTTTATCAACATTACATTACATATCGCATTGAGTTCGTCCTAAGTTATATCTACTTTATCAACATGAATAGTGCATATTTTTTGTTTCCTTCCTTCCTTCCCTTTCCTACCGCACGCGCTGCCGCCGAGGTGAAAAAGAGGATCTCGGCGCGCGTCATTATACTAAGTGATATTACGCCATCCGCAACTCACGGCCACCCGTCGCGTCTTATATACATTAACCGCAAACCGCGCAGGGCGAACATTGAGTTCTCCTGTTTATGTTTAATATTCACCGCATCAGACATTGTGTCTTTGTAACTCATAAAAGTGTGAGACGCCCCCGTAAGGGCAAAGGTGGAGAGTGTGGGACTTCACGAGACTGTTCCGAGAGTGCGTGTGCGCCGAACCACGTGGCGAGCTTGCTGTATAGCAGACACTCCAGGAGGAAGGCGCGGCAGCCCTCATCAGGTCAGTGCGTGCTATCCCACCTATTTATTTTCCCCTTTGCCGTATGCACCAAAATTACAGTCCACTAAATCTTTATCGAAGATACCTTAAGTTACTGGCGTCTCCAGGGACAACTGTTATTCCTGTTCAACGACCTATTAGCACTATTGATTTCTCGAAGTATTTCTCAAAACCGATTGATGAAATAGTAGAAGACCCCGAGATTCCATGGAATCAAAGGTATCTTTGTTATTACTGTCAGAATGATTATCCTGGAAAATATGAAAGGACATTATACAAGCGAGTCATTATTTCAAGATATCCGGATGGGAGCATTCGTCATCCCATTGGAAATTGGCGTCATGTAACAAGGAATCTTTACACAGACGGAACGAGATATCTTTATATTTCAACTAACTCCTCTCAGTCTAGTCTTTGTCCGTTTCGGGTACATGAGGTTCGATATGGTATTCTATCTGTTTCAGCATCCAACACTTTGATTATCTCTCTTCCCTCCGTAAAACAACAGTATTCCATCCCTGAAGGAAGTGATTATCTAAATTGTAACATAGGGGGACACACTTCTCTATTATGGTACACCTCAGGAGGATATATAGTCTCTTTCTCTGGGGAAGGTATCCCTATGACTCCAAATATCTTAAATTACCTATCTCTAAATTACACTCTCCATCGACCAAAAAGGACACCTACCCCTGATATTATCAAACTTAGATTCACACTCTTCAACTCTCATAAATATAGTCTCTCGTGCAGTGGACCCTATGGAATTTTCATCCAATTTACGCTCAGATCTGGGATATGCGGTATTTAGATTTGAGATAGATTTTATACTAAAGCAGATTAACAAGAATTTAATATTAATTCAAAATAACATTTGTGACTTTCTTCACCTCAAGTGGACAACCCTATATCCTCCAGATCTTCCTCGGAAAGTAGCTCAGTATATTACTCATTCTCCTTTTGCTATCGGGGAATTCCGAGATGGAAGAATTTATAAGGTTACATCAACTGTAGATTCCCAGATACCGATCTCTCTTGTTGTTTCTTTAGTGAGAAGAAATGGAATGTTTCAAGTTCAGGATGAACAAAGAAATGACACTCTGTGGGTGGAACCCATTACTGGAATCTTGTATCAAGATTCACAATGGACTCTATGGTCGCTTCTTGGTTGCCTATGATTAATGGAACTGGAATTGACCCTCTGACAGGAAGTGTTGTTAGTTCTGATACGGCAAACACCCCAATAAAACTAGTGTTAGATTAAAGGTTTAAATGTAACATAATATAAACAAAAAGAAATAAGTAAATCAGACATCTGATTTAATAAATATAGGGTATAATGTATAGTAAACTAACAATTTTGTAAGATTTTTGCTCTAGAAGCTTTGTGTAAAGAACTTAATAGTTTATATTATTATTTTATATTATAGAATAGTACTAGAGCAATCTAACAATGTATAAATTATAAGGGTTATGTGAAAGTTTTAATAAATAAAGGCTCCTAAGGTTTCGGCTCGAAATAAAAACAACACGCGAGACAGGGAAAACCGTGATAACGTCCGTACGGCAACGCCGGCGGGTGTAAAAGTCGAGGAAATTTCGGCTCAAATCGCAGATCCATGAACTCCGTACGGTCGCCCAGCAGCAGGACATCAAGGTGATCTTGCTGGGTGAAACCAAAATTCGAACATCAACGCATCTTAAGCTGCCAAACTACACGATCTATAGGAGGGACGAGGTCAATCCTCAAGGGGTCGCTTATAGAGGGACAGCGATTCTGGTGAGGAGAGACATCATCCACCAAGAACTGGACCTACGAGACTTCCAGACGATGCGTTCAATCGGCATAAAAATGGAGGCGGCGGGCGAGGAACTAAGGATCTTTGCAGAATACCGCACGCCAGGGACTCCATTCTACTCTTCAGACATCCGGACGGTTATGGAAGGTACGACACCCACCATCATCGCCGGGGACCTGAACGCCAAACACCCGGCGTGGGGGTCAAGATTGATCAACCCGCCGGGTCGTGAACTATATGACGGTGCAGAGAGCCAGAACTATGACGTTCTAGGTCCCGAGGAACCGACGCACATCCCTACCGACCCTAGGAAGCATCCGGATGTATTGGACATCGTGCTCACTAGGAACGTCAGCTACCCAGTAGTGGTAGAAGTGCTGTACGACTTAAATACACAGCACCTCCCGATTCTGATTACCCTTGGCACTAAGGCAGTGACTTCGTCGCCCAGAGCCGTTAAGACCAAGATCGACTGGAGGCTCTACCACCAACACCTGCAGGAGAGACTTCCAGTTCACACACCGATCCACTCAGCGGACGACGTAGAGGCCGCTGCAACCAGAATAACCGCGAGCATCCGGGAGGCCCTCAACGCGGCCTCTACGATCGTTTCTCTCTCGGGAAGAAAGGAAGAGCTGCCGCTTAACATCCGCGTGCAGCCGAGACACAAAAGAGCGCTGAGAAAGATCTGGGCGCGCACTCGCTGCCCCAGAATAAAAACAAGATTGAACACCTTAACGGACGAACTGTCGGTTGCAATACAGGCCCACAGAGGGGAGGCCTGGAGCGGCGCATTTGGAAGGCAGATGAACATCAAGCGTCGCCCTATACATTGAACCGTCAGTTAACGAAAACCCGACCACCTGTTTGCCCGCTGACCAACAACGCGGGCGAACAACATTATGATGCCAAGGGCAGAGCGGATATCCTAGCTGAGCACTTCGAGGAGCAGTTTATTCCGAACCCAGCAAGTGCGGAGTTCTTGGAAATCCACACCCGGAAGGAGAGCCGCGTGCAGGAGTTCCTGTCGTACACACATAGTACAACATAATCTAATGTTAGATATATAATATTTGCCAGATGTGCTAAAAAAATGTCTAGTAAAAATTTTTTTTTGTTATTCCTATTAAAAAACCAATGAAAATAATCCTTAGTAATTTAAAAGCAACTATCAGAGTCGACACCAATTGCAGACAGTCAAGGACGGATCTTGTATCTAAATGCCTTTGTTGACAGAACCACACCCTCGTATATCCCCACTTATAAAGATATTGAAATCAAAACCATGGATTATCAAAGGTGCTTGGACATTAGGTATTTTATTAACACTAATAGGTGGTGTACAATTAGTTTTTAAAATGATAACTTTTCAAGCTCATCAACAGCTGCCCATCCTAAAACATCTACAACTAGAACCGCCAGTTAGTCGCTTATCCCCATACCTCAACCGCGGTGATCTTAACATCTGCGGATCTGGGATAAATTAAATGTATATAAAATACTCCCTCCGTATTATATTACAAAAGTGCATGGGATAATCTACTGGGAATCATTGATAACATACAAATGCTCCTTTCTTTCTTCCCAACCCGAGATGATTTCGACGATCCCTGTACTAACTGGTGAACTCCCCCTAAAAGACCTATTATATGAATTCAAAGAAGGCGACACCCTTTACATCAGAGATCAACCATATTTTGAGAGAATTCAGTGTTCTCCGGACAAATTACGAGGCCTTCGTGAGATTCGACAACTCACTATAATTAAAACCTTTTTTATACTCGAAGTCAATAGATTTAAGTCAAACCACTCTTCTCATGTTGATTCTTCCTATTCTCTCCCGACTGATTATTTTAGGAAAAGTTGGGCAGTTGTCCCCTCTCATAATATCGGATGTGAAGAGTATCATGGTTTTTCCAAATTCCAAGCGGTTGTAACCCAGAAAAGCCACTCTCAATTACGGTTATCTCCCATCTCGGATGATCTTCCCATTCATATCAATTATAAGGATCCAACTTCTAAATGTTTTTCTCCCATGGGAGAGAGAACAATATATTGATCTTAGAAAGGGTATTTCTATACCTTACAATATGAAGGGTCAACCAGATCTCATCAGCCCTTACCACAGAGTTTGAACTCCGACCGATGAGATAGAGTTTTAACACATATGACGTGCCAACACCAGGTAACAGATTGTTTGATCACTACGATCCAAGTAACCATTACATCCTTAGAAGGAAGGTGATAACTAACTACACCTTCAAACTCCAATCATTCAAACTCTTACACTCCCCATCTATAGATATCACATCCCAATCCCCATTAAAAACCAATCAAGGGTGCATAGAGCATTAACCCACTCTATATCCACTGTCTACCTGACCCTATCTCTGACAATATTCCCAGCTTTTGACAACTCATCTCTTAATACCCGGTTGCTATGATTCTGTGCAATAAAATGGCTCGACATGTTCTATTTCAAGCCTTCTATTATCTCATTAATTACAGCCTTATTATATTGGCAATGCCAATCTCACCCAACCTTGAATCCATAACACGATCCAATGATACATCTCTTTCAGAAAAAATAAGATTTCGAGTGAACTCCAGCATCGAGTATCAGCCTTATCCTCCTCGTCCAAATTGTGAATCTCTATTAACCCGCCGTTGGTCGCGTGGGGCGAATAAACGCCCGTCAAAAGTTTATTTTTTTAATATTTAAAATACTGATATTATTATCGCATCTAAACTCTAGCTACCTTCCTATAAGGACTAAATACGCGACACAAACAAGTGACCATTCAGTATGCGCCGTGCACTTGAACGCTACGGACGTATTTTTCGTGAACGGGTGTCAGTTGACCCCATGCGACCAACGACGTTATAAAAGTGCAATTATTATTACAAGTACAAAATGAGTTTGTCACAAGAGGAACGTATTAGAAACTGGTTGGAAGAAGATTCAGATGAAGATGTAATTGGTGGGGAAGATGATAAAGAAGGTGGTGATGAAATAGAGCCCCAAATAAGTGAGCACGAAACTGATACAGAAAAAGAATACGATTCAGAACCAGAAGCTATTACGGAAAATCAGAACATTGGTTCAAGTAGCAAAGATGACGTTCCCTTGTCTCACTTGCAAACTTCACAGTGTTACGTGGTGCACAGAAAATTAAGAAATGGTAGGACTGAAGTAATTTACAGATGGAGGAAGCAACCACCGCCACCAACATGTCGCACCCGCAGTCAGAACATCGTGACCCATTTGCCAGGACCTAAAGCCATATGTAGAGGAGCAGATACTGCTGAAAAAGCCTGGATATTGCTATTTTCAAAAGAATGGTTAGAAGAGGTTGTTCTTTACACTAATCAGAAAATACAATCGCAAAAATTTTATTATCAAAGAGATAGAGACTCATCTGAAACAGACATGATTGAAATAAGAGCTTTGATAGGTTTATTATATCTCATTGGTCTATACAATTGGGATTGGATATTTGTAGAGCTCTAATGTCGGTACAAAGATTTAAATTTCTCTTGCGCAATCTCAGATTCGATGACAGGAATACCCGTGACGAGCGAAGGATCGAAGATAAATTAGCGCCCATAAGAGAATTGTTTGAAGAGTTTGTACAGGCTTGTCAACGGTGTTATACTGTTGGTGAGTACGTAACACTGGACGAAATGTTAGCTTTTAAAGGAAAGTGTAGTTTCAGGCAATACATGCCTAAAAAACCCGCAAAATATGGCCTAAAAATACAGGCATTGGTTGATGCTCGTTTATTTTATACCCTGAATTTAGAGGTGTATGTGGGAGTTCAACCTGCAGGGCTGTATGCTGTTGACAATTCTACGATGGCTATCACAAAGCGAATGATTCAACCAATATCTGGAACGGATCGCAATATCACCATGGATGATTGGTACACTAGTGTTCCACTAGCTGAAGATTTGGTGATGCAGCACAATTTGACTATTGTTGGAACAATAAAAATAAATAAACGAGAAATACCTAGCGATTTCAAGAAAAAGGGGCGAGTGGTTTATTCTTCTTTATTTGGATTCGGCAAGCATCATAGTACCTTAGTATCATATTGTTACGCGCCTTAGTCGACGGCACTAGCGCCTAGTTGAAACTTGAACTCTCGGTACCTTGCGCGTGTTTACTTGAATATTCTGGATATTTCCGTGCTAATTTATATAAATAGGCGCTGCAAGATGCGATGGAGGCAGTATTGGATTTGGCGAGACAAGCGAAGCTTCGGAGCGGAATAAAGTTAATTAGTGTGTTTAATTATTAGGGCGGATTCGACCAAATTCAATGTTACTCCAGAGTAACTAACCCTCGAATAAATTTACTCCTTGTTCTTACTCTCGGATAATTTGGTTTGTGTTTTTCCAACACAAACGGAGAGTAGCCAATACTGGGTATTGTTACTCTAGAGTTGGGGAATGAAAAATGAATGAACTTGTAAGCCAACTAAAATCGAAATACATTTGTTTATGTAGCGCAATGCAAGACTTTCTGTCTATTTAAAGTTTGCCGGATTATAATAGTGTCACCTGTCACTGTCACTGAACAAACATTAAAATTAACACGCGACTTGTCAGTTGATTATTCTAACCTTACCCTTATTTCTTATATTTTCAAATAAAATGTCTGGAGAAAAAAGAAAACGTAGCCCAAATTGGTTACCTTCGGAAAAGAGTTTGTTGTTAGGACTCGTAGAAAAACATTTTCGTGTCATCGAAAATAAAAAAACAGATGGTGTTACGATGAAGCAAAAATTTGCCGAATGGCAAATTTTATCCCACGAATACAATAGCCAAACGACACACTGCTCGCGTACAGCAGAAAATTTAAAAAATGAGTGGGAATATATGAAAAAAAAGGCCAAAAAGGAGGAGTCATACAGGAGGATGCATAGAATCCAAACAGGTTAGTTTTTATCCTGCCTTACCTTATCAATGTTTGTGTTGATCCAGTTATTTAGGCTAAAAACCTGTAAATCTTTGGTATACATTAGAAATATGGACAGGAGTAACTATGAGCTTATAACTGGAGGAGCAGCGGACTTAGATATGCCTACATACATTTATATAGTGTTAGCCACTACTGGGAACATGCTTATCCCAAAGATCTTTAGGTGTTCAATGTACCATTATTATTAAGCACTTGATAGTACAATGCTGCGGTCTGATTAAGTGATTTATTTCCTTTGTCTCCTACATAATGGGATTATTATTTATGTTAGAAATATTTTGAAAATGTGAGAAATGGCATACTTTAAATACTTTTACTTTAATAATTTTGTCTATTTTAGGTGGTGGACCAACAAATCCAAAGAAAGAAGATCCTCTAGATTTCAAAATCATATCATTAATTAAAACAAGTGCTGTTGGGCTTTTCAACCATTTTGACAGTGACAGTGTTGCCCCAGATAGCTTAGAGAGGCATAATTTTGCTGAGGTTCAAGTTATTTTGCCTGAGGAGCCAGAATTATGTAATAAAGGTTAGTATCTTACAGCTTACTCAAGGGTCAAGGACCCTAGAGAAACCACACAAAATTGTTATACCTTTAAAATTTGGTTACAGATCTTGAGACTGAACTTAATGAAATTCAAAAGACTGGGATCGACTCGAACGAAGTATTAATGCAGGTAAATTAGTTTCTGTAGCTCTATACATTATACATCTGAAGCAACCCATAGTATATAGTAAATATATGCTATGTTTTGTTATAACTTGCTAAACATAAGTATCTTGACTCCATTACAATAAATAGTTCGGAGTAGGTAAAGCCAAGTCTGTCATTTTCAGACTCAATCATTTTATTGCGTTCATGTGGTTACATAAATAGTTCTTATGTTGGATATATTAGAGCCAAACATGAGCCCTGATAGGGCGTAACAATATTATATTATATTATATATCAATTTAATCTAATTAATTTAAAAAGATGAATTTTATTTTATTTACTTAAACTAAACATTACTTTTAGGTTTAATAAACATTTGCAATATTTACAAGGATATTAAAGAGGTATACATATTCAAATTAAACAATTATTATTTTTCACCAGAAAAACTCTGACAATGAATAGAAACTTTTTTCAATTAAATATTTTTAAGCTCTCTTTGAAATTTATACAACGATTCTTCTTTTTGTAGACATTTGGGAATTTTATTATAAATTTTTACACACATACCATGGGGTCCTGATTTAACTGTTTGTAATTTTGTGATAGGTGGAGCTAATTTTTTAATAGGATGTAAAAAATGAGGCCGGGTGTATATTGAAAAAAGGTGCATATTCTTTTTAACAAATGTGCATACTTCTATATATCTTCTATTCTTGCCATGCTGCAACCTGCCCCGTCAAATAAAGAAAGCCAGACTTGCCTATAATTTGTGTTCCAACATTGTAGTAGACTTGTTTTTAATTTTATCATTTAAATGTTTTTTGTGAGATGAAATATTATATGGGCATTATGTTGTTAACATTTTTAATATAAATCTTTGTTTTAGGATTGGAGTGATTATACTCCCGAAATGTTAAGAACTCCTGTTGCAAAACCTCTTCAGTACGACAACAATGAGCAAGAAGGAAAACTACAAAAATCTTGGGTTTCAAGAAGGCGACCTACATATGTAGCTCCTTCATCATCATTGCAGAAATTGCATGATAAGAAAATGGAAGCAATTGATTTTCAGAAGAGTGTTGCTGAGAAGGAGCTACTTCATTCAAATGAAGTTCACAATCTGGATTTACAAATAAAAAGGGAACAATTAAAACAAGAAAAATTAAAGACCCGTATTTTATTATTAGATTTAAGATTAAAGAAAAAGCAATTCAACAATAAACAATAAAATATTAAATTTATTTATTTCAATGTTTTATTTTATACCTTTTTTCAAATTTGGATTAATAAAATTAAGAATAACTGCAATCTACATTCCATAGCTACAATAAACTATAAAAATAATTACTTATTAACGAATTGCGTGCTAACTGGCCAGTAGATTGCTGTGCTGATTCCGAGCTTTGCATTTGGCCAAGTTGTATAAGTTCATCCCATGGACCTGGCAATAGCACTTCTGGGTCATCAGGTGGAAGTGTTCTCCTCGTCTGCGCAACATGTTGTGAAGTACTGCTGTGGCTATGATAACAGTTAGTGCTTTATCTAATTTTACTCGCATCCCAAGTGCCAACACTGGAAATCTTCTTTTCCATACACCATAGCACCTTTCTATAGGATTTCTGGTACGAATTTGTGACTCATTGTACAGTTGTTCAGCTGGTGTCCTTGGATTTTCTAATGGAGTCATAGTGTAACTCTTTGCAGCATATCCTCTGTCCACCAATAATAATGCATTACCATAGCGACCAGTCTCAAAATGTGCTTTTCGAACGCTATTATTAAATATAGTGCTATCATGAGTTGAACCTGGCCATCTTGCGACTATGTCGGTTATTTCTAAATTGGCATTACATATTGTTTGCACATTAATGGAGTAGTATCCTTTTCTGTTTCTAAATGTCTCTGCTTGTTCTCCACCTACTTCCAGTCTTAAGGGTACGAATGTGAGGCGAACGTGTGTACAGTCCATGGCTCCAACTACTCTTGGAAAACGAGCTATTTGGTAAAATTTATCTTGTTCATATCTTATTTCTTGAGGCGATTCAGGAAATTTTATGTATTCTTTATGTAATGCAGCTATTGCAGCACTAACTCTGTGTACAATTTTGTTTGCTGTCGGTGTACTTAGACCACAGTAGTCTCCAATGCTTGTTTGTGTCCAGTTTGTTGCATAATATCTCAAAGTGGCCAACAACTGATTTACTGGAGATATTGAAAAATTTCTGAAAGAAAAAGGAACTTTAGATAACATAGGTACTAACTACTACTACTGCTACTACTTACTATAATATTTTAGTTTTAAGTCTTCGAGCAACAAACATAGCTTTTAGAAAAAATATATCTAGGTAGGTGTGTGTGTACCATTGTTTATGTAGACAAATATATAGTAAAAGGTGTGTAGGTACATACCGGTTTGATGTATATTCCAGTTGATGCTCGATTTTGGATAAAAGACACAAAGTAGCTTCTTTGGACAATCGAAACCTTATTACGAAGTCACGGTCATCATAGTTATCGAAATAATTGTTCCTTTCTCTTATCCATCGTGGACGCCTTGGAATGTATTCTTCATCACTGTCAGAATCTTCGATCATATTTCGTAAACGTTGCATTATTTAAAAAAATAAAGCCTACTATTATCACAAAAGTACAAGAAATTATAAATGCACAACGATAAAAATTTCCTACTTTTACAACAAAGCATACGAAAACAGCTGTCAGAATATAGCGGTCGCCATTAAAATACTCTGGGATAACTTGTTTACTCCATGAATTTTGGCAGTATAGCGATTTACTCTCGGATAGTCTGTTATACCCGGGTTAAGATTTGGTAAAACGGAAAGTTCTCTAACTCTAGAGTAATAAGTGCTTTTATTCGTAGGATAAGACTTATACTAACTTTGGTCGAATCCGCCCTTAGTGTTTTAAGTTTTAATTTGTGTAAAGTAAATTAAAGTGTTAATTTAGGTAATTTTATCGGCAATTTTTATTGTCACGAACCTCAAGCTCGTAACAATTGGTGTCAGAAGTGGGATAAAATCATGCCGATTTTACCTAAGGACGAGATGGAGGGTGTCCGTACACGAAGTCAACGCCAGCAGGAGACGGACCAAAGGAGATTTGGTGGTGCAACGCCGCAGATGTCTGAGGGCCAGCCGCCGGCCAGCAGCCAGCAGTCAGCAGCTTCTACGTCTGTGGCACCTGACTTAGGTGCTCTGATGGTGATGCTGCAGCAGCTGCAGCGCGGACAGGAGGAACAGGCCCGCCGATTGGAAGAGCAGCTGCGGGGCGGACAGGAGGAACGGGCCCGCCGGCAGGAGGAACAGGCCCGTCGTTTAGAAGAGCAACTCCAACGCGATAAGGAAGAGCAGATGCTCCTTATGAAAGACCTTCACGCTACCTTCGGAAAAGAGATACGGGAGGTGAAGGATAAGGTTGCTGAACATGACAACCGCCCGTCGGAAGCTGAAACCCGAATCGACCAAGTAAACAATCGGGTTGACAACGTAATGGCTGACGTGAAGAAAACGCTGGACGACCTCAAACTTGGGGATGGAACAACAGCTCCCGTAGTAGCTACAACACCTTCGCTAGGTGGATTTAAAGTGCCGCCGTTCGACTGGACCTCTTCCTGGTCGGCCTACAAAATCCAGTTCGAGGCCGTCATGGAGGTGAACGGCTGGAATAAAAGCCAAGCCATGGCTGCACTCACCCTAGGCCTGCGCGACCAAGCCTTAACTGTGTTGGAAGCTCTCGGTAAGAAAGTGACCTACGAGCAGCTTCTTGAGGCCTTGGAGGCGAGATATGGCGACGCTCACCTGGAACACGTCTTTCGCGCGCAGCTTAAAGATCGCGTGCAGCGCAGCAGCGAAAACATGCAGCAGTGGGCCCTTGAGGTGGAGAAGATGGTTCGAAAGGCATACCAGTCTGTACCTGCGCTCATTGAAGGGAACCTGGTTCAGACATTCATCGACGGCATCCGCGACCTTGAAGTCAGAGCTGCTGTGAGACTCGGGCACCATGACACGCTTAAGGAAGCCTTGGCCCATGCACTGGAGGTGGAAGCCGTGCGGCAGGATCATCGTTCCCATCGCGTCAGGGAGTTTGCAGCAGCTACGATTCGCGATCACAACAAAGGATACAGCCCTAGGTGTTATGGCTGTGGGGAAAGGGGCCATCTTCGGTCCAGCTGCCTCAAGCGAACCGTAGAAAGGGAAGTTGATCGACCTCGAGAGGGTAGTGCAGCTAACGGCACTGCCTGGCGGCGTCAGGATCATCGTTCACCTCACGCTAGGGAGGTTGCAGCAGTTACGGTTCGCGACCACAATAAAGGATACAGCCCTAGGTGCTATGGCTGTGGGGAAACGGGCCATCTTCGATCCAGCTGCCCTAAACGAACCCTAGAAAGGGAAGGTGAACGATCTCAGAAGGGAAGTGCGGCTAACATCACCGCCCAGCAGCAGCCGGGATACGGCTTTACTATCAGACATCGCAGTGGGAAATCTCATGGCAACGCAGATGCATTGTCAAGAAGACCTTGTCCTGAAGATCAGAAACATTGTACTAGGCAAGAGAGTAAGGAAGTGGTATCCGTGAGGATGCTCAGGACGGACCACCTCAGCAACGAGTGGAAGGACAGCTTACAACATGCACAGCAGGAAGATCCGGACATCAAGCCGATTCTGGAATGGATGAAGACCAGTGCTTTCAAGCCCAAGTGGAGCGACGTCTCAGCGATGAGTTCGACTACTAAAAGCTATTGGGCCCAATGGGACAGCTTGCTGCTTCAGGATGGAGTTCTGTGCCGTAAAAGGGAAAATGTTCGGGGAGACAGCTGTCATTTGCAAATGGTTGTCCCTAAAGCTAAAGTACCGGATGTTCTACAGCTGTAACATAATGATTGTTCAGGAGGCCATCTGGGAGTTAAACGAACTCTACTGAAGATCCGAGAACGGTTTTACTGGGTCCACTGTCGAAATGATGTCGAGGACTGGTGTCGCAAATGTACAAGTTGTGCGGCAGTAAAGGGACCTCAGACTCGTAGTAGAGGTGCATTGAAGTTGTACAATGTTGGTGCACCATGGGAGAGAATAGCCATTGACGTGGCGGGACCGTTTCCGGAGAGTGAAAGCGGTAACAAGTATTTCATGGTTGTGATGGATAACTTCACTAAGTGGCCAGAAGTCTTCGCCATTCCAAATCAAGAAGCTTAAACAGTTGCAGATAAACTAGTTCATAAAGTCTTCTGTCGTTTTGGAGTACCTTTAGAGATTCACAGCGATCAAGGAAGGAATTTTGAATCTCAAATATTCCAGGAAACTTGCCGAGTTATAGGTACTCATAAAACAAGAACGACTTCTTATCACCCGCAATCTGATGGAATGGTAGAACGATTTAATCAGACATTGGAGAGGTACCTAGCAAAAGTTGTAGACAATCGACAACGAGATTGGGACAAGCACATACAACCGTTTTTGTTGTCATATCGAAGCGCTGTTCACGAAAGTACAGCAGTGACACCAGCTTTCGCAAACTTTGGAAGAGAATTACGGCTGCCTGCAGACCTGATCACCGGGATACCACCTTATGCTCCACGTAGTATAACCGATTATGCAAATGACTTGCGGAACAAAATGAATGACATAAATGAGCACGTCAGACAATCGGGCCAGCAAATGTCTGAAAAGATGAAAACCCGGTACGACCGCAAAATGAACAACAAAGGGATCGACGAAGGTACACTAGTGTGGTTGCATAATCCCGTCCGCAGCAAAGGGAAATCTCCTAAGCTTCAAGCTAAATGGGATGGCCCGTACCGGATTGTGACCAGGATCAACGATGTAACCTACCGGATACAGAAAGGCGCAAGAGGGACTCCTAAGATCGTCCATGTGGATCGCCTGGCGCATTATTATGGGGCCGATAATGCTCGGGACGAGCATGTCTTAGGAGGGGGCAGTGTTACGCGCTTTAGTCGACGGCACTAACGCCTAGTTGAAACTTGAACTCTCGGTACCTTGCACGTGTTTACTTGAATATTCTGGATATTTCCGTGCTAATTTATATAAATAGGCGCTGTAAGATGCGATGGAGGCAGTATTGGATTTGGCGAGACAAGCGAAGCTTCGGAGCGGAATAAAGTTAATTAGTGTGTTTAATTATTAGTGTTTTAAGTTTTAATTTGTGTAAAGTAAATTAAAGTGTTAATTTAGGTAATTTTATCGGCAATTTTTATTGTCACGAACCTCAAGCTCGTAACAATATTGTCCAATGAAGAATAAAGTAGTTCTCTTACTTTCAACTATGCATAATGATGCTTCAGTAAACGACGCAAAACCGGAAAAATTACCAGAAATTATACCATTTAACAACAATACAAAAGGAGGGGTTGACGTTGTGGATCGCCTGAAGTTGAATTACTCCGTTGCACGTACTTGTTATAGATGGCCACTGCGTCTATTTTTTACTTTACTCGATATTGGAATTGTGAATTCGCATATCATATTCGATGGCCTAAACCCTAACACGAGTCTTACGCGGAGGAATTTTATAAAGTCGTTAGCTTATTCATTATTCGAAACTCAACTAAGTGCCGAAGCACTATGAAAAATTTGCCCCGAGAATTATCTAACACAATAATGCGCTTTGTAACAACTCAAGTTCAAGAAATAGAGGAAGATGAAGAAGAACCGCAACCGAAGAAGAAACGATGTGTACACTGCCCACGCCAAATGGACAGAAAATATTTTACACTATGCTACAAGTGTAAAAAAATGTATGCCCTAGGCACTGCAAAAATATTTTTGAAGAATGTATCTGAACATACTTATTGTAACAGTCAGCATGTTTTTTTACTAGTTATAATCTCATATCATTATCTACTTTATGAAGATTAAACTTTGTGAGAAAAAAGTTTTTCTTGATATAATTTTAACCTCTAATAATAATTTTTGTTATAGATTCCCATAAAAATGTATCTCAGCATTGTTAGCATACAAATTGTAAATTTCAGCTTATGGTTTTATGCATTTTTTATTGTAAGTTACAGGTTTTTTGATCTCGTATAGTTGTCTACTTTATGAAGATTTAATTTTGGTAGAAGAAAAGTTTTTGTTGATTTATTTTTTATTTTTAATAATTTTTACTATAGATTCGTATAAAAAAACGTGCCCAAAAGCTTCTGTGCTGTTTTAATAGTTAAAAAAATTATAAATAAACACTTCTTAAATTAATATACGTGATTTTTATTTCTTTATACTCTAAACTATTTACTAAATCCTAAATTAATTATAAAAAAGCCATAGATTTTATAAAAATCATGTTTATTTTTGGGGATACCTGCTGACCCCACGTGACCAACCCTGTTACAAAAATTGAGCGCGACTAAAGGCGGGTTAAACATTAAAGATGAACAATATCCTATTTCCGTATCACTTTGGAAGATAAACTTATCTAATTCATCCATTCAAGGAATCCTGACGTGGTCCGAATTAGTATCAACCACAAGTACTTTCGGATTTTGGGGGTCTAAATCAACTAACACCTTAGGGACAACTGTTATTCCTGTTCAACGATCTATTAGCACTATAGATTTCTCGAAGTATTTCTCAAACCGGATTGATGAAATAGTAGAAGACCCCGAGATTCCATGGAATCAAAGGTATCTTTGTTATTACTGTCAGAATGATTATCCTGGAAAATATAAAAGGACATTATACAAGCGAGTCATTATTTCAAGATATCCGGATGGGAGCATTCGTCATCCCATTCGAATCTGGAGTCATGTAACAAGAAATCTTTACACAGACAGAACGAGATATCTTTATATTTCAACTAACTCCTCTCAGTCTAGTCTTTGTCCGTTTCGGTTACATGAGGTTCGACATGGTATTCTATCTGTTTCAGCATCCAACACTTTGATTATCTCTCTTCCCTCAGTAAAACAACAGTATTCCATCCCTGAAGGAAGTGATTATCTAAATTGTAACATAGGGGGACACACTTCTCTATTATGGCACACCGCAGGAGGATATATAGTCTCTTTCTCTGGGGAACGTGTCCCTATGACTCCAAATATCTTAAATTACCTATCTCTAAATTACACTCTCCATCGACCAAAAAGGACACCTACCCCTGATATTATCAAACTTAGATTCACACTCTTCAACTCTCATAAATATAGTCTCTCATGCAGTGGATAGGGTAGGGCCCTATAGAATTTTCATCCAATTTACGATCAGATCTGGGATATGCGAAATTTAGATTTGAGATAGATATTAGTATAATAATAAGCAGATTAACAAGAATTTAATACTAATTCAAAATAACATTTGTGACTTTCTTCACCTCAAGTGGACAACCCTATATTCTCCAGATCTTCCTCGGAAAGTAGCTCAGTATATTACTCATTCTCCTTTTGCCATCGGGGAATTCCGAGATGGAATCTATAAGTTTACATCAACTGTAGATTCCCAGATACCGATCTCTCTTGTTGTCCCTTTAGTGAGAAGAAATGGAATGTTTCAAGTTCAGGATGAACACAGAAATGACACTCTGTGGGTGGAACCCATTACTGGAATCTTGTATCAAGATCCACAATGGACTCATTACTCTATGGTCGCTTCTTGGTTGCCTATATTTAATGGAACTGGAATTGACCCTCTGACAGGAAGGGTTGTTAGTTCTGATACGGCCAACACCCCAATATCCCTTATTGAGCAAGCTGAAGAGTACTATCCCAAAGCTCTATATACACAAGGCTCCCTCTCGGGGATTTTAGAGGACAATGTATTCTATAATGCACCTGCCACCCCACAGGCGATATCCCCACACTCCAAGACCAGCTGGAGGAGTGGGAAGAGGACGTCGTCCTTGCACTATATGCAGACGACAGTGCGTACTTCACGTCATCTCGTCGGGTGCAAAGAAGTTACAGCGACTGCTGGACCTGTTACCAGAGTGGCTTGATAAATGGAGGATGACGGTCAACGTCGGGAAGACCACCGCCTTCATGACCAGGCTGAGAAGGACACCACCAACACTACAACTCCGTGGGCAGGACGTAGGTTGGAGGACGACCATCACCTACCTAGGATGCCGAATGAACCCGCAGGTCGACCACGTCGTGAGGCAGGCCAGAGCCGCGAGAGCGAAGCTGAACCCCATACTGGCATCCAAACTCCCAAGGAACACCAAGATAGGTATCTACAAAACCTACGTCCGCTCGCGGCTGACATACGCAGCACCAGCCTGGTATGCGTTGACCTCAGCCACTCAGCGCAAGAAGATGCAGGCCCAGCAGAACCTTGCACTACGAGTGATAGTGGGAGCCGGTCGTTACGTCAGAAACGACGTAATAGCGCGTGACCTCAAAATAGAATCCATTCACGAATTTGTGGTCCGTACTGCGAGACGGTTGTACGACCGCGCAGACAACGGACCACATCAACACCTTCGCAATATAGCTCCGCTACACGCGCGCCCACCAGACGGGCGACCACTCCCACGAGAACTTCTGCGCTCACCGCCTGGCGAGTGGGACGCCGGGGACGAGTGAGAGTCCCGACACCGGAATAGATGGCGTGAAGTACGCAAAACATCAACATATAAACTGCGCCAAAGCGCAGTACCCAAGACCATGAGAGCCGTGCCTCCCACGCGATGAAACCCGGGTAATGAGGGCTACCTCGACACCCGCAGGCCTTCAAAACCTATGAAAGGTTAAGAAGAGGAACATCTCTCTCACCCCACAGGGTAATTCATCTCTTACCTTCTCTTGGTAGAGTCCATGGGTTAATCACATCATTATGGCTATCGTCTCTATCATCCTATCTATTGTACTAACTCCTGCATTTCCGAAACTTCTCTCCTCTTGTGCACTCAAGGGAGAGGAGATTATAGAAGGAACTATTCACCTCAAGAGAAAGAAGAGATCTCAACTGGTTCCTTAAGTCCTATAATTCCTCATTTTAAAATACTCAACTATCTTTAATCATCCTAATTATAAAATTCTGATCCAACCTAGTGTAAGAAAATTATGTGATTGTTGAAATTTTAAATGTATATCTGTCGCCGACAACCATAATTAACCAGTGACGAACGGTGCTTTAAGACTATTATGATTTCCTAATTAGTATAGTTAGTGTCGAAGGCAAGGCATACAATTTACTAGTGACGAATTGTGTTTTGTTTGCGCGTAAACTACGCACCGCTTAGTCCCCTCAGGACCTCTTACTGAGCACATCAACCTACAAAGGTCTTTGTAATTACACTGTGCCGGAGCTCTCTGCTCCCGCAATATCGCACGGTCGTATCAAACCAAAGGGTTTGTCGCTTGTTTCATTCAATATCCGCGGTTTGCGAAATAACCTCCCAGAGCTTAGGCTATTTCTTCGAGATCGCGAAGCCGACCTCCTCCTCCTTCAAGAGACCCACCTCAGCCCCAAGGTCTCTAAAGGCCTTTAGGCTATTAAAAATTATTCACTTCTGCGTAATGACAGACCCGACCGCAAAGGCGGCGGTACTGCCATTTATTACAAAAAGTCCCTTCATTGCTCCCACATATCTACTCCGACGCTTACCAGTATGGAAGCCACTATCACTAGATTAGCCATGACTGGACACCAGTCAATCATTATAGCCTCTTGCTATATCCCTAGCGGAACCCTCCCCGTTAAGACTGATTTCGAAGCCATCCTTGCATTAGGCGACTCAGTCATTATGTTTGGAGACTTTAACTCCAAGCATACTGAATGGACCTGCCGCACTACTACCAGTAGTGGCAGGGTGCTGCTCAATATCACTCAGTCTCTCGACCTGACTGTCTACAGCCCCCTCGCTGTCACCCACTATCCCGACATTGTTAACTACGCTCCGGACGTGCTAGACTTTGCTCTAATTAAAGGAGTCCCCCTTAACCTTAGAGCAATCGAGTCTCTCGATGATCTAGGATCCGACCACCGTCCTGTATCCCTCCTTCTTGGCCATCAGCCATCTCCAACTCCCACTTCCAAAACCTACACCAACTGTAAGGGCTTCAAGAAGTCTCTAGCCTCGGCTATAGACTCTCCGGATCCTCCCATAACCCTTTCTTCCGACGCCCTCGACAGTAAGGGGAAAATAGACACCGCGGTCGAAAATCTCACCTCACTTATAACATCCTCTCTTAAAGAGAATGAAAAAGTTGTCCCGGTAGCTAAAACTAGTCTTCCCCTAGATATTAGCAACCAGCTAAAAGCCAAAAAAGCTGCCCTCCGTAAAGCTGCACGCTATCCCACTCCCGAACATAGACTCGCGGCCCACCGCCTTCAACGCAAACTCCGTTACCGCCTCCAAGATTACAGAGACCACGAAAGGGGCAATCTTATGGAGAAAATCTCTCCCTCCCACACAGCGTACTACCAGATGGCGAGAGCCCTCCGGATAGACGCTATAACGCATACTCCCCCTCTGTCTCGTCGCGACGGCTCCATTGCCTTCGAGGACAAAGAAAAGGCTGAGTGCTTCGCTGACAGCGTCGCCGCTCAATGCTCTCCTAGCTCACAACCCACTGACCCCATACACATCCAACTAGTGGAGGACGAGGTCCGTCGCAGGAACTCGCCCCCTACCGCCTCTGACCCTATCACTGTGTCCAAAGATGAGATTTCATCTACCATCAAAGGACTTAAGCCCAAAAAAGCACCGGGTGCGGATGGCATCTCCAACCAAGCCCTCAAACACTTTCCGGAGCAGGTAATCGCCTTATTGGCCATAATCTTTAACGCCTGCTTCGAATTCAGTTACTTTCCCACCTCTTGGAAAGAGGCAACAGTCATTGGCATTCCCAAGCCAGGCAAACCTCACCACCTCCCCTCCAATCACCGTCCCATCAGCCTCCTCAAGGCCATGGGCAAACTTTTCGAACGAGTTACTCTCGTGCGCATGAGGCGCCATTTGGTTCCCACAGACGGCGACCCTCTTGTCATCCCACAACAATTCGGGTTTCGAGCCAAACACTCGTGCCCCCAGCAAGTTCACCGCATAGTGGAATACATCCTCAGCGGTTTTTAACCTCGTCGTCAAAAAACCATCGCGGTCTTCTTTGACACTGCCAAGGCATTCGACAGAGTCTGGCACGAGGGCCTTATCTACTAACTGTACGACTTAGGCCTCCCGGACCGTCTCGTTCACCTTGCAGCCTCCTATCTGAAGGATCGTACCTTTCGCTTTAGACACGAAGGCACGCTATCCTCTATTCGTCAAATAAAAGCCGGTGTCCCTCAAGGCTCTGTGCTTGCCCCCCTCCTATATATACTATTCACCAACGACATCCCTATCCCGTCGAATAGAGTTAAACTAGCCCTCTTTGCAGATGACACAGCCCTTTACTCTAAAGGCAACTCACTACCACAGATTCGGAACAAGAACCAAAAGTCAGTAAGCGACTTAGGAGCTTGGTTCCAAAAATGGCATATCGACGTAAACCCGGAGAAAAGCTCCGCTGTTTGCTTCGAATATAAACGACGTCATCTCACCACCACTCCGCTAATCAGGATGTTAGGAACCTGTCCCATGGCAAACTAAAGCCAAATACTTAGGCGTCACCCTTGATGCAAGGCTCACTTTCGAGCCCCATATCAAGAAGGTTACTCGCACCGCACGATTTTACACGGGTAGGCTCAACAGCATGTTGGGCAGTAAAATGTCCCTCCGCAACAAGCGAACCCTATATAAGGTCTGCATACGACCTGTCATGACCTACGCGGCCCCCATTTTCGCACATGCTAAGCCCAAAGCTATAAATGAACTTCAAATAGTCCAAAATCTATTCTGTCGTAGGACCACTAACTCGCCCTATTATGTCCGTAATGCCGACCTACATCGAGACTTAGAGCTCCCAACAATCCAGCAGTTCCTTAAATCACTCTCTGCGAGATTTTTCAAAGCCTCAGAGTCCCACCCAGATCATCTCATTCGTGAGACAGCTGCCTATGCAGCCCCTATCCACACTCGCTATAGTGGGCGCAGACCCAGAAACTCTCTCTCGGACCCCCCCCCCCCCCAACAAGCTTTCGGCTGAACTGAACTGCCTCCTGGCGGCTCAGGCCGAGCCTACATAACACATCCCTTAATCTGCCTTAGTTAGGCACTCTTCTAAGCGGCTTTTCGCCGCTTGCGCCCTCCTTTCTGCCAAGGAGGGTCGCGTTCGTATACGGCTTAGAGATCTCTAGTTAGATCGTTAAGCCAGTTCCTAAAAGGTTGGGTTTAGTAGGTAAAAGTCACCACATAACCACGCAGCCGGCTGCGTGGTATGCTATGAACATTCCCAACCTCCCTCCCCCGCTTTCCGGAGGGTTGCCCATATTTGCTTCGGGCGCAAAAAAAACGGCTCAAATCGCAGTCGCAGCACAGCCATCGAAGAGGCTACAACAACAAGAAAAAAGGAAGCCGAAACCTGAGGAAGAAGAAGCTACCTAGGAAAAGTGTTTTAATTGCCTCCTCCCGGCTGATCGTCTATCTCTCTCTCTCTCTCTCTCGGGGTCCTAGTAGGGTCGTATTACACATACGCATTCAGGGGTGCGTGGGACGTGCGTTACCAGCACTAAGCAAGGAACGTACGTCATCAAGTGGGAGATTGTCCCAGGGCGACTGCGGGCACTGGACGTGTCCCTGCCGTCCGAAACAATACCCATTTATATAAAACCAAAAACCAATGCCCCCTTTATATGTGGAGCACTTTTCTCTTCAATATTAATTATTTCTACATCCGGGATTGTTTCAAGGTCACAGGCTGTAGCAGCTTTGCAGTTATCTGTGATGATAAGAGACTCTAAAACCTAACAAGTGTCTTTTTCACAATTAGCACCTGGGGCATGGACACTGGACATATTGTTAATTAAAAGTGTAGTGTAGGCACTCTGAAACTGTTCTGGTGTTGGATTAACATTGCGGCACCTATGACTTCTAACGGCCCCGAAAAAGTTTTCAATAGGGTCTTGGTTGAGGTGCCGCATCCAAACAGAACTAATACCATACTCAGTTTCCATTTTTTTTTAAAAGAATTTGTATACCATTCAGTGCCCATACCCAATTTTTGATTGTTGGTACATTTTCAGCACTATTTGACGTTTTATTTATAAATTTCATATTATTTAACTCGCTTTAGCTTCATTCCACATCCTATGATGTTCAGAGTTTGTTCTTTAGCCAAGAAGAGGCTTTCCATATCGTTTTTTTTTTCTTTACTATAACTTCCACTGACGGAATCAAATACTTTGTCAAAGAAGAGGAGTACTTCAGCAGTTTCCTCACATTGTTTGGGAAGAATGCCTTTTTCCGAAAAACAAAAAGAATTAATCTATTAGTAAACACTAGTATTATCAGAGCATGCGGGTGGGTAATCGTAGTTTTAGACGTGAACATCTTTAATGCAGCTTGTCCGTCGTCGATTTGGATATTTTACGTCTGGCGTAAAGGAGATGGTAATATCGCCGACTAAACGGAAGTCATAAGTTTCTTTGATATTTCATCTCTTAAGACAGCCACGGGGCAAAATGAGGCAATGCGTTCTCTGTTTTATTTACACACAATTTTTTTATAGATTAAATACATTATTTATTTTAGCCATAAATACATAAAAGACTTAAGCTAAACCGAATAAAAGAACAGAAATTTGATAAATAATAAGACATTTTATATTTAATGTTTTATAAAAGTTACAGTATGAATAGCAATCTTAATCATTTAATTACAATTTTCAGTACTAAATTTACCCAGCCTGTATGTCTGAGAAATGTCTACCAACCAGAATTTGAGTCTAAAGTGACATGATCTTAGCCATACTGCAGCTATAGAAGTAGTATAGTTGTAGCACGAATGGGTCGGCTCGACCTAGGAAGGACCACGCTCTCACAGAATACCACCGTAAAATAGCAGCTCAACGCTGCTGTGTTTTGTATGGTTTGTATGGTGTAGTGTAGAGAACCGGAGACCCTTTTTACAATAGAGGCATTCTATCTTAACCATCACGGGTGACAACGCATTCGCATTTTGATTCGTAATTGAGGATAGATGTAGATGTCTATGGGCCACAGCAACCACTTACCATCAGGTGGACTATGTGCATGTTTTTTACCCTTCTCTTATAAAAAAGGGTACATTTATAGCCTGCAACTAATTTTTTTATCATACTATTCCTAGACCAACACATTGTTACCCTTATCAAATCAGAATGAGTGGAAGACAATATAAAATTACAATATCAAATATATTAGAATATTATATTATTATAATAAACTATTTCTTACCTGCAAGATATCCCATATTAAATGCCACAGTACGACTAAAAATTTGACTTGCATATTTTACCTTCATCTTAGGGATCTTGGTGGGTAAAACATGATTATCTGTGAGTTTAGGTATTAGTCTAATGGTCTTGTAGCCAGGATTTTCTTTATGAAGGAGTTCAATATCTTGCCATTTGGCTGTCTGAGCTTTATCATTTACAACATATTGAAGATCCTTCGTAAGTAAGTTATTTCTAATGCACTTCAAAAGATGTGGAGGATCATATGAAGGAATAATCTCTTGATTATCAATCATTATGACATTTTCCTTGGGCTCCTTTCTTGCTCTTAAAAAGGCACCTTGTGTTTCATTTAATAGGAACTTAATTGCTTGTCTATTATTAGTACCCTGGTCACAGACTGTTGCAACCACTGTGAAACCGGCTTCTTGTAATTTTTTTACGATCGTCTTTAGATGTGTTGCTATTTCTGATTCTGAATTAGCAGCAGAAGAGAAAGTGTAAGACACAGCCTTTTTATAATTTTTAAGAAGTCCCCGAATCATGAACACTTGTACATGAGCCGCCATGTCAGACTTGGTGAACTTTCCGTCAGTTACAAATCCAATAACCTTGTCTAGTCTCTCACTATATTTTAAATTGGCTTTCAGGGCCATTTCATCAAAAAGAAGCTCACAAAGTTTATCTTCATTTTTCATTTTCTTGCTTATATCTGCTAATTGAGTGAAGATTTTATGATTAATTCTAGGTTTCACATCTGCTTGGCATAATAATTTAGCAAGCGCGCGAGGTGCTGGCAATATAAAAATATTACGCAAAAATCGATAGCATTTCGGACTTTGTTTCAGTATCGATAGTGCTTGTATTTTTTCCTCAATTGAGAAGCGACGTCCTTTGCCTTTCTTTTCATGTTCTCTAAACTGCATTAATAATAAAACCTTTGCAGTACTTGACAAGTTTTCCAGTGAATTTAAAAATGTAGGATTGTTGATAATATTTTTTGCTGCTCTAAGACTTGCTGACTGCTCCTTAACCTTAGTACGGCATTTTACAAGTTTATTTTTTACCTGTATCAGCTTCAAGTACAATTTCTTTTCAGCATGAGTAGTTGCAATGGTTTTCTTAATTTTCTGAATGACAGCAAGTGAGGGTGTATGGCACTCTAGAACAATAAAGAGACAATAAAAACTTTCATATGTAAAATTCTACAATAATGGATAGCTTATTAAAAGATAGTCATATTGAAAAAAACATAACATAACATAAACACTCACGCCTGTCACCCACAGGGGTAGGCAGACTACAGACTTCCATTTAGCACGATCCGACACACCTCTCTCGCCTCTTGTACATCCATATACCTACACAAACATGCTCATCGGTTAAGGGGCTTAATTTGGCCCATTTTTAATATATCGCCAATAATTTTACATGTTTTTTTTAAATTGTTTAGAAAGAGGATGACCCCTCTCATTGCTAAAAGCTGCTAAAAGATATCTCAAAGGAAGTGGAAAAAATCATCAAGAAAGAAATGACGCAGATAGACGATTCCCTTAAATTTCACACGAAGAAACTAGACGAGGTAATGCAATGTATGAAAAATTTAAACAAACTATCAAAGATCTTGAAAAAAAGAACGCCGATCTTACTAGCAAAAACAATAACCTAGAAATTAGAGTAGGCGCCTTAGAGCAACAAGTTCAAGCTTTGAAGCGAGAAAAGCTTTCAAGCTGTATAGAAATTGCTAACGTGCCCTGCCACGAAGGTGAGAATTTGCAAAATATAGTTGAAAACCTAGCTCAAAAACTAAGTCTTTCTACAACCGGCATCAAGCATTCGCGCAGGCTGAAAGGAAGAGGAGATCGTGTAGGTAACCTAATCATCGAGCTTAAAGAAGAGAATATTCAGAACAAATGGCTAGCAGCAGCAAAAACAGCGTCCGTCACAATTGCAGACATCCACCCGCAAGAACCTGGTAACATTAATCCCATATACATAAGAGAAAACATGACTAAACTAAACAAACAAATACTGTGGCTTGCAAAACAAGAACTTAAAATAAAGCTGAATTATAAATATGTTTGGTTCAAAAAAGAGTTTGTTAAAGCACGTAAGGATGATACGAGCAAAATACATTATCTTAGAACCTTAAATGATGTGCATGTATTAGCTAATCACTAGCCGTAATTGCTTGACCCATATCTTTAGTTTGCCTTTCTGCCATTTTTGCTAAGTAATATTATTTAATCGACGTATTTTGTCTTAGGTCCTTATAATATGACGGAAGAACTACTAATAGAACTATATGATGAAATTACGAAATGTCTAGACTGTATAAATATTAACAGCTTCTTAAAGAAAATTCCAAACAATATCAATTTATTATGCATGCACGTAAATATTATATCTTTGATAAAAAAACTTTGCCTCACTTTAACAAATTGTTCTAACATCTAATGTATGTCTCGATCTCATTGTGACAGAGGTTAATATAAAGGAATGTATTAAATGCCTATTTCACATCCCTGGATATCAAATATTAACTTCTCTGCGCGAAGCCCGAAGGGGAGGCGGCATTGTACTTTACATACACAACAAACATCAAATTACAACTAAAAACATCACTACGGAACATTTTGAAAGTATTTTATGCACAATCGCCTCCCATTCGGGTTATTCCGCAGACATATGTGCCGTGTACCGCCCACCTAAAAATAGTAAAAACTTATTCATTAACGAACTAGATAGCACTTTACGTAAACACTGCTCCAATGGTGAGTTGCTTTTAATAGGAGATATTAACATTGATATTAACTCAGATAAACGAGACGACGAGACGAGAAAGCCGATCTTCTAGGCTCTTTCTTTGCGTCTAACTCGACTCTCGATGACGGGGTGAGTACGCCGCCGACCATCCCGTGGTGTGAGTGCTCCATTCCGGAAGTGCAGTTCACACAGCGGTCGGTTCGCAAAGCACTCCTCTCCCTGGACATCCACAAGTCGAGTGGGCCTGACGGAATCCCCCCAATTGTGCTGAGGACGTGTGCTCCAGAGTTGGCACCGGTCTTAACGTGTATTTTCCGGTACTCCTACTCCCTAGGCGTAGTCCCAAAATCATGGAAGACGGCTTTCGTCCACCCGATTCCTAAAAAAGGCGATCGCTCAGACCCGTCCAACTACCGGCCTATCGCCATCACCTCCTTGTTCTCCAAAACAATGGAGTCCATTGTAAACTGCCAGCTCATGAGGTACCTTGAGGATCACCAGCTGATTAGTGACCGCCAATACGGTTTTCGCCGTGGTCGGTCAGCTGGTGATCTTCTGGTCTACCTAACTCACAGATGGGCGGAGGCAGTAGAGTCCAAGGGGGAGGCATTGGCCGTTAGTTTTGACATTGCGAAGGCCTTCGATCGGGTTTGGCACAAAACGCTTCTTTCGAAGCTCCCTTCCTATGGGCTTCCCGAGAAATTGTGCGATTGGATCACCAGCTTTCTTGCAGATCGGAGCATCAAGGTCGTTGTTGACGGTGCAAGCTCCGATTGCAAGCCTATTAATGCTGGTGTTCCACAGGGCTGCGTGGTATCGCCAACGCCGTTTCTTCTGCATATCAATGATATGTTGCAAACCCGTAACATTCATTGCTATGCAGATGACAGCACCGGTGATGCTCTTTACACCGGTCGAGCCAATATTTCTCGGGAAAACGTCTCCGAGTGCCGGAACAAACTTGTGTCTGAAGTCGAGGCTTTGCTGAACAGAGTCTCAGATTGGGGGCGACTAAATCTAGTCCAGTTTAACCCCCAGAAGACACAAGTTTGCGCGTTAACCGCTAAAAAGAACCCCTTTGTCGTATCCCCTCAGTTTCAAGGCACTCCCCTTGTTGCCTCAGCCAGTATCGGAATCCTCGTCGTCGACATATCGAGTGGCGTGCAGTTTCGTAGTCACTTGGAAGGGAAGGCCAAATTGGCATCTAAAAAGCTTGGCGTGCTCAGCAGAGCGGGACAGTATTTCATGCCGGCACACCACCTGCAACTTTACAACGTGCAGGTTCGGCCGCACATGGAATACTGTTCCCATCTCTGGGCTGGGGCTCCCTAGTACCAGCTCCTTCCACTTGACCGCATCCAGCGCAGAGCGGCTCGAATCGTCAACGACCGAGTGCTTTCCGATCGGCTCGATTCACTGGCACTGCGAAGAGATGTTGCATCTCTTTGCATTTTTTTTCGCATATACCATGGAGAGTGCACTGAGGAATTGTTCGGATTAATCCCAGCCGCCAAATTTCGTGAACGCACTACGCGGCAAACGTCCCGATACCATCCACACCATCTGGATGCTTGGCGGTCCACCACTGTACGTTTCAAAAGGAGTTTTCTTCCGCGTACAACCTCTCTGTGGAATAGTTTACCACCGGCGATTTTTCCGGACCGATACGACCTGGGGACCTTCAAGAAAAGAGCTTACTCCTTTCTAAAGGGCCGGCAACGCACCTGCAATTCCCCTGATGTTGCGGTTGATCATGGGCGGCGGTAATCACTTAACATCAGGTGAGCCGCATGCTCGTTTGCCCCCTCTTCTATAAAAAAAAAACAACAACAATGGCACGTGGTAAGTTAATCCTGTTTAATCAATATTATATCATAATTATATATTTTTATTTCACTTTTTTTATACAGTTCTAGATGCATTCGAAAGAATGGAGTTGTTATTTTTTGGATTTAACAAAAAAAGTATGGATAAATCTTAGTTTTTTTCTTAAGTACTCATATAAGTACACTCGGTCTTAACTTTAGTAATTTTTTAATTTTAATTTTGAGGTTATGTGAATTACTGCAATATTTATTTTTGTTTACAGCTTTGAAAGAAAGCGAAATTGAACAGCAATTGAATTTCAATGACTCAGATGGCCTTTCTGATGATGAAGAGGAAGATGTATTCATTCAAGAACACCGCCTATTGTCGTCTGAGTCAGAAAGTGGCAATGGAAGCAGCCATTTTTCATTTTTATTTTTAAGGCATTTCCAACAAGAGTTTGAAAACGAGCCAGCGGTTTCTAGTCCAGCTATGCCTCCACGTGAAATATGTACTCCTACACTTATAAGAGGACCCCCGAGTGTGAGAACAAGAGGGCATTCTCTAAGAAGGGGTATATCTAGGGGACGTTCGAGAGGTCCATCAAGACGTGTGATATCAGTAAGCCAAAGGCCGTGAGGCAGACCGCCAACTCGTTACCGTGGAATAAGGGTACGTGCTCGAGGTATTTCTTTTCGTCACTATTACTCACCAGAAGACTGGAATGGCACAAATTTTTCTCATATAATACCTGAACTTAACCAGCCATCTTATAAACCACGGGAACTACATGACTGGCGTCCTGAAGACTTTCTTGCCGACTATATCGATGACCAGCTATTGCAAAATATCACAGTACAAAGAAACAGGACTTACATTAAAAATTACGGGAGGTCACTGTGTCTCACTGTTAAAGAACTGAAAGTATTTTTTGGTATTACTTTTGTTATGTCTTGCCTTAATTATCCTCAACTACATATGTTCTGGTCTAAAAAATGGAAAATTCCTATTGTTGCTGAAAATATGACTAGAGATTTTTCAAGATACGAACATTTTTAAAAATTGTATTTGATGATGAAATATCCTCTTCAGAAAGAAGCTCAGATAAATTATGGAAAGTGAGGCCTCTTTTTGATAGAATATTACTAGGGTGCTTAAAACAAGAAAGAGCACAACATATATGTATTGACGAAATGATAATATCATTTTCAGGGAGCTGTCCAATACGGCAATATGTGCCAAATAAACCGCACCCATTAGGTTTAAAGGTTCTGGTTTTAGCTAATCCAAACGGAATAATATGTGACATGTTTGTGTACCAAGGAGACACGACTTTTACCGATACTATGAGAAGCATTTATTCGGTCAATGAGTGTTCTGTTCTTCAACTAACTGAGTCTTTAGTTCCTGGACACGTCTTATACTTCGATAGATATTTCACCTCCCTTACATTGGCAGAAACACTTTTTGATCGTGGTTTCCTGTGTGCTGGAACCATAATGAAAAACCGTATCCCTCAAAATGTGCTGCTCATGAAAGATCGTGATATGAAAGAAAAAGGATGTGGATGCTGTTTTACAACATACTCTACGGACGGGAAGTTAGCAATAACAAAATGGTTTGACAATAAACCAGTGCATATGTTGTCAACATGCTATGCGGCTGAAAATACAGATTTTTGCTCAAGATGGTCAAGACAAAGAAGGCTTACGAATCGGTTAGTAGGCCAGAAGTAGTAAAACATTACAATACTAATATGGGGGGCGTTGATCTCGTAGATCGTATGCTCGCTGTTTGCCCTTCCAGAGCAAGAACCAAAAAATGGACGATCAGGTTCATTTTTCATTGTTTTGATATAGCTGTTACCAATGCTTGGCTTCTTTATCGCCAAGAAGCAAACAAAAAAGGCACGCCTAGTAAAAATATATTACTTATGAGAAGTTTTAAGCTGATGCTAGGGGAGCAAATCATAGAACACAACACTGTAAGCTCGGATTCTGAGGAGAATGAGTCTGATTTCGAGGCTGACTTGGCCCCTAAACATAAAAAACGTCGTATTCTGATTCAACCTGTGCCATCTATAATTCGTCGTACACAAAAGGCTGAACATCTACCGATAATGACAGATAAGCAAAGCAGATGTCGACAAAAGGACTGTGATAAAAAAAGTAGAACTATATGCTCTAAATGTAATATTTATTTATGTGTTACTGTCCAAAAAAACCGTTATTTACAATTTCATACTTGAAAGGTGAATGGCAGATTTCGTACCGCATACTTTTTTTGTTGTTTTGTTATAGAATTTGTACCACATATTAAGGCAACTAAGTTATTTACTTTCCTGTTAGTGTACTATTTTTAGAACTTGGGATTAATTAATAATATCAATAAAAAGATTTTAATAAAAAAAACGTAATATAATCGTAAACTGAACGCAGTTGTTTTTAGAAGTTGCCACATGTAAAATAGCACAGATATCGAAATGATAATTAATTATTTAGAAATAGAAATAACACTACATATAATTAAACACATAATTAAAAAAACATATATTATACCTAAGAATGCATAATTGTTGCATAAATCATAATGGTTAACGATTTAATGATAGGAATGTTTTCGTCATCAATATTTTTTTTGTTCATATGGCAATTATTTATTGACAGGTAAAGACAATCTGTCTTTCAGTTAAATTCAGTTCAGTTCTTTGCTGTTGTTTTGGATTGTAGTTTGTGACTACATCTGAGCAATTTAGCGAATTATCTGGCTGTTTTTACGTTGAGTTGAGCATATGCTCCTCCGTACTCTATCTCTTGATAGTAGTTTCGCGAAAGGACGCTATATTAACTGTGTTGTGTGTGTACGTGCTATAATTAAAATGTCGAGTTTGCAATGTGTTAATTGCAACGTTCGCTTGTCCCGAATAAGAAGGCACGTTTTATCTGATGAGAGTGAAGATGTCGTCAATACTATTCGACTGTGGACATATCCTAGAGACGTAAGTAGTTTACGAATAACATTCCACATATGAGTGGGCTAGTGACGAACTCTGTAATGAGTTTTACGTGTTGAAAAGTAGTCCTGATCATTTAAACCACACCATACCACACTAAATATGTATATAATATTCTAAAAACTAAAAAATAAGGTTATGTGTATGCATACAATTTGTTATTTACATGTATCTTGGTTCTCCTTAGTGTTAGAATAGGTATTAGTCTGATAGTATGACCACTGAAAAGGAGAGGAAAGTATATAATGTTGAACAGTACTCCAAATAATTTCATTATTTCCAGATAACACCTGCTGACCATATTTGTCATCCATGCTGGCAGCTAGCTACTCATTCAATTTCATCTAATAATATTCCGAGAAGACGAGTTGGCCATCAAAAAGTATGTGTTGTATGCGGACGATCCATACTTAGAATTAGTCGACGTAGGATTTTGATTGAAGGGGCCAATGAAGAAGAACAAAGAATGGCTAATACAGTTTCTACTTGGATCCAACCACGAGAGGTATACCTACTATAATTATTATTAAATATTTTTATTTCATTTAAACTAAAAAATAAACTAACTAAGAAATAAAATAATATTAATTATTTCCCACTATTATCATGCATGTTTGAGTGAAAGTTTTTATTTATTTATATTTTTGTTTTAGCTTTGTTCTGAAGATGAAGCTTGTGTGCCATGTTGGCTAAGAGCTAGAAGAACGAGGATCGGTCCACCAGTTGAAGACATTCAACCCCCTTCACCCGATCATGTGGATGGTGATTATTCTGTTTTAATGTGTGCTGTATGTGGACGGAGTCTGTCCACCACAACATCAGATGAAGAGTGGAATTCCGACAATATTGCCCGTTTGTTGGAGCATCAGCAGGTATATATGAGATAATATATTTACAGTAACTAGCTTATAAACACTTGCCATGCAAAGGGCTTTACACTTAAATGTTGCTAACCCTGGGATACTCATGAGGTTGGTTCTACTAACAACAAAGAGCCCTTCTCCTTTACTCCAATGAGCAATAAACTTATTCACTCATAGAAACACAACATAGCTATTTGGTAAAGGTTTTCTGTAAGGTGAAGGAAACCAATTATTATCCATACATATAGTATCTCAAGAACCATTCTCCAGCTTGGGTTGCCCAAATTCAATCAGAAATCTCACTGTACCCTACATCTTTCTTGTTTGTGTTTCTTTTATGCTTGAACATGTTGGCGACAACTTATGTCTATTGAACTTAGTGTTTAATTTGTATTTCATATATAATAGTATTGACTCTTTTGATATCAATGGCCATCTCATGAAATTAATTATTTACAGATGTCATCCATGAATGAAGTTTGTGGAATTTGCTGGGACCAAGCTCGAGATTTGAGCTTACATGTTCCAGAAGAACCACAAGAAAGACCCCAGCATATTGTGTTGCCCAACATAAGAAGAGCGGCTGAAACACCCAAGCATTGCATTTTCCAAGAATGCATGGAACCAGAGCGAAATGTTGTGCCTGAAGAAACCAGGCGAGAAGTATTAATTAGGTATCAATATTTTATACCAAGAGGTGCTCGTATTTGTTCTCTGCATAGACAGGAGGCAAATTATGAAAATCTGTATTCTGCTGAATACAGCCTTAATTACTTTACTTCCATACAAATAGAAGAGATTATTTTTATATTAATGGAAGGACTTCATAACATTTCTTATGAAAATATTCAAAACTACCCTGATAACCAAGTGCAGTACTTTATAGGCATAAGTAAACAAGAACATCAACAAATATTAGAAGCAACACCTAGGCTGAGGAATATGCATCGGGGTAGTTTTGCATTAACAGCCTTATTGTGCAAGTTAAGGACTGGAGATTCAGGAGACAGATTGTCGTGCTTATTTCAAGTACCAAGAAGGACCATAGAAACATTAATGTCTGTAGCAAGAAATATCTTGTTAACAGACTATGTTCCACAATTTCTTGGATTTTCTCATTTAAGAAGAGAGCAGGTGGCAGCAAAAACTACCAACATTGCCAATCACATTTTTGGTGAGCCTGATGCGCCAGCTGAACAAAAACCTGCAATTACAATAGCCGATGCAACATATATATATACACAAAAAAGCAGTAATTACTTGTTCCAAAAAGACACATATTCCCTACATAAATATAGGAACTTAATAAAGCCTTTTATCCTCTGTACCTCTGATGGATATATCATAGATGTACGTGGACCATATAGTGCCACTACAAATGATGCGACCATAATGAATGATTTATTAAACGAAACGGAATTCAATAATTTTTATAGAGAAAATGATGTTTTTATTGTAGATAGAGGATTTCGTGACTGCATGGATAGTCTGCATGAGAAAGGATATATAGGCCATATGCCTGAAATTAAAGAAGACGGCCAATCACAGCTATCCACTCTTGAAGCCAACAGATCACGTTGTGTAACTATAAACAGGTGGGTAGTAGAAGCTTTGAATGGCCGTTTTAAAAGGGACTTCAAAATATTCCGCCATGAATATTTTAACCGTGGTTGTCGCAATCTAATGACAGATTTTAAAATAGCAGCTGCTCTGCTAAATGCGTTTACTCCACCATTCACAGAAAATATACATGCAGAGCAGTTTGTTTCAATTATATATGAGCGCCTGTTTTTAACCAACACTATAGCCGAGTTAGTTAGGGAACATAATTTAAACAGGCGCGGTTCCTGGTTTGTACCCATAGATGCGACAACCCTATCTTTTCCGCGGCTATCCATGGAGGAATTGATACTATTTGCATGTGGTGTATACCAAATTCGCCAGGCTCGTTCATATGTAGGTGAGCATTTCCGCTTTCATGGAATATACACATTAGAGGTATCCCGAGAGAGAATACGTGGCTTAGAGGGAACAAACCCAATGTTGCTTCGTGCTAAAATAAAGTCCCGCCATTCTTCTGCTAAAACTTATTTTGTATTTATAGTTGCAGAAACAAACATGAATGGTCGGGACGCAATCAGGAGTTATTGTTGTAATTGTATTGTAGGTTTAAGAACCGTGGGATGCTGCTCACATGTGATGAGCATTATTTGGTACCTTAGTTATGCTCGCCATGAGGGTATTACCCGACCTGCCCCCTTCTTAGATGAAGTAATATTAAGAATAAATTGAATTTAAGTACAATAAAATAAATGTACTTGCAAAAACAAAGCATTGTTTCATTTACCTACACTCAAAACCCTACCAGAACTTCATCATTATCAAACTTTTGTTCTATCAAACAGTCCGCTGCTAGCTATAGGTATCCCCTAAAGCACCCCACTGAGTATGTAGGTACGATCCTCATCTCAAACTACCTACTTATTGGTAAGTAAAACACTACAAAGATAGCGACAAGCAATCTAGAACATTTACTTTATAACCAAAACAATGTTTATGTGCCTATATGTAACAATTTACATTGATACACTAGTACATAACCTTAAAAAATAAAATTGGTTATAACTTTTACGTCCCAAGTTTTAAAAATCTAAGAATTTAAAAAGTGCTTGTCTATCCTACTAACTACCAATTAAAACAAAAAATATCCCAAAACACGAAATTTTTTAGGTGTACGAAATTCTCATACAAGCCTGCCGTTCGCCTTTAAAACCAAAATTTCAAGTATGCAGAACCAAAAACCAATGTTCCTAATAGTTGTTAAGATTATTTTGATATTTTGAAAACTTAGTATTTGTTGCAAAGACTTAATTCGTTTTGAGATTTTTGTTTAAATGTTGATTTTCATTAGTTCTTTCCTGTTAATCAGAGAGTTTCTGAGATTTTTGTTTTGTTTTTCGTTTGAAAATAAGTTTTTCTGTGTTTATTTTGAATATTTGTGATGCCAAAACTAAATACTAAAAAAATAATTTATTTTAAAGTGTACTCATGTGATGACACAGTCCGCTTGTACTCATACAAGAACATAAGGAAAACCTTGTGGAAAAACGATGTATTTTTTTTTTCTATTTTTCTCGTACTAATAAACCCCCCTAGACGCAGTTAAAACACTTTTTTTTAAATTTGCCTATCACCACGTTCAGGACTCAGGAGGATAAAGATTATGAATATTTAAAGAAAAAATTTATAAATTTATAATATTGCTATATCATTCTCACAATAACTATGTTTAAATTCACACACCATAGCCTCTTATTATTGAAAAAGAAAATTCAATAATTAAAATAAAAATATTACTTAATAACACTCCGAACTTTTACAAAAAGTGTCCTTTCATTAGTTTTTACTTTTGTTACTTAAATTATGTACCTTAACACTCTGTAAATAGTCCACTGTAGGATATAGGCCTCCAAAGGAGGATTTGCTACAACTGCCACACTCAAATGTGTGCTAGCAGTACCCAGACACTTCTCAATTAGATACAGCAGCCCATCCTCAGTCTGCTTAATTTTATTTTGGTCAGGTACTTTACAAGAGAGGTTATCTCACGTTCTCTTAGTTGCCTCTTACAACACATATAGGGTTATGCCAATACCACAAAAAGGCAATGGTACTTAATTCGACCAAATGCTTTTTTGTGTGTTCGGAACTTTTTCTGGGTGAACCGATTTTGATGATTCTTTTATTATTTGAAAGCTAGAGCTTTTCATGTGGTCCCATATAAATTTGATCAAGATTTGACCAGTAGTTTTTGAGTTATCATTAGGGCCCGGATTAATATGTAAATCCATATTTTTATTTGAAATGGCTTTTGTTCTTAATTATATTTTCTACATAAATTATGATATTTAGATCAAGAAAATGCAATTTCTATTTTCCATATTTTTCCATATTTTAAGTATAAATCCATATTTCACAAGAAATTAAGTAAATTTATCCATATCTTCATTATTTTATGTTAGATGAATCAGCAGCTCTGTAAAATACCTAAAAATGAGTTTTGCGCCAAGATGACAGCGGTCACTGAATCGCGCTCGCGTCACCCGCCCCGCACCGCCTTTCCTCACCTGACTCGTGCGTCGTGCGTGCCCCATAGAGGTGGGTCGTCGACGTAATTTTCTTTAACGAAACTAGACCGTCTATTGCCGTTTATCGACTAGGTGATCAACTAGTTGAATTCGTCGACTAGTTATCGCGATAACGGCAGACGTTCAATCGATTAAAGCGCGGTGTCTACGGGCGCAACGCAACGACGACGGTTTTGCCCACTATTCGTCAGTTGAATGAACGGCAAAGTTAGTTAAAATTCAAAGAAATTTGATTTGAGCACAAGGCACTCTGACGGTGTGTGTGGTGTATAAATACCTACTATCGAATTTTACAATCAATCGATTTAAACTTCCCTTCGTACTTTTCCAGGCTTAGGACTAGTGAATAAGTTTTTAAAAGATTTTACTACTATCGTATTTCAGGCGTATTTAGAAGATCAACTGATTTTATGTACATATTTAATTATTTACATTTTTTATTTAAATATTTTTATGGATAGGTGTTTAAGGAATATTTTTATTTGCTTTTTTCTTTGTTTTCATTTTTTATTAATGTATGTACAGAATAATCACATAAATTATTTTATAAATGAATTAAAAAACCTCTCCTTTTTTTAATCTCTCCTCAGGTGTATTTACGTTTAGGACATAATTTGCTCAACTTTGCTTGTCGTTAGTCTCGTTCGCCTTTCATTAATTAAAACATTATAAGACCTGCTTTAGAAAACATCCGTTCGCAAGGAACAGATGTTGCTACAATGTTACAATGGATTACAAATATTTTTTTTTATAAGACCTGCTTTAGAAAACATCCGTTCGTAAGGAACAGATGTTGCTACAATGTTACAATGGATTACAAATATTCTTTTTAATTTGGGTGGACGTAGGTAAGTATTGGTGTTTTCTCCACCATTCAAGGGGGCACGCCAAATGTCCTCTCTGGTCCTTTCTTGGAAGAATTTCTTTAGCTTTGACCTTGCGGCGCGAGTCGACACACTAATTTCAAATTTCTAAACAACGGCAACGTTTAGGCACGGTAATATTATCTAGTTTAGGTAAACAATAGTCCGCCAGACCGTCGACATACTCTTTCACGCAATATCAGAATGCTCTTGCCTTTTCACTCAAACAATTCTATTAAAAAAGAAATATTAACTCCTATGTTATATACTTAAGGTTTAAATTGGTTTGTACAATGATACTAATTCAACGAACGCATGCACTTATATTAACCGGGTATGTTTACGGCGTCGTCGTCGCATTGTTAGTAGATAAGAACGCTGTGGACTCTCAGTTTAGCCGTCTATGAATTCGACTAGATAACGAATGAACTGTAGACCGTCGAAGCGTCGATTGAACGTAGACCGTCTATTTAAACCGTTCGTTGATTCAACGCCCATTACTAGTGCCCCACAGTTCGTAAGTGACGCTCGTAATTGCTTGCCGTGTCGATTTGTCGCGTGTGATTGTATTTTGTTACTTACTCGCATTGCAAAAATGCCTAAGGATAAGCAACCATTGCGGTTCAAATTGGAAAAGTATATCGAAGATTTCCCAAACCAATGCCTAACTACAGATGGAAAAGTACTATTTTGTAATGCTTGTGAAAAATCTATATCCACCGAGCAACGTTTTTTGATATCACAACATGTGTCTACTGTTAAACACAAGCAAAATATTACAAGAAAGAACAAATTTAAGCAACAATTTTTTACTGATGCAGTCGCGAGCAGCTCCCAAAGTTCTACTTTCTCGAAAGAATTATGTGAAGCTATGATATGTGCAGATATACCCTTATGGAAATTGAATAATCCTACTTTTAAACAATTCCTGGAAAAATACTCTGGCAAACGCATTCCTGATGAATCCACACTTAGAAAAAATTATGTGTCTGGTATTTATGAAAATTGTTTGGCTTCGATTCGTGAATATATAAAGGATGGCCCTATATGGGTTGCCATTGACGAAACTACAGATTCTCAAAACCGATGCATTGGCAATGTGATTATCGGACGTCTAGATGAAGAAAATGCCAGCAAATCCTTTTTATTAGCATGTGAAGAACTTCCTAAATGCAACCACCAAACGTCAGCAAAGCTTTTTAATGATGCAATGAGTGTTTTGTGGCCTGATGGAGTTAAACATGAACAAGTTTTCTTGTTACTTAGCGATGCTGCTCCTTATATGGTAAAAGCTGCAAGTGCCCTTCAAGTTTTGTATCCAAAAATGATTCATGTGACGTGCTTGGCTCATGGTATAAATAGATTAGCTGAATGCATAAGGTCTCTGTTTAAAAATGTTGACAGTTTAGTATCAAACGTAAAGAAAATTTTTTTGAAAGCACCAAGCAGGATCTCAAAATTTAAAGAGATGTATCCCGACATTCCTTTACCACCAGAGCCAGTGCTGACTCGCTGGGGAACTTGGCTGACAGCAGTTGAATACTATACCCAGTATTACACTGAAATCAAAACTATTATTTTTGAATTAGAGAACGAGGCTGCTGCTATTTCAATCTCAAAAGAACTTCTCGAACATGACACTCTACGTAACGATTTGCTTTACATAAAAAGCAATTATTGCTTTTTACCACACGAGATAAAGGCACTCGAAAATTCTTCTACTTCTCTAAATGATAATTTGAAGATTATCGAAAATATCGAAAAAAAAGTTTTAGCATCAGAAGGTCCCGTTGCTGAAGTAGCGAGGCAAAAATTAAGCTACGTACTGGAAAAAAACAAAGGATTTAATACCCTAAAGAAAATTAACAGCATGCTGTGTGGAACATTAGAAGGCACCATAGATGTACCCTACTCACTTGAAGAATTATGCAAATTTAAATATGCTCCAATCACATCCTGTGATGTTGAAAGATCATTCAGCCAGTACAAGGCATTGTTTCGTCCGAACAGAAAGGGTTTTAATTTTGAAAATTTAAAGAAACATGTAATTGTATACTGTAATTCAAATAATAATGAAACAGAAGCGAAGTAAAATTGTATTTTTTTTGTTTTCCTTAATAAAAAGTCGATTTAATGTACAATGTCGTTATCTTTTATTATACATATTTTTCCCATATTTGAGGATTTTCAGTCCATATTATATGTACATATTTTGATGTTTTCAATACATATTAATCCGGGCCCTAGTTATCATTAATAATAATGCATATTTCTTGGACTTTGACTATATTGATGATGTTCTCATTTTATTTATATTAAAGTTGGTAGTGCAAATTTTTTTATTTTACCACTTGTGTTCCTATTGAGTTTAACTTATATTGTATTGAACTAAGAGGTACATAAACTTTACATTAGAGAAGGTTGGCCAAATTGTACCAGAGAACAAAACAATGACATCCCAATATGCCATATTTATACCCCCGTCGAAAATATATTGAAGTTATATTATTTGCCCTAGGAACATATCAGAGTCGACAGTTAAAGGTCCTATTATATTGAATTGAACATGTTAGGTTTCACAGAGGGTATCAAATGGAAATAAGCAGAGAAAACATTAATGTAACAGAGTATCATTTGATAGAAGTGGAAATAGTTTGTTCATAAGAGACAAAATCAAATCCAGACAAATTTCGAGAAAAGTATTGTCATATTCAAAGATTTATTGTTATTCTATTTGGGAATACTTGTTTTGTACTTCGTTTACTAATAAAGTAAATTGAATGTAGATTTTTTAATATTCACTTAAGTTACATAAAATTATTATAATATATTGTCTTTTGTCATGCCACCAATCTTAATACATAACAATATTTAAACTCTGTGGTTTACTTTATATATTGAACATATTAAGTATAATGTTTATATATTAATTGAAAATAATGTGTCTGGAAGGAAAGCTATAATAGAGTAATGATGTAATTGTTTAATTGGTAGAATAACTGTTAGTTGCTGTGCACATGTTATGATGCTTGTGTGGTACATTCGGTGGGCCAGGCATCAGTCAACAATATCAGCGCCGTTGTAGTTGTGAGGATGATGAATAAAAAGTCATTTTATCATTCATTTTGTCTATCCAGTCCACTTATTTCATTAAAATACTCCTAAATTTACCATTACACTTCATTTACTCCCATATCCTATCATTACTTGATTTTTCAATACATATGCAACTTGAGAATTGCAGACTGAAAGACAGTAGGTATCTAGCGTCTAACTCTCTTCAGCTAGAATTGAAGAGTGGTCAAACCACAAAAAAGCCTTGAAGTCTTACAGGAAAGACTTCATGTGCAATGATAATTATGCCATCCTTGTTTTTTACACTAATACTGCGCAAGCTAGAGCAATATAGGTGTAGTTTTTATTGAATTGTTGGTCATAATCTGTCGGCGAAACGGTCAACTTCACGAGACGGTTTGCCGGATGGCCCTTTTTGACATTGAGCTCTAGGAGTATGATGGATAGATGAATGGTAAGACAGAATTACACACCCCACTTATCGCTAACTACACTTTTAGGCTATGTGGCAGTCGTTCAGAGTCCCATCAAGGTTTTCCATTAAAAATTAAAATGTACAATAAATTGCTTTTAGAAATAACAAGACTTCCGCGTTTCATAAGTGTTAAATGGATATAAGCCTACAGCCGTTCATACAAGGCACAGCACTGATGAAAGAGATTATTAAGAATATTTTTAGTTTAAATGTTATCAAATAACGGATAATACTCACTTTCAGAGTCCATGCCACCGGGAAAACACTTTTTACTAGACATGCTGAAGAGTCTCTGTCTCTGAAACAACACTATAAATATAAGAGTCTTTGTCTCAAAAACGCAATAATACGTCACACTGGAGGAATTTGCACTCATCACTCAACTCAACAGCACTAATAACGAAAAGGCTTTGATCTTCCACGGAAATTATCACACAGGACACAAACAAACGCACAATTCACAACCAGTGCCGGTGAAACCAACCATAGAGTAAAGTAATATATTGGGTGCGTTTGACAGAAAAAAACGCTAGCAAGCGCTTGTAAGCAAAATGGCGATCGTAAGCGGTAAGCGCTGTCAAATCGTAAGTATAGCCCGTTCACCGTAACATGTCCCCTGCCGTAGACAGAGAAACCTATAGACTAATGATCGGCGTGGCCTTGAGAGAGAAAGAACGATAACAAATTTTTAGGTTATAGAATAATCTTTATGACTTTTAAACACATTTAGATAAACATTTTAATTGTTCTAAGAACTGAACTGAACAAGATTCACCAATCTTAAGCTCACAAAATACTTTTTTCTCACTTAAACCAACTTGTAAACTTCTTAAATCGCTACGCTGCCAAAGTTGTTTAGCAAACTGTAGAGTTTGCTAAACAAAAAAACCGGCACGGAGAAAGGGACAAACAATCTCACCACTCTATCTCATTTCTATGCAAGACGTATGCATAAATCTATCTTTTTCGTGTGCGAATGCGAAAGAAGGCGTCATTTGTCTATAGGTTTCTCTGTCTACGTCCCCTGCTGTGATGTTGGCACTATTGCTTGTCTATCTGTTTCAGTCAGTTTGTGTATAGCTGCGCTCGTTTTTGTGTTATTATTTAAAATATTCCGAATTAATTATGCCGAAACCATTTAGAAGCAGTGCAAGAGAGGTTGTGTTGAAGGTGTGTGCCTTTTTTGAGAGAGAAAAGGCGAACCAAGCCCCGTTAATTCCACTCAATCAAGTGCGAATTTGCGTCGCCGCCATGACAGGTTAGTAAAATAGGGATGCCAGCTTCATGCAAAATGCCTTTAGTATGGGTAATAATAAGAAATTACTAACATTACAAATTAAAATAAAAAAGTACGTATCTCAGTTAATTTAATTTTTTTTATGATAATGTCTGTATTTGTATTTTATAAATATTTAATTTTATAAAATGATACAAATTTGGTGTCTATTTCAGGCATGTCGGAGAAAACCGTGAGTAGAATATCTAAAGAAGGGGAAGCTGCTGCCTCTACATCTCAAAAACTTAAGTCTCCTGGAAAACACCGTCAAAGACGTAAAACGGTGGATCTTGATGATTTCGATTTATGCGCAATAAGAAACAAAATCCATGAAATGTATACTGTAAGAAAAGTTGTTCCTACTTTAAATAAATTACTTGTAGAATTAAAGAATGACATAAACTTTGGTAGAGGTCGAACGACTTTGTGGAAAATTTTAAAACAAATTGGATTTCAGAATAAAAAGTGTGGTTCGAAACGGAAAATTTTAATGGAAAGTCACGACATAGTTGCATGGAGACGCAAGTATATCGTTACTATGAGGCAATATCGAGCAGATGGTTGACCAATAGTTTTCTTAGATGAAACATACATTCACGCATCGTATGCAGTGAGAAAATGTTGGCAAAAAGATGACGAGGACGGAGTACTAATAAGTGATTCTGTTGGAACGCGGTGGATAATTATTAATGCAGGTGGAGAAATAGGGTTTATTCCTAATGCTCATTGATTTTTAAATCACAGAGTAAATCAGGGGACTACCATGACGACATGAACAGAACCAATTTTATAAAATGGCTTTCAGAGAAACTTATACCCAATTTGCCTCCGAACTCCTTAGTCGTGATGGATAACGCTCCCTATCATACCGTACAAGTAAATAAAACACCTACTATGAGTTCCTCAAAACTTCAAATGCAAAATTGGATAACAAATAAGGGATTGTCTTATATACCAACAATGCTGAAAGTAGAACTTTATGAAATTATAAAAGAGCACGAAGAAGTGCCGATTTATGAGGCTGACCAATTATTGCTTTCTCATGGCCATAAAGTGGTTAGGTTGCCCCCTTACCACTGCGATTTAAATGCGATTAAGTTTATGTGGAGTCTTTTAAAGAGACGAGTAGCTAGCAATAATGTCGGTCAAGAAGCTGGGAATATCGTGAAGTTAACTGAAGAAGCTTTTTATCTATAACCCCTCAGGATTGACAAAAGCAGTGTGAACACGTAAAAAATTTAGAAGACAAGTTTTATGTACTTGATGGCTGTATGGATGATATTACTGATAAATTCATAATTGAATTAGGAAATGACAGCAGCACAGATTCGGATACGAAAGATGATGATGACGACGTTTATGAAAGAGACAGTGATACGAGTATGTCTGGAATTGTTCCTTTCGACCATAATTATTGTCGGAAAAAATAAATCAATAAATAATTTAAAAATTAAATTGTGTTATCATTCATAATCTTTCTAGTCTTATAACTAACTGTATATTATTTAAATAAGCAAGTAAAACATATTAATCAGGGATTTTCAAGTTTAAATAATTTTGCCAACAACCACCAAGTTGGGTAAATGCTCCATATATTGTTGGCAGCACCGTAGACAATGTTGCCATTTCCCAAGGCAGGGGACATCTTACGGTGAACGGGCTATAGCTATTTTCCTTCAGGACATGATGTTAGTTTTAACCGGGGAACCTAACTTAATTTAAATATATGTTTGTAAATATTCATATTAAAAACTTACCAATCATGAATTTTAATAACATGTATATGTTTATTCACGTCATTATATTACTTAAAACTAATATTGCACAAAACAACTTATAAACCCTACTTCAAAACAAACAAATTAAATAAGCAAAATGGCGGATTGTGTCAGCGCTATTGAAGTAGCAATCGTGTCCTGGCCGAAAACTATTTCTGCGCTTATAAGCGCTTGCTAGCACTTTTTTCTGCCAAACGCACCCATTATACAGAAATAGAGAGCCATCTTCTAGGATTTTTTGTCACCCAATATGTATAGTGTCGCTGTCTGGTATCATAACCCTTGAACTAATATCATGTTGACTATAGATAGCTGCATAGATTACTGTATATATACTAGAGATAGATGTGCGACTCAAATTTAATTTTAGTTAAAGTTCACGTTTTGCCTAATAGATGACGTTAAAATATTGGTGCTTTGGGCTCGGCCTTTATTTGCACTTTAATATTTTTATTTTATATACAACCACTAATTACATTGCGCAAGTGCTGCAATGTAATTAATAGTTGTTTATGTTTCTTGTGGTAATTGTAAGTTCCTATAGGTACCAAAAAATAAAAAACAGGTTATTTTTAAAACGTTTATTGTTTAAAAATTCTTTGCTTAGTTATTGAATAACATTAGATGTCTTAAATTTTACAGTATTTGCACAATATCAATTGATTTCTTTATACAATGTCCCTACTAGTTAGTAAATATCATATATTACAGATACCACTGTCCTGGGAAGAACCAACAAGAAACCCAGCGTGACTTTTTTTAAACATATTTCACTTTACAATATCATTTTTTAAATAAATTTTAATAGTACATACAAGCATGATTGCGATCACCTCATTGCCAGAAGTTATTTTATGTATTATTTGATATTATAATAACACTTTTTTGTACATTTTTCCTTTAATAAAACATTTCAAGTTGTTTTTTGACAAACTTTGTACACTTTCTGCAATTTTGTTGTAAAAGCGTATAATACATTGCCCCATAACAGCACTGCTGACTCAGTGGATTCTAGTAATTGGTATTACAAGTTTATGTTTGTTCCTAGTGTTTTCTTTATTCTTATGAAAGCTATTTATGTTTTTATGTATGTACATATTATATTACATTTTCATAAATATATTGCTATGCCAAAGTTAATGTGTTTATTTCTTTAAATTTTTTAAAAGGCTCCTTAAAATTTAAGATAAAAATTCACCGTACGGCTCCCTTTTATAATCAAAATATGGCTTCAATATCAGTCACATGACCCCAATATTAATACCAGGAAAAACAGTGGTATCATCCACAAGACTCAACTCCTTCCCATTTAAAATTATTTAATTTAATAAAAAAGATACATTTTGGAGCAGCATTATTAATCTTTAAAATATGAACTTGATAACGTTATCATATTTTAGTAACATAAAAAATCTTTTTAAATGTGTGTAATAACTACAATTTTAAAAAATACAAATAATTTACAAAAGTGACATTCTTATGCCCACTTTACCATTGTTTTACATGTGTAGTCATTATAATTTTTTTATTACAAAACGAGTATTTTATATATTATAACATACTCATACATTATACAACTTTATAAACTATTTGCGAAGTTATAATCAATCTAATAAATTGGGGAATTTTGATAGACAAAGATAATCAAAGTTTTATTCTACACCCACGTATTCCTGAATATGCAGTTAGTACAAGTATAACATGAATGTCGTGGAAGATGATAAAACTTCGAAGACAAATTGTTTAGCAATTTCAATAAAAAGAAAAAAGCCTTACAAGATATATACGTTTAAGGAAATTGTTCACTTTGTCCTCGAGAAGGACATTAAAAATGTCCTTAAATAAATACTAATTAAACCAGGTAAACTTAATTATATTTAGGCAAATGAATGAACAAAGCTTGAGCATGGCAGAGTGCTTGTGCTTCTTAATGATTGATGAGATGCTAGTGTTCTCCTAACTACATTACAATACAACTGTCATAGGTTCTGAAGACTGGTTTGATGATAAAGGAGATAAAGCTCATATTAAGCTATCAATTTGTTATAGATTTTTGCAAAAATGCTACGATGGCAGTAATTAAAAAATATGAAAATGAAAACAAAATGAAAAATACTTTATTTAACAGTTAGCACCTTTACACATAATTTAGCAGCGGTTCTCACACTAGGCACGTAGACCTGTATCGTGAGAGCCATACACATATTAACAAAAAACAGAGATTTGTGCACGGCTGACTTTACAAAGTTTTACCTTTAAACATCTACTCCAATTTATTTATGGTCTATAAATATAAACACATACTTAAACATATATACACAACATACATACATACATCCACATACATACAACATATATAAATATCATATATATATACATATATATATATATATATATATATATATATATATATATATATATATATATATATATATATATATATATATATATATATATATATATATATATATATATGAATGCATGATTGTAAAAACCCACCTTAGACCACTTTTTCCGAATTACTGTTTATGACGGATTTATATTCTCTACGGCAAGACAAACTGTTTGAGTGTAGAAACACACCTCAGTCGTGTAAGTATCCCACAGTTATAGTGGCACGAAAATTTCACTGAGCGTAAAAATCCACCTTATCCTGGATGAGGTGTGTTTTTACAACCAAACATGTGGCAACACTTGAAACTGTCAGCTGCCAATATTTACATTTTTAACGTTAGTTTCGTTCATAGATTACTGTATATAGTTTCGTTAGTCTGAACAACTGAAGTGACTGTAATGGACACAAATTACTTGTATTACACAAATTAAATAAAATTTTACTGCTTAATGGAGAAAATGGTCTTAGCTTATTTGGTATTACTAAGGACCGTGTTAAGAGGCTCCGTGACTTGTTGGTTTTGGGTAAAATACCGGAAGACAAGAGAGGTAAATCGAAAACGGTCAACGCGATGTCTGGTTATGAAATTACTGCAGTGATCTCTCTTATATCCTGTTTTCCAGCAAAAAAAGAGCCACTACTCTTCTGGCGTAATAAAGTATCTTCCTGCTAACTTATCAGTAAAAAAATGTTACGACTTTATAAGGAAAAATACCCAGAAACTAGTATTAAGTACGAATATTATAATAAAATACGCAGAGAGAACTTCGCTCCTCGTTTTGGATGACCAGCAGTAGAAACGTGCTGCCTCTGCAAGAGTCTAGACTTGAAAATCAATTCAAAAACCCTGAATTACGTAGCCAAAAAGGTGGCTTTGGCCGAAAAGCTAGTACACAAAAAGAGGGCAAAGAAGTTCTATAATAAACTTCAAGAAGCAAGGCAAGGATCCCAAGAATATGAAACATTTTTTGGAATTTGCGGCATTTTAAAAAAATCAACAGATCTTCCCGATACGTGGCCATTCTTTTCTGCCGTGTGATAGAGCATTTGGGATTATAAAAAGAAGCCTTCGTCGTAAGAGAGGCTGTACAGTGTACAGGAATTTATGAAATTAATCGTATCTTCAAGCAGGCAGAGTGATTTTTTTACAGTTCACGTTCACGTTTAGTCAGCGGAGAGCATGTGACAGAGTTAAAAAAATGGTGTGTTCAACACTTCAAAAAGACTGCACTATCCCTTGAAACAAAAGATCGGTGAATTCCGAGGACGGAGAAAGTAAGTTTCAGTATCTCAAAGTTCCATCACCTCACATTCAAAAGATCGGCGGTGAAGTGCAGGTAAAAACGCAGGAATTCATTGATGGACTGACAAAGTATACGTTTTGGTTGAAGATAAGGCCACAGATTACCGTATCGTTACCGAATGAACCTGCATATGGACCAAGGCAGCTCTGTATTAATGCAAACAAGATGCAGCACCTGAAAAAATGCGTTCAGTTTGTGCCTGAAGATGAAAAAGTTAAATTGTGGGACGAAATATTGCAGTGGCCAACAGCTAAAAATGTCGAAGATGAAGAATTAGAATAATTCTGTTAGTTTTTTATGAAAATAAATATTATGAAACATTCATACAAATTGGACTTTGATTGTAAAAACACACCTTGTACATGATGACTGTAAAAATCCACCTCATCCCAAAACTTTAAAAAATCAAATAAAAAAATCTGTGAATATATTATACTCCCACTTTTAACATACCATATATTAAAAATTTTTTCAACATAAATAGTAAAAAAAGAAAAACATGGCCTTCAGTTTTTTTTACACCAGACAGTTTTCATTGATTTTCTGAAACTTTCGCATTTGGTCTGAGGTGGGTTTTTACAATCATGCATTCATATATATATATATATATATATATATATATATATATATATATATATATATATATATATATATATACATCACATATACATACATACACACACATAAATATTATAATTTGTTAATATTGCAGTATTTAAAATTTGCAATACTGCTATAATAACAATATCAATATTGGGCACATAGCTACTATGACAATGTTTGAAACAGCTTTTCTGTTTGCTCATAACTAAGTGTAAGCAACCAATTTCGTATTTTTATTCTAGCTGTGTTCGTCGAGCAATCTCTTATTTCGCATGCCTTCATAACTTATTATAAATTATATATAAATTAGTGTTTCAATGAATGGACTAAATCGTTTTGCGAAAGCTGTGCGAATGCTTGGTAATGGCATTTGAAACATACGTTTTTTCATCAGCTCACTGTATTTATGTGAGCTTAATATTTTTCTATGAACACATGTAGCCACACATAAGACAAATAGCTGCCGAACTGTTAGTACTTTAATATCACTGTAAAGTTTAGCTGTTGGATACCTGTATTTCTTGTTAAGCATAACTTATAATATATATAATAAAAGATTTATAACAAACATGATTAAATGGTGTCTATGATTAATTTACAATTAACACAAAAGTAAGTAACAATTAAGTTAATTGGCCAAAAAACAGCAAGAACGCTTTGGAAATTTAAAATTAGAAATAATTCTCTTTATTAGTGTAGGATCAAGGCTAAACTTTCCAATATGGACCATCGATTTCAAAGCCCATATTTTTTTTTGTAGATAGTACTCACTAAAAGAAAGCGTTCTGCAAAGTTTTAGGTTGCGGAAACTTAAGGTTCATGAGATATATTTTTTTAAACTTTTCATACAAATTGGTAAATAACACGCAATTACTAAATAAATTTGACAAATGATTGATGTTAAACGTCAGTTAGTGCAGAGTTCCGAATATTTTGAAAGTATCGATACCTACTCGATACCAAGTATCGTATCAAAAATATCAATACTACTTGGTATCGAGTACATTTCGTTAATTTTGGAGACGAAAAATTATGACAAACCAATTAGATGCATAGGAAGAGCTGATAAGTGCAATTATAGATGTATATAAAGTAGAATAAAGTTTACTCTATTTAAGTTCCACCTTAGTACTTGTATTTCATTGTTTGCAACTTGTTTGTATATCTTAATTAGTACAGCTTTTGTACTTTTATTTTATTGTTTGCAACTTTCTGTATTATCTAATTCTTACTACAATAAAGTGTTTACTGACTTATTGACTTACTTATTTAATATTCAAAAAGTACCCAAAACCGAATCAGAGCACCCCACTATCCACGTGGTCTTGTCTGCCCTACCCCTAGAGTGTATATAAGAGCCCGGAGGCGCGGAGGGAGAGCAGTGCCCGCCCGCCGTAGGAAAGCGCAGGCACCGAGATCGCCGTAGCGGCTGAGGCTGGTCGCCGAAAGCGACCAAAAAGCCGAAGCTGCGAAGGCGAGCCCAGGTGCCTGTGCTTCCCTACGCTAGGGCGGAGGCACTGCTCATCCCGCAGCGCCGGAGCTGCCACGGAGCGCCAGAGCACAACTTCCCGGCTTCTTACCCCCCCTAGTTTCCAAAATTAACGAAATGTACTCGATACCAAGTAGTAGTGATACTTTTGATACGATACTTGGTATCGAGTACGTATCGATACTTTCAAAATATTCGGAACCCTACACTAATTGACGTTTGACATCAATGATTTGTCAAATTCATTCTGTAATTGGTGTAATTGCGTGTTATTTGCAAATTTGTATGAAAAGTTTAAAAAAATATATCTCATGAACCGTAAGTTTCCGCAACCTAAAACTTTGCAAAACGCTTTCTTTTAGTGAGTACTATCTACAAAAAAAATATGGGCTTTGAAATCGATGGTCCATATTGGAAAGTTTAACCGCAGACTGCTAAATGGGAGCATTTAAAATTAATTACTCTTAGATATTGATGCGGGAGAAAATAAACTACTGGATGATGAATAAGTAAGCTGACAGATACCTCAGTGTAACCTGATAAAAACCTAAAATTATGAGTAAATTACGAAATTTAACCAACGTGTATTAGGTGGTATTAGACTTTGTGCAAATAAGTTTTTACAACTGAAACATATTAATAACCCCAAGAGAGCAAAGATACTGAAGATATGACTGACTGACTGAAGTTAGTCACTTTTGTTTAATTCCTTTAATCAAAGATTTTATAAAAAGTGTCTAAAACATAATTCGGAACATATATGCTGTGAAACAAAGTTTTACCTATTACAATTAGATTTCAGGAAGTTAAAAAAGAGATGGAAGTGTGTGTCATCATTTTAAACAGTTTTTTAAATTTTTGTGTTGCGTCTTTTATTTGGCGGAATACTATTGGGCTTAGACCTGGTTTCAAAGTTATTTTTAAGTACATCCTGCAATGTTCTCGTTGAGGGCAAGGTAAATAATTTTCTTAGAAAATTATAGCCTTTGGGACTTTTATAAATTAACAAAGCCAATAATTTTTCTTCAATATTAAAACGCCTTCCACGGCCTCTTTTATTATGATGAGTTAATTGCATATTTAGCAATGTCTGAGCGGGCTTTGATAATGTTTTCAAACCCTTTTGAAATAATTTCGTCTTTGACATTTTTTCTGCTGCTTTTATTTGATTTTTTTTGATATTTTATTTGTTTTTTAAAATCTATATTTTATGTAGTATTTTCTTCATTTTCGTACTTCTTTTAATCAATGTACCTGAAAAAGTATGACAAACAGGTAAGCATATAGAAAAAGTAGCATTCCTACTGCATGGCTTGTGGACCAGTGATAACAAAATTTTGAAGTTACATCTGCAAGAGTTTTAACCACTTTCTACATTTGAGACAGGAGCGGTTTGTCTCAGAGTCCTAGTTACTTCAGATGCAACGAACACAAGGTATGACCATGATTAATCATTTTCTAGAATTGACTACAGGAATAATTTCAGTCAACTGCCTACCCAACATGCTATTTACCTTATGCATTGTGAGCCAGGTTTAGATATAAGCCTTTTTACTTGTTTCGTCTATGAAAAGATTCTCAGCATATGACATCCTAATGTCGTACTTCTTATTATTATAGTAAATTCAAGCAAACTTACTAATATAGTAATAGAATATATAATTAAGAATTTGTTAATATTATACTACCACCAGTTAATTTTCTAGACCGATACAACTTGGGACTTTCAAAAAATTTCTTCCTATATCTATAATTCCCCTGGTGTGGTCCTTCATGGGCGGCGGTAGTCACTAACCATCAGGTGAGCCACATATTTGTTTCCTCCCCCCACTCCTAAAAAAAAAAAAAATAGGTACCTCTTATGCGATTCACACGCGAGCTTGAACCAGAAATTTGTGTAGAAAGTACATCTGGTATATGTGACGTGGGTTCAAGTTCCGTTTCTGTATGTAAACCTGTAATAGTAGTGAAAGTATATAACTTTCTTTATTGGGCTTGTTTTATACACTGCTACATACCAAATATTATAATAATATTAATGTCCTCGAGACCAAATTTTATAGTGCCCAAGTGTATGTGCAAGCAATAGGTCATCCCATAATCTAATGCCAGCCAATTTATTATTTCCAGACTGATGCTGAGAATTTCTTGATAGATATACCCAAAAATGTACCCAAAGATATACCCAAATATAATAAGCGAAAGTTATATGTAAGATTTCTTCATAAATGTTTATTTCATACAGTTCACAATAACATTACAAAGTTATAATGCAGCTAGTTTTGTCATTTGCTATGGAGTTGTAATGAAATTTTTACTAATCCAACTTATTAACTTTTTAATTCTATTTTGCTACGATAGTTTTCCTTTAACTTCATTATATATGCTACCATTGAGTATACTTTCCACATTTAGAAAAACAGCAGTTTAGTTGGTAGAGGGGACACATGGCTTTGATGAAAAATACTACTAAAGCTTAATATTTCACAAACAAACCCCTGAATCATAAAGATGTTCTTCCATATTCCCAATGTTTTTGAAAGATCTATCCAATGATACCATACACGATGTTATACATGAATAAAAAAACGTCATTCATTTACCTTTATCGGAGGTACCAAAAATAAAAATGTTTTTAAGATTTTATTTTACAGTTTCTTAGGCGTGATTAATATCTATAACTAAGCCAAATTACAAATTTGTAGCACCTAGGGTCTGAGTAAAACCGCGGTGGACAGACTTGGCAAAACTATAAGGGTTTCTTGTTGTGTATTACGGAACCCTAAAAATTCAAAATATAATTTTTTTAAAAATTGTCTCTAAGGTAATAGTGAATAAGCTTTTGTTTTTGCTAAGCCAGTTTGCTTTACAATCTAGGGCTTAATAACCACTTACCACCGGGTGGGGTTGTTGTAGTTGTAGTCAAGCTGTACACTGACATATCTATAAATAAGTAAAACTAAAAGATTGCTTGACCATCTTTAGTAATATTACATCATGAAAGTGAGTTTCTTTAGTCTGCACTGCTAAAATAATAGCTAATAATGGTTTCTTATATTTACACGAACACTACACATTGAAATAATACTAGCTTTTACGGAATTTATCGCGTATATTTAACTTTTTAAATACCCGACGTTTCGAACGCTTTACAGCACTCATGGTCACGGGCGGGAGCGGGACTGAGATCATAGATTACTGTATATATACTAGAGATAGATGTGCGACTCAAGTTCAATTTTAGTTAAAGTTCTTGTTTTGCCTAATAGATGGCGTTAAAATATTGGTGCTTTGGGCTCGCCCTTTTTTTTGCACTTTAATATTTTTATTTTATATACAACCACTAATTACATTGCGCAAGTGCTGCAATGTAATTAATAGTTGTTTATGTTTCTCGTGGTAATTGTAAGTTCCTATACCAAAAAATAAAAAACAGGTTATTTTTAAAACGTTTATTGTTTAAAAATTCTTTGCTTAGTTATTGAATAACATTAGATGTGTTAAATTTAACAGTATTTGCACAATATCAATTGATTTCTTTATACAATGTCCCTACTAGTTAGTAAATATCTTATATTACAGAGAATAGAACATTTTTTTAAATTAAATATAGATTATTACATAATACCTATTGGAAATCGTGTTTTATTTACCACCGATACCAATGTCCTGGGAAGAACCAACAAGAAACCCAGCGTGACTTTTTTTTAAACATATTTCACTTTACAATATCATTTTTTAAATAAATTTTAATAGTACATACAAGCATGATTGCGATCATCTCATACCCAGGAGTTATTTTATGTATTCTTTGATATTATAATAACACTTTTTGTACATTTTTCCTTTAATAAAACATTTCAAATTGTTAATTGACAAATTTTGAACAATTTCTGAAATTTTGTTGTGAAAGCGTATAATACATTGCCCCATAAAGCACTACTGACTCAGTGGATTCTAGTTACTGGTATTACAAGCTTATGTTTGTTCATAGTGTTTAAAGTTTGAACATCTTTATTCTTATAAAAGCTATTTATAACACTTTTTGTACATTTTTTCTTTCATAAAACATTTCAAGTTGTTAATTGACAAATTTTGTACATTTTCTGCAATTTTGTTGTAAAAGCGTATAATACATTGCCCTATAAAGCACTACTGACTCAGTGGATTCTAGTAACTGGTATTAACAGCCTATTTTTGTTCCTAGTGTTTAAAGTTTGAACATCTTTATTCTTATGAAAGCTATTTATAACAGTTTTGTACATTTTTTCTTTAATAAAACATTTTTGTTAATTGACAAATTTTGTACTTTTTCTGAAATTTTGTTGTAAAAGCGTATAATACATTGTCCCATAACAGCACTACTGACTCAGTGGATTCTAGTAATTGGTATTACAAGTTTATGTTTGTTCCTGGTGTTTTCTTTATTCTTATGAAAGCTATTTATGTTTTTATGTACGTACATATTATATTACATTTTCATAAATATATATTTCATAACCACCAAAGCATTCCTTTCTTAATCCTGGTCACAACATCATCTTGCAAACCACACTCTTCTCTTATTACACAATTCCTTACCCTGTCATTCAGATTCAGCCCTAACATACTCCTTAACCCTTTAATGCATGATTTTTTTTACTAGCTTTAACCCTTTACCGCATACTGTGCCAAATTTGGAACGCTTTAATTTTTTCCTTGTAAAATGTTATCAACGCCATCTATCTATTCCGTTCTGCATCAACAAACAAAAGTAAGGTGTGCTTTAACTAAGCTACTATAAACAACCTCCATTCTAGTCTTTTGAAACGTTATTATCTCTGGACAAAACAGTTGAGGCCGCCATTTTGTAGGAGCCCGACGTTTCTCAGCTTCATACAGCGATAAGTGTTGTTGTTCTTGCAATAAAATTAAAAAACTGTGTGAGTGTTGCAGAAAAATGGATCCTCAGCGCTTTTATGGTAAAAAACGTAAGTATATTTTATAGTATCTTGTTTAATTAATCGGTCAAAGTTTGTTCCAAATTCGGAACAAAATGCAGCCAGGCGCTTTTTAACTGGCCAAATTTGGAACTTCATGCAATGTGTTCGTTAAACCCCCTTGGTCATATTTGGAACATTATGCAGTGTAAGTTAATTATACTCGTCCTAGTTTTGATTATTTATATATGAACTCATCATCACTTCACTAAATATTATGAAACAAAGCCGTCGGCCACGTCTATCTGTCTGTCTGTTTACGAAAACTACTGCACGGATTTTCATGCGGTGGTCACAATAGATAGAGGGATTCTTGAGGAAAGTTTAGGTATAGAATACATCCCCGGGCACGTCCGGGACGGGTTGCTAACTATATCTTAACCTAGAACTCAAACCTGGATGGCGAGGGCTAAATCCAGCCAGTCCCATCGAATTGACCAGTCTTTTTAGGGTTCCGTAGTATACGTCAAGGAACCCTTATAGTTTCGTCAAATCCGTCCGTCCGTCTGTCCGTCTTCGCTCTACCGTCCAAACTGTTAGCGCTAGAAAGATGAAACTTTGCATGGATATGTGTATTTACTACGCTGACAAAGTGCTAAAATAAAATTATGAAAAATGTTTTTTTCTGGGGTACCTCCCCTACACGTACTTAATGTGGGGATGATTTTTTTTCTGAAATGAATGTATAATATTTTTTCACAGGTCCTGCATTTTCCATCCCAGAGAGTAGTGAAGATGAGAAGGCATCGGATGATGAAACTTATAGAAACCCAGGTCCTGAGATTTTCATTCCAGAGAGCAGTGACGATGAAATCGCTTCAGATGATGATCGTGGAAATGTAGGTGAATTTGAAGAAATTTATTTAGATGACGACGCTCTTGATAATGATTGCGACGAATATATTCCTTATAAAACGGAAGAAGAAGATATCTCAAGCAAGCCTTCTACGTCAAAACAGCGCACAGGAAATAAGAGAAAGAAGGTTAAATGTGTATGGTCTGATGAAAGTATGGCGTATGACGAGTCACATATTGCGTTTTTAGGATGCCAAGATCTCCCAAATGAAATTATGAAACTCGAAGCGCCCATGGATTTCTTTAAATTTTTATTTCCTTCTTCAGCGATTAATTTAATTGTAAGGGAGAGCAACTTATATGCTGATCAAATCACCGAAAGCAACCACAATGAAGTCACGGAAGAAGACATACGTAAATTTTTAGGCATAATAATTTATATGTCTGTGGTGCATCTTCCAACAACACGTCATTATTGGAAGGAAGGTACATACATTGAAAAGGTGGCTTCAGCAATGACTTGTAACAAGTTTGAAGAAGTAAAAAGGTTTTTACATTTTTTTAACAAAAATGATGAGTTGGAGTCCGGTGATCCAAATTTTGACCGGTTACAAAAGATACGCCCTTTCCTTAATATATTGCGTGAAAGACTGTTACAAGTGCCTAAAGAAGAATACTTGGCAATTGATGAACAAATGATTCCTACCAAAGCACGTACTTCTGGTATGAGGCGTTATAATGCCAAAAAACCACACAAATGGGGCTACCTCAATTATGTGCTAAGCGGAGCCAGTGGCTTTAGCTACGATTTTGAGGTTGATACTGGAAAACACCCTGATCCGCCAGAGAACTGCCCTGACCTCGGAATACCAGGAAACATTGTCCAGCGTTTGTTAAACACTGTTCCTCAAAATCTTAATTATAAAATTTTTGTGGACAATTGGTACACTAGTTTGCCTTTGATGGCCAACTTGCATAAAAAAGGACTCTTTCCTTTAGGAACAATTCAGCTCAATAGAGCACCCAATATAAATATAGAAAAAAAAAACTATTATGAAAGAAGAAAGAGGATATTGTGCGGAAAAATCTACCATTTATGAGGATGTCAAATTAACCGTTACTACTTGGGTAGACAATAAACCTGTTAGCCTGTGTTCTTCATACGTAGGCAAAGAACCCATGGCAATGGTGAAAAGATTTTTAAAGAAAAAAAGGGCCAAAATTGATATCCCTTGCCCAAAGGCTATTACAATTTATAATAAATATATGGGCAGCGTAGACTTATTAGATTCTATGCTAGGTTTTTATAGGATTAAAATTCGAAGCAAAAAGTGGTATCACAGATTGTTCTTCCATTTTATAGACCTAGTCTGTGTAAATAGTTGGTTATTGTGGAGACGTAGAACCAAACAAAAAGGTGAAGACATGTACATACCCTTGCTGGATTTTAAATTAATGGTGGCAGAAATTCTGATGCAAGAAGATGCCAGAGTTTTTATACCAACTCGCAGAGGACGACCGCTAAATGCAAATATAGAAAATATTAAAAAAGACAAAAAACGACGCCGCATTGAATTGCCTCCTGTTGAAGTAGCCGAAGATGGCTTTAATCACTGGCCGGAGTGGAAGACTGACCGACAAAGGTGTAAGATGGTCGGCTGTGGTCAAAAAACCCAAGTAATGTGTACTAAGTGCAAATGTTATTTATGCTTGAATAAGGACCGCAACTGTTTTAAAAAATTTCACATGTCGCATGATTGAATAAATAAATTAAAATTCATAAATGTTTGCTTTCGCATAGGTTTTTTTGTATTATTTTTAATAAACTAATTTCTTAAATGTATGAAAATAAAAATATTAAGTAAATATATTTTTATGTAGTTTTAATTAATTGAAGTAACTTAATTTAAAAAATTGATTAAATATAAATAATTTAATTATAAAATCTATATGTATAATAATACCTATATAAAAACTTCACAATTTTTAGTAATCATATTTTTGACATTTTTCTAATAAAATAAATTTGCAATTATATTGATACGACGTCACATAAGTATTTAATTTCTTAAAATATGTTTTTATTTAGACATAAATTTGAAATTATGACCTTAAAAAAAACATGCTTATCCAAAAGTAGAACACACTGCATGATGTTCCAAATATGGAACACGTACAATTATAAGCTTGAATGCATATCGTTCCAAATTTGGAACCAAAACTTTGGATATTTTTTTTGTAATGAATAATACCTCGATTTTTTTTTAAATATTTTTATATCAACAGGTATAAGGTATAGAACTAAATATTTTTTTTTAAGTTGATTTAAAAATTCCATGCGGTAAAGGGTTAAAAAAATATAGGCAGATGGAAAAATGTACAAATATTAAGGGAAAAATAAAGAAAAAAATCTTATTATTAAAAATCATATATATATTTAGAAAAAAACATGTGATGTAGATATACATCATTATGCAATTACTAGCTTTTTATTACTAGTATGCGAGTTATTTATGAAAATCTCTAAAACAGTTATTGCGTGCGTTCAGACACAGAGGTATGTTACACTTTGAACATGCCCACTGCGTAGTACCTTTGCACTGTGGAATTTTGCACCGTAATCTATTTGAAAAGATAGGCCAGTGTTCGACTCCATCGGTTCATATATCCTTGCAGGGGACTGGATGACCCGGACCCTTTGGCTTCTTGGCATGTTCGCGCTCCAAGTCCACATTAGAGGGACGCCCTCTTTTAGCACCATTTGAAGTTCCCACGTTACAAAGTGCATCGGCCAAGATGTTACGAAACTCTCCAAGATTTGGAAGCTTTTTCTCAGGAATACCCTTTGCTGTGCAATTTTTTTTCAAAAGAACCCACGAATTTATAACGGCGAGGTCTAAAAGATGGTAAAAGAGGCGCATGTACCATTTTCGGCTCTTTATGCGTATGCGATAGCGTCCCAGGTAGCTGTCCATCAAGTCCACTCCCCCCATGTGCATGTTATATTCTTCGACTATCTTTGGACAGGGTATATCTATATTTTGTTTAGTCTTCTTATCGTACCGACCGACTGTTGTAGCAGGTTCAGCACCTACATATGTAGATAAAAGCGTGACAACTTTGTTGTCTTTCCATGCAGTTGCTGAAAAGTCGACACCATCGTAGTGAGTAATTTTTTCTTGATATGTACCTCTAGAAACATTCGCCTTCATGTATTCCTTTTTGTCAGGGAGTCGACAATTTGGGAGCCTATTTTGCTGTACAGTTCCAAGGCTGTGAATGCCTTGTTTAGCCAAATGAAACATCAAAGGCAATGAGGTATAAAAATTGTCAAAAAATATGATGTGATTGACCATCCTTGGAACAACTCTAGCCAATCGCAGTACAACATTGCTTGTTACGCCTAAATCTGGTTCGTCTGCTTGGCGGTCTCTTTTGTCTTCTTGGCCAGAATATACTTCAAAACGATATGCATAGCCCATGAGATTACATAAAACAGTTTGTAACCCCACTTCTGGGGTTTATTTGGCATATACTGTTTTAAAAAGTGGGAAATTTTCGTAGAGCACATTTGCTCATCAATGGAAAGGCGCTGGTCTATGGCTATTGAAGAAAAAGTTTTATTCAGCTGATCTATTACAGGTCTAATCTTATGTAAGCGGTCATGGTCTGGATGCTCCTTTGGAAGATGTTTGTTATTGTCATTGAAGTGTAAGTGTCTTCTAATAGCCTCAAAACGGTTAACTGGCATAACTTTCCTAACAGGGTCGTAACCAAACTTCTCATTCCAATAGGAGCGGACACTGGGAAAATGTTCAACAGACATAAATAATAAGATACCTAGATATTTTTTTAGTTCGGCGTCACTTATTGAAAATGATTTTGTAGGATTTTGTTGCGTGGCATACAAATTTGTTTCATTTACTATTTTTTTAATGAATTCTGGCGTGAAATAATGTAGGAAGCACCTGTATGGTGTATCGAGGTCAGCTATCTCAGGGTCTGTAACACTAGCTTTATGTGTAAGATTAGATTCGTCAAAAACTAAACTGTCTGTTTTCCAAATAAGTTTTCTTTTGTCGAAACAAGAATTCAATAAATTTTGATTTCCTTGCCTAGGTTCAGGCTCGTGCACAGGATCCGCCTTTTCATCCTGAACAAGTGGAGGATCGTTATCATCATCAGGAGTATCGACGTTCTCTTCTTCTAAATCGTGGATAATTTCTCGTACATTGCTATAAAAACGTTCCTCATCATCATCCTCGTCTTCCAGGCCATCATCGGAAATATCACCACTTTCCAAAGCAGACAATAGATCTTCTATATCTCTATCTCGAAGTGACATTCTGTAATATTGAATTGCAAAGTTATAACATAAGTATCGCCAATAGTTTAATTTATACAATGAAAGTAAACTAAACCATACAACTAAAATTTGCTAAGATGTGCTTATAATCACCTCTAGATCGCACAAAATGATAAAAAATAAAAGATTATAAAATCTATAAATTCACACATGATAACCGAAAGAGTAGTGGTTAAAAGAGACCGATTTTGCATGATGATGTATTTCTACATCACTGTTTTAAATACAATTTTTCGTAAAATTATTGCATTTTCGACCAAACTATGATTATAATTTAATACACTTACCTTAGTTCTTTGTAGAAATCAATTTTTATATAATTTCTTTTATATTTATTCTCAAAACACGAATTCCAAAAACTTGCTAACACGAAGTGATGCAAAAGGCGGGAATAGTGAAAAACAAATGACAATAAAAAAAATAAAACTTGTCAAAACTTTTATGATTCGTTCAGAAGTCAACTAATAATGTTGCTAGTGTATAAATGTATTGGAAATATTTTGGTAGTTTTTAACATAAAAGAGAAAATGTTGCCAAAACAAAGAATGTATATCTACATCACTATGCATTAAAGGGTTAACGACCGCATTTCTACTGCGTTTATTCTACTCTTCGTCTAACCTTCGTCTTACTTGCGTTCACTTTCATACCCCTTTCTTTTAACGATCCGTTTATTAATGTAACCATCATTTGCAACTCTGCCGCCGACGACGCAATAATAACTTGATCATCGGCGTACAAAAGGCATTTGACGGTTAACTCACCCATTCTTAATCCGCATTCGTCAACTTTCAAATTTTGCAAACAACTGTCCATAATTAGGTTGAACAGCCACGGGGAAGTCACACAGCCCTGTTTTATTTGAAAATAAATTTTATTTGAAAATAATTAAGATTTATACGCATGACATAGTAGACTGCTAAATGGGAGCATTTAAAATTAATTACTACTTTTAGATATTGATGCGGGAGAAAATGAACTACTGGATGATGGATAAGTAAGCTGACAGATACCTCAGTGTAACCTGATAAAACACCTAAAATTAAGAGTAAAGTACGAAATTTAACCAACGTGTATTAGTAATAGTGTAATAGTAGGTGGTATTAGACTTTGCGCAAATAAGTTTTTACAACTGAAACATATTACTAACCCCAAGAGAGCAAAGATACTGCAGATATGACTGACTGCCTGAAGTTAGTCACTTTTGTTTGATTTTGTTTAATTCCTTTAATCAAAGATTTTATAAAAAGTGTCTAAAACATAATTCGGAACATATATGCCGTGAAACAAAGTTTTACCTATTACAATGAGATTTCAGGAAGTTAAAAAAGAGATGGAAGTGTGTGTCATCATTTTAAACAGTTTCCATAAATAAAAATTGAACAATATCTTATGTTAATACGACAAAATATTTGTTTCAATATCTATATGATAACAACATATTAAGTTAGTTAATGTGTTAATTTAACTAAAACTCTGCTGAATACTTTCTCCTTAGTAAAAAAACCACGAAGCAGAAAACACGAATCCTACTTGCCAACAATTTAAAGTGTATTCAATAAACTGTTGTTCAACAATTTAAATTTAAATTATTCCTTGGTGAAAAGTTGTTAGCAAGATGCTAATAATATATTATAAAATCTGGAATATTTACTGGTAAAAATGTCCTCCACGCCTAAGAAAGAGGTACTAATTAAAAGAAATTTTACTGCTCACAATTTGGCAGTTAGCAAATTTGCAGAAACTCAAACTAAAATATTTGTATTTTAAAAGTTATAAAAAGATGAAAATTAATGTAGGTATGTAAATAACGTAATAATGACCTTTGTAATACAACTTCACACCAAGCAAATTCATTAAATTTGTAATGTTTCAAGAAAAACGCTTTTGTGACTTTCACAAAACTTTACGATGTATTGAAGATTATAACAAAAATAATTAAAAACATTTGACCAATGATTCCCCGGAAATGGGATATTTTAAATCATTAAATTGTTAATAAATATCAAATTTGAATTTCTAACATGACATAAACAAAAAAGTAAGGACCCTTATCATTAATTTGATGATCAAAATAATTATACATACTTCAGACCCTCAAAGATGGCCTAAGAGCTTGTGTAATAATTATAAATAAAATATTAAAAGGCAGACATATTAAAATCAATAATGATAAAATAAAACTTCAAACATTAAAATATTTTTAAACTCTTAGAAATACCAAAAATAGAAGTGGTTATAATTAGGTTTTTTCTCTCCAAAATATCAAAATTAAGGTGTCATCAAACAGCTTATGTGATTATTTATCTACTTTACTTAAGGCCCCGATCAAAACCTTGCGAAAGTGTGATTTTCAGAGACTATTATCTCTTTAGTTATGAGAAATAAACTACATCCAAAAGCACATTATTAAAGTGTTCGATATCCTATCATCACATTCCACGTTTTAATTAGTTTTTATGTGTTATCTATACATTTAAAACTTATTTTTAAAAATGAATAAAATTATTGATAACATGCATCTGTTGTTAAAGGCAATGCTCTAATCATTTGAGGATTACACATTACATACTATTGGATAGATAATTTAAAAATCTATATTATTTCTTAAGTTCGTCTTTCTTTCTTAATTTAAATAATTCCAAAAATTTGAGCGTATTTATTACGCGATATATTGTAGCGAGATCGCGTGGATTGTATAGAACCGACCGCTCAACCGGTCGTTCGCAAGGAGTAGCGCCATAAGCATCTCAATTAGTAAGTTTAGAAAGTTAAAAGTACATCATAATGTGATATAGAGATAAATATCTATGAGTCAGATAGTATTTTTTAGCTTGAATTTTTATTTTGTCATTTTCATCAATTTTAACATGTCTACACTGCAATATTTTCATGACATTCATGCACCAGCTGTGAATAATTAAACTGATTATATAATTAATTATAAAGGTTTTTAAGCTTTCTTTTTTTTATATAGAATAGGCTGACAAACGAGCACACAGTCCACCTGACGGTAAGTGGTTGCTGCGGCCCATAGACATCTACATCTATCTTCCATTACAAATCAAAATGCAGATGCGTTGTCACCCGTGAGGACTGAGATGGAATGCCTCATTTCCAGTAAAAAGGGTCTCCGGTTCTCTACACTCACCATACGAAATACAGCAGCATTAAGCTACTATTTCACGCTGGTATTCTGTGAGAGCGTGGTCCTTCCCCGGTCGAGCCGACCCATTCGTGCTACAACTATACTACTAATATAACTGCAGCATGGCTCTACCACGTAAAAAATTATGCTTTTTACATGACAAAAATTCGAATTCCACACCAAGATCTATTAATAATTTAATTCTATCGCATATACCACTGTAGGGGCCGTTTTGTAAAGCATTTTTTATTATTTTAATCACATTTTCAACACACTCTAAAAAGTTTTGGGAAGGTCTCATAAGTGATCTTCGCGTGACATCCACAGATAAAATGTAATTGTCTACTTGTGGCGGAGTTGTATCACACAATTCATTATTACATGTAAAACATGATTTGCAAACTTTAATTTTTGACTTTTTAATAACTTGCCCTTCCACATACCTTTTTGTCTCCGTGACAATTTTATTTGCAAATTCTTGCGAATCATTACCTGCCAATTTTTGAACTATAGTCTATATTAATTCTATTTTCCTTTGGGGGCAGGTGTAATTCATTTTTTGCCAGCAGGCAATCCAAATTATTTAAAACTTTATTAAAGTCTTCCTCACAATTTGCCCTCAAGGAATGTGTTGAACTCAAATTAATTTTGAACTTAAATTAAACTAAATGGGAGCATAAATAATAATTACAGTTAGATATTAATGCGGGAGAAAATGAACTACTGAATGATGGACATGTAAGCTGACAGATAACTCAGTGTAACCTGACAAAATACCTAAATTTAAGAGTAAAGCACGAATTTTAACCAACGTGTATCAGATGGTCTAATATTTTGTGCAAGTAAGTCTTTACAATTGAAAAATTAATAATTAATGTAAAATAAATATTTGTCTGTAACAACTTTGTTTTGATTTTATTTTCAAAACATTATTAATTATCCCAAGAGAGCAAAGATACTGCAGATATTACTGACTGGCTGAAGTTAGTCACTTTTGTTTGATTTTATTTAATTCCTTTAATCAAATATTTTATAAAAAGTGTCTAAAACATTATACAGAACATATATGCTGTGAAACAAAGTTTTACCTATTACAATGAGATTTAAGGAAGTTAAAAAAGATATGGAAACAATTTTTGTCTTCGCCATTTTCATTGCTGCTTTTATTTGACATTTTTGTTTTCTAATTTTGCTTTTTAAAATCATGATTTTGTTAATTTTTTTTTTTCATTTTCACATCTGTACACCTTTCTTGTAATCAATGTACCTGAAAAAAGTACGACAATCAGGTATGCATATAGAGATCAAATGAAACAATGACGGCATAGATCAAATTGTATTGGATTCTCCTTTTTTAATAAATGATTTTGAATTGCAAGTTGTGCCTTAGGATAAAATAATAAATAAATGATATAATATATATTATGCAATATGCTATTAGAATGCTTTTGGAGCTGGCGCAGTGCTGCAGTGTACACAGTGCAAAAATGTAGCATTTCCACTGCATGGCTTGCGGCTCAGTGATAACAAAAGGAGGATGGCCAAATCGTACCAGACAACGAAATTACAGCGTCCCAATATGAAATATTTATGTAAAATACCTTATTGTTAAGGTATAACTCTCTAAGTAGCCACAAAAAAAGTTATTAATTTATTTCTATTGTTGTAACTGTTCAAAATTATTTCAAATAATAGTTTCAGAACGCACCTAATGACGATTCATTTCATGTGCGAAAGGACTTGGTATTCAAAGACTATAATTATTCACGTTTTTATGAATAGTTGTTAATTTTAATTCAATTCAATTAGTATGTAGACATCAAATCAACTACAATGCTGATTTATTATGTACTGGATTAATATCAATCATTATTAATCAGTTCCACGTCATTGACCATCTTATGTACCATGTTTTTAAGCAAATATATTTTCTATTCTAAGAATATGTATTTTTATAGAATAAGGGTGACAAAGGAGCACACATTCCAATAGCAAAGTGCAATCGGCAAGTGCATGCTGAAGCTCATAGACACCTAAATTAATAATATAATATATAAAGAATCAAAATGCAGACACCGCTTGTCACCCCTACCCCATGAAATTCCTTGTTTCCAGTAAAAAGGGTCTGATTCTCTACGCTCACTGTAAGAAACAGAGCATCATTAAGCTGGTATTTTGCGCTGTTAGTCTGTGAGAGCGTAATCCTTCCCCATTCGAGCTGACTCATTCGTGCTACAACCATAACATAGTTGAAGCTTGGCACGTAATAAGGTATAATAGAATATAAGATATAATGAGTTCATATCGATACCTTTTCCGAAAAATTGGGTTAGTTTTACAGGAACATTACAGTGATGTATTTGATATTTAAGTCTAATTAAATAGTTTAATTAACTTAGAGAGTTTCATGTATTTTTGTACTTAAGCTGTGCATAACTGCTTAAGTGCAACTGAATGTCTGTGGAAATTGTTTTCGCTAATTTAAAACTCACATTTAATTGTACACACATCATGTATTTTACTAAAAAGCTGTATGTTTTCCTTATATAAATAACTGAGTAATAATGTCCTCCAGACCGAATTTCGGCCACGGCAGCCTGCCTCAACGGCTACTCTTTTGTAAATGCCCCTGGGTGTTGTGGTTCTTCATGGGCGGTGATAGTTACTTACCATCAGGTGAGCTCCATGATCGTCCCCCCCTCCCCTTTAAAAAATAAATTAAATACCTCTTATAGGATTATCATGTGAACTTGTCAGAATCTAGTGAAGTATACATTCAGTATATGTGGTGTGGGTTCCATTTCTAATCCTTTAGCATATAAACCTGTAATAGTGGTGAAAGTATATGAGTAACACAAAACTTTCTTTATTGGGCTTGCTTTATTCACTGCTACATACCACATATATAATGATAATAATAATAATCTCCTCCAGACCAAATTATATAGTGCCCAAAGTGTATGCGCAAGCACTGGTCATTATTATTATTTCCAATTTCTTAACTCTAACTTAAAAATTTAAAACTGCTGAGAATTTCTTGATAGAAATACCCAAAAACAGATTTTGGACCGACCTGGGGTTCAAACCCGGGATCTCATGATCAAATTGCATTTATGACACTAGACCAACGAGGCAGTCAAGTTTTACTATAGTATTAAGGAATAAATTAATGTTAATAATAATTTTCATTATCATTAAAACCTAAAAATGAAAAATGGTGCTTATTTCTTACAGTTCACAATAACAATACAAAGTTATAATGCAGCTAGTTTTATGTCATTTTCTATGGAGTAGTAACGAAATTTTTACCAATCCAAGTTCAATTAATAAGTTGGTATTTATTTATTTTTTTATTTTATAGTATAGGGTGACAAACGAGCACACAGTCCACCTGATGGTAAGTGGTTGCTGTGGCCCTTAGACATCTACATCTGTCCTGGATTACGAATCAAAGTCAGATGCGTTGTCACCCATGAGGACTAAGATGGAATGCCTCGTTACCAGTAAAAAGGGTCTCCGGATCTCTACACTCACCATACAAAACACAACAGCATTAAGCTACCATTTGACGCTGGTATTCTGTGAGAACGTGGTCCCTCCCCGGTCGAGCCGACCCATTCGTGCTATAACTACTAATATAACAGCAGCATGGCTCTACCACGTAAAAAATGGTAGACTATTACTTGTTAAAAATCCGTTAACTTGTTAATTCTAATTTGATGCGACAGTTTTCCTTTTAACTTCATTATATATGCTACTATTGAGTATACTTTCCACATTTCCAAAAATAGCAGTTTTGTTAGCAGAGGAGACACATGACTCTAATGAAAAATACAACTTTAAAGCTTAATATTTCGGTAACAAACCCCTGAATCGTAAAGGTGTTCTTCCATACTCGCAATGTTTTGGAAATACCTATCCAACAATACCTTACAGGATGGAATATATGGCTAAAAATAATCATTCATTTACCTGCATAGGAGGTGTACCCAAAATAAAAATGTTTTTAAGATTTTATTTCACAGTTTTGTAGACATGATTAATGCCTATAAACTATGCAAAATTACAAATTTGTAACACTTAGTGTCTCTGAGTAAAACTGCGTTGGGATGAACATGGAGAAACTATAAGGTTTCCTTGTTGTGTGTAAATATGGAACCCTAAAAATGTAAAATATTATTAATTTACTATCTAGGGTTTTATAACCACTTACTACCAGTTGTAGTAGTTGTTGTCAAGTTATACACTGACGTACCATTGTCTTTAATTTAAAAGTGAGTAAGCTTTTTTTTTTCTTATTTTATTTAGGGATTTTTGTTAGTTAACATGTCAATCCTATTAAAATCTATATGTTGCTATTAATCTGCACATACTCAATGCAATATCCAAGGTGGGGGCATGTAGGATGCCCTGTGTAATACCTATATTGTCCACATTTATCTTATATGTCCTTCCAAATAATTCCCTTTCCCCTAGTTGCCGTTCACATTCCATCAAAAAGTGATGTAAGTTTTCTATTACTCCACAAGTTTCACATTAGATGGAATCAGTTCTTTTCATCAAATAAGAAATCTTTTTCATGGAATATGACCTGTTCTTATTCTAGATATTAATTTAATAGATTTTTTTTTTAATTTTGTATCTACAAACCAAGGTATTCGAGGTGGTTCACTCTGTATTGTTTAGTACCAAACACCTTTCGTTTTAGAGCGTTCATTGAAAAATTCTTTCAATTTGGTATGACATTAATTTTTGAATTTTGGTAGTACTTCTGAGTAGCAAGGGTCAATATTATATTCTACACCATTTATACAAGCAGAGTTCACTAATCTATCTGCCTTGTCATTACCCAATATTTGGTCTATGTGCTGGAATCCACTGCACTCTTGCACATGTGTCGCGTAGACTGAACTGATATATTATTTGGGAAAGTATGCAATAGGCTTTCGAAACACCTACGGTTCCAGAGGCAGATCGAGCCAAATATTGGATAGCAGTTTTCTTGTCCGAGTATATAATAATTTAGTTACAGTTATAGCTTGCAGCATACTTTAGGGCTTCGGATATTGCAATGAGTTCAAGGGTCATAATACAAATGTCATTAGTAACTTTATAAGATTTAGAAACTGCTTGATGTGGGTCAAAAAAAGCTGCCCCTTGCAACTTTAGCACTCTTTGATCCGTCTGTGTAGATTTTGTGCCAATCGTGATATTTATTTTCAAGTTCTTCAATAACATTTACTTTAACGGAATTTATTCCTACCCCTATCCTATCCAATCCTATCCTTTAGTTATTGATAAGACAGTGCTTTACTATCTATGGCTTTATAACCACTGACCATCAGGTGGGGTTGTAGTAGTTGTCGCAGTCAAGCTATACACTGATATACCTATAATAAGTAAAAACATAAAGTTTGCTTGCCCACCTTTACTAATATTACAATCATGAAAGTGAGTTTCTTTAGTCTGCACTGCTAAAACAATTGCTAATTAACATGACAATGAGAAAGTTTTTAATAAACTTACCAAGGTCTTTTAGTTCGAGGATATAGAAAACGGTCCTCAAAGTGCCGATCGCAAATGCGGTAGTTATAGTAAAATTCACGATCGGTTTTATGTTTTAGATGTTCCAACTATACTTTTCAACTGCTGAAACCTTTCTAGTGAGGTATTCTGGTTTCGGAACATAGTGTAAAACATCTGGAATAATAAAATATAATCATTAATTCCGAGGCGAGAGAGGGAAACTGAAACAGGAGATGGGCAATAACCCGTCTGCCAAGCGTGGCAGCTATGGTAAATAGTACCTATGAGGCAATCCGTGGAGGTGCCTTGAACCTTCAATTTCTTAGATATTAGCTGTTAGCTGTTGTTAAAAAAGTCCTTACTTGGTCACATTTAAAAACACATTGCCATTTCTCTTCTTCTTCACATTTTTGCACACATTAAAAAAACACTGGGTCGCAAATATTTATTTTAATACAAGAAAGCATATAAACAAACGAGGAATTAGAATAATTTGAAATTAATATTAATATCAAATTAACCTCAACTATCACTGACCGCCATTAACCATCCATTAAATGCTTGGGTTGGGATTTAATTTTATTTATTATAGGATCCCAAGCAGATGGTAGCACCCAGCCATCTTCTCTATTGAAATTAGGATGTTTTTTGATTTCAATAGCCTCGCGAATCGTCCTTGGAAGGAATCGGTGTTCTTTAGCGAGGATTTGTGGTCTATCAAATCTGATGTAGTGACGGGGGCGATCCTGTACATGTTCACAGACTGCAGACTTCCCGGAGCGTCGATTCTTCACATCAGCTATATGTTCTTTGACGCGGGTTTTAATTGATCTTTTAGTTTGTCCTATGTAGGAGAGACCACATTCACAATCAAGCTTGTACACTCCTGCATCTTGCAGAGGGACGTTACACTTGACTGATGGTAAAAACTGACCAATCTTCTTCGGCGGCTTGAAGTATGTTTTGATGGAAGCGCGCTTCAAGATGTAGCCAATCTTGTTAGTGACTCCTCTAACATATGGCAGTACAGCAGGTACACGCTCGACTGTGGCCGGCTTCACTCGTTCTCTGTGACGTAGGCGCGGGACCCGAAGCTTGTTGTCATTGACAACAAGCTTCGGGTCCCGCGCCTACGTCAAATTTTAATCTATGGTAACCGCGGTTAACTATGACAGCTGGACGTTGAACATCTCAGTCCTTCCCGTGACCATGGGTGCTGTAAAGCTCTCGAAACGTCGGGTAAAAAAGTTAAATATATGCGATAAATTCCGTAAAAACTAGTATTATTTCAATGAATTCTCAACTATCAAGAAAAGTGTAAATACCTCTAATTAACGAATTATGTCAACCCATAACCTTTATATAAAGTTCCCACCTACGTATGACCCTTAAGGGTCAACTTGGATGGAACTGGGGTGTACCCCATCCCATATCTATATAATCCCATAGTATGTGATTCATGTCGCGATTTTTTTACCTTTGTAAAAAATTTACGACCAACCTAACCTCAACATAACAAACTTAATTTCAACGAATTACTTGATATAACGAATATTAACTTGTTCCCTTCCGATTTGTTATACCGAGGTTGCAAGGCGAGAGAGAAAAACTGAATCAGGAGATAGGCAATAACCCACCTACCAAGCGTGGCAGCTATGGCAAATAGTACCTACGAGGCAATCTGTAAAGGCCTACCTATGCAAGCAGTGGACTTTTGATCATTACCATGCCCAAACCTTCAATTTCTTAGATATTAGCTGTTTACAAGTGAACAAAAACTGGAAATTACGCGAATATTAAAAAAGTTCTACCAAAATTGGTCACATTTAAAAACACTTTCGTGACATTTTAGTTACAGTCATTAAACAAAACTAAACTATGTCGCAGATTTATCAATTACAATGAAATAAAACACATAAACACACGAGAAACAGGAATAATGCTAAATAGATATTATTATTAATTTAAACTTTACTACCAGCGACCGCCATTAACTGCGTAGTGCTGCGTAGTAAACCGCGCAGTGCGCATGGAACATAGATCTTTTTTCGGGGGTAGGTGCACAATCAGTGACAACATATTTTTTGGGTCTTGTTTTGATAAATAATTAAAATAGTAAATCTTACAAGTTTTAGGTATATTTTCTAATAAAATCCATTAAAACTTATTCATCTTAAATCTTGACTAATATACCATAGCACATGTATTAGTTTGCACCGCATCTGCTACAAATACTATTCTTCAGTACTACACTTCAACACTGCACTATGGCTGGAAGAAGAAATCTTGAAAAAACTAAACTGGAAGATGCTGTCAAAACACTTGAAAAAAAGTTTGAAGAGTGTATGTCTTCTTTTCAAGCCCGATTGGAAAGTTCTCAACCTAATATCACTTCTCTCACCAATGATTTTATCATGTTCAAAGAGACTATGATGACTGCGCTGGAGATCTTAAAAAAGCAAGTTCAATCCCTTACACTATTGACTGATGACATTGACAACAGGAGCAGGCGTAAATTTCTTTTAATTCGAGGGATTGAAGAGTCTGATACAGAAAACTGCATTGACACTGTTGTAAATCTGGTGACATCAAAATTAAAAATACATACATTTAGATCAACTCAGATTCATTCATGTTATCATTTGGGAAAAAGCACAACAGCAAATCCTCGTGCACTGCTGGTAAAGTTTACAGATTATACCATTCGTCAAGAAATCTGGCGTGCTAAGCTATCTTTGAAAGGAAGTAATATTTCTATTGCTGAATTTCTTACACCTCATAGAAGAGAAGTTTTCAAAGAAGCTCGACGCCTACATGGTATGCACAGGTGTTGGACACAAAATGGTAACATATATCTAAAGCTCTGTAATGGAAGCAAGGTACGTCTTGTTTCTCTAGACCAACTGGCTGAATATCCTGTGAGTAATTCAGAAACTTCCAAAGCTGTGGCCTCCAAACAACGGTCTAAACCTGGAAAAAAGTTGTAAAATTAGTCTCTTTATATATTAAATTTTTCTTTTTCTCTATTATTAAGAATCTCACTACTGTAGTTAATTGCATATTTTACTTAAAATGATATTTAACTTACCGCTATTGGAGTTTATGCAATTATTCATTTCTTTTGTTTGTAGGGCATAATTATATTATGTATCATTACTTATAAATACGAACAACTTTTATCATTGGTAGTTGTAGGACTTATTACCCCAAACTACCTGCTTTATAATTAAACTTGAATATAATTTAACTTGAAACAAACCTCATAGAACATTGAATTGAAACTTTTTGCAACCTTCAAAGTTTTTATTTTTGTTTGTGTATTGGTTATGTTTTATTTTTTTTTATTTTTTTTTCCCTTTCTTGGCCTGCACGGTTTGTGCGTCAGCCATGCAAGAAGGTTAGGAAGTAAGATTTATTTTATTGAATTGGAAATTGGAACGGAATTTGAAAAAGGATCAGGTAAATTTAGTATATGAGTACATAAATGATTATAATTTTATATTGTTATGAAAAATGAAACTGGCTAAAATTCTATATACATCAATATTTACATAAGATAAAAGGACAGAAATTGAAGTAGGAAAAGGAATTTTAATGGACAAAAGCGAGGAAATAAAAGCGGAACGGTCAAGTCGAGGACAAGCAAAAAATATATGGTTAAAATCCCCAACGTCATTGCCACACTCACATATATCGCTAGGTAAAAGTTTAAGTCGTGCCAAATGCAAGGGAATGCATGCATGGCCCAGCCTCATACGTATAAGGGTCGAAGTGATAGCTTTACCAAACGTCAGATTTGAAAACCACGGTTTATGAGGTATATCCACCTGGATCGTGCTATAATATCGACCTATAGTCTGACTTGAAGAACGCCAAATATGTGTCCAAGAATTCAATAACTGGGATTTAGGAAGGAGAGCCAAATCACAACAAAAGTTTTTGTACGGAACTAGATCTCCGTCATTGACTGCAGCTTTGGCGAGGCTATCGGCCTTGGTATTGCCAAAGATACCTGAATGCCCCGGAATCCAAGCAAAGGAAACTGTGTAATTTTTGATGTAACATTGATACAATAAATCACGACATGCAATAATAACTGGATGATTATTTCTGTTATTGCTAAAAGGAAATCTTTCCAAGGCTTGGAGGGCACTTTTAGCATCGGTAAAAATTATTGAGTTTTTTAACTTCATAATTAAAATGTACTCCAGAGACTTCAACAGACCAAAACATTCTCCAGTAAATACTGAAGTCTCTGGAGGCAATTTTATTTTTTGTACAATGCCAAACTGTTGATGGAAAACACCAACTCCCACACACTTCTCGGAACCGGGTTTGGAAGAATCACTAAAAATTAAATGGCAATGTTTCCATCGGCTGTCACTGTCAACTATATTAATAAATTTGACGTTGGCAGAAGTATCTTGTTTACATACACCGAAATCAAACAAAATAGATGGTTGAAGTAGAGATGAGACATACTTGCAAAATTTAATACCAGGGCTTTTAAGTACGAGTATAGAAAAATACCAGGGTCGAAAACCAGGTTCTAAAAATACTTAAAAGTATTTTGTTGACGCGAGCGACGTGTCCAGCCGCGGTGTCAAAATTTGAAAATACTTGCATAGGAATTCGACCCGTATTGCATGTTGTCCTATTATGAATACGGAGCAAAGTCGTATAAATAAAAAAAATACTTTGAAGTTCAAAGTATTTTTAATTCACAAATACGATTGAGTTTCTTATTTCTATAAGGATATGGATTATTTTCCTATGCAAGTATTTTCACGTATAGTGTTCAAGTTATTCGAGCATCTGTCTTACAACATGTACTTTCATACTTGCAAGTAGGTATTTTTTGCTCGCGCTGTATTGTTAACGTCAATATAATATGAATGACTAGTTCGAGTCGGGCCACAATTACGAGTATTATGATTGAACGTTTTTTAATTTTTTGTTATCGAAATGAAATCTTTCCTTCCTACTTTTTAAATCACGGGCTTAGGACTGTCTGCTAAATAATATTTAAGAATATATTATATTCTGTGGTTTTACAGTATTTCAGTATTCTCATTAAATTAACAGAAATATGTTTTCTCTGTACATGTTTGGTAAGGTTTGATACTCCAGATTTGTACGATATAATTACTTTACACATCTTGCATTCGGCTTTATTTTCTCCTTTGTCCAAAAAATGATCCCACGCCAAACTTTTCTTAGGAGCCATACTTATGGATTTGTATGTACGAAGATCTTTTTACTATTCATAACAAGAACCTATGATCTATACACAAAAAACACTATTTACACGCTATTATTTACAGTTTAAACATCGTCAATTTCTTTTTCCAACTAATAAACATAATAATGTTCAGTTTTATTTATTTACATACTTAAACATTAATTAATAAAACTTTAAAAATTGTCTCTAAATTCAATAAACACACAAAATAACTTTAAAAATTAGGTCACGGTCAGTAGGTTACGTACTCAGTTCACAATAACAACTGAATTTACAAAAAATCGAAACAAAACTTTTACTTCCTCGAACATAAACATAATTCTCTTATTTACGAATGAGTAAAAGACACGCAATAATGTCTCTTTTGTATACAGATATAAGGGTGAATGGTGCAAAATAGTCAAAAGAAATTTTATGAATAGCATGTTTAGGCAATTATGCTCCTTAATTAGTTTCGTTTTAGTTAGCTTATTTGATTGACAAGTTTCCGATCCGATCGGATGGCATGTGCATTAAGTACCTACACAGATTTCCGTTCAAGCATTCGGCCTTCGTCGGAAATACCAGGGCTCGACAACCTACTCTCTGCGAGTCCCTCCCGCCAACGCGTCGAGCGAACCCCGCGTTGCTTTCGGTGTCAAAATTTGGAAATACTTTGAAATACTTGCATAGGAATACGACCCGTATTCCATGTTATCCTACTATGAACAAGGAGCAAAGTCGTATAAATAAAAAAATACTTTGAAGTTCAAAGTATTTTTTTATTCACAAATACGATTGAGTTTCTTATTCCTATTAAGATATGGATCGTTTTCCTATGCAAGTATTTTCGTGTGTTGTGTTCAAGTTCTTCGAGCATCTGACTTACAACACATACTTTCATACTTGCAAGTATTTTTTGCCCGTACCAGGGCGCCGTACTTTGAAGCGAAAACCTGGTTTTAAAACCTGGTAGCGTAAATACGTCTCATCTCTAGGTTGAAGTTTTTTTTCGGAGGAAGTGAGAGATACAAGTGTCGTGCCTTTTTTGCTTAAAATTTATTATTTTATTAAGTGTTGTTGAGTTACTATAGTAAATTTTTCTGTCTTGGTGGAGGTTTTAATATTTGTAAATTAGTAAGTGTTTGTAGTTGTGCCGTTTTTATGTAATTTTTTGTTGTAGTAATATAATGGAGGACGAACCTCCCGATCCCGGAAGGGGTCGCAATGATTCCTTTTCCTTACCCATTAACATTGATAATGTAGAACTAATTAACCGTAAACGTGCCCAAGTAAGTAACGAGTCTGCCCATCCACAAAAAATAGTTATTACTGATCCAAAACAACAGTTTCCTTCAATACAATCCTCATATACCCATCCTGATTTTATTAATAAAAAAGTTAAGTACTCTCAAGAAGATGCCGCTCCTTTTCTAGTTCATGTAAGTAAAATCTCAAATGATCAGCTGTCTGGAGTAACTCTTAAACCAATTAAATTTGGTCACTTTCTGTATCATAACAATATTAAAAATATAGTCCATGATGGAGTCAAAAAAGTTGGACGAAATAGAATATCAGTGGAGTTTAAAACAGCTGCAGATGCAAACACCTTTATCGATCACCCAGCTCTCCAAATTTCCAAATATGAAGCAACCATCCCCTCATATAGTATCACTCGTATGGGGCTAGTTAGACAAGTTCCCATAGAGTGGACACTAGAAGAATTAATAGCAGCTATAGAAATTCCCTCTGGCTACGGTTCTATAATTAAAGCACGGCGACTTAATAGACGATCAGTTAGTGACAGCAATAGCGTTTCATGGGTTCCAACTCAGACGGTTGTTCTAACTTTTTCTGGACAAAAACTTCCTCCCCATATTTACGGTTTTTACACTTCAATGCCAGTAGAAAAATATATTTTGCCACTAATTCAGTGTCATAAATGTTGTAGATTTGGCCATGTTACTTCCCAGTGTCGATCATCTCCTCGCTGCTTTGTGTGTGCACAGAATCATGAAGGTTTAGCTTGTTCTCGACAAACTCCTACTTGTCTATTCTGCTCAGGTCCCCACACCGCAAAAGACCCTACTTGTCCTGAACATCTAAGGCAAAAATCTATTAAACTTGTTATGTCACAAGAAAATATCTCATATTTAGAAGCTTCAGCTAGATTCCCTCAGACAAAAAGATCCTTTGCTGATACAACAAGAATCCAGCCTCGTAATTGTTCTCAACAGACCCCTTATACCATAACTGACAGTCTTTCAACCCCTTCAGCTCAGCTCTCACAAACTGCATCATACAAAAAAACAATTTTTATCCCTCAACGTACCTATAGCCAATCATTAAATTCTGGATATGATATGGCAGCCCATCAGGCAATTGTTGAGAATCCTAATTCTTCCCTTCCTAATGGGTGTGCTCTACTGGGAAATGACAACAACTCCTCTAGTAATGATAATTTCTGCGAACTTATGCATTGAGTTACAATACCTATAGAGTCACAAACAGACAAATAAAATGTCCGCGCCAAAACTCGGCGCACGCTGCGAAGTGCGCAGAGTTTTTGTTTAGTTGTAAGGCGACCACAATCCTCGTACAACGTCCGCGATGCCAAAGTGTTCGGTGATTTCCTGCCCAAATAACAGCAGACACGTGCGAAAAAAGGATGGTGTTTCATATTTTAGGTAAGTATCATACCAAATTTACGTATTTATGTATCCACAGTGCATGTTTTCATTTAAATTTCAATAATTTTCATTTTATTAGCAAACTAAATCACTCACCGCCGACCGCGCGGCGCCGCGATAACGTGCCCTTGAGTGAATGATGATGACATTGCATACGAGCGACTTTGAACATTGTACAGGCAGGTTAACGTCTAAATTCGAGCAAATGTCATTTTGAACTATATAATATCAAAATATATAGGTATATGGAACGGCGCTCGGACATTTTTTGAGTATTGTCAGTTAGAGATTGTGACTCTATAGGTATTGTAACTCAATGAACTTATGATATCAATTCTAATTAACATGATCTCCCGTTTTAATGACACGGAACTTCCTCTCAGCTTACACCAAAAACTTACTCAGCTTTCCTCCTTAGCCCGTAACATTCGCAGTCCCGCCAATTCTTCAATGGAATTGTCGGAGCATTAGAAATAAAAAAAAAGAACTCATTTACCTCATTAATAAATTTCATCCCTTCATTCTTGCCATCCAGGAGACATGGCTTAGACCTGAGTCTCATTTTAGGGTTTCAGGCTATGCATGCCTCCGGGATGATAGGAGTGATGGTCGTGCTGGCACCTCTATTTTAATTTCAAGAACAGTTACATTTTCACAAATTCCTCTCCCTTCTCATAGTCCAGCAGTTAATGCTGTTGCTATTAAGGCCCTTGATGTCTCTATTCTCTCTGTTTACATTCCTAATCCTGATGCAAATGTTTTAACAGAACTTGCAACACTTATTTCTTCTCTGTCACCTCCTATGGTTATTTTGGGAGATTTTAATATGCATCATACTGTTTGGGGCTCCCATCTGTGTGATTCACTGGCTCCCTCATTTTTAGATCTTATTGATAATTTTAATCTCTGTATTCTAAATGACGGGTCTCCTACCCGTCGAGTATCCCCATTACAAAATGTTAGAAGTGCCGTTGACCTAACTCTCTGCTCCCCAGATATTGCTTCCCTTCTTTTGTGGCAAATATTACCTTCTAGCTATGGCAGTGACCATTTTCCTATATTCATCACTCCTCCTACTTCACCTGGAATAAATTTTACATTTTGCCCAAGACTAAAGTATAATCTATCCAAAGCTAATTGGCAATTATATTCTACAGTTTTGGAACAAGAGGTTGCAAATCTTCCCCCAATTAACAATGATAATATTGCTCCTGTATATATAGAGTTCAGAAATGCAATTATTTCTGCTGCTAATAAGTCAATCCCCTTAAAAAAACCTTTCAAAAATAAGTATCCTTCCCCTCCTTGGTGGGACCAAGATTGTTCAGCAGCTTGTAGGAGAAGAAAAGAGGCTGAATTAATATACTCCCGTTCTATGACTGCAGAGAATTATATCTCCTATAAAAAAATTGCTGCAGAAACCTTAAAATTACTGTCAGACAAAAAGCGAACTGGTTGGTTTAAATTCTGTGAGTCACTGTCACCTAGGACTCCCCCATCTTTGGTCTGGAGAAATGTTAAAAAATATCGCTGTGCAGTTTCTAGTGAAAATATAATTTCTAATGATCCTTCCCTGTGGATAGATGAATTCTCTAATAAACTTGCACCACAAACAGTCCCATCTTATGATGAATGCCTAGTTTTTAATTCTGCTTTTTTAAAAACAAATGATAAATTTGATTCCCCCTTTTCTTCTCATGAATTGTTTACTGTACTTAATGGCCTTAAAGACTCCTCACCAGGTATTGATGGGATTCCTTATTCATTTATAATTAATAGTAGTGAGAACACTAAAACTGTCTTACTATCCATTTTAAATTTTATTTATATTACTGGTAATCCTCCCGCTGAATGGAAAACCCAAATTATTTTGCCCATTCTCAAACCAGGTAAGTCTAGCAATGACCCTTCCAGTTACCGACCTATTGCCCTTTCTTGTACTTTGGCAAAAATCTTGGAACATTTAATAAAAAATCGCTTGGAGTGGTTTTTGGAAAGGAATAATCTCTTACCTAAAAGCCAATTCGGTTTCCGAAAAGGTTTAAGTACCATGGATAGCCTAAGTACTTTGGTCACAGATATTCATATTGCTTTCTCAAAACATGAATTTCTCATAGGAGTTTTCTTGGATATTTCTTCTGCATATGATAATGTGCTACTTCCTGTGCTCAGGCAGAAAATGCTTAATCTGAGCATTCCAGTGAGGATAGTCAATTACGTCTCTAACTTTCTCTCTTCTAGATCAATATCTATAAATGTTAAAAATCTCCTGCTTCCCCCAAAAACTATATGGAAAGGACTTCCACAAGGCTCAGTTCTTAGTCCTCTCCTTTATTCTATATATACTCACGATTTAGAACTTTCAGTAAATTCTTTTTGTAATGTTCTTCAATATGCAGACGATTTAGCTCTATACATCTCCTCAAACAACTTCACAGTGGCATGTTCCCGTCTAAACTCATCCATGGATTATTTACAAGAATGGTTCAAATCATGGCCTCTCTTTATCTGTGGCCAAGAGTAGTGTGGTGATCTTTTCCCGCCAAAGGCGAATTCCCGATATATCCATTGTATATGATAAGCAACCTTTTCCAGTTAGAGGCAATGCTAAATTTTTGGGAGTTATCCTTGATTCGAAATTGGCCTTTGGTCCATACATTGAATATATAACACAAAAATGCGAAAAAAACATAAATATTCTTCGGTCTTTGTCAGGTGTTTGGTGGGGGTCTCATCCTTTTTCTCAGAAATTACTGTACAATGCTTTAATACGAAGCCACCTTGACTATGGATGTTTTCTGTTGGAGCCTTGCAATAAATCATCCCTAAAAGTAATGGACAAAATTCAATCGAAATGCCTTCGCATTATTACAGGGGCAATGAAATCCTCACCAATAAATGTTCTTCAGGTTGAGTGCGTAGATCCTCCTTTAAGATTAAGAAGGCAATACCTTTCAGACAGATTCTTATTTAAGATATGCCAGCTTTCAGATCATCCCCTAATTCCTAAATTGCACCTTCTTTCAGAGTATATCTCATCTGACCGATACTGGACCCATAAGGACTCTCCCTGCTTGTTTAAAAGTTTTGTAATTTTTCTTCAGCTTCCTTACCCAATCTTTCAATGTAAAATAAATCCACTCTTTGATGTTCCTTACGAGGCTATTGTTTTCCAACCCGACATTCATCTAGATCTAGGTATAGAAAAGGATTCTCCAATGGCAAATTTGAAATTAAAAGAAATTATAGAAAACACCTTTAAAGATTGGCTTGTCATGTACACAGACGCTTCAAAACAGTCTGATGAAGACTATACTGGAGCTGCTGTTTGGATTCCTAAGTTCAAAATCATTCTTAGCTTTAAATGCCCCTCACTATCCTCCACTTTTACCGGTGAAGCAACTGCAATCAGTGAAGCTTTGTTATATGTAGAGTCACATAATCTTAATAAAACAGTTATTTTCACAGATTCAAAAAGTTGTTTGTTAGCTATTTTGTCCAATCAATTCCATAACAAACATAAATTTCCACTAATTCTTAAAATAAAAAATACCCTATTCAGATGCCATCTTAAAGGAATCCATGTTTCAGTGGCCTGGATTCCAGGCCACAGTGGTATCCATGGTAACGAAACAGCTGATGTACTCGCTAAAAATGCAATTGCTAATGGCATTCTACAAAATTTAATTTACTCACATGACCTAATTTTGCTAGCTAAAAGGAAACTGAATGAAAATTGGAATAAATTATGGGAAGTTTCCAAAAATGTTAAAGGTAAGCACTATGCTGCCATCCAAGAGGTTATTCCTCCCAAGCCTTGGTTCTTTAAATTTAACAAAGCAAATAAACATGCAACTTCAATCATTTGTAGATTAAGAATTGGACACGCCTGTACACATGCACATCTGGCAAAAATCAGAGTAAGGGATAGCTCATTGTGTGAATGTGGCTTAGATGAAGGTTCCACAAACCATATTTTTTTCAACTGTCCCAAATTATCCTCCTCCCTTTATGATTACCTTCCTCCTTATATTCCTCGACCTATAGATTTTAATTCTCTTTTAACATATACCAGTACTCCTTTTGTGTATATTTTATGTGATTTTATTAATACTAATAATATGAAACTTTAAATCCTTGTCACTTTTAACATACGGGTAAGAGTCTAACACCTGTGTTTGTCATATTTGTTCTAGGTAACTCAACAAATAGATTTGTCAAAATTCTCGGAGGAAAACTGAATCCTTGTATTATCACAGACTCTTATTTTAATTAAACTCATAAGCCTTCATTTTCTACTCTATACGTCATTGGCGAATTTAATCAAACCGCCACAAAAGAAAGAAGAAGAAGAAAATAGATGGTTTTAAAATTAAGGCATCATAGTTAACACAAAATATAGGAAGAAATTGTGATCTATGTGTTGGAGCTTGAAGAGCTAAGAATTTTTGGAGACTAACAATAAGGCATGGCGACGATTTATGAGCCCAGTACGGATAATCCATACATTCCAACAGAGACCGTAACTTAGAGTAAAGAGGATGATTATAGACTTGGAATGCTCTAAACAGGAACCTGTCACAAAGAAATTGTCGTCTGAGATGCAGGGGCGCTTCAGAACATTCAACCTGCAAAGCGTTAATAGGGCTCGAACGCATAGTCCCAGCAATTATTCTCAGAGCCTTAGACTGGATAATGTCTAATTTATGGAGGGCTACTGCATTACAGGGTTCAAGAATAAATGTTCCATAGTCTAAAATACTCCTTATAAGGGCATTATATAGAAGCTTTAGAGAGAAAGGGTGGGCTCCCCACCAAACTCCAGAGAGGCAGCGCAGTATATTTAGAATCTTCTCACATTTGGCACTTATATAGTAGCAATGAGGGATGCCTGTAAGTCTCGAGTCTAAAATTACTCCAAGAAATGTTGCTTCGCTTTTAACGGGAACTCTAATGTTATTATAAAGTACAGACACTGGAGGTGGAATCCTCATACGAGAAAATAAGACTATACTACTTTTAGAAACTGAAAGGCTGAGACAGTTATTGTCAAGCCAAACTTTTAGTAACTTAAGGGAATATGTCATAGTATCAGACATGTTGTGAACAGAATCACCAGAGACATAGAGGAGTAAATCATCTGCAGATTGGAGAGTGCTAACTTTACCCTTAAGGGAGGCTTCCAGATCATGAGAATATATATTGTAAATTAAAGGACTTAAAACTGAGCCCTGGGGTATACCTTTCCAGGCAATACGGGATTGGTAAGAGTCTTCTGATATTACTTTAAGCATTCTACCAGAGAGAAGGTTGATTATAAATCTTATAAAAATTTGTGGGATATCCAAATTAATCATTTTTTGTTTCAGAATTGAAAGGTTGACATTATCATAGGCTGCAGATACATCTAAAAATGCTGCTAACACAGAGTTATTGTGCGAAAATGCCAATCTTAAGTCTGTCATAAAAATGCTGAGACTATCCATTGTACTCCTACCTTTCCTAAATCCAAACTGGTTTGGAGATAGTAACACCTTACTCTCAATAAACCATTCTAACCTATTTTTAACTAAATGTTCAGAAATTTTGGAAATAACTGAAGCTAATGCAATTGGTCTGTAAGATGATGGATCATTAATCGGTTTGTCTGGCTTATGTATTGGGATAATTTCATGAATTTTCCATGATGGAGGAATATTACCTGTTGTTAAAATTGAATTAATTAAACTAAGAAAATAAGAAAGGCAGGAGTCGTTCAGGTTTTGAAGAAAAGAATATGGGATTCCATCACAACCTGGGGCTGAGTCCCTAAGTTTTGAAAGAACCCCTTTGAGTTCTGAAAGGCTAAAGAAAATGAATGAATCGCTACTATCATGCTGGGAGAGGAGAGAAGACTGTAGGTCAGAAGAAATATTATCTATAGATGGGACAAATGGTGGGGCTAATTTGTCAAGAAACAAATCAACTGTACTGCTATCCATAAAAGGAAACCTTGGAGGCTTAAAAGCGGATCTGAATCTACGAATATTTTGCCAAACTTCAGATGGAGAAATGTGTGGTGAAATTGAGGCACAAAAAGATTTCCAGCCATTAAATCTTTTTTGTTTTAATAATTTACGTGTTTTAGTTATAAGGTTACAAAGAATATTAAAATTTTGTGTTGTAGAATTTTTCCTGTAATTTTTTTCAGCTATCTTTCTCTCAGCTATCGCAGCAGAACACTCACTGTCCCACCATGGAGGTGATGGAATATACCCATTGCCACTATTATTTTTAATAGGAAAAACTTCCTCAGCAGCCTGTAGTAGGGCCCGTGTAAAAGCTTCAGCACAAAGATGATTATTGTTGTCATTTAGTGAAGGTATAGTTGATAAATTTTGTTGAACTTTATCTCTATATAATGACCAGTTGGCATCGTTAAGTTTATATTTTAGCCGGGGAGGAGCCTTATACATCTTTTCGCCAATTTTTTGAGGAAATGATATAATTAACGGAAAGTGATCGCTTCCATATGACGACGATAGAGGCCACCAGTTTAATGTAGGAGCTAGGGAGGGACTACACAGGGTAAGGTCTGGTGCACTAATACCCTCATGGGGCCGAGTCCTTCTAGTGGGACAACCATAGTTTAGAAGGCATAAATTATTATCATCTAAGATGTCTAACATTCTAGCCCCATAATGGTCAGACTTAGAACTTCCCCACATAGAATGTTGTGCATTGAAGTCTCCCATGACCAATATAGGGCGTGGGAGGGAAGATAGAATGCTACGAATATCGTCAAAGACTTCAGTGGAAGGGTGAGGTATATACATATTTACAAAACAAATATTATTTACACTAACAGCAATAATTGAAAATTTATTACTGTGATTAGGTATGGGTATGTGGACAAAGGGCACACCGCCCTTCAGAATTAGTGCAACTCCTCCATACCCATCTGTTCTGTCTTCTCTAAGACAGATATGTCCTGGAATTCTAAAGTTGAATCCGGGACGAAGCCAAGTCTCTTGAAGAGAGACTGCAAATGGTTTGTAACTATTCAATAAGAAAATTAGGTCACTTTTTTTGCTATTAATACTCCGGCAATTCCATTAAATCACCAGAGACTGGTTTCGTGGATGGTCCTGACTGTCCATGAGTTAAAAAACTTTTTGAAGAAGCAGCATCGTTGGACGGTATTTTAATTAGGTTATATTGTGAAAGGTACTGAATTATAGAAATGATGAGATCCTTTGTTATTATTTCTGATAGATCTTTGTAATTTTTGAGACAACCTGTAGAAGAGGAAGGAATGTTGCTGTAATCTTGGATAAGCTCTGCATGCGCTTTTTGATCATATCCCTTACTAGTATTTCTGGGACGAGCTTTGGGTTTCGAGAATACTGTTTTCCTATATGACTGTGTGTGACTCTTAGAAGGGCTTGTTGAATTATAGGGGCTGGAATAAGTAATAGTTCGACCAGAAGGGGCCAATGAAGCAGAAGCAGTAACGTCAGCATAAGATTTCGAAACTGGTGGGTGGATTTTACTGGCTTCTGAATAAGATATAGAGTTTCTAGCCATTGTTTCTTTTATAGCTTTTTGCCTAGCGTACTCCGGACACTTTTTGTCTGTGGCGAAATGGGAACCAGAACATAAGATACACACAGCATCATCTCTTTCAGTCTCGCAGCTTATACCTGAATGGTTGTCTCCACATTTGTAACACCTTGGAGAGCCTCTGCATTGCATTTTGGTGTGACCAAAACGACAGCAATTAAAGCATTGCAGCGTGGGGTAAATATAAAGCTCTACAGATAGGGAGTTGAAACATATAAAGACCCTGGGAGGTAGCACCTTCCCATCAAAGGTTAAAACTACAGTCTCAGTTGGAATGAACTTGGGCGTTTCGCCGTCATATACCTTTCTGTTTAATCTCCGAACTTTCAAAATACTTCCACAGTTCTGCGGAAGGTCTATATTTTCCATTATATCTTTCTCATCCCAATCACATGGAACACCTCTCACTATTCCCATGCGGGTGATAGTGAAGGCTGGAATAAATGCTTTGTATTTATTAACATCAAGAGATTTGTGATTTAGAAATGTGTTAGCATCCTGAAATGTTTCAAATTGTAAATACAATCTGTTTCTTCCAATTTTTTTGATGCTTCCCTCTACAATGCTTTTTATTAAATTTTTTTTAAGGAATAATCCAAATTGTACTGGGTGAATAGATCCAGTTTGATTTGGTTGTAAGATTTTTTGGACATGGACAACATAAGGCGCAGGATCTGACGCCTGGTAAAGCAACCTAGCAGCGCGGGGGTTACTTGTAATATTGTTAGAGTGAGTGTCATCATTATGGTGAATTTCAGTGTTTTTATCATCAGAATCAAGCAATTTAGTAATAACATTATCCTTTAAATCGTTAGGGGAAAGTTGGCAATCTGATAGACCCGTTTGTCTGTGATTCCTTCTCTTCTTTTGGCTTCTAGCTGAAATTCTCTTTCTTTTCACCGATTTCGTGTTTTCCGAACAGTCTGTATCTATAATTGAACCTTCCGTTTCCATTCCCGACGCATCGATTGTGACTACATGAGACACTTGGAGGGATGTCCCTCCAGGGTCTTCGGGCTCCAACATGGACGCCAAGAGAAAAATCCTATTTACATATAATACAATGAAATGACTTACCAGATGAAGAAATCAAGCTAAAACTATAAATAATCAACAATAACTACTAATATATATACTTTACAACTTAACTGATCCTGTAATATCAATTTAATTTAATTTTCAAAAGTTTAGCCAAAAAAGGACGCCCGCCTACTTCAGAACTTCTTCTTCTTCTTCTTTCTTTTGTGGCGGTTTGATTAAATTCGCCAATGACGTATAGAGTAGAAAATGAAGGCTTATGAGTTTAATTAAAATAAGAGTCTGTGATAATACAAGGATTCAGTTTTCCTCCGAGAATTTTGACAAATCTATTTGTTGAGTTACCTAGAACAAATATGACAAACACAGGTGTTAGACTCTTACCCGTATGTTAAAAGTGACAAGGATTTAAAGTTTCATATTATTAGTATTAATAAAATTACATAAAATATACACAAAAGGAGTACTGGTATATGTTAAAAGAGAATTAAAATCTATAGGTCGAGGAATATAAGGAGGAAGGTAATCATAAAGGGAGGAGGATAATTTGGGACAGTTGAAAAAAATATGGTTTGTGGAACCTTCATCTAAGCCACATTCACACAATGAGCTATCCCTTACTCTGATTTTTGCCAGATGTGCATGTGTACAGGCGTGTCCAATTCTTAATCTACAAATGATTGAAGTTGCATGTTTATTTGCTTTGTTAAATTTAAAGAACCAAGGCTTGGGAGGAATAACCTCTTGGATGGCAGCATAGTGCTTACCTTTAACATTTTTGGAAACTTCCCATAATTTATTCCAATTTTCATTCAGTTTCCTTTTAGCTAGCAAAATTAGGTCATGTGAGTAAATTAAATTTTGTAGAATGCCATTAGCAATTGCATTTTTAGCGAGTACATCAGCTGTTTCGTTACCATGGATACCACTGTGGCCTGGAATCCAGGCCACTGAAACATGGATTTCTTTAAGATGGCATCTGAATAGGGTATTTTTTATTTTAAGAATTAGTGGAAATTTATGTTTGTTATGGAATTGATTGGACAAAATAGCTAACAAACAACTTTTTGAATCTGTGAAAATAACTGTTTTATTAAGATTATGTGACTCTACATATAACAAAGCTTCACTGATTGCAGTTGCTTCACCGGTAAAAGTGGAGGATAGTGAGGGGCATTTAAAGTTAAGAATGATTTTGAACTTAGGAATCCAAACAGCAGCTCCAGTATAGTCTTCATCAGACTGTTTTGAAGCATCTATGTACATGACAAGCCAATCTTTTAAGGTGTTTTCTATAATTTCTTTTAATTTCAAATTTGCCATTGGAGAATCCTTTTCTATACCTAGATCTAGATGAATGTCGGGTTGGAAAACAATAGCCTCGTAAGGAACATCAAAGAGTGGATTTATTTTACATTGAAAGATTGGGTAAGGAAGCTGAAGAAAAATTACAAAACTTTTAAACAAGCAGGGAGAGTCCTTATGGGTCCAGTATCGGTCAGATGAGATATACTCTGAAAGAAGGTGCAATTTAGGAATTAGGGGATGATCTGAAAGCTGGCATATCTTAAATAAGAATCTGTCTGAAAGGTATTGCCTTCTTAATCTTAAAGGAGGATCTACGCACTCAACCTGAAGAACATTTATTGGTGAGGATTTCATTGCCCCTGTAATAATGCGAAGGCATTTCGATTGAATTTTGTCCATTACTTTTAGGGATGATTTATTGCAAGGCTCCAACAGAAAACATCCATAGTCAAGGTGGCTTCGTATTAAAGCATTGTACAGTAATTTCTGAGAAAAAGGATGAGACCCCCACCAAACACCTGACAAAGACCGAAGAATATTTATGTTTTTTTCGCATTTTTGTGTTATATATTCAATGTATGGACCAAAGGCCAATTTCGAATCAAGGATAACTCCCAAAAATTTAACATTGCCTCTAACTGGAAAAGGTTGCTTATCATATACAATGGATATATCGGGAATTCGCCTTTGGCGGGAAAAGATCACCACACTACTCTTGGCCACAGATAAAGAGAGGCCATGATTTGAACCATTCTTGTAAATAATCCATGGATGAGTTTAGACGGGAACATGCCACTGTGAAGTTGTTTGAGGAGATGTATAGAGCTAAATCGTCTGCATATTGAAGAACATTACAAAAAGAATTTACTGAAAGTTCTAAATCGTGAGTATATATAGAATAAAGGAGAGGACTAAGAACTGAGCCTTGTGGAAGTCCTTTCCATATAGTTTTTGGGGGAAGCAGGAGATTTTTAACATTTATAGATATTGATCTAGAAGAGAGAAAGTTAGAGACGTAATTGACTATCCTCACTGGAATGCTCAGATTAAGCATTTTCTGCCTGAGCACAGGAAGTAGCACATTATCATATGCAGAAGAAATATCCAAGAAAACTCCTATGAGAAATTCATGTTTTGAGAAAGCAATATGAATATCTGTGACCAAAGTACTTAGGCTATCCATGGTACTTAAACCTTTTCGGAAACCGAATTGGCTTTTAGGTAAGAGATTATTCCTTTCCAAAAACCACTCCAAGCGATTTTTTATTAAATGTTCCAAGATTTTTGCCAAAGTACAAGAAAGGGCAATAGGTCGGTAACTGGAAGGGTCATTGCTAGACTTACCTGGTTTGAGAATGGGCAAAATAATTTGGGTTTTCCATTCAGCAGGAGGATTACCAGTAATATAAATAAAATTTAAAATGGATAGTAAGACAGTTTTAGTGTTCTCACTACTATTAATAATAAATGAATAAGGAATCCCATCAATACCTGGTGAGGAGTCTTTAAGGCCATTGAGTACAGTAAACAATTCTTGAGAAGAAAAGGGGGAATCAAATTTATCATTTGTTTTCAAAAAAGCAGAATTAAAAACTAGGCATTCATCATAAGATGGGACTGTTTGTGGTGCAAGTTTATTAGAGAATTCATCTATCCACAGGGAAGGATCATTAGAAATTATATTTTCACTAGAAACTGCACAGCGATATTTTTTAACATTTCTCCAGACCAAAGATGGGGGAGTCCTAGGTGACAGTGACTCACAGAATTTAAACCAACCAGTTCGCTTTTTGTCTGACAGTAATTTTAAGGTTTCTGCAGCAATTTTTTTATAGGAGATATAATTCTCTGCAGTCATAGAACGGGAGTATATTAATTCAGCCTCTTTTCTTCTCCTACAAGCTGCTGAACAATCTTGGTCCCACCAAGGAGGGGAAGGATACTTATTTTTGAAAGGTTTTTTTAAGGGGATTGACTTATTAGCAGCAGAAATAATTGCATTTCTGAACTCTATATAAACAGGAGCAATATTATCATTGTTAATTGGGGGAAGATTTGAAACCTCTTGTTCCAAAACTGTAGAATATAATTGCCAATTAGCTTTGGATAGATTATACTTTAGTCTTGGGCAAAATGTAAAATTTATTCCAGGTGAAGTAGGAGGAGTGATGAATATAGGAAAATGGTCACTGCCATAGCTAGAAGGTAATATTTGCCACAAAAGAAGGGAAGCAATATCTGGGGAGCAGAGAGTTAGGTCAACGGCACTTCTAACATTTTGTAATGGGGATACTCGACGGGTAGGAGACCCGTCATTTAGAATACAGAGATTAAAATTATCAATAAGATCTAAAAATGAGGGAGCCAGTGAATCACACAGATGGGAGCCCCAAACAGTATGATGCATATTAAAATCTCCCAAAATAACCATAGGAGGTGACAGAGAAGAAATAAGTGTTGCAAGTTCTGTTAAAACATTTGCATCAGGATTAGGAATGTAAACAGAGAGAATAGAGACATCAAGGGCCTTAATAGCAACAGCATTAACTGCTGGACTATGAGAAGGGAGAGGAATTTGTGAAAATGTAACTGTTCTTGAAATTAAAATAGAGGTGCCAGCACGACCATCACTCCTATCATCCCGGAGGCATGCATAGCCTGAAACCCTAAAATGAGACTCAGGTCTAAGCCATGTCTCCTGGATGGCAAGAATGAAGGGATGAAATTTATTAATGAGGTAAATGAGTTCATTTTTTTTATTTCTAATGCTCCGACAATTCCATTGAAGAATTGGCGGGACTGCGAATGTTACGGGCTAAGGAGGAAAGCTGAGTAAGTTTTTGGTGTAAGCTGAGAGGAAGTTCCGTGTCATTAAAACGGGAGATCATGTTAATTAGAATTGATATCATAAGTTCGCAGAAATTATCATTACTAGAGGAGTTGTTGTCATTTCCCAGTAGAGCACACCCATTAGGAAGGGAAGAATTAGGATTCTCAACAATTGCCTGATGGGCTGCCATATCATATCCAGAATTTAATGATTGGCTATAGGTACGTTGAGGGATAAAAATTGTTTTTTTGTATGATGCAGTTTGTGAGAGCTGAGCCGAAAGGGGTTGAAAGACTGTCAGTTATGGTATAAGGGGTCTGTTGAGAACAATTACGAGGCTGGATTCTTGTTGTATCAGCAAAGGATCTTTTTGTCTGAGGGAATCTAGCTGAAGCTTCTAAATATGAGATATTTTCTTGTGACATAACAAGTTTAATAGATTTTTGCCTTAGATGTTCAGGACAAGTAGGGTCTTTTGCGGTGTGGGGACCTGAGCAGAATAGACAAGTAGGAGTTTGTCGAGAACAAGCTAAACCTTCATGATTCTGTGCACACACAAAGCAGCGAGGAGATGATCGGCACTGGGAAGTAACATGGCCAAATCTACAACATTTATGACACTGAATTAGTGACAAAATATATTTTTCTACTGGCATTGAAGTGTAAAAACAGTAAATATGGGGAGGAAGTTTTTGTCCAGAAAAAGTTAGAACAACCGTCTGAGTTGGAACCCATGAAACGCTATTGCTGTCACTAACTGATCGTCTATTAAGTCGCCGTGCTTTAATTATAGAACCGTAGCCAGAGGGAATTTCTATAGCTGCTATTAATTCTTCTAGTGTCCACTCTATGGGAACTTGTCTAACTAGCCCCATACGAGTGATACTATATGAGGGGATGGTTGCTTCATATTTGGAAATTTGGAGAGCTGGGTGATCGATAAAGGTGTTAGCATCTGCAGCTGTTTTAAACTCCACTGATATTCTATTTCGTCCAACTTTTTTGACTCCATCATGGACTATATTTTTAATATTGTTATGATACAGAAAGTGACCAAATTTAATTGGTTTAAGAGTTACTCCAGACAGCTGATCATTTGAGATTTTACTTACGTGAACTAGAAAAGGAGCGGCATCATCTTGAGAGTACTTAACTTTTTTATCAATAAAATCAGGATGGGTATATGAGGATTGTATTGAAGGAAACTGTTGTTTTGGATCAGTAATAACTATTTTTTGTGGATGGGCAGACTCGTTACTTACTTGGGCACGTTTACGGTTAATTAGTTCTACATTATCAATGTTAATGGGTAAGGAAAAGGAATCATTGCGACCCCTTCCGGGATCGGGAGGTTCGTCCTCCATTATATTACTACAACAAAAAATTACATAAAAACGGCATACTTCAGAACTTCCCGCGCTTCCTTTATTTGTTTTGGTTTGTAAAGTCAATATGAAATGACAATGTCAAATAATTAAAATGTCATAGTAAAGACAGATCAGAAGTTCTGTTTTTACTATGGTAATGCGATGATCATATACGCAGGGTTACCACCGTAAGAATTTAAAAGTGCGCATTTACAGTTTTTTCTTTAGAGTAATTTTTTTTAATCGGCATACTTGTACTGTTTTCACTTTTCTTTATCAAATTATAATAAATTGTACTTCCTCCTGACATGGTTGTAATGTCCTAACTGGTAGTAGATGTGGCAAGCTAATAACAATTTTATTTTTGCTGAACCCACGGTATAGCAAAACAGTTCACTTATTTTTATTATTTTTTTTTTACTTTTTTTATTAAACATTTATAATATATGTGTATACTGTTTTTATTTATTATTATTATTTAGTAGTATACGAATAAACTAATAAATTTAATTTTAAACTTGCGATGGATATTTCCATAGAATCTGATTACTTTAACTCTACAAGTTCCTCACCATCATCGTTTTCCCCGGGTCAGGGTTCCCCAGAACCTCAACTTAGGGATATATTAAATAATGCCCTTGAGCCTTACCGAAGGAATTTGAATATATGTCATATTAATGCACAAAGTGTTCCAGCTCACTTTTCAGATCTTCTTGCAACTTTCGAAAACAGTCTTATTCGTGCCTGTCTCATATCCGAATCATTTCTTAAACCTAGCTTACCATCCACTTTGTTTAGTCTTCCGGGCTATCATCTCATCAGGAATGACATATTAAACAAGGGTGGCGGAGGTGTTGCCATATACCTGCGGTCAGACATACCATACACGATCGTTTCCAGATCGCCCGAGGTTTACTCTAAATCATTGGAATACATTCTTATTGAAATAATGGTATGCAACACACCTTTCTTACTAGGAACATTTTATGCACCTCCTTCTGTAAATTATTTCAATGAATTGGAACAGCTGATTGAGATGCATCTCCCAAACTACTCCCACTCCATTTTCATGATTGACTTTAACACCTGCCTTATTCGAAATGATGCTAGATCGAATAAGCTTAAACGCTTAAGTGCATCAAGCAATATTAAAATTCTTGACCTCGGTAGGTAGATTTACCTATCACGTCAATAACACTAACTCTTTACTGGATTTGATCCTTACATCTGATCCTTATCGTATATCTCTATATGGTCAATTCGTGGCTCCTGGATTTTCCCATCATGATCTAATTTTCGCATCATATGCTCTTAAATCCACTAAATCATCTCCCAAAATTAATTTTCAGCGTAACCTTGTCCGTATGAATCTCCAGCTATTAAGTTATGAGATACGCAATGCTAATTGGGCAGACTTTTATAACACTAATAATATTGACAATAAACTGCAGTTACTCAATAACATTATAACAAAAGCTTATGACAAAGTAGCGCCTTTAAGACCAGTAGGAATGAAATGGGCACCAGCACCTTGGTTAACGCCATATATTCGATCTCTTATGGCACGTAGGGACCGCCTTAAAAGAAAACATAAACGTTCGCCCAGTGATGAGAACTGGGAAAGATTTAAAAAAGCACGAAATCGCTGCAACCAGGTGATACGAAATGCCAAACGCCGACATATTCACAATACTATTGAGACTTGCACAACCCAGAATTTATGGAAGTTTTTGCGCAGCCTAGGCTTTGGTAAAAGCAAACAGAATGTTAGTCAGTCCCTTGATTTAACAGCGCTCAACAAACACTTTTGCTCTTTACCAGTTTCGTTGGACTCAACAGTCAAAAGCGATACCATTAAAGATATCACTTCTTTCCCTTTACCATGTTGTACTCCTTTCTGTTTTGAACCAGTGACAGATAATGAAGTAAAAAAAATTGCATCCGTCATATCCAGCAAAGCTGTCGGCCCAGATAATATTGGACGTGACATGGTTTTGCCGATTTTGGACCAAATAGTTTCCCATATCACTCACCTAATAAATTTCTCCTTTGCCTCCAGTACCTTCCCTACCAAGTGGAAAGAAGCGTTCCAGATTCCTGTCCCCAAAAATAGTTCTCCTACTAATTTCAGCCACTATAGGCCAATATCTATCCTCTCCTTCTTCTCCAAAATTCTTGAAAAGGTTGTTCATGGCCAACTCTCAAAATTTCTAAACAAACACAACCTCTTTAATCCTTATCAGTCTGGTTTCCGATCTCTGCACAGTACTTCCATGGCCTTAATTAAAATAACTGATAATATCCGCTTCGCGATGGATAATCGTCAACTCACTCTTCTTGTCCTTCTGGACTTCAGTAACGCCTTTAACTGTGTTGACTATGACATCCTGTTAGCAATTTTGAAATCCCTGAATTTAACATCGTCAGTTCTACAATGGTTCAGTTCCTATCTTCGGGGACGCCGGCAACGCATACGTGTTGATGATAAGTTCTCCGATTGGTGTAACGTTGTTGCTGGTGTTCCTCAAGGCGGTGTTTTATCGCCGTTGTTTTTTTCTGTGTTTATCAATGCACTTGTTTCCGTAATAAATTTCAGCAAGTATCACCTGTACGCGGATGATGTCCAGCTGTATCAGCATTTTAGTTTAAATGACCTAAATTCATCTGTTGACAGAATGAATTCTGATCTTGCTGCAGTTCATCAGTGGGCAAGATGTCATGGGCTAATATTAAATCCTGCCAAAACACAGGTTATAATCATAGGGAGCAGAAAAATTACATGTCGACTTGACTATCAATACCTACCTAAGGTCACTCTAAACGGTGTAGATTTAGAATATGTTAGGCAGGTTAAGAACCTTGGCTTAATTTTGGCTGACGATCTAAGTTGGGTGCTACAGGTTAATGAGGTCAGGAGACGTATTTTTGAAACTATGCATTCATTAAAGCTCTGACAAAAATTTATTCCTCAGACGGCCAAGGTTACGCTAGTCAACTCTCTGTTGCTTCCTATTTTTGATTATGCCGATATTGCCTATCTAGATATAACTGAGGAGCTGCCTAGCAAACTCGACCGTCTGCTCAATCTGTGCATACGCTATATTTTTGGCCTACGCAAGTTTGATCATATATCACAATTTCGCTCAAGACTTAAGTGGCTCGACATCCGTTTTCGCCGGAACACACACCTTCTAACCACTTTGTATGGTATTCTTCACAATCCTTGTTCCCCAGTTTAACTAAAAGAGCGTTTTTCATATTTTAGCTTGTCCCGTTCGATGACCAACAAAACTCTAACTATCCCGATGCATAAATCTGCATACTACTCGGATTCCTTAACGGTATATTCAATTACACTTTGGAATAACCTTCCACGAGATTTAAAAGATGCTCCTTCAATAAATACATTTAAACGTAAGCTTGAGGCATATTATTTAAAATTACTTGATTAATTTTATTGATTATGTTTATTATAATTTCGTATACTATATTGTATGCTTTATTGGTTTAGTATATATTTTATTTAAATATATATATATATATATATATATATATATTTATATATATATATATATATATATATATATATATATATATATATATATATATATATATATATATATATATATATATATATATATATATATGAGTGTATATATGTATAAACTAACATATACATAATATTATATAATGCGTTTTGAATAGTATAAACAAATAAGTTAGTTTTTTTTTTTTTTTTTATAGAAATGGGTGACAAACGAGCATACAGTCCACCTGATGGTAAGTGGTTGCTGCGGCCCATAGACATCTACATCTATCTTCCATTACAAATTAAAATGCAGATGCGTTGTCACCCGTGAGGACTGAGATGGAATGCCTCATGTCCGGTAAAAAGGGTCTCCGGTTCTCTACACTCACCATACGAAATACAGCAGCATTAAGCTACTATTTCACGCTGGTATTCTGTGAGAGCGTGGTCCTTCCCCGGTCGAGCCGACCCATTCGTGCTACAACTATACTACTAATATAACTGCAGCATGGCTCTACCACGTAAAAAGTTTTTCTTTCTCTCGCGGCTCTACCCATAGCTCTCACCACACTACAAAAGGTTAGCTGGCAGAGAATGCGTTTTCGGCATTAAGTTCGCTTTTGTACCAAATTGTTTTGTTTGAGTGCAATAAAGAATTTTCTATCTATCTATCTATCTTTCGTATACGTAAACTTAATATATAAGCGTGCCCTCTAGTTTGGATTAAAATAAGTCTAGCCTAAGGTTATGCAATGTAGATGGCAGTACAAAAAAAGATCACTTTGTTCTCAAAATAATGTTCTAAGTTGCACGCCCATGGATAGCTGTATGTAGTTACGTATATACAGCTATCTATACTATAGGCGGTTATTTTTATATTATAAGGGATTAGGGTTCAATTAAAAGACTTATTATAGATAGGGTTGCCAGATGGTCGGGATTCGTCTGGATTCTCCCGACATTTTAAATGATCTCCCGACTCCCGACAAAACTCGAAATTTCCCGACAAACAGCTCCTCCTAAGTTATAGAAAATAATAATTTAAAATTGCCGCGCACTTTCACGTTCACTCCTTTTTCGAACGGAACGTTGGCGTTGGACTTAGCCCCGGCCCATATTAAACGGATGCTGAGGACAGGTTGCGTGGCGTGGAACGGCGAAATGCTGTAACTGTAAGCTGTAACGGTTTACACTATTTCACAGATTCTAAAAGTAACGTAGGTAGGTGTCAAGATGCTATTGGCTTAAGGAAATTATTGACACTAAATTCGAATAGGTATTTTTTTGTGTTTTATCTGCGTTATTTATTTATGATTTCAATTTTAAAGCATGTCATATTGTAGAACGATTTTATGGTAGCTCAATTTCAGTACCTACGCATGTATTTACACGCGATTGACAAATAATATCTAATTAGCTACTTACAGAATTTAATTGATCGACAACAATTGATTGTCCAATTTAGGTACCTAACTGTATTTCTTTTTTTGTTGAAAACTGGTCCCTTATCGTCTGTTCTTACCTAATAAATTATTGATAGTTAAAATATAATTATCATCAAAAATTATTAATAGATAATATTTTCATGTTTTTAAGTTTTTGAAGAATTCAAAATTTTAAATACATAAGTAAGTTTATTTAATGAATAAACGAGATTATATAATTATATGATACTATCGCAGTTAAATCGTAGTGGTCTAAGTTTTTTAATTAATTTCGCTACGTATTACCGATAGAAGATTTAAATAATTAATTTAAATTCACATCATTTTATTTCTATGGCTTGGTGGAACTTGGCTTGTTGATGTGGCGTTAGAGCTAATGCTGTTTTGTTTTAGATAATGTCAGCATCTAAATCACCAGAAAAGATAGACAAGGAGGATAAGAAAAAAAAGTTCTATACAGTTTATTATAATAACTGGGAAAATCATCCAGTGGATCTACTCCAAGTGGATAGAAAAAAAAAGATGATTTTAAGGTTTTACGTAAATTGTGCCAAATTGATATTTCAATGAAATATGAGGGGAGTCGTGGTTTAGAAAAACATAAACAGACAAAAACACACGGTAACGTAACAGAAAGTATCAGGTAATATTCAAAATTTCTTGGTTAAGAAAGATAGCGATGAGGGAAATGAGATATCAAAAGCGGAATTAATGCTTGTATTTCACAACGTCACTCATGGTATAAGTTATAACAGCCTCAACCGCCAGATGAAACTAGCTTCTACTGTGTATTCTGATAGCAAAATTACTGCTAAAATATCTTGTGGATGCACTGTGCAATGTCGCCCCATATGCACAAAAAAAAGTCGTTACCGAACTTAAGGACGCTGAGTATTTTTCGGTAGGAAGCGATGTTTCTAATTGAAAAGGAACAAACGGGAATCCTCTCAATCGGCCGCGATGGACCAATTGAAAAGGAACCAACGGAAATTGAACGTTCGATTAAGAAACAGAATGGAGGAATCGAGGCTTCTCTCGATCCGGCCTCCTATAACGCCTACGTTGGGTTCGGGAACAACGTATGTGATCTCCGCAACGGAGTAACACACAAGGGCGATAACCTCTTCCTTTTCAGCAAGTAGGTTCAGACGGGGATTACGGGTCTTCCGAAGTCGTCCCGGTCCCGACGCCTTAATTCTTCGATGTGGACTGTATAACTTGAGGGATGAATTACTTGGGAATAAAACAACAATTATCTTCAAACCGTTCCGTGAGAGAGTAATCACTTTTCCCTATCACTTCCCTATACTTCTTATTGACTGCTGGTTTTTCACTTTTCCCGAAGGATTTTCTTATTTATTTCTCGAACATTTTCCGAACTATTTCCCGGAACGAATTGCAATAAAACCCGTTCATTCTGTTTATGCACAGAGTGATCATCTCGACCGGGGAACAAATCCGATCTCTAACTTCACTTTAATATTCCTTTGAATTTACATCGTTGGAAAGACGATTTCAACCGGGGAACAAATCCGGTAACATAATTTATATCATAAAATTCCCTATATGAATTTATTGAAAGATATTACTTAGAAAACAGTAAACTAGTCCGGCCTGGGAGTTGAACCCAAGACCTTCATATCATTAATTCGACATTTCTTTAAGATTTAACTAAGCATTTTCTTATCAGAACATTTCTATTGGACAATGAGTCTTTGAAAAGTTATTCGTCATCGGTTGACTTAATAAACTGAAATATTCTTATAGGCGCGTCGCCAACAATCTCCCCCCCCCCCCCCGTGCGTTAGCACCATCATTTGGGAGGCGTCGCGGGTACCAGGACTATTATTCTGGATGTAGGTCTCCTCAAGATACCTGTGCTAGTAATGACGTCAACCACTCTGGTGTGACCGTCTGGTCCTGGTAACGTTCTACTAATTTTGCCTTTCGGCCACGTATTTCGTGGCAACGAATGAACTATTATCAAAACAATATCGCCCTCTTTAGGTTCCATGAACTTTCCGTTATTACCTGTTCGAGGTATTAAGGTAGGCATGTATTCCTTCAGCCACCTTGTCCAAAAATGGTCGGCTAACCTCTGTGCAGCTTTCCAATTGAGTTGACCCGTCAGATGCTGCTCTAGAAATAATCCAGGTGGTCGATCACCACATGAGCGTCCCAGAAAAAAATGATTGGGTGTCAAACCCTCTTCAGGACTATCCATACTGAATGTTACCAGAGGCCTGGAATTTACTTTCATTCTCTCTCTCTCATTTAATTAAAAGTAGCGTATGTAGAACCTCCTCTCGTGGGCTCCTTTCTCTGAGCGTAGCGGTCAACGCAATTTTAATCGATCTTACTAACCTCTCCCAGGCGCCACCCATGTGCGGTGCTCCCGGAGGTATAAATTTCCATTTAATATATTTCTTAAATGACTCATTTTTCATGCCCTCATGGCATTCTTCGCATGCTTTCAATAATTCTTTATTCGCAGCTTTGAAATTTGTCCCGTTATCGCTGTATATAACGGCTGGTTTTCCTCTTCTGGCGATAAATCGCCTCAACGCCATTATCATTGACGCTGGTGTCAACGAGGCTGCTAATTCCAGATGTACTGCTCTGGTAGTCAGACACGTGAATAAAACACCCCAACGTTTTTCGTGTCGCCTTCCTATAGTCACACTCATAGGACCGAAATAATCCACAGCTGAGCATGTAAAAGGTGGTTCATGGTGAGCTATTCTCTCCAGAGGAATATTTCCTTGTGGCACGTTCTGCGGTTTTGATCTGTATGTCCTGCACCACTGACAATGATGTGACACACTTCGTACTACATTACGTAAGTTCAAGACATAAAATTTCTGATTCACCTCATTCATCACCGTCTGGTGATTGGCATGTCCAAAATGATGATGAACTTCTCTAATAATCATTTTAACGATTTCGTGTTTACCGTCCAATATGACAGGTTTTCTACTTTCCTCGGTCAAATTAGACTTGAAAGGTAAACGTCCATTTAAACGGAGTAAGTTATCTTATCCTATTTCCATAGATAATTTACTTAAGCGTGAACTTCTTTCAACACTTTTGCCTGCTTTCAAGCATTTTATTTCCGAATAAAAACACTCGTCTTGAACGAACTTCCAAATTAATAATTCCGCTTTTTTCAAGAGCGCTATGTCCAACGCGCCATCGGGTCCTTTAACCGACTTTGCTAAAACTTTGTTGGAACACATAACCGACTTTTCGGCTGCGTCGTCGGGTCCTTTAACCGACTTTCTTAAACTCTTGAATTTTTCTACCGCTTGTAAGGTGCGTGTAGTTGCCCCAAGGAATTTCTTAAAGCTGCTAAATCGTCCGTAGTCGGGTAGACTTAACGGTTCTTGCTTTCTTAACGCATTTACGCCCTTTGGCGATTTTTCTTCACCTGTTTCTAAGCTTTTTATGGTGTCCACTTGTTTGGGCCATAAATCAGGACTTTTCCTGAGGAATTCAGGTCCTTGAAACCAGCAATGACTTACATCGAAGGTGGAAGGAAAATTTCTAGTGGCGTCGTCTGCCACATTTTGTGACGTTGGAACCCATCGCCATTCACATGGCTTACTGCGATCTTCGATCTCAGCCAATTGATGAGCAACGAATGGTTTAAAAACGCGAGGATCTGACTTAATCCACGCTAACACTGTACGTGAGTCTGTCCAAAATACTCTCTCGGACATCTCGTAATTGCTCTCTTCACTAACCGATGCAGCCAGTCTGCTGCCCATAGGAGCTGCTTGCAATTCAAGCCTTGGAATCGAAATTGGTTTCAATGGCGCTACTTTTGCCTTTGCGGCGATCAGCGTAATCCGCCTTATTCCTAGCTCGTCCGTGGTGACGTAATACACCGCGGCAGCGTATGCTTTTTCACTAGCATCCGTGAAAGTGTGTAACTCTCCCTTGCCGACGCCTTCAGCAACGGGTCTAGGTACTTCTAAATGACCTAATTTCTTCACTTCCGATATCCATTTACAAAATAACACGTGTAATTCGTGTGAAACTTCTTCATCCCAAGAGATGCCTGTCCTCCATACTTGCTGGATCAGCGACTTCCCTTGAATCGTTATGGGTGATGCGAGTCCCAAAGGATCGAAGACTGACATCACAGCGCTAGTTATCTCCCTCTTCGTAGGCGGTCGTAAACCTTCCATCACCTCTTCCGGTGTGTTACGAAGACTTGTGGAGAAACTTATTATATCCCGTTTGATATTCCAAATCAAACCTAACGTGCGCTCTGTGTGCTCTTTGTCTCCCAGCGAAGCACTGTCGCTCTTATATTTATTTTCCATTTTACTTAAAACTTCGGGTCGGTTGCTAGCCCATCCCCTCAGTTGGAAAGAAGCATGTTTATGTAATTCATACATATCGTTTACTATCCTTTCGGCCGTCGTCACGTCGGGAAATGCCTGTAGATAGTCATCCATATAAAAATTGCTTTCCGTGGCGGAAGCTGCTTCTGGATAGATATGTGCGTTGTCCTGCGCATTCCTATTCTTTACATATATAGCGATGCATGGCGATGATAACGCTCCAAATATGAGTGACGTCATTCTATACTCTTCCGGTGGCGCGTCACGATTGTGCCGCCATAAGAATCGAAGGCTATCCCTGTCTTCATCCCGGATTTTCACTTGCAGGAACATTTCTTTAATGTCTGCCATTACTGCCACGCTTCCTTCTCTGAATCGTAGCAGAACTCCGAACAACGACTTCAATAAGTCCGGTCCGGTTAACAATGCATCATTGAGACAACGTCCGCCCGTCCTTGCGGCGGCGTCGAAAACTATCCTTATTTTCTTTTTTTTGGGTGAGTCACTGCGAAGTGAGGAAGGTACCACGTACGTGGGGAAATGGGAATATGGTTCGCTTTCTCTGCGTAACCATTAACGATGAGATTTTCAATTTGCTTCTCATATTCCTTTTTCAACTCGCTATTTTTGTCGAGCTTTTTTTCAATATTTAACAGGCGACTTTCAACCTGCGCTCTATTCGACGGCATGCACTCATTGTCTGTGCGCCATAACAAAGCAGTCTCGTACCTATTATTAGGTATACGACATACCGTTTTGTTCAAAATATTTAAAGCTCGTTCTTCTGGGTCGTTCGCGGGCTTTCTAGCCGACACTCCCAGAGATTCCAAACTAAAATAATCCTTGATCAATTTATCCATATCTTCCTCCTTCTTGGTGGAAATGTGGTTAGCGATCTTGATTGGTTTAATACCACCCAATATGTGACCATGTAAAACCCATCCAAGTTTGGTGAGCGATGCTACAGGTAGGTTCTTACCTCCTGAAATTAATTCACGAGTAACTATGAGATGCCAATTGTCCTGACCAATTAGTATGGTAGGTTTGGACCTCTCATACATCAACTCATCCTTAATCGGTGTCAAATGAGAACACCGTTGCAATAATTCTCGGCTTACCGACTGAGGAGAAAGGTTAAGTTACTTAATTGTTTGTACACTTATCTCTTCTAAGTCGCTCGAGTAAATGCCTTTTATCTTAACGTTTAAGCGATACGAACTGTCGTCGTTAATTCGCTTACCTCCCACGGCTTCGATACGTAATCCCTCTTTACGTCCGCGAGGCGCTAATTTCTGAGCCATCCACTCCTCTATGAGTGTCATGGTCGATCCCTCATCCAGAAGAGCTGTTGTCTTGACCTTTCCTCTAGGTCCATACAACTCGACCGGTATAATCTTTAAGTATGCACATGCCAGTGCATTCACTGTACTAACAGTTGTAATCTGAGCATCTTTACCCCCCTCGTCCCCTTGTGGCGAGGTATTTTCATTGGGGTATCGGTGTAGCATTCGATGATGTGACATTCTACATCCCTCTACACCACATTTTTTCGCTTTGCACTCTAACCTCCTATGGTTAGGTGACAAACATTGGAAACATACTTTCGCTTTTTTGACTGCTTCCCATTTCTCGCGAATATTCATGTCCTTAAACTTGTAACAACTCACTATAGAGTGCTCCTTGTTGCATATAACACACTTATGTGTTACCCGACTTACAGGCTTGTCCTGGGTTGTCATAACCACTTGTCGGTTGTGCCCTTTATTATTTCGGCGTTCTAGACGCTCGCTCGTATTATCACGGCACAGCTGCGTACACCTCCCTTTGCAGTGTGTACAGTTTGCTTCCTGAATTCAGGACGCTGACTTTTTTCAGGCGCATTTTCATTGCTTAAGGACGTTCCAAATTGTTCACTCAATAAATTTAAAAACTTGGCCATCTTCTGTAACTCTGGCTCCAAAGGATACTGAGCTCGATATTCAAACCATTTAAATTTAATCATAGTTCCGAGTTTCTCCACTATGCGGCTCACTAACTCCGGTGAGTATAAATACTGTGGTTGATCCAACGCTTCTATCGTGGCAACCACGTTCGTAATACGACTTGCAAAAGATCCTATATTCCGGCAATCTTCTGCCAATCTTGGCATACGCTTTACATTCTCGATTTCGGCTAGAATGAGCATCTCAACCCTACCGAATCTTCTTTCGAGAGCGTTCATTATTTCTTCCGGTTCACACAAAGTAAATAACAGCGACTTTACCGCCTCTTTAGCGGTGCCCTTTAATGCCCTCCTAAGGCGTGCAACATTTTGCACCCCTGAAAATTAGCTTCTCGTGTCTTCAAACACCGTTTTGAAAATTATCCATTCACCCGGGTCTCCATCGAACACCGGTAATTCCTGGAGGAAATGAAGCTGGGAAGACTTATCTTTACCCGCTATTTTTATTGCACTCACAATCGCTTCGGTCAATTCTGACACCTCACTCGCGTGTGTTTTCTGTGCATTTCCTTGGTTGCGCTTGATCTCCGCCCCTTTGCGGCGTGATCCTTTACACGCTTCCTTATCAGTAATATCGGGTTGTGCTACACTAACCGGCGCGCTCATTATGGTATGCTGAACCCAACTCCTTACGAAAGGTTCCACCTGAGTATTCCGCTCTTCATCATCCTCACTCGAGTCGATCTCCTCTTCTCGGTTGAGTCGTGCCAACTCCAATTGAGACTTGGCTAAGGCAGCAGCTGCCTGTGCTCGTTCGAGCTCTGAGCGTGCGAATTTAATCCGCGCCTCTAATTCGGCTTTCAGCCTCGCCGATCGCGATGACCTACCCCTCTGTGACCCTTTATCACTAGTTTGCCCGATTACTGTCCTGGACGATGCCGCTTCTTCGGTCCTTTGACCTACTTTTTCGATCACCGTTTCACTCCTGGATATAACGGATTGTTGTGCGGTACTGGCCTGCGTACCACTGGTGTCCGTCCTGTTGCTTGTCGTTGCCATGGACGTCCCTGAGTCCCACGTGCATGTGGACGTGTCGGTGGTGGCTCCACTTTAAGGAGTTGCTCCATTTGACGCAGTAGCTGTGGTCGCTCCGGATGGTTCCGCTTCTTTAGCTTTTCTTGAGAGCCCTGTCCTTGTCCTGCTCCCTTCGCTTCTCCCTGTCTGGTCTTGTGCCTTCTTCATTTTGCAGGAAGGTGATTGTTGGCCTACGGTCCCTAACTGTCCCTACGGTCCCTACAACCCCTTACCTACAACCCTTTTTACACCCCAACCTAACACCACTACCCCTCCCCCCCTTATCTCCCAACCCTACAACCCTACTACCACCCTAACAGCCCTATCAGCCCTATCAATCCTGGACGGGGCCTACCGAGGTGAGCCGTCCAGGGATGGAGTCGTGCAGGAAGGGAATGGAGGAAAGGTTTAGGAACTGTCCCGCCAAGGAATATGACGAAACAGTCGAGCGGTAGTGCAAGCGCAGTCTCGCTCGAGAGAACTGCTCCACCCGAAGGTGTTGTGCCAGAGCCCGACCGTTTGGCACCGTTAGGTGGTCGGGATGTATGCTGTGCTCGCCGCCCAGTTGCCGGTGACGCCTCGTCCGAGCGCCCTCCTCCGGCCGCGATGCAGTCAGGTTCCCGCGCGCACCCTCGCCTGTCAGCAGCAGCGGTGGATGCTTCTTCTTGCACCCTGATGACCCGACAGGAAAATGCCGGACACGGTCGTCCGACAGGAAATGCCGAGCACGCTTGCCCGACAGGAAAAATGCCAAGCCCTGCTTGGCCACGATGAGTGCCTTCACAAGACACCTGCGCCCGGCTGCGATACGTGCACCATGCGAGCACACGCCCCAGGCCGCAATCCCGGTTTTCTTTCTTCCGGTAGTTCCAGGTCCAGTCCTTCAGCGCTGACGTCCTGGTCTTCTGGCCTTTGGTCCTATTGCTTCAGCTCAAACCTCCGGCTTCCTTCGGTTGCTGATCTTCACTCGGCTCCGAAGGTCTTCTTTTTCCACAACCAGCAGTCCACAGCTGGTTCCTTGATCCAGCTGGCGGGGTTCGGGTGGTCCTTTTAATCCGGCTCCGAAGGTCCAATTGAAAAAGAACAAACGGGAATCCTCTCAATCGGCCGCGATGGACCAATTGAAAAGGAACCAACCGAAATTGAACGTTCGATTAAGAAACAGAATGGAGGAATCGAGGCTTCTCTCGATCCGGCCTCCTATAACGCCTACGTTGGGTTCGGGAACAACGTATGTGATCTCCGCAACGGAGTAACACACAAGGGCGATAACCTCTTCCTTTTCAGCAAGTAGGTTCAGACGGGGATTACGGGTCTTCCGAAGTCGTCCCGGTCCCGACGCCTTAATTCTTCGATGTGGACTGTATAACTTGAGGGATGAATTACTTGGGAATAAAACAGCAATTATCTTCAAACCGTTCCGTGAGAGAGTAATCACTTTTCCCTATCACTTCCCTATACTTCTTATTGACTGCTGGTTTTTCACTTTTCCCGAAGGATTTCCTTATTTATTTCTTGAACATTTTCCGAACTATTTCCCCAAACGAATTGCAATAAAACCCGTTCATTCTGTTTATGCACAGAGTGATCATCTCGACCGGGGAACAAATCCGATCTCTAACTTCACTTTAATATTCCTTTGAATTTACATCGTTGGAAAGACGATTTCAACCGGGGAACAAATCTGGTAACATAATTTATATCATAAAATTCCCTATATGAATTTATTGAAAGATATTACTTAGAAAACAGTAAACTAGTCCGGCCTGGGAGTTGAACCCAAGACCTTCATATCATTAATTCGACATTTCTTTAAGATTTAACTAAGCATTTTCTTATCAGAACATTTCTATTGGACAATGAGTCTTTGAAAAGTTATTCGTCATCGGTTGACTTAATAAACTGAAATATTCTTATAGGCGCGTCGCCAACACTAATGTTGGAAACATCAAAACCTATCCTTAAACCGTGCAATTTTTTAATACTGAGAAAGGGATATCTAAAAAGCTGCTAGATTTTTATGTGGATCCATTTTAATCGTCGAAATCAATCGTATATATATATATATATATATATATATATATATATATATATATATATATATATATATATATATATATATATATATATTTAATATATCTTCATATATATAAATTACGTGTCGCGTTGTTTGTCCGCGATGGACTTCTAAACTACTTAACCGATTTTAATCAAATTTGCACACCATGTGCGGTTTTAGTATCATATAATTATATAATCTCGTTTATTCATTAAACTTACTTATGTATTTAAAATTTTGAATTCTTCAAAAACTTAAAAAAATGAAAATATTATCTATTGATAATTTTTGATGATAATTATATTTTCATCATCATCATCATCATCATCATCATTACAGCCCTTCACAAGTCCACTGCTGAACATAGGCCTCCCCCAAGTAACGCCACGAAGCACGGTCCTGAGCCACCTGCATCCATCGACTTCCTGCATGTCTTACCAGGTCGTCACTCCATCTAGTGGGGGGTCGCCCTACACTACGCCGTCCGGTACGAGGCTGCCACTCGAGAACCTTTCTTCCCCATCGGTTATCGGTTCTTCGAGCTATATGGCCGGCCCATTGCCACTTCAGCTTACTAATCCGTTGGGCTATGTCGGTCACTCTGGTTTTACTGCAGATATCCTCATTTCTGAGTCTATCACGCAGAGAAACTCCGAGCATAGCCCTCTCCATAGCTCGCTGAGCGACCTTGAGCGTCCTCATACGGCCAGCAGTGAAGGACCACGTCTCTGATCCGTAAGTCGTCACTGGCAACACGCACTGGTTGTACACCTTAGTTTTCAGAGATTGAGGTATACCCGACGAGAAGATGTGTCGTAATTTCCCGAACGCTGCCCAGCCGAGTTGAATCCGTCGATTGACCTCTCGGTCGAAGTTGGTCGAATTATATTTTAACTATCAATAATTTATTATGTAAGAACAGACGATAAGGGACCAGCTTTCAACAAAAATAAGCAATATTGCAGTACCAACAATAAATTTGCCAAGTAAGCCATATGATTTCTCACTTCTAGTTGTACCATATTATGTAGAAATGATTTTTATGTCATAAATACACAGCATACAATACATTCTTCATCCTTATTAAAATTAACTTATAGTACACAAAAATTATAACTTTTTTTTATAGGGTAAGGGTGATATGTGAGCACATGGCCCACCTGATGGTAAGTGGGTGACGTGACCCATAAAAATTTAAATCTATCCTCAATTAACAATCAAAATGCAGATGTGTTGTCTCCCCACTGAGGACTAAGATGGAATGCCTCATAGTAGTGATGTTAACCGATTACAATTTTCAGCACCGGTTTAAACCGATTACGTTAAGAAAAAAACCGGTTTTTTAAGGTACTTTTAGGTTTTTTTCTTATTTTTTTATAGAAAGAACAAAAGCTCTAATCTTTTTTTTTAAATCTACTTTATTAAAATCAAAATACCTTTAACTTGAAAATAACTAATCGCATAAGTTGTAATTTTGATTGAGAAAACAGATCTGATCGACAGCATCCGCTTGCAACCTGCTTCTTTTTGAAGACACTTAACCTGACTTCGAAAACATCCTTTCTGGAGGTACAGACGACTTGCAAAAGCGGCGGAAAGTGATTTTGTGTCTATTTGGTAATTTATAGTTTGGGTTCAAAACTTCTGTGAATCTCCTAAATCCCCTGTCTTCAACAATTGAATAGGGCTGGAAGTCAGTAGCGATCATCATGGTTAAATATTTATAAATTTGTTTCTTATTACTTACCAGAGTCAAGATAGTAAGGTTTTTCCTAATAAAATACCAGTTTTGAATTATGGCTTATTATTTATTTTTCTTAAAATAATGAGGTAAAATAACAATCACAGAAAGGAAGTGGTCATCGATCAGATAAGTAATTACCAAATTTAAATGTTATACTTTGCCTGTTTCTAACAAATCGTAGTTTTGGTTTATGAAACAAATTTGGTCCACAGCATCTGCTTGTAGCCTGCTCCTTCTAGAGGACAATACATATCCTGATTTAGAGAACATCCTCTCTGAAGGTACCGATGTGGCTGGTATAGCTAAATACTTTAGCGCTATTGTATTTAATGGCGCCAAGTGTTTGTTGCTGGACCAAAAAGCTCCCGCACTTTCAGCTGCTTTTGTGATCTCGGCTTCTTCATTTTGTGGATCTGTCTCCAAATACATTCGTAAAATATTAACTGCAGAAGCAGTTAAATTAGTATTGGGTCTTCTTTGTTTTATGAAGTCTAGCAGTCCAGGTTTTTTCTGTTCTGTGCTACTACCTGGCTGCTCCGAAGTCGATGGCATAGAGCTATCGGCACAATCTTTTAAGTTATGGGATAATTCTTTCCTGACTAACTCTTTAGCCGACTGCATGTTCTCCGGGTGACGGAATCCTGTTCTTAATACTGGATGTAAATATGTAGCCATTTGGGATACAGTTCTTGTCTCATATGCCAAGAGTCTGCTACTTATGTTTCGCCTCACTGATGAGTGAAACATCTTGCCTATATCTGTTGTTAGGCAAATTTCTATTGTGTTCAATTTTTCAAATAGTCCACATATTAACGGAATAACTAGTGAACTAGTTGGATATTGATCAGCGCTGACGAGTTTTGTAGCTTCCTCGAATATTTCCAAAATGTTGATAACTTCTCTCCCTGCTTCTTCTTCGGAAGCAGTTAAGTAGTCTGGCGCCTGATCTAATTTCCTACACACCAATGCGAGAATGTCACTTAGCTGTAGTATTCTCTTCATCATGTAGAATGTGCTGTTCCATCTTGTAGATACTTCTTGTATCAACTTCAAAGGAGTAGAATCGGGGTTTCTTTCTTTCTGAGCTAATTTTAGCGCTCGCCAACCTACAGATGATTTCTTAAAAAATTTCACTATGGCTTTACATTTGTTAGTTATGTCCTCCACCTGAGAAAGCTTCATAGAATCGTCCAAAGTTAAATTAAGCGTATGGGCAAAACACGGCATGTGCCGTATTCCCAGCAAATTACACATCTTCACCATGTTAGTACCATTATCAGTAACAATAGCAGAAATTTTTCCTAATATTTTCCATTCTGTTAGTAAATCTGTCATAATTTCAGCTAAATTTTCGCCTGTGTGTGAAGTTGGAACATCACATGTAGTTAATACGTAGCTTTTTAAAATGTTTTGGTTAAAAAAATGTATTGTGACAGTAAGGAAACAATCCATGTTTTGATTCGACCACATATCAGCAGTGAGTGCAAGATTCTTAATATTTTCAAGCATGCTAGCAAGCTGTAACTTTGCGCATTGGTAAAGTTCTGGCATTAGGTCATACCTGATCCTCTGTCTACTTGGTAGTTTATAGCTTGGATTCAATGCTTCAACCAGCTTCCTAAAACCCTTGTCTTCAACAATTGAGTACGGCTGAAAGTCCGTGGCGATCATCATAGTCAAATATTTATCGATTTTCTTTTTGCTACTTGATGCGGTCATTTTCAGAGTAGTCTGAAATATGGGGCGCGGAGTATCCGTTGGTTTTTCTTGTGTCGTGCTAGTAGATGTTTCCTGTGCCTGTGTGGCACCTGGCTGATCACCCACTTGACCTCGATCCACCTCCACTGTAGCCTGAGGATGGTTTCTCTTAATATGTGCCAACATATTCGAAGTTCCTCCTCCAACTTTGATCACTTTAGCGCATAGCTTACACTTTGCACTAACATTATCAATCTTTTCAAAATAATTTCTGGTAATTGATTTACTTTTTACTTTAGGCATATTTGCAAAGAAATATTGTTAACTCTAAAGAACTCGCAAGCAAAACAGAAACTGAAATATTTTAATATAGTGAAGTTAGTCGCATATTAAAATGGGATATCGGGGAATTTCCCTACCATAAACAACATTTTAAACAGAACAGAATCATGTTCGGATACATATCAAAGACTAGGATAGTTTTGTGATTGTAATCGGTTTTGCCAATGAGAACCGGTGATTTTAGGTTTTTAAAAAAACCGGTTTTTTAAAGGTTTTCATGAAACCGGTTCACATCGCTACCTCATAGTCGGTAAAAATGATCTCTGGTTCTCACATGAACCAAACAAAACACAGCAGCATTGAGCTGCTATTTTATGCTGGTATTTTGTGAGAGTGTGGTCCTTCCCCGGTCGTGCCAACCCATTCATGTTACAACTATAACACAGCCGCAGCAAGGGTCTACTACTATAAAATGAAATCAAGTAAAGGACAAACATTAGTTGATGAGTTGAAATCAATATCTCTTCCAATATTTACACTCTCTGAAAGAAGGCCACTTAGGCAATTAGAGTATTCTTCCAAACCTGTGCCATCAACCTCATCAGGTAATTATACAAAGGTTGCATTTCATTATTGTTAACTGCGTGAATGTTTGTTGTATGTTATAATGTTTTTGTAACTTAATAAAAGAAACATTTAACTTTAACACAATATGACACTTTTACAGGAACTAAAATAACTACACTGCAAAAGTGTCCTCACAAATGTAATCTTAATGTCTTGAGTCGAAATAAAAAAAATCATTTAATTTCATTACTGTTACTTTGAGATTTATGACACCGACTCCATTTTTATTACCTAGCTTTACTTTCCATCCGGCTGTGTTAGCCAGCTGTACCTAGTTTATCATATAATTAAATATTGTTACTTTAATAATGATTTTATTTTAGGTTGTGCTGCTGGTTTTATTACTACATTTTTTGAAACTGATTTTACAGAGAAAGAAAATATTGGTATGTCACTTGCCTGATATTTTTTATATTTTAGTTTCATATTATTTAAGACACTTTAGTGGAAATAATATAGCTTGTAACTTATTACTTTACAAGATGGTTCACTCTTTATTTTTACCCATTTCCAGTTTAAAAGGTATTTCATTTTTTTTAAAGTCTGAATAATTTGGGATGCATAAAAAAGGGAACGAGATGGCGACTTCGGAATGAGAGGGGTCATCCTCTTTCTAAACGATATATTAAAAATGGGCCAAATTAAGCCCCTTAACCGATGAGCATGTTTGTGTAGGTATATGGATGTAGAAGAGGCGAGAGAGGTATGTCAGGATCGTGCTAAATGGAAGTCTGTAGTCTCTGCCTACCCCTCTGGGTGACAGGCGTGAGTGTTTATGTTATGTTTTTTTTCTATATGATTATCTTTTAATAAGCTATCCATTATAGTAGAATTTTAATTAGATTAGATAATTAGATTAAATTGTCTCTTTATTGTTCTAGAGTGCCATACACCCTCACTTGCTGTCATTCAGAAAATTAAGAAAACCATTGCAACTACTCATGCTGAAAAGAAATTGTACTTGAAGCTGGTACAGGTAAAAAATAAACTTGCAAAATGCCGTACTAAGGTTAAGGAGCAGTCAGCAAGTCTTAAAGCAGCAAGAAATATTATCAACAATCCTACATTTTTAAATTCACTGGAAAACTTGTCAAGTACTGCAAAGGTTTTATTATTAATGCTGTTTAGAGAACGTAAAAAGAAAGGCAAAGGCCGTCGCTTCTCAATTGAGGAAAAAATACAACCACCATCGATACTGAAATAAAGTCCGAAATGCTATCGATTTTTGCGTAATATTTTTATATTGCCAGATGTGAAACCTGGAATTAATCATAAAATCTTCACTCAATTAGCAGATATAAGCAAGAAAATGAAAAATGAAGATAAACTTTGTGCGCTTCTTTATGATGAAATGGCCCTGAAAGCCAATTTAAAATATAGTGAGAGACTAGACAAGGTTATTGGATTTGTAACTGACGGAAAGTTCACCAAGTCTGACATGGCGGATCATGTACAAGTTTTCATGATTCGGGGACTTCTTAAAAATTATAAAAATGCTGTGTCATACACTTTCTCTACTGCTGCTAATTCAGGATCAGAAATAGCAACACATCTAAAGACGATCGTAAAATAATTACAAGAAGCCGGTTTCACAGTGGTTGCAACAGTCTGTGACCAGGGTACTAATAATAGACAAGCAATTAAGTTCCTATTAAATGAAACACGAGGTGCCTTTTTAAGAGCAGGAAAGGAGCCCAAGGAAAATATCATAATGATTGATAATCAAGAGATTTCTCCATTATATGATCCTCCACATCTTTTGAAGTGCATTAGAAATAACTTACTTACGTATGATCTTCAATATGTTGTAAATAATAAAGCTCAGACAGCCAAATGGCAACATATTGAACTCCTTCATAAAGAAAATCCTGGCTACAAGACCATTAGACTAATACCTAAACTCACAGATAATCATGTTTTACCCACCAAGATCCCTAAGATGAAGGTAAAATATGCAAGTCAAATTTTTAGTCGTACTGTGGCATCTAATATGGGATATCTTGCAGGTAAGAAATAGTTTATTATAATAATATAATATTCTAATATATTTAATATTGTATTTTTATATTCTGTCTTCCACTCACTTATTCTGATTTAATAAGGGTAGCAATGTGTTGGTCTAGGAATAGTATGATAAAAAAATTAGTTGCAGACTAATAAGTGTACCTTTTTTTATAAGAGAAGGGTAAAAAACATGCACGTAGTCCACCTGATGGTAAGTGGTTGCTGTGGCCCATAGACATCTACATCTATCCTCAATTACGAATCAAAATGCGAATGCGTTGTCACCCGTGATGATTAAGATAGAATGCCTCTATTGTAAAAAGGGTCTCCGGTTCTCTACACTACACCATACAAACCATATAAACCATACAAAACACAGCAGCGTTGAGCTGCTAACTTACGGTGGTGTACATAAAACAGAGAATACATTGCCTTATTTTGCCCCGTGGCTGTCGTAACATATGACATATCAAAGAAACTTATGACTTCCGTTTAGTCGGCGATATTACCATCTCCTTTACGCCAGACGTAAAATATCCAAATCGACGACGGACAAGCTGCATTAAAGATGTTCTCATCTAAAACTACGATTACCCACCCGCTAAGCATGACAGTTTCAAGTCCAGCAGTACACTTTAATTGGCCTATTAAGTTCAGTTCTGTTGGACGAAAAGAAAAATGTCATAAAACCTTGCTATGCTCTGATAATACTAGTGTTTACTAATAGATTAATTCTTTTTGTTTTTCAGAAAAAAGGCATTCTTCCCAAAGAATGTGAGGAAACAGCTGAAGTACTCCTCTTCTTTGACAAAGTATTTGATTCCGTCAATGGAAGTTATAGTAAAGAAAAAAAACGATATGGAAAGCCTCTTCTTGGACCAACAAGACCAAACTCTGAACATCATAGGATGTGGAATGAAGCTAAAGCTATGTTAAATAATATGAAATTTATAAATAAAACGTCAAATAGTGCTGAAAATGTACCAACAATCAAAAATTGGATATGGACACTGAATGGTATACAAATTCTTTAAAAAATGGAAACTGAGTATGGTATAACTTCTGTTTGGATGCGGCACCTCAACCAAGACCCTATTGAAAACTTTTTCGGGGCCATTAGAAGCCATGGGTGCCGCAATGTTAATCCAACACCAGAACAGTTTCAGAGTGCCTACACTACACTTTTAATTAACAATATGTCCAGTGTCCATGCCCCAGGTGCTAATTGTGAAAAAGACACTTGTAAGGCTTAAGAGTCTCTTACCATCACAGATAACTGCAAAGCTGCTACAGCCTGTGACCTTGAAACAATCCCGGATATAGAAATAATAAATATTGAAGAGAAAAGTGCTCCACATATAAAGGGGGCATTGCTTTTTGGTTTTTTATAAATGGATATTGTTTCGGACGGCAGGGACACGTCCAGTACCCGCAGTCGCCCTGGGACAATCTCCCACTTGATGACGTACGTTCCTTGCTTAGTGCTGGTGACACACGTCCCACGCACCCCTGAATGCGTATGTGTAGTACGACCCTACTAGGACCCCGAGAGAGAGAGAGAGAGAGAGAGAGAGAGATAGACGATCAGCCGGGAGGAGGCAATTAAAACACTTTTTTCCTAGGTAGCTTCTTGTTCCTTAGGTTTCGGCTTCCTTTTTTCTTGTTGTTGTAGCCTCATCGACGGCTATGCTGCGACTGTGATTTGAGCCAGTTTGTCGTCTACATGCACCAATGTGCTATGCAGGTATCGGAACTCGGGGTATACCCCATTGCCCGGATATTCATCATGGCCCATAACTATGGGCCAGTCTTTGGAGCCTATTCTAGGCGTAGATGGTTAGTATGGATTAGTCCGTAGTCAGATAAGATTTTTCCCGTAGTCGGTTAACTACGGGAAAAAGGAGGTTATCCAGTAAAAAAGTCTAAGTTGGCCTTTCAGCGGCATTGAGGGTTGTTACTCGACTCTCTAATCGATATAGAGAGGAGTTCTCTTGGAAGAGGTCGCCCGTCCGGGGACCGAGTGTGCAACTGCGCAAAGCCGTTGAGATGGACGTGTGGCCCGTTATCGGCGTGGTCGAACATGCCGCGCGCTAGCCGGGCCACGAAGTCGGTGATGGTCTCGACTTTCAGATCGGCCGCTATGACGTCGTTCCGGACGTAGCGACCTGCTCCGACGATCGTCCTTAATGTCAGATTCTGCTGGGCCTGCAGTCGCCGCCTCAGAGGGTCGCTCAGAAGCGCGTACCAGGCCGGAGCAGCGTAGGTGATGATGGTCCAGATATACATCTTGTATATCCAGATCATCATCACTTAAATAGAACAAAGGAAAAAAATCATGAATATTGTATATACCTAGCCAGTTCTAAGCCTGGAAAAAGTACGAAGAATGGTCATTGCAGTTCAATAAATATAAAAGTAATCTTTAGATACGAATTTATTCTTATCAAATCAATAATCTTTAACTTAATCTACAACAAAACTGTTATTTATCGAAAACGTTGAAATATTAAATTGACGATAAACGCCAACAATTCAAGTTTCAATTCCTGTTATTTATTTAACAGCTTTTTAAACCTGTTGACCATTAATGATTAACAGTTAAATTACATTAACTAAAAAACCGTCAATGACCCATGCTTAGGCTCCTATCACTTAGTTCAGACATAAACATCAAAAGTTGTCACTACTCACTATAAAGTCGCTGAAAGAAACGCTTAAAAAAGGACATTTAAATATATTATTAAAATTAGATTACTTAAAAACCAAACAACGGTAGGAAAAGTGTAATAAAAAGGTATTAAACAAAACTATGATCAATTTTTTAGAATATTGCGAAACATATTAAGACCCTTAGCTGTTGTTATAATTTATAAGGAAAATAAAAATAAGTTTGTGTGTAGCCGTAGTCACACGTTATTATTAAAATGTCGTAAAAAGTTTTGTCACAAAAAGTGGGGCTTTATCTTGAAAATTTCATTATATTTTAAGAAATAAAAAGAAAAGTAGAAAACAAAAATTATTAGATTTACATTTTATTTACAGAAAATTAAGTTATCGTAAAAATATTATGAGTTCCATAAAGATATTTTGCTTAGATTAATTTATTCCAAAAACAAAACTTATACTCTTTATATATGTGCTTATTTTGTATATGTGCTTATGGTGGAATGTGTTGTGGTTTTTCCCCAAATGCACCTCTATGAGAAAACATTTATATTCAAAATACTTGCTGCATATAGTCGAATACTTTTTTTTGACAATCCATTTGTCTCTAATTATTATTCCCACCATTTTTGTCGAATATCATTTTTTTTAAAGCATTATTTTGTTAAAAACTGTGACATCACCCACTTACAAACTGGAGAGGCCATGCACGTTAATTCCTAAACAAAAAATTCTGCCAATATCAGGAGGGCGCAAGAAAAACATACAACTCTATAGGTACATACTTAAATACAAATGCAAAATTAAATCGCGTACTATAAACGCACACTAAAGCATTTGTGTTCGTGTTCATCGCGTTTACGCATACCATCAAATGTACACGTGTCGATACACTGATGGCGCTGTCTCACTGCGTAAGCAACGTAAGGTGTGGACTATGTCGATATTTTTATCGATAAACTAATTACCATAGTCTGCATAAGTTTTTATTTGATTTTAAGTAATACATAGATAAATAATACCAAGGTGTTATACGAAATTCTTTTTCTAAAGTATTTAAAAATGATCTTCGGAAAAAACTTAGAAATTATTGAAAGTAAGTTCATTATTTTGCTACAGGTTTATTTTACATAATACAGGATAAAATTTAAAATATCAAATTGAAATAGGAGGTATAGTTAACTTATTTTAAAAATCAGATCTGTGAAAAGAAAAGTTCTATCAGTTTATCGTCTTAGATGGTCTTAACCAAGTTTTTGTTTTTATTATAATGCTTCAATCACAAAACCGCTGTTTAAAAAGTTCTTGTTTTTGAGGAGTTATTAAATGACCTATCTGGAAAATATTTAATAAATTAATAAAATAAAAAAGTTTTACACTATATAATAGTCGAACGAAGTGAACTTTAAACAGACAGCTGCTAAAAATAAAGCGTGACATCTCATCTAGGGCTAAGTATTCTGTTTTAAAACTTAGACTAGAGAGTAAGGTATTGGACGAAAATATTCAAAAAGTACGAGTTTTAATGATAATATTACTTTAATATTATGTTAAAAATACTCACAGATGAAAAGTCACGTTGTTCTTTTGTATATTTGACGTTTTTGATTGTTTTTTTTATGTAAAAACACTGCAATTTGGCATTTTGTCTGAGCTCGATTTACTGGCACGATCACTTCGGAATCGTGCATGATGCGGAGCAACTAGTTTCATATAACGGGTATGAGTCGAACTCTCGTACCTTTTACAGAGGAGTATGCCTTGCGATGACGTCTCTTTTGGTTTAGGTTTAAAGACATTTATTCTCATAAATTGACGCGTGATAAGAGATAAATGTGGTATGCAAGATGATGTTGTGACCAGGATTGAGAAAGGAATGCTTCTGTGGTTTGGGCATGTAGAAAGAATGAATGAAGAAAGAGTGACAAAGCAAATTTATATGGCAGATGTGAACGGCAGAGTCGGGAAGGGACGCCCTAGAAAAAAGTTTATTGACCAAATTGACGACATTTTGAAAATGGGCCAAGTTAGAAGTACCCTTAACCGACGAGCATGTATGCGTAGATATATGGACGTAAAGGAGGCGAAAGAGGTATGTCAGGATCGTGCCAAATGGAAGTCCGTAGTCTCTGCCTATGCCTCTGGGTGACAGACGTGAGTGTTTATGTATATTATGTATTATTATTCTCATAAAGACATTTTATACGCCACTTACATGAGAACATAAACAAAAGTAAATCTAAATAACAACATTCGTTGTCGTACCGATGTTGTTGAAAAATAAACAACAAAAAAAAACAGCTATTGACGGGAAAAATCGTTATTCTATAAAATATAAAATTCTGGTATTCACTATCACCTTAGCACCATATTACTAAAACCAGGAACAAACCAGTCCAACACACTCAGATTTGTGATTATATGATTTGCTAGTCGCTTTTTGAATAAATTGAACGAGTCTACATTTTTTATTTCCGAGGGTATCTTGTTAAAAAGGCGCGCACCTTTGCATATAACTGTGGTCCGGCCGTACTTTGTTTGTTTTAGGCGAAATGAAGCTTGCGCGTCGAGTGCAGATGCGCTCAACTTTTTTCGCTTGGTGAATTGCAGATCCGTGCGGACCTTCTTTTTCATGGATTTGCGAATAAAGATACAGGTGTTATACATGTATAATTGTTTGATATTCATCTGATTCGTCTCTCGGAAAATTTTTGAAGTTGACGTTCGAAAATTGTAGTTGGCTTCGAAGGCTTAGGGTAGAAGGAAGGTAGAAGGCTTCGAACTCAGGGGATGGGCGCCAAATCAACCCGAGCTGCTGCAAGACGTAAAGATCGACACTATTGAGAAGACAGAAGTGGACCTAGGCGAGAACGAAGAGAAGACACTAGGACTGCGCTGGTTCACGAAAAGGGACTCCATCGGCTTCAGGGCAAACCTCCGAAATACACCAGAGGAAATAGCAAGGGGACTCAAAGTGCCTACGAAGAGGGAAGTCACCAGCGCGGTAATGTCGACCTTTGATCCACTTGGTTTAGCATCACCAGTTCTCATCCAAGGCAAGAAGCTGCTTCAGAACATATGGCGAAGTGGCGTCGGTTGGGATGACGAAATAAAAGAAAAGGAGTACGAAGCATGGAAAACATACCTTGAGAAGATGAAGCTGCTCCAAGACCTGCAAGTTCCGCGATGTCTGGCGCCACATTGCACCGAAGGGGAGTTACACACTTTCGATGATGCGAGCGAGCTGGCGTACGCAGCGGCAGTTTATTGGAGGACAGCAGCTCAAGATGGGACTTACCACGTCAGCTTAGTGGCAGCAAAGGCGAGAGTCACTCCACTGAAGCCAGTGTCCATCCCGAGACTCGAACTACAGGCAGCCCTCCTAGGAAGCAGGCTTGCTCATTCAGCGGAAGAGGAATTGGACCTGAAAGTAACAAAGAAAACATTTTGGACAGACTCCAGCATCGTTCTCTCCTGGATCGAGAACCTTCAAGACGTTCGTGGCTCATCGCTTGGCGGAGATAGAGGACCTCACCAAACCGCAAGACTGGAGATGGGTGCCTACAGCGCAGAATCCTGCAGATGACACAACGTGCGACGTACCGGAATAATTCGACTGCAACCACCGATGGTACACCGGACCAAGCTTCCTGCACAAAGAAGAGGCACATTGGCCGGCATCAAGAAACTGCAAGAAGGTAACCAACGGCGAGGAATGGGCAGCGGACGTCGCAGCAACAGCGCAAACAGCTCATCCATTGCCAAACCCCGAGAGACTCTCTTCATGGAAGAGGCTTTGGCGAGCTACAGCGAGAGTACTGCAGTTCTTACAACTCTGCAGAAAAAGGGAGAAGGTCAACGTCTGCAAAAACGATCCCCCCTGGAAAATAACACGAAAGAAAGGAACGAAGACTGTAGAGAAGCAACGCAGATCTTCCAAAATAACAGAAAGGAAATATATACTACTGGACAACGAACTACTTGAGCAAGCTGAAACTGTTTTGCTGAAAAGAAGCCAAGACAACAGTTTCAGAGAAGACATCAAGCGCCTTCAGCAAGGGAAGCAATTAGAGGGCAGCAGTAAATTAAAAAGGCTCGACGTAGTACTAGAAGAGGGACTCCTGCGGCTGAAAGGAAGAATCGACGCGATACGAGGCGTGACCAGGGACTACAAACGACCCATCGTGCTCGACAGCAAGGACAACACAACTCATCATAGAAGAATTCCACTGCCTCTTCAATCATGGAAATCACGCAACGGTGATGAATGAAATACGACAACGCTTCTGGGTACTCGGTCTAAGGTCAGCAATCAAGGCGGTTCAGCATCAATGTCAATGGTGCAAAACAAGGAAAGCAAGACCGCAAGAAATACTAACAGGCAACTTACCGGCGGAAAGGCTGATGCACGGAAATCCTCCTTTTACGTGCACGGGCGTGGACTACTTCGGCCCGATGACAATCACCGTAGCAAGACGGCACGAAAAGAGATGGGGGGCTCTATTTACATGCCTCACAACAAGGGCTGTGCACATTGAGAGACTAACAACTCCTTCGCTCTCCACCGACAGCATGATCATGGCGCTATGACGATTCGCCGCAAGAAGAGGGATGCCAAAGAAAATCTACAGCGACAACGGGACCAACTTCGTCGGCGCCAACAAAGAAATAAAAGAAGCGTTCGACACCTTGCAGCAAGAAGACCTCACCTCAGAAACAGAGAAGATCGGCGTGCAATGGAAATTCATCCCTCCAGGTGCGCCAAATATGGGTGGCGCATGGGAACGTCTGGTGCGATCAGTCAAGACCGCACTGGATGCCACACTTCACGAGAAGCATCCACGAGAGGAGGTACTCCACACTCTACACCTAGAGGCCGAGCACATAGTCAACTCTCGACCTCTCACACACCTCGCTGAGAACCTTGAAGAAGAAGCACTAACACCGAACCACTTCCTCATCGGGCGGTCCTGCGGCGCAGCGAGAATCGGCAGCTTCAACGACAACGAAGTCGTGTTCAGATCTACGTGGAGGGCCACGCAGCGGCTTGCCGACCACTTCTGGCAACGTTGGCTGCGAGAATATCTACCCACTCTTTTGCTAAGGAAAGCGAAGTAACATCAATTAGGACCAGAATCGAATTGCAATATGGTCACAAAAAAATTCCCTCGTTCTAAACCCACTAAAGACTAAGTATATGCTTTTAGGATCGATCGAAAAACCAAATAATTTTTTTAGAGAATCAAAACCCTAAAATCATGTTGTTAAATGTCCCTCTGGAGCGTGTAAATGAAGCTCGTAACCTCGCCTTAGTTATGGATAGCAGACTGCGTTTTGAAAAACACTTACTTGAGCTTGTCCGCATCTGCTTTTATAGGTTAAAGGTTTTATACAGAATCCGCGAATATATTCAGCTGGATTTAAGGATTAGTCTGTGTGAATCTCTCGTTCTATCAAATTTAAACCACTGCATTGCAGTGTATGGACCCTATATTTTGGAAAAGTCACAACGTCTAATTCAACGTATACAAAATGCACGTGCACGATACTACTTCTCAATACCGAAACGGTCTCATATAACACCTTTTTTCAATGAAGCAGGCATTTTAAAAATAAAAGCGCGGCAGAAACTTTACCTAGCTAATGTACTGTTTGATGTTGTGAAAACTAAGTCGCCACTATATTTATATAGTAAACTTATATGGAGAAATCGACAAAACACCAGGTCTTGTACGAACCCATTTGCCAACCTTACTTACTGTTCTGCAGCTTTTAGAGGTAGTTTTAAATATATAGATACTAGGTGCTGGAACGACATTCCTCCATTCTCCTCCATTCGTGAGTGTAATTCAAAGTATAATTTTAAATCACACTATAAAAATCATTTATTACACTTACAAAAAGCTCAACCTTAAGCCTACAGCAGATGTTTATTCCAGCATCGTTGAGCATCATATGTTTGTTTTTAGTGTATATATATATATATATATACATTTTTATATTAAATTTAAGTGTATAATATGTCTTCTACGTATGTGTGTATCTCTAATGTACTTATAACAGGCGGTCCCATAATGAACTGGCCTGATATAGTTCAACGCGACATGTCGCTACATGTTGTGTTGCATTAAATAGTACGTTTATCGTGCACTTAATATAAGAAACATGCATCGACATGAAATGCTTAGCCTTAGTTTAACAGGCATTTGAATAACGAGAGTCGCGTATTTTTTCAAAATGTCGAAAACTGAGTATCGAAGTGTCATAAAGTTTCTGTTTAAAGAAGGTTTATCCCCTGCCCAAATAAAAGAACGATTGGATGGCGTGTATAAGGAGTCTGCCCCCTCCTATAGCACAGTGAAAAATTGGGTGAAAGAGTTTCGCCTCGGGAGAGAAACCGTCGAAGACTTTGGCCACGACGGTCGACCTGTGGAAGTGCTCACTCCCGAAACGATTGCTCTTATCGAAGAGGAGGTTCTGAGTGACCGCCGTTTGAAGATTAGAGAAATTGCAGCAAGGCTTGGGCTCTCTAAGAGTACCGTTCATCGCACGATCCATGAACAACTTCACATGAAAAAAGTGAGTGCAAGATGGGTACCGAAACTTCTTTCAGCGGTACAGAGACAGGAAAGAGTGCGCTGCGCTTCGGAGTTTTTGGATCTTTGTGGCGAAAATCCAAAGACTGTGATCGAGCGGCTAGTGACTGGTGATGAAACTATGATCTTGTATTATGATCCACAAAGCAAGCGCGAGTCAATGGAATGGCGTTATAAGGGTGAAAAGCCCCCTAGAAAGGCAAAGGTGCAACAATCGACAAAAAAACTGATGTGCACAATATTTAGGGATTTTCAAGGCATTTTGATGGTGGATTTTAAAGAACGTAATACAGTCGTGAACGGCGAATATTATGCTTCTTTAATATATAAATTACGAGACAAGATAAAGGAAAAACGAAGAGGCAAGCTGTCTAAAGGTGTCCTGTTGCTCTATGACAACGCCCCTGTTCATAGCGCTGGTGTTTCGAAGGATGCAGTTCGTCAATGCGGGTTCACAGAAGTTCAACATCCACCTTACAGTCCAGACTTGGCCCCGTCCGACTATTTTTTATTTCCAAATTTAAAACGGGACTTAAGAGAAAGAAAATTTTCAAGCGATGAAGAGTTGCAGGCGGCCGTCTTCAGTCATTTTGAGGATAAAAATGTGATTATTTTTATAAAGGTTTAGAGATGTTGATTCACAGATGTCAGAAGTGTGTTAGTATTCATGGTGATTATATTGAAAAATAAAATTGGTTTCGTTTCATTTCCTTCATTGGTTCATAGTTAGGCCAATTCATTATGGGACCGCCTACGTATATAGGTATATTGATGAGCAACGTTTAGTTTTAATTTATTATGGAAACGTATTTCATAAAATACACCCAGGCGGATCGTGCGTGTATCTGTAGTTATGACAGAATCATCAGCGCTGCAGGTTACCCTGCAGCATTACGCTGAGTCATAACCTTTTCACTGGCTCGATACACACCCCATCACTTTGTAATATTAATCTGCTAAATTTTAACCGTTTCTTATTTTATTTTTGTGATGTGTACAGTTCCAGTGAATAAAGGTCTTTCTTTCTTTCTTTCTTTCTTATTGACTGTCCGCTTTGATAAGCTATTGTAAAAATTTCTCAAAAACTTTGCTATGTAACGCATCACTATATTGTGAAGAAAAAAATCTATAAAAACAAACATCCCCAATGAAATGAAGATAATATGGCTTAAAAATAAGCATCCAAATCAAAAATCTCAATAAAAAATATATAATCTGTGGTCAACATCAATAGCCTAGACAGAGAAACCTATAGACAAATTGACGCCTTCTTTCGCATTCGCACACGAAAAAGATAGATTTATGCATACGTCTTGCATAGAAATGAGATAGAGCGGTGTGATTGTTTGTCCCTTTCTTCGTGCCGGTTTTTTTGTTTAGCAAACTTTACAGTTTGCTAAACAACTTTAACAGCTTAGCGATTTAAGGAGTTTACAAGTTGGTTTAAGTGAGAAAAAAGTGTTTTGTGACCTTAAGATTGGTGAATCTTGTTCAGTTCAGTTTTTAGAACAATTAATTTTTTTTATCTAAATCTGTTTAAAAGTCATAAAGATTATTGTCTAACCTAAAAATTCGTTATCATCCTTTCTCATTCGAGGCCACGCCGATCATTAGTCTATAGGATTCTCTGTCTACGATCAATAGTTCAATATATAGGTTTTTCTGCGTAGACAGAGAACTGTCTACGCCTGGTACATATTTTATCTATGATTCAATAATGGTATTTTTCAGTTTATACAAAGGTACTCTGTGAATGGCATAAATGGTGATGGCAAAGCTAGTTCGTTGTTTGTTTATTTCTGACCTGTTTCTGACAGAAAAGCGAAACGAATAATTTTTTGTTTTACTAATTTTTCTGACGGATATTAGTAATTGTGAAAAGCTTTGGTCGTTATGGAATCCAAAAGGGATGTATTATGTACCGGCTGCTTGTCCGCTGGTCGCAAAATGTTCATACTTGACGATTATTGGAAAAAGAAATGTTTTATGGAAATAATTAGTGGAATACCGGTAAAAATTTTATGATAATGTTGCAGACTATTGTTTATTGCTCTATACGGACGGCCACTTTCAAATGCTGGCGTAGTACGGTATTTCTGACTGCATCTGAAGAGCGATCTGTCAATATAATAGTGAATACCGTCGTAGCCTATCAGAAGTCCACAGCTGAACATAAGCCTCCAACGTAGATTGCCTCATCGGGGAAATATTGACCATTTTTGCCATGCGTGGCAACCTGATTGACTACTGCAGTTTTTTAAATTATTTTAGTTATTAGGGAAACGCTTAGTTATTAGGTAAACGCTGCTGGCCATCTGATTTTTTCCTCTCTGTTGCTGCTTACAATATCCACGAGACGTTATGGGGTAGTGGATATTCTCACACCGCCACTATTCGGTCAATAGTTAATACTGATATCTATCTCAAAAGGTTCAAATATCTTTTAAACAAGCTGTCTTAAAAAATGTTATTGATGAATATTATGTTCAGAAGTTCAGAATACATGATTGAAAACAACCCCTGGGTATGAGGCGAAAGTTTTCCTACAGTAGGGACTTGTTAAAGCAATGGCATAGCGTTTGACTTTCAAAAGTGCTTATTTAAAGCCAAATAAGAATATCGGACTTTGACTTTGAATGCAATACACAACTGTTGTGTGCTTAAATTACAGATATCTCAAAATGAGAGTATACCAGTGTGGCTTTGTTGGGAATGCCAAGCAGTCATAGCTCGATTTATCAAGTTCAAGCATCAAGTCATTCAGTCATTTAAAATTTTTCAAAACTACTTAAAAGAGGTGAGTGAGTTTCTAAATGAACAGCAAATTTACAAAATTTTATTATATATATTATAAGATCCAATCTGAAGTTATAAAATACAAAGGCAGTATTCTAAACGGTCATTAGATGACATCGAAAACCACAAAACCTTCCAGATATTTTCCAAAGCTTATACTGAAGTAGTGTCACTCATTATTGAAGATAGGGTTTTATTTATAAATTGAATTAACAAGCAAACTCACAATCAACCCGATGGTGTCTTGACAATCTCAAATTCACAGACAGAGACAACCCACATTCGAAGTCCTGGTTTGTTGCGGGATTTCTAAAGTAATTTCGAGTTAAAATTTTGCAAGATGTATTAATAAAATAGCTATTTTAGTAAAAATTTACATTTGCTTAACATAAAATGAAACCATAACATCTGTAATATTAGTAAAGTCTAACCACTCAAGTGTCCAGCCCGCACGATTATTATACCCTTGTATGGACATGGCCCTGATTTGGCTGCTACCGCACTCGCACATTGTAACATAAAACCTACATAGCTACATAACTATAATAGCTAGAGTAGAGACAAAAACTACGAAAAATTGACATAAGACTGCAAATTTAACATATGTATGTTTTAAAATCTAAAAATTTAATTTAAGATATTAAAAATAGTTGTGAACATTGAATTTGGAGAAAAATATTGTATTTTTTAGCAATAAAACAAAGTAAGGAAAAAGTTTATCGGCCAAATTGGCGATATTTTGAAAATGGGCCACGTTAGAAGTACCCTTAACCGACGAGCATGTATGCGTAGATATATGGATGTGAAGGAGGTGAAAGAGGTGTGTCAGGATCGTGCCAAATGGAAGACCGTAGTCTCTGCCTACCCCTCTGGGTGACAGGCGTGAGTGTTTATGTATGTATTATGTATAATAAAACAAAGTCACAACAAACTAGACATATTTTCCTTTTTTATGATGCATGTATGTTAATGTTTAATTAAGGTTATGTAATTAAATAAATCAAAAAAAAAACACCTACTCCTCGTCAGTTTACCGCGATGTCTTGAGCGCTTTGGACTCGCTCGCGAAGGCAAAATATAAGGAAGATGGCCGCCTATTTAAACTGTCATTCACACTTTGTAATTTGCGCAACTTAAAAAAAGGTAGTTATGAGATTTTTTTAGTTGGGGTTTTAAATTAAACATCAATAATGAAATCAATGTACAGTTTATTGAAAAAATAAATATATTTTTATTTTTCACAAATAATACTTTGCATTTTATTTAAAACTAGGAATTCATTATAAACTACATATTTACAAAAAAAGGACTAAATTAAAACTTAAATAAATAAATAAAACAATAAATTATAATTATGTATGGTACTGCATATGGTGCTGCATCAATGCATAGGTTTTTGTTACATTCTAGGCACTTCCAAATAGTACTGGCTGTAACTTTTCGCTGGGTGCACAACCAACAGCGACTTAGCTTAAAGCCGGTTTTGACTGGGAAATGTTGATGCTCGATTTTAGGTCTGCTGGTTGTAGTTGTCTTTGGCTTTTTCGTCAGTCCAGTTCAGTCAGATCTTGTTGTATGTATTAATTTAAACCATTAATGTCACTGAGAGTAAAGTAGACTGATGTTAAATAATTATGGTTCATATGTTAAGGTTTGTTACAGTGCCATGTCGTATTTAATATGTGAAGTAGTTCGTCAGCTATGGATTCCAAAAAACTAAACTTACAAAAAGTACCGCTGATGTCCCTAGATGTCAGTTTTATAAAACTTGACGCTAAGGATACTTTACTATCGGAACGTACAACGCTACTGTTGTTTTGGCTAGCGTAGTATCCATGGACGCAGTGGTCCGATCTTGATCCGACCATAAACAATAATTAAAAAGCTGAAGGTACTCCGGGTTTAACAATGACATTGGGACGTCAGTCATCTCAGTCCCCCGTGACCATGGGTGCTGGAAAGCGCCCGAAACGTCGGGAATTAAAAATAAAAAGTAAAAATAAACGCGATAAAATCCGTAAAAGTAGTTTTAATCATGCTTGGGTTTAGTTTTAATTTTATTGATTATAGGTTCCCAAGCAGGTGGTAGTACCCAGCCTCCTTCTCTATTGAAATTGGGATGTTTTTTAATTTCAATAGCCTCACGTATCATCCTTGGTAGGAATCGGTGTTCTTTCTTGAGGATTTGTGGTCTATCAAATCTGATGTAATGGTTGGGGCCGTCTAGGATATGATCACAAACTGCAGACTTCATAAAAGTAGTTTTAATCAATGTGTAGTGTTCGCATAAATATAAGAAGTCATTAATAGGATGTATATTTACTTGTTCAACATGATGGTGTTACATCTTCTTACGATTCTACTGACTATTCAAAACTTACACTTGTTTCAACGTAATAAGGTTAGTTTTGCGTCGTCAAAATTCACTGACAATAAAAATAGGGAAAAGCAACCCACAGGGCAACTGTCATTTGTGTCAAACTGGGTTTATTGCATCTCACGGTCAATCAATCAAATCGCGGAATTTTTTCGATAAAAAAATGCTTTCCATAATAGCCAATATTTCAACTTTAGGTAAAGATGCATCGGAATATCCGATCTATAGTTATAACATACAGGTCTTTGCACTTTGAACTTTGCAGAGAAAGTTCATAATAAGTAATATATAGTCCGGTCAATCTAGACATTCGGTGACACATAGAGTTACAAGCTGATAATCGGTAAAATTATTCAAAATTATTATAAATTATTAATAAAATAAAATTTTGAAGTTCCCCACCATTCCTGTGTACGGAAATATTTACTCAAGGTCAAAAGTCAAAAATGAGTGCTATTTTCAGCAAAATGGTAAGTTTTATCATAATAAGTACCTAAGACAAAAAATGTATCAATAATTTTTTCCTACAGGCCACCATTTCTGAGATATTATGATTCAAAACATTGTAAAATTTGTAAACGTCATAATATGCATGAGTACGCCACGTATATACGAGGGATGGGGCGAACAGGGATTCACCGAATACGAATATTTGGTCGAAAGTTCGGTAAAACTTTTACCGAACCGAATATTGGATTATTGTTTTAACTTTATGTATCTTCACTCTTATTTTTGGTCTAATTTCACCGAAATAATAGGCAAATTGTGAAGAAAAATTAATTGAAAAATAAGCAATCTGTCCTTTTTATCTTTTCTATTCAAAATGCGTGGTAATGAAAAAAATGTATTATTTTAACTGATTTCACTGTGTATGCACACATTTGTTAGGGTCGATCGGTAGGCTAAAATGTTGTTCATAATTCATATTCAATATTTTATCTCCTCTACTTTTTGCAGTTTTTATAAACTCAATATCTAATAATTTAACTTCTTCCTACCACCTTTATGCAGATGATCTGCAAATATATACTAAAGCTTGTCCCAACGATCTCCCCAATGCTATCAATGTCATTAATGCAGATCTCGAACGAATTCTCGAGTGGAGTAAAGCATACGGCCTTCACGTTAACCCAGCTAAATCACAAAGCATTATCATCGGTAGCGCGCAAATGCTCAATAAGTTATCAGTTGATCACCTACCCCAAATTGTATTTGATAAAACTAATATCCCTTACAGAGATTCAGTGAAGAACTTGGGGATTCACATAGATAAAAATCTGTCATGGGACCATCAAATCAAAGAGATCCACCGTAAAGTTTATGCCTCTGCAGCCTCCTTGCGTAGATTACGTAACTTTCTTCCAATATACACCAAAACTGCGCTTGCCAAGTCCCTTCTTTTCCCTATTTTCGACTATGCGGACGTCAGCTATCTAGATCTCACCGAAGCTCAGCTTGATAAACTTGAGCGAATCCAGAATTTCTGTATAAGGTTTATATTTGGATTACGTAAATATGACCATGTCTCTCTTTTTCGTACTAAGCTCAAGTGGTTGTCGATACGTCTTCATCGGAATGCTCACATACTTCATCTTCTCTATAGTATTCTCTTTAATCCTTCTTACCCTTCTTACCTCAAAAATCGTTTTGTGTTTCTTCGTGATTCCCATTCGCGTAACCTGAGATCAGCAGAGAGCTTGAAATTGTATATGCCACTACATACTAGTAAATTTATGAACAAGTCTTTTACAGTACAGGCCGTTCGTTTATGGAATGAACTCCCATTGGCAGTCAAACGCGCTCCGTCCCTACCGGTTTTTAAAAAACTAGTAAAGAACCATTACCTTGCACTTCGCTCCCACACTAGTCGTTTAATATAATATATATGTAGTATATTGATTGCATTTACGTATAGTTAAATACTTAAATATATTTTTTGTATGTATATATGTTTGTAGTCTATGTATGTTTTGTTATGTCTATATATATATATGTATATATATATATATATATATATATATATATATATATATGTATGTATGTGTATCTATATGTGTGTATATATGTATATATATGTATATGTGTGTGTATGTATGTGTATGTATATATATGTATATATATATGTATATATGAAATGTGTACTCTTTTTTAATCACACCAATGTGCCCTACCCTTGTAATTTTTGTGTAATCCTGTCCATTCACTGGTTGTCTGGAAGAAATTGCTATCAGCAATAAGACCGCCCATTGCATACTTCTTTTGTATATATAATTTGTAATTTTTTTTTTAATATGGTGTACAATAAAGAATATTAAAATAAAAAATAAATAAATAAATGAGATCATAATTTCAAACAAAAGTAGAAGCCTTATTTACTTTACTCTTATTTTCAAATTTAGTAAAAAACTATGCTATTAACTGAAAGGCTAATCAACCTAGTTGGCTGCGACATAGTATTTAAATAAAGTTAAAAAATAAAATAAAGTTAAAAATTAATATTAATATTTCAATTATGGAAGTTGAACTTGTAGCAATCTATGAAGCTTTATCCTATATACAATCATGCAACTGTAACAATGTGGTTATTTTAACAGTTTCGAGGAGTGCGTTTCAATACCTTGCTCGGTGTACTTCGGTTTTTCGAGGCTTACCAGTAGCATATGCGATTTTAAAGCTTCTAGTTAAGTTACAGGCTGACTCCAAAATAGTATTTTTACAATAGATACCTTCGCGCATTGGCTTAGAGATTAATGAAAAAGCTGATATTTTAGCCAAACAAGCTATTTCGGAAGGCACTGATATTAATATTACCCCTTTATTTCAAAATTATATAACGTTATTAAAAAAATATTGTTATGATCTCTGGAAGGAATATTTTGACATAAGAGCAAAAGAGAAGGGTATATGGTACCGTACGATCCAGCCGTACCCAATGCGCTCAACCTGGATAGATAACTGAATGTTGTGTAGACGCGACACTGTAATAGCATTAAGACTCAGATCTAGGCACATCCCATGCAATAAATTTTCATACTAAACGGTTCAACTTGCAACATTATCGATGATATTTATCACATTTTGGTAGAATGTGCCCAGAACTCCAGAGAAAGAACAAATTGTAATATACGTTTGTCATTCATTGGCAGTATTAATAGTATTTTATCAGACAAGTTATCAGAAGATGCCAAAAAGCTATATGTGTTAGTAAGTAAGAGATTAAGTAATTAATATGTTTATATAGTTGTTAGTATTTATCCTATTTAAGAATTTTGTTGTACCAGGGCGTCATAATTGCTTTAGCGACAAAGCCCTTTTTCTAAGAATAAAGAAAAGTATTTAAGTAGTCATTTGTTATAATTATCATAATCACAGATTTGTGTGGTAATAATATCTCCTAATAACTAATCCCTAATCATCATCTGGTATCTATTTATTAATATTATCTATATATATAATGAATAAGCAATAAGACTTCTTTCTTGATTTTTTTAAAATACACTTAAGAAGTCAGAACACAAAGGTTTGACCAATAATGTTAATAATATTTTCATAAAGTCCACAATACAGGTCTTTGGCTAAGGCAATAAGTGGAGTTTTATTTAAATTTGAAGTGAAATAATACAAAAAAGTGTGTCTCATGTCTTGACCTGAAACAAATAAACTTAAAAAAAGTCCTGGGACTTTCAAACACAAGACATCCTGTGACTCGATGCTACCTGCAACCAACTTTAAACAAAGATTGCTACAGGTGTATTGTCCTTACTGAGTACTAAGGTGGAATGCCTCTTCTCTCAGTCTGTAAATTTACTGCCTTTATTTTCGCTTCAGACCGTAATACAGCAGTTTCCACAGTTGCTTGAAAGAAAAATTAGGTATGAGCCTAGTATCCACCCAAACAGACTCCTAGGTACAAAAAAGTCCATAATAATGGACTACTCTTCTGTCTAAAAAAAAGGAGTCCAAATAAAATTAAATACACTCATATGGTAAAACTATCTTCTTACCACTATTTTTCAGAATTTAGACCTGACACAGATTAAGCATATGTCAAAATTATGTACGGAGGAAATAATAAACATGACAATTCAGCCTGAAATTGGGGAGTTTCAAGATTTATCCGAAAAAGTCATCAAAACAGAAGAGTGGGAATTTATTCCTAAAACAGCAGGAGTTGAAGTAAAAGAAGAAGATAATTCATCTATCTTTTCTAATATAGATATAGATGAGGATGATAAAGCTTTAATAGAAGTTGTAAAAAGAAGAAAGAAAAAATCGCATAAGGTTGTAAATGGCAATACAAAAAAAAGAAAAGAGAATACAGAGCCAGAAGTATTTGAATTGTTTAAAGAGATAGAGTTAAGCAAAGAAGAGTTGGAAGAAGAAAGAAAGATATTGGCTGGCAAAGAAGATTTTGTAAATGCTATGTTTAGATGTGAGAAATGTATAGTTTCTTTTCCGAATGCAGATGATTTAAAGGACCATATTAATTTGAAACATGAATTGGTGAGTTCTAGTGATATAATATGTTAGCTAATAACGTTACCAATATTAACTTTAACTAGTCTTGGTAAGCTTAGAATGTCTATGTTAGGAGTGGTATAGGGTAAGGTTTGAAATTAAGTCGCCTGAATTATGGGATGGGGGTGGTGGGGATGGAGGCGGGGGATTTGTAGAGTCGCCCCCTACTTCCCCCCCTGCCGGACGTGCTTAGTTTTTTTATAAATTTTTAAAAATCTCATTTTGAGATTATGTTTTCGTCAGGTTTTAGACTATAAACTTCATTTATGGGAGGATAGAGTTGGGAGAGGGAAACCCCACGCTACTCAACGTACCGTAGCGCAGTCGAGAGAAGCCCGGTCGACGGACTTTGCGGGGCTCCTACTTCTTACTGGTTCATAAAAAAATAACCACGAAGGGGATGGTCCATGTCCCCTATGACCTATATCCCCTTCTAACTTAACCTGTCCGAGTCGGGGTGCCCTAAGTCCCGAGCTCGCTTCACTTGCTCTTACACTCAATAAAACTCAAAAATATTAACTTTTATAATTACTTTAAATTATAAACATAATTTATAACTACAAACATTTGTAAAAATGGATCCAGAGGGGTAGCCAAGTCATCGAAAAACAGGTGAAGGCAGATAAAAACGTTTGGGAGCACATTCACGTAAACTCGGAAACAACGGATATCTGTCACTGTCAACAAAATAGGCGGCCTAGCGATTCATTTTACGAATTTTGAGTGACTTTGACAGGTGCAACATCAAAAACGTTAGAATTTAATAAAATGTTCGTTCCATTTCACGTTTGGTTAGTGATTTTTCCTGATAACAGTTGAAAATAATAAAAAAGCATGGCTGCCAAACCGCCAGTCCAGCGTGGCTACTATGGCAAAATTCTCCCTATCAGGCAATCTATAGGGGAAACTTATGTAGTGGACTTTTATAGGCTGTAGTTGATTATGGATGGTTGAGTAACAATTTGATGTCCAACATTGGTAATTAAATATTGTTAACTGTTTTGTAGAAGTGTTTTTTCTTATAGTTATGGGTGACAAATGAGCACACAGTCCACCTGATGATATGCGGATGTTGTGGCCCATAGATATGGCCGAGACACATTTATCCTCAATTAATAATCAAAATGTAGATGTGTTGTCACCCCTGAGGACTAAGTTTGAATGCCACGATTAGTGTAAAAAGGGTCTCCGGTTCTGTACACTCACCGTATGAAAGATGGCAACATAAACTTGCTATTGTTAAATTAATATGTTTGCGAGAGTGTAGTCCAGCCCCGGTCGAGCCAACCCATTTGTGCTACAACTGTAATATGGCTGCAGCGTGGCTCTACCGTGTTTTTTTTTCTTTTATAGAATAGGGTGACAAACGAGCACACAGTCCACCTGATGGTAAGTGGTTGCTGTGGCCCATAGACATCTACATCTATCCTCGATTACGAATCAGAATGCAGATGCGTTGTCACCCGTGAGGACTAAGATGGAATGCCTCGTTTTCAGTAAAAAGGGTCTCCGGTTCTCTACACTCACCATACGAAACACAGTAGTATTAAGCTGCTATTTGACGCTGGTGTTCTGTGAGAGCATGGTTCTTCCACGGTTGAGCCGACCCATTCGTGCTACAAATATACAATTAATATAGCTGCATCATGTCTCTACCATGTAAACTTTTTTGTACTGGTAGGATGTGTCTTATCTCCCACATTTGGTAGTCAGATCGGTGAGATCTATCTGGCTGACCCACTGGGGGATGGTGGATAAGGATATGATATTGTGATGTTAGGGTTGAAGGTTTATTTCTCAAATATACTTAATTCTTTACTTTTTTTTAATTACTTAATTCAAACTGCATAATACAATGAAATTGAAGTCCTGTAATATGTGTCTCTAATATGAAATAACCGTCTTAGATAGATAGATAGATAGATAACGACGGGTTGTTTTCCGCAACTCCATGTATCTTGCTTGTGGACAGGAATAATGTAATTATTCGAACCGTGAAATCTCCCCGAAGAAGTTAAACAGTCCTTTGATGTTGCGAGCGACTTCGGGGAGTGATCCCGGCGTGCCGAGATGTTGTATGTGACCTCTGGACATGTCAGCAACATGTGGGACGCCGTTTCTTCCTCCCCCTTACATCCCCTGCACAGGGGACTATCTGTAACACCTATGGTAAATAAATGTTTGTTAGAAGAGCCATGTACACTCGTTCTTATAGGGCTTGTTGCTATCCTGATTTCTGGCTTGTTCTGTCTTATTAGAAGCAGGGCCTCCCTATCTTGTCTACAGTTAGAGTTTTCCAGAGATGAGCATGTTGATTAGTGAAGTTTCTATGTACCAGCAAACGACCAAAGGGGATTGGCATGTTCCGGCCATATAATGGCCAAAACCGATCAAAAAATAACTGTCTTATAAAATAAAAATATAATCTTGATCTCATTGCATTGAGATCATTTCATTCAAAGGGACTAAAAAAAAGAAATGTTTATTTATATCTTAATACCATATAAACAACGCCCTGAGCTTAAGAGAAGCCGGTTTTTTTAGTAGTACAGAGAAAAACTTTATTTTATTTATATGTATAGAATTATACTTATATAAATATAATTCTCACTTAATTACTTGTGTTGTTTTTTTGTTTCTATTGTTCTTTTAGTTCCTATTAGTTTTTATATATTTATATTAGGGTTTATGTCCTAATGTTGCAAATGAGAGACTTGAGATCATAATTGTATAATGTGAGTAAAAATCTATTAACGCGTGTACTTTCCACAGAATGCCACGAATTACAAATGTGAGACTTGCGAGTGCTCATTCTCTAATGAGGTGTCATACAATTACCATGTAAACAGACATACAAAAAGATTTCAATGTGTTATATGTGAAGAGAGATTCGGTAGTAAAAGGTCGGCTAGCAAACACTATGGCTTGGTCCACTGTCACAGGTGAGGTTCCTTTATATTTATAAGTGATTGCCTCGTTGGTTTCTTGGTCGTGAACCCGACTATTGATTATAAGGTCCCAGGTTCGAATCCAGCATTTCGGGCCAAAAGAAACAGTTATTGAGTTCTTATGTCTGTTGGTGGTGTTTTGCCCCTAAATTTATGTGCGAAAATACGAAATTATTATTTTTACGGTTGTGGCAATTGTTGTTTAGCTTTGTTTTGACCCTTTGTTTAGTTGTATTGTTTATATGTGGTGGATCCACGCTGCAGCTTTGTTATGATTGTAGCACGAATGGGTCGGCTCGACCGGGGAAGGACCACGCTCTCACAGAATACCAGCTTAAAATAGCAGCTTAATGCTGCTGTGTTCCATATGGTGAGTGTGGGGAACCGGAGAGCCTTTTACTGGAAACGAGGGATTATACCATAAATCCTCAGTGTATACTACATTCTTCTATTTAAATCTTAATCGAGAATAAATGTAGATTTCTATGGGCCACAGCATCCACTTACCATCAGGTTGACTGTGAGCTTGTTAGTCACGTTTATTCTGTAAAAAAATGTATCAGTACCAATTATAAAAAGTTTAAAAGTTAGAGTCTTGCTGCCGGGCCCAGGGCTTTATCCACTTTCCTAAAAAGGTTATGGAGTATTTATCATCTTTATTCTTCGGACATGCATTCCTCACAATATTTTCGTTCATTGCTGAGCACTCGGACAACAATTAAAATTAGATGCGAGAACATTGCCTGAACTGTTTGCCATCATCTATATGTCTTTTAAGGGGGCATCCATTAATTAAGTAAGGCGTTTAGGGTGGAGGGGTCGAGCTGAATCTCTCCCAAAAATAAAGTAAAATTGCAAGTTATTTTGGTTGAATTAAGTAAAATATGTTTTTCCACTAAAGTTTGGCTAAATCCTACGCAGTAATAATTATCCCTGTAATGTGGATGCCACAAAGGTAGCACAGTAACCCTTCGATAGAATAGAATAGAATCATTTTTATTCGATAAATATTACATGTAATTCTTATAGAAAGTAATTATTAGAGCGGAGCTCCCATGGCGCAAGAAAACGATTCTTTGAAATCTATCTCCTCCGCAACCCGTAGGCCAATTTACATAATTTCTTCGGCAATATTTGTAGCTCAACGCAGACAAGGTTTGTAAACAATAAAAATCTAAAAATTACGTACTATTTGATGAATCTTTCGTTGAAATGAAGATCGTTATGACTAGACTTTTCCGTTTCGTTTATGATGCTAGCAAAAGGTTTTACCTTTGCATCTGCACCGGCACTAGTTTACTTTTACCACTTCTTCGAAAAATACCTCTGTCCTAGAAAAAACCAGCAAGAAATCCAGCGGGATAATTATTTAAGTAAAATTAATTTGCAATATGTTACTTTATACAATTAGTACGAAAACATTTAAGAGACAACGTGGTAGCGATCATCTTATTCCCTATTTTTTTTACAGTGTACATTATGAATATGTACTGAACAAAACATTTAATGGTAAGTCAAAGAAGCCAGAGGAAGACGCGGAACACAACAGGTGAAACTTTTTATATATTTGTTATGTAAATTAAAGATGTTAAAGTTAATTAAAGATTTTTATAAATAAATTGGAAGCTATACAAGGTGTAAGTGTAAACACCATTGTCACTAAAACCATAGGTAGTTGGCTTTAATATAAAGATATTTATCCGAATTTAAAAAAAAAACGCTATTTAGTTTCATAAAATTTAAAAAAGTTCTGTCCGACACCGTCCGTAAAATTATGGATGCCCTATGCGCCCGAGTGACGTAATCACTGTAAAGATCAATTGATCAATCAAATAAATTGGAAGCTATACAAGGTGTAAGTGTAAACACCATTGTCACTAAAACCATAGGTAGTTGGCTTTAATATAAAGATATTTATCCGAATTTAAAAAAAAACCGCTATTTAGTTTCATAAAATTTAAAAAAGTTCTGTCCGACACCGTCCGTAAAATTATGGATGCCCTATGCGCCCGAGTGACGTAATCACTGTAAAGATCACCGCCCGCGCTAGCTACCTACACAACAATCCAATAAAAACACAATAGGTACACATAACCTGTGATGTAACCTTTCCTTCATACTTTCCTGTTTCCTGTAGAACAGGCAAAAATTGAGGAATTAACCAAAAACAAAAAACAAACCAAACCACTGGTTTCAAGGACAACGGTGTTTAAACTAACACCCCGTATTTATATATATATATATATATATATATATATTTACAATCTATCTGATGGTAAATGGGGTGGTGCAACAACTGGGGCTAACTACAAACGAAAACTACAAATGCGTTGTAACCTCTCTGGACTACTATGATCCATTTAAACTTATCTGTGCGGAATTATCCCAAATTTTAAAATAATAAGAGAGATTGATCTGGTAAAGGTCTATATAATGCGAGATCCAAAGGTACAATGAATCAGCAGGTAGTGACGAATAAAATTACAATAAATATTACATACATAATATGTTAGAATTAAAACGCTATGACAATCTAGGGCGCATGATTCGTAATGAAATGAATCGGGCGTCAACATGCCCCCCGGCGTTGAAAGCACGTCTTTCAACCCTTGGATCAACAATACCAACTGGATGTCGGGTCGGCGCAAGAAATCCATCTCAGTAAATAAGAGCGCACATGAGACGTGAGCTCTTGCACGTGAGAGTATAGCTCGCAAGGCAATAACGGGAAAAAGAACTTTATTTGTTTAACTTAAGGTTGATTTCACACTAAATGTTATCTAGTTGGAATTGATGATCGAAGTTTCAACCAGAAGGCATAGGGAGCGGACAAATCTTGCTGAACGATCGTCGAATTATTCCTGCAGACGTTTTGATATCTGTCACACGACTGATGTTGTCAGGTCCAGGATAAACAGCAACGACTCGGCCCAACTTCCATTTCAATGGAGGGAGATTGTCTTCTTTCACGACAACCAAAGAATTCAATTTTAAGTCATCGTTGCTGACATGCATTTGAATTTTTCAAACAAAGCAAAATATTAAAAAATAACCAATATTAACTTTTTTTACTTGACGTTGTTTCAATGATACGTCGCTATGTATATTGCCGTAGAGTTTGGATGATTAAAATTCATTGTTATGCGAATAATCGGCAAAATATTCAAATAATCGGTAAAAATATTATAATAATCGAATCATTATTTTCTTTAATGTATTGTTTGTTTAATTTAATTTTATTCGTTGCTGGAGTTCAGAAACATACTCTTTACACCATCTAGTCCAAAAATGTCGGCGGAGTTGCTCGATCCGTTGAAAGCGGCTCAAAGAGTAGTTGATGACTTCTATAGTCTCTGTCTGGTAAAGACGTGAGCGGTCGTTCGATCAAAAATTGACCTGGTGTTAGTGGCATTAAATCTTCTGGTTAGGATGACCATTGTGTGAGAGGCCGAGAGTTCAATATCGCTTCAATTTGCACCAGCGTAGTATTAAGCTCCTCGTAAGTGAGATTACAGTTTCCCAGCACTCTTTGTAAATGAAACTTGGTTGATTTAACACCCGCCTCCCTGAGACCTTGGCGACTAGTAGATAGCAGGAACTGTATAGTCTACGCCTACATTTTCGAAGGTGTGAAGGAGGCGAGAGAGGTGTGTCAGGATCGTGCCAAATGGAAGTCTGTAGTCTCTGCCTACCCCTCTGGGTGATAGGCGTAAGTGTTTATATATATATATATATATATATATATATATATATATATATATATACATATATATATACATATATATATATATATACATTTTCGAAGGGATAGCCTCCTGGTTGAATACGCTGCTGTGGTAGATTACCCATCAATGGCGCTACGACCTTACTTTTCATGCGACTACAAAGGACGCATTGATGGTACCATCTCCTCGCCAGATTTTGACCACCAATTGGCCAATACGATTCTCTTATTGTAGCTACTAGAATTTGGGGTCCCGCGTGCATTAAATTTTTATGTTGGTAATCGAATAACAATTGAGTAAAACGATGTGTGGACTGTAATAAGATGGGGTGTTTCTTATCGGAAGAAAAGTTTGAATTGTTTAAGCGACCTCTTACTCGCATGATATTGTTTTTATCTAAAAACATTGTCAACTTATGTAATGGACTTTTGGGGCAAAGATAATCCCTTAAGAAGCATGCTATACTCTAGAAATGACTCCTTTTGTATGTTCCTAATAATGTGGTTTGAAGCGTCTTGTTCACACTAGGTTAAATATTTAGTAGGAGGAATCCGTTTTCTACATATATTAATAAAAGTTTAAGTTTTAAAAAATTGGAAAACCGATTTAATTCAATTAATTCAAAAGATTTTGTATTTTCACTGTCAGTAACATTTAATGAGACTTCCAGTTTAAGCTCGGGTAGTAAAGTGAGATTTTTTGGGTGTGAAGGCCATTGTGTTAAATTTTGTTTAAGATAACTTGGACCACACCACCACGGGTTACGATGCCGCAATTCGCTATCAACACCACGAGACAGTAGGCCTGCGGGGTTGTCACTAGTATTCTCCAAAGTAGCCTTAAAATACAATTACCTGATTTTTCTAAAATCTCCGCTACACGGTTGCGCACCAATGGCTGAAGCTCAGCGGGTGGCATTTTCAACCATCCCAATACTATAGTGGAGTCGGTCCAGAATGTAGTACGAGTATAGTTGCACCCGAATTAATCAGCAATTGTTACGAGCTTGAGGTTTGTGACAATAAAAATTGCCGATTGAATTACCAAAATTTACACTTTTATTACAGAACACCAATTAAAACTTAAAAAACACTAATAATTTATCACACTGATTCACTTTATTTCACCCCGAAGCTTCGCTTGTCTCGCCAAATTCAATACTGCTCCGATCGCGTCTTGCAGCACCTTTAAATACACCTTTTACACCGAAACATCCATAATATTCTAGTAAATACGGGCGCCGACCGACCAGACGCAGAAAGTTCGAGTGTGGGGCTTCTAGAAAGCTTAATTCTTCTGTTCGATACTAGATGGTGCAATTAACGAGAGCGCTACAAAGCTCAAGTCTCGGAATTGTCGTAGGTTTAATGGGAGCAACACAACTCTTAGCTATCAACGAATGCACGGAAATATCTCCCTTATCGTTTACACTGCGAACATACAACCAAGCGCCGTAAGCCTGCTCAGACGCATCACAGAAAATGTGTAGTTCAATTAACTTACATGAGCTACAAATGGACAATACGAGGAATACTAAGATTATTGAGCAAAAGTAAATCCTTAGTTAATTCTGCCCACTGTTTACTAATCATGGGAGTCAATTGTTCGTCCCCTGTTAGCTTTTGTAACCATAGTTTTTGCAGCGGTATTTTCATTCTTATGACGCATGGAGCTAGCAGTTCTAGGGGGTCAAATATTTGCGCAATTGCAGAAAGTATATCGCGCTTTGTATTACTATCATTAGTTTTTTCTTTATAGGATAGGGTGACAAAAGTTAGTGAACCTATCGGAAAACAGAGTCGGTCAGAATCTGAACGCTAGTTAAGACCTAAAAGCTTACTCAGTTGACTACTTCCGATATTTAAATCTATCGTTGTTTGTGATTGCTCGTAAATTTATTCATTGCAATTTGACCTCTACTTTCTGAGTGACGTACACGCGGAAGTAAGTTCAGATGTAACCCTTTTTTTAATCTTTTTGACATCTTTGAGTTCGTCCCCTCCCGTCAACCCTTTCGGACCATAAAGTTGAATTCGCATAGAGTTGAAATCTCAAAAAGTTGAACTTGTGTAATATTGAATCCTACAAAGTTGACTTCCCAACATGTTGAATTATGATTTCCCAAAAAGTTGAATTTGTATAATGTTGAATCCCATAAAGTTGAATCCTTTAAATTATTGAACTGTTTTTTAGATTACCTACATCCCACCTATGGAATACCTATATGAATCGAATAACATTATAAGGTAAGGGCAATTTTGACAGATAAACAAATTAGTAGTTGGCGTACGCTGTTTTATTAACTTAACTAAAATACAAAATCAACTTTCTTCCACTTAAAATAAGGTACGCTGTTTTATTGAACTAAACTTAACTAAAATACAAAATCAACTTTCTTCCACTTAAAATAAGGTATAATTAAAAAAATAAGTTAGAAACCAAGTTTTAATCTGGTTAAATGGATTTTCATTAGAAACATTTTTGGTGAAATTACTCTTCTTTTCAGTTGTTTTAATAAAGATGCATACTTAATGTCAAACAAAATATCTTTCGTCCGCCTATTTTTTTTGAATGGTGCAAATAACAAATACCTTTCGATCTTTATATCGTAATGCTTCATTTCTTTTAAAAGTGTACGGAATACGAGGTACAAATTAGGGTTTCGTGGTAATCTCGCATTAATTCGCCGATGGTACCCCTCGCAATTATTTGTGGTCCTATGTGTGTCTCCTGCACAACTTATCATATTATGATCTTTGTCATACCATTGGGCTTGGAAGTATTTTAAAAAAGACTTCATTTTTAGCGTAGATGGTGCAGCCTGTTGAATACTTTTCCAGGCTTGTTTCATGAAAGTGGGAGGAATTAAAACAAAATAGGAGCACATTCTAACGATGCTTCTTGCTTTTCTGTCGCTACTTGTAGGTCTTGTCACTCTTGCAATTTTGCATTCTTTTGCTTTTTTCCAGACGGCTTGATTAAAGTGCTGGAAACACCCGGATAAATGAACATCTGGAAATATTGCTTTGACAGCATTAATTTGAGCCGTTTCGTAATCACATTTAAATGTTTTTATTACCACAGGCAGCTTCTCTTTTATCAAATTGAATAATCTTGTATAGGTTTTTTCTGTTTTATTTGGAAGAAATGCATATATAACAGGAAATACATTAACTGTGGTTTCGTCTGAAAATACGTCTAGATGGATTATGTAAAGTTGATAAAAGGGCGTGGAGAAACTTTGAATGTACCATCACCACTGTAACTACACAGTTCTGACGATTTCATTGCTGTTATGGCAGTCTGAGAACAAAGTACGATAATTTTTTCTTGATCTCCATCTTCATAAACCGTGATATTTTTAGGCAGTCCCTTCGGAACTATCACATCTACAACTCTATTGAAAACTAGCCAATTTGTGCCCAAGAATTTTTTCCGGGTTCTATATAAAGTACTTCTTACTGAAATAAATGATGGTATTTCGGTTACAGGAAATAAATGATTGGTTTCGGTGAAATGTTGCACCATTTCTTCATATATCTGCTCGATAGAACATAAATTAATACACACTTCTCTCTTAATGTCGTTTATAAGCCGTGTTACTTTAATTTTATTAGTATCCGGTGTGCAGGTATGTTTCGTTTCACGTTTTACGTCACATTCATCTTTGGTTAAAGTAACAGTTGCAGAACAAACGTCCCGATTTGTGCACTTCCATCGGGAGGTGCCGTTCTGATTTGTTTTACCATCTTTGGTTAATGTGTATTTACCTCTTATTACGAGAAGTTTCTGTTTCTTTTTATTTGTTGTAAAGGACACTGTTTTATAGGGAGCCATTTAGAAATTTACAAATAAAGAAATTTGGAGTATCCTATCATAAACAATTTCATGAATAAACTGATTATTTACAAATGACATTGTCAAGTTTATGACAAGCATTTAACATAAACTAGTTATCTAGAGAGGTTTTAGTATCTAAAGAGGTTTTGCGTGTGTAGATAAAGCCCGTAACTGGAAGCTATTTATAGTCAACATACTTATAGGGATATCCAACCTTTAAGGATTTCAACTTTATAAGAATTCAACATTTTGCGAAATCGAGAAAAAACGACATTGTGGTAAATTAAACTTTTTGAGATTTCAACTCTATGCGAATTCAACTTGATGGTCCGAAAGGCCGTCAACAAGTCGTCAACATTGAAATCATGCAAAATAATCTCTGATATATTTTTGAATAAATGTATCTTGACGCTAGTGCCATATACCAGGCATCAACTATGGCGCGCAACAATATCATCTGGACCAATATATAATCCGCATGATAATATTTTAACATTCTCTTGTGCTCATAATTGTCCTCCAGTGCTAACTTCTCATTATCCTTTCCATGTTTAATAGATTGGATATGTTCGGTGGATTTTTTATATAAAATATTCTTTACAATATTTTGACAGCTTGTATCGAAGCATCGTTTTATAACCCGGCTAAAATTAGAGGCAGTTAAAATATTACGGTGCAATTCTAGCCACTCGCTACATCCACTTTGTTGAACGGTTTCCCGAGCTATTCTTTCTCTTTCTTCGGGACTCTTCTGCAAATTTTGCAAAAACGCTTCTTTTGATTTTAACATCATCTCTTATGTCTGGTTTACTACGACGTTCACAATAATTTCTGGGATCCTGTTTCTCAAACCTTAACTTCTTTTTTATGTACTTTTTGGCAGACTTCAATTTTTGGCTTACCATTGTTCATATTTTTTAATATTATTTCGTAGGCTTCGATACCTACGATTGATTCGTAAAGAATTCATAAAGGTTTTCGAGTGTTGAAAGATATTGCGGCAATGTAGCAACGCAGCTTATATTGGTATTTTTGACTGAAGTGTATTCTTTTGCCACCTATAAATTTGGCTACGATACTGTATCTTTGTACAGAATTACTGTCAATGTCAATGATAAGGCTTCGAGAGCTGCCAGTTGACTAATTATTAATTTGATTCACAGCCAAATGCTATTGAAAACAAGTTGTCAATATTTTTGTCGTCTTAATTTTTTATACAATTATAGTTTTTTTAATTTATTATGCCGACTAAAAGCATGTTCGGCAACATTCATTATATCTTGATTAAGACTTGAGACGTCTCCAGTTTAGACATCATTAGTGTTCAAAAAGGCAAAAGCTTTTTCAAAAGCACTTTTTTTTCTTTTGCCTTTCACGAAGTTTTTATTTGAAAACTATTTACGATTATTGAAATTTGATATCCCTATAATATCACCATCATCACAGCTAATAAGAGTTTACTACCGAAAACATAGGGCTCCCCCATTGGATAGCCTCATAGGGTAGACACGCTGTAGTTGCCACGCTTTGCAGGTATGTAGGAGGCAAGCGCATTGCGCATAAGATAGCTATACCGAACACGCGCTCGGAAAAAAACTAAGTAAGCGCCAAACAACATTTTAATTTCTTAACAAAACTTAGTTATGGATTAAAAAAATGGTTTATGAGGACTTAGATACGTTATATATAATATGATTATTTATTATCCCGTTTTTCGTTAAATTATTTCAATTTTTTTGGGTATTTAGTTTCTGTGGTAATAGCCGATAATTTGTTACAAAAAATTATACAATACAATACAATACAATACTCTTTATTGTACACCAACAAAACATTAATAAATAATGAAAAAATAATGAGGGATAAACAAAAGGCGGTCTTATTGCTACATAGCAATCTCTTCCAGACAACCCAGAAGAGGAAATTAATAAAAATAAAAATAAGAATAATGGGTAGGGTGCACTAAATTAGACAAAAAAAAAATATTACTTATATACTATATAATGACAACATACTTAAGGTATATTAGTGACCATAACTAAGAGGAGAAAGAGAGAGGAGTTAAAGAGACAAATAGTGTTCCTTAATTTGTTTCTTGAACACATTTAAAGATTGAGCACTTTTAATGGACTGGGGTAAGGAGTTCCAGAGTCTTACTCCAAGAACAGCAAAAGATTTATCATAAAATGTCGAGGAGTGTATAGGACATTGGAGCGAAAGGTTTTCTTTGGACCGTAAGGAAAAATCGTGACAAGAGCTAATAAATTTAAAACGTTCTTTCAGATAGGGAGGACTTGATACATTAAATAAGACGCAGTAGAGCGCAGAAAGTATATGAGTATTCCGACGAAGACGGATTGGGAGCCACTTGAGTTTAGTGCGGTATTCAGAGACATGGTCATATTTACGAAGCCCAAATATGAACCGTATACAGAGATTTTGGAGTCGCTCAAGTTTATTAAGTTGCTCCTCGGTGATATCAAGGTAACAAATGTCAGCATAGTCGAGGATAGGGAGTAGCAAAGATTGTGCAAGCGCAATTTTGGTGGAAATGGGTAAAAAGTAGTTAAGCCTTCGGAGTGAAGCATAAGCCGCAAACATTTTTCGGCTCACTGCATTAATTTGGGGTGTCCAAGACAGACTGGAATCCAAAAAGATACCTAAACTTTTAACTACTTCATTATATGGAATAAGAATACCATTAAATACAACGGGTTGAATTTGACATTTTTTAATTTTGGAAATAGTTCTTGAACTCCCAATAATTATAGCTTGCGATTTTGAAGGGTTAACCGTCAACCCATAAGATCGTGTCCAGTCGAGAATAAAAGCCAGATCCTTGTTGATACATTCAACAGCTTTGGCAAGATCTTCGATGGTTGTTTGTAAATATATTTGAAGGTCATCTGCATACAAGTGGTAGAGAGAAGATATTTGGGATGTAATCGTGTTAATAAAGATTGCGAATAAAAGAGGAGATAAGACACCACCTTGTGGAACGCCAGCTACGGTATCAAGCCACGAAGAAAGTCTATCTTGGACACGAATACGTTGCCGGCGCCCGTGCAAATAACTATGAAACCAGGAAATTGCAGTTGGAGATATGTTAAGAGAACGCAGAATCCCTAACAGGATATCATGATCAACAGTATTGAAGGCATTGCTGAAATCCAGCAACACCAATACTGTGACTTGATTATTCTCCATACCGTGACGAATGTCGTCGGTGATTTTTAATAACGCCGTAGTCGTACTATGACCAGATCTAAAGCCAGATTGGAGAGGACTAAGGATGCTATTTCTTAAACAAAAGGAATTAATTTGTTGTTGGACAAGGCGTTCTAAAACTTTGGAAAGGAAAGGAAGATTTGAAATAAGACGATATTCAGAAAAACTTGAAGGATTTGTTTTCTTAGGTAAAGGTATGTTTTGAGCGTCCTTCCATTGGGAAGGGAAAGAAGATGAGGATATGGAAAAGTTTAAGATATGGGTTATAATAGGTGTTAAAAAGTCCAACAAGGGAATGATCATTTTACGACTGACGTCGTCACTTCCGACAGCGTCGGAATGGATAGAGAGTATGTGTTTCCTAACATCACAATCTGCAAATTGCCTAAACACAAATGGAGAAAAGTCAGGAGTGGGAAACGATGAAAGTTGAGTAAGTGTTGCTGATTTTGCCATATTGCTCAGGCAAGAAACGGAAGAAAAATGTTGATTAAGCAAATTTAAATCAACGTTATTTGGAATAGGACATGAACGAGTTTTCCCAACTCCAATAGACTTTAAGAAGTTCCAAATACGACATGGATCTTCGTTTTGTACTGATTTATGGATGTGGCGGCGTCGTAAATCTCTACACATCTTGTTGCATTGATTTCGCAGGAGTCTGTACTTCTCCCGAATCCTGTCATTCTTAGGATCTGACTTGTAACTCGACTTCGCACTATTCTTCCTGCAGATTAATCTTTTAAGATCTTCGGTCAACCACGGAGCTGGAGGATGACGTATTCGCACTGGGCGGACAGGAGCATGAGCATCATAAAGTTGAACAAAAGTGAATTAAACAATGCTACCTGTTCGTCAACATCACAGGCCTTCATTATAACGCTCCAGTCCATATTAGCAGCGTCTTTTTGAAGCTTATCCAAATCCATTTTCTCAAAATTACGCTGCAGAAGTATCCTTGATTTGGCTTTGGGTGGTCTTATTTTATAAGATAGAAACAGGAGATCATGATACGAAAAAAAGGTTGGAAGGTCCCGGAGTGGTGCGACAGCTTTAAGAATGAACAAAGTGCTTTCGAGAACCAATGACGTCCTCTCAGAAAAATCGGATGTCATGCAGCGATGGAGTGAATTTTATAGAGAATTGTATGCGTGTCATGATCTTAGTGAAGGATCCGGGGGTGACGCCGTGACTGGCACGCCAGACACGGACCTCGATGACACTGAGGCCATCAGCATGAAAGAGATTGAACGTGCGATTCGAAGTTTGAAATGTGGTAAGGCTGCGGGACTAGACAGAGTTACTGCTGAAATGGTCAAGTACGGTGGGCCTCGCGTCTGGGACAGCTTTCATCTGCTGTGCAATTTGTGCTGGCGGACGGGAGATGTCCCGGATGATTGGCGATCCGCGGTCATTGTGCCTTTATATAAAGGTAAAGGTTCACATCTTGACTGCGGGTGCTATCGGGCGATCAGCTTGACCAGTTTAGCAAGTAAAGTTTATTCGAAGGTTTTGACACGCAGGATGCAAGAGAAATCGGAAAGATTTTTATGGGAGGCACAATGCGGATTTAGACCTGGAAGAGGATGCACGGATCAAATGTTTTCTCTCCGCATGATCACGGAGAAGCTTCTGAGTGTCAACCAGAGGATTTTCTGTGCTTTTGTGGATCTGGAGAAAGCATTTGATAAGGTTATAAGGAAGAAAATGTGGGAACTGTTGCCGGGATATGGTGTGGATGGTCGATTGTTAAGGGCTGTGCAGTCACTTTACTATGACTGTAAAGCCTGTGTGCGGGTAGGGCATGACCTGTCACCCATGTTTAGCGTCCAAGCGGGCGTAAAACAGGGTTGTGTCATGTCTTCCTGGCTGTTCATACTGTATCTCGACAGCTGTTTACAGAAGCTGAAAGATAGCTGTTTGGGTGTGAAATTGGGTGACATAAAAGTTAATTGTCTGCTGTATGCTGATGATGCAGTGCTTATTGCACCCTCAGAAGCAGAACTGCAGGCATTAGTCACGTGTATGAAAGAGGAATGTGAAATTAAAGGTCTCCGTTTGAATGCTAATAAAACTAAGGTTCTGGTATTTGAAAAGGACGAAGAGAGAACGAAATGTGAAATATGGGTAAATCAGGAATGTCTAGAACAGGTAAATGAAATTGTATACTTGGGGAGTGCTTTCAGCCGGGATGGAAGATGTGATTTAGATGTGGATAGGCGTGTCGCTGCCGGAAACAAAGTCAATGGTGCCCTGAATGCATTAGTAAAAAGGCAAGGCGTGGTGAAAAGTGCACGCCTTGCAATACATAACGCAGTGTTGGTACCGACTTTGTTATATGGCAGCGAAACCTGGGTATGCCAGAAGAAGCATAAAAGCAAGTTGAATGCAGTGGAGATGCGATCTCTTCGTAAAATGTGTGGCGTTACCATAGCCGACCGAAAGCGAAACGAAGAGATTCGCAATATGGCAGGATTGAAAGATGACCTTATCACAAAAATTGATAGGGGCGTACTCCAATGGTTTGGGCACGTTGAACGAATGAGTGAAGACCGAATGGTGAAGAAAATATATAGAGCGAAAGTAAATATTAAAAGGTGTCGACGTAGACCGAGACTAACTTTCGAAGACCATGTGCTCGAAGAGGGGAGGGTCAAGAGTACTCGGATACCTAGACGTGCATGTATGAAGAAGTTAATGAACCTGAAAGAAGCGAAAGAGGTATGTAAGGATCGTGACACTTGGCGATCTGTTCTCTCTGGCTACCCCGTTAGGGATTGTGCGTGACGATAAGTAAGTAAGTAAGTAAGTAAGTAAATGATACGAAAAAGCATTTGCAGCACATTGGCCAAAACTATCAACATGGTCAAGAGAAGAAACGATAACCAAATCAAGGAGGGATGGGATACAGTTAGGGAAAAAATGAGTTTCTGAGAGAGGAAGGATATTTAAATTGGCTGCTTCTATAAGGGACTTAAGCCGGAGAGATAGGGCATCATTCTTGAGAAGGCAAGTATTAAAGTCGCCCATTAGCACGTATATAACGGAGTTAACTCTTCAAGGAGGTTATCCAAAGTAGTAAAATAGTCCACTGTGGAAGAAGGACTATAAAAAACTCCGAGAAGTAATTTGTTGTGCGAAAGAAGTACTTCAACAAATAAGTATTCTGCTTCGTTCTCAGCTTGAGATGGAGATGATAAACAAACAATAGAAAAAGGAATATGAGCACGAATGTAAATGGCAACACCACCACCACCTCGCGCAGTTCGGTCGTTGCGTATTAACTGGAATCCTGGAATGGAATAGGATATAGAAGGAAGACGTGGCTTTAACCATAATTCTGAAACGAGAATTGCGTGTACATTATCACTTTCAAAACTAGCTAACATATCGGGATAATGAGCCGGAATACTCTGTGCATTTATGTGAACTATATTGAAGTTTTTGATAGCTTGAGAAAAATGGGAGTCAAGGGTCTCTTTTAATGGAGGAATGCTCTCAAAACTGTCGTCATTACTTAATACATCAGATACTGAAAAGAAAGGGGAGGAGCTTTGAATATGATCACTTTCACCAAAAGACATGTTATCCTTACAAAAATATTTAAAAGAAATTCAAACAACTGTAAATTATTAAAATAAAAAATACTATTAACTATAAAAATTATAAATTAAACCTTTAGTTAAATTTACTACCTACCAGCATTTACAGAATAGAAAATAATGCAAATATTTAAAAAAAAAAACAAACAAAAAAGGTACTACACATATGCCATTCAGATCATATTTGATTGAACAAAATATATATATAACACAAGGTGCTTATGAGAAATAACTGAAACCACAGACACTGATATTAAATAGAATTATGTACTGTGAGTAGTATGTTAGGAGTCATTTGTGAGTATATATTAAACATTAAGTCAAAACCACTTTTATGCTTGCAATAATGTTAACAAAGTACACGTCCGACAAGGCCGCATAAGCATGGATACCTTTGCATAAAAAATACAAGTAAACAAATCTCCATGTTAGTACACCAAGAGCATTTAATACCTTCTCTGTAATGAGAGGATATTTCTCTAAGGTAAATAACATAGTGATTATATACTCTTTGCATAATTGTAGAAACAAAAATTTATTAATCTGTGGTCGAAACCTAAGATAACAGTTAATTATCAGTATCAATATCAAATACCTACATTGTTAAAATAACCTAACTTAGAACAACAAAATCAGAACAATAGACAAAGTCTAAGTTTCAAAGTGATGTAGATAGATAATACTTCGTATATAATAGGGATCCATAACGACTAATTAACTCATATACGAGTATATATAAAACTACTAGACTAATTATATATATGGAATAATTAACTCATATCTTATATAACACTTAACATAAGACTGGTAAAAAAAAGAAATAAGGTTAGCAAAAAGCACAATGCAGAGACACTGAAATATTGACAGAAATCATAATGTGATAAAAGACAATACATACAGTTTATTGAAAAGGTCCTATACCACATAACTATCACTTCTTCACTATCCTCTTGGAGCGCTGAACTACTTTGTCAGTAGATCTATTACTTCCAGCGACTGCCTTCTGTGCTTGGGTAGCAGCAGCTGGTGCCACTGGGACGACTTCGAGCTCAGCGAGGGATTCAACTTGATGGCGCGAACCGTCATAAGCGATAATATGAATGTAACCATCCCTAGTCCAGCAATTACTTATGCCAAACTTCTGCCTGGCCACCATGAACATCTTGTGACGATCTTTTGTTAAACACTCGGACATAGTTACACCCGTGTCTTTCAGTCTTGTTTTTGGGAACCAAACTTGATCACGGACTCGGACATCCCGGAACTTTACAAGAACTGGTCTTGGCTTCTTTTCTATCGGACGTCCAAGGCGATGGCAGCGGCTAAAAGAATCGTTAGAGACATTGGGAATCTTGAGCTTGTCCATAATTAGGTTAGAAGCCATTGAAGATGTATCCTCGGATTTATCCTCGGGAATCCCATGAAGCAGCAGAATCTTACGACGCCGTCTTATCTCCAAGCGGTCGATCTCTCTCCCAAGAAATTCAACCTGTTTTTGAACAGTTTCAAGAGCGGACAAGATAAACTTTCTGAATGTTGCGAACTCCATTGAGAGTACAGATACATTAGAGGCCACAGTTGGACTAGTCTTATTTAAGTCCTGCTGAAACTCATTCATACGAGTATTGAAGAGTTCGGACATAGCTGACAGTGATCCTTTGAGGGCTTCCATGGTTTCGTGTAGTGTTAGCAAATTAAGGAAAAAATATATCAAGGAATCAAGGCTGGTAAACAGATGATTATTACATATATATTTTACACATTAAAATATCCTAATGTCTATTTTTAAAATATAAATTACGCGAGACTGATCAAAAACATGTGTTACTTATTTCACTCCTACCCACGAAAAAAATTATGAGCAAGTGGTTTCGGCATTCCACCTTTTCAACCGTAAAGTTGTCGTATGGTGTCGCTTAGAGTATTTTTGAGTAGGTTTGTCTTGCCATCCGAGATTAACCTTCCATAAATCAGATTATGCATCTCTAAGCTCCGCTAGGAAAGGCGCGACGGAGGGCGGGGGGACATATGCCTTAGGGGCAAGGCGAGCAATGGCATTAGGAATGGTATTGGCGAGATAGGTCTCATCGTAATCGAAGGCCAGGCCTCGAGCTTGGAGCGACTGGGTGACAATAACCGTAATTAGGCTTGGAAGTTGGTTTATGTCTATGGTATACATGATGGGTGGACAAGGGGGGCTGACGTTTATTCAGAGAAACAACACTTGCTCTGAGAAGAACGAGGCCTTGTCCTCAAAAGGACAAAATACGTTTTTCTAGAACTATACAGATAAATATAAAGTAACAATAATAAGAACAGAAAAATTAAAGCCTTCTACTAATATGTCTGATAACATTCCAGTAGATGGACGTAATAATAATTTGCCGATAAAAAAATAAAGGTACATTAAATACAACAATGATACATAACATACCTGTGTAATTTTTGTAACTAACGCGATCCTTCGCCTCTACTCCTTTACTTTGTGACACCGCACAAATATGGCAATATTTATTTTTAATGTCTAAGAGTAATATTTTATTTGTTCATCTCCCAATGATAGCGGCGACACCAGACAAAAAAGAATAATTTTTTTATAGGACCTTTTGCCATAACACCCGTCTGCAATGACGTCAATAACTGGAATTCCATCAGAGTTAACTCTCTCTTCATTGACTGCCAAATCATACTCTTCTTTAGCTGCTTCGCTCAGAGATTTTATTAGTTCTTCCCATTTTTTCTTTACTTGGTCCATTTTCTTCATAAATAGTTTATCGCTCATAGAAGCAAAACCAATGGCACTAGTTAATTCTTTTGATTGTGAATATCCACGTCCAACAACTTCGCTGGTGTTGATGTCCATTTCATCTACGGACTTATCAGTTTCCGGAATGAAAGTCATATTGCGCATTATGCATTTCAACTTGAGTTCGGAAATAAGGCCAACACGAACTTTAGACACAATTTTTACTGACGATAAACCACAATGTAGAGGGCCGTGGGCAGATATTTCTTGAAGCCATTTGAAAGAATGTGTTTCGTAAATAATCCTTCTACAAACATGTTTTTCTTCGTGTGTTTCGCTGTAACAATGTAGATAATCATATTATAAGTCCAATTTAAAAAATTTGATATTTTGCCCGACTTCATATCGACCTTCATATTGAAGTTCAACAAGAAGTCGCAAAAAAAAAGAACGAAGAAGAAGATCCGGCTTACGTAATATTGGAGAAATACATGGACAAACATACATACATACAGTACACACATAACCTCCTCAGTCCCAGAGTATATTTTGAGTGTCATTTTTGGAATTTACCGTCTTTTATTATAAAATATATATTTTTAGGTATGTTGTTATATCAGGAACGTAAATATTTTTCGGGTACATTGGGTTTCAAGGATTCCAAAAGTACTCAAAACACCATATATTTTCAATTTTTCAGTATTAAAAATAATATTTTTTTATAATTAAACTTACTGTGTAAATGTAACTGTATGCTTCAATTCGTGATAGTCGTTATAGCAATTTCTTCCACTCATCAGACACAAAATTACTTTACAAGTTGGGCATTGATGTCTTGCCTTAGTGGATTTTCTCGTTCTTACGAAATTAGATGGATGCTGAGTTCGAGCTCGCTTGCTTTGGCTTGCAACCGCCACGATGTCATCATCAGCAGAAAGATCTTCTATTTCCTTTTCATATTGCAGTAGAAAGTCAGCTATCGCTTTCCGAAACCCAATATAGTCCAGTCCAGCATTTCCTGATCCGATTTATATTCTACTAGCTGTACCCCGCGGTTTCACCCGCGTATATCAGTGGGCCGCGCGGCAATTTATTTTTTGACATAGACTCCCCTCCCACACCACAGTGACACCCGCATCGCATGGTGCTGGCAGTGTACGCGATATAAGGATTTTTCGACGTTACTATTGAATATTTTAACATGGAAAAGTAGTTATTGTGAGATAACTGTAATAGTTAGACATATGGTATTCCAGACTTTTATGTAGATATTGATGTCCTCCATAAAACTGTAGCACATCACTTTGCTCTATTGTCAATAGTTTCCGCAGCGTACGCGATATATGGTTTTTTTTTTGGTATTTTTTTCACACCTTGGGTTACATTAACGAAGTTTTCATACGGATCCCTAAATTTTTTGAAAACGTTCTATCGCCTATGTTCGTCAGGAATAATGTAGGATTCAATTTATTTATTTTATTTATTTAATATTATTTATTGCACACCATATAAAAAAATACTAATTATATCTACAAAAGAAGTATGCAATGGGCGGTCTTATTGCTGATAGCAATTTCTTCCAGACAACCAGTGAATGGACAGGATTAAACAAAAATTACAAGGGTAGGGCACATTGGTGTGATAAAAAAAAGAATACACATTTCATATATATATATATATATATATATATATATATATATATATATATATATATATATATATATATATATATATATATATATATATATATATATATGTATATATGTATATATATATATGTATATATATATATATACACATAACAAAACATACATAGACTACAAACATATATACATACAAAAAAAATATATATTTAATTATTTAACTGAATGCAATCAATATACTACATATATATTATATTATTTTATATTATATTATATTAAAGACTAGTGTGGGAGCGAAGTGCAAGGTAATGGTTCTTTACTAGTTTTTTAAAAACCGGTAGGGATGGAGCGCGTTTGACTGCCAATGGAAGCTCATTCCATAAACGAACGGCCTGTACAGTAAAAGACTTGTTCATAAATTTACTAGTATGTAGTGGCATATACAATTTCAAGCTCTCTGCTGATCTCAGGTTACGCGAATGGGAATCACGAAGAAATACAAAACGATTTTTGAGGTAAGAAGGGTAAGAAGGATTAAAGAGAATACGATAGAGAAGATGAAGTATGTGAGCATTCCGATGAAGACGTATCGACAACCACTTGAGCTTAGTACGTAAAAGAGAGACATAGTCATATTTACGTAATCCAAATATAAACCTTATACAGAAATTCTGAATTCGCTCAAGTTTATCAAGCTGAGCTTCGGTGAGATCTAGATAGCTGACGTCCGCATAGTCGAAAATAGGGAAAAGAAGGGACTTGACAAGCGCAGTTTTGGTGTATATTGGAAGAAAGTTACGTAATCTACACAAGGAGGCTGCAGAGGCATAAACTTTACGGTGGATCTCTTTGATTTGATGGTCCCATGACAGATTTTTATCTATGTGAATCCCCAAGTTCTTCACTGAATCTCTGTAAGGGATATTAGTTTTATCAAATACAATTTGGGGTAGGTGATCAACTGATAACTTATTCAGCATTTGCGCGCTACCGATGATAATGCTTTGTGATTTAGCTGGGTTAACGTGAAGGCCGTATGCTTTACTCCACTCGAGAATTCGTTCGAGATCTGCATTAATGACATTGATAGCATTGGGGGGATCGTTGGGACAAGCTTTAGTATATATTTGCAGATCATCTGCATAAAGGTGGTAGGAAGAAGTTAAATTATTAGATATTGAGTTTATAAAAACTGCAAAAAGTAAAGGAGATAAAACGCCTCCCTGCGGCACACCAACACATACGTTACACCATGATGATAATGTATCATCGACGCGTATACGTTGCTGGCGCCCAGACAGGTAACTTCGAAACCAACCAATCGCTGTTGGAGATACGTTAAGAGAGCGCATTATACCAAGTAGGACATCATGGTTAACGGTATTAAAGGCATTACTGAAATCTAATAAACAAAGAACATTTACTTCGCCGCGTTCCATTCCTAATCGGATGTCATCGGTCATGTTCACCAATGCTGTGGTAGTACTGTGTCCAGGTCGAAATCCTGACTGTAAAGGATTAAGGAGAGAATTAGCACAAAGAAAGCTGTTGAACTGGATGTAAACAAGGCGTTCAACGACTTTTGATAAGAAGGGCAGTAAAGAGATGGGACGATATTCAGAAAAGGACGCAGGATTAATTTTCTTTGGGATAGGAATAACTTCAGCATTTTTCCAAGATGATGGAAAACTACTTGTAGAAATGGAGAAGGATATGACAAATAATAGGAAGCATAATATCAAGAATAGGAAGAATCATATTACGACTGACACAATCACTTCCCACTGCATTGGAAGTAATAGATAAAACGTTCTTCTCAACGCCACAAGCAGTGAATGGTTTAAAAATAAAAGAGGAGTGATTGGGAGTGGGAATAGTTGAAAGAAATGTTAGTGTATTAGCCTTAGCAGTACTATCTAAGCAGGATGAAGAAGAAAAATGTTTATTTAAAAGATTAACGTTTAAATCATTTGTCGTTGGAGTATTCTTAGATTTCCCAACACCCAATGATCTAAGAAATTTCCAGACCTTTGCTGTATCCCCATTTTCAACTGACTTATGAATATGAAGGCGTTAAGCATCCCTACACACCTTATTGCAGTGATTGCGAATGTTAATATACTTTTCCCTATTAAACGCATTTGGGTTACGTTTATACTTAGCCTTAGCTATCGCTTTTTTATTAATAATATGTTTAATATCATCGGTAAGCCAAGGTGATGGACGATGTTTAATTTTGACTGCGCGTACAGGTGCATGAACATCATAGATTTTTATAAGGGCTGAAGTAAATATTGAAATTTTACTATCTAGGTTATCTGCGTTAAAAAGATTTGACCAGTCCCAAAGTAGCGCATCCTTTCGAAGACTGTCTATATCCATGCCACTAAAATTACGCTGCAGTAGAATTTTTGGTTTGAATTTGGGAGATCGGGTATTATAGGATAGAAAGATAAGGTCATGATAGGAGAAAGCATCGGCCGCATATTGGCCGTGCTTCGTCATAAAGTTGCAAGAGGAAACTAAAATAAGGTCAAGGAGAGAGGGATTCGAGTTTGGAAAATGATGCGTGGCATTTAGTGGTGAAATAGAGAGATTACTAGAATATACGATTGACTGAAGAGAAGAAGCCCTGGTATCTTGTTTAAGGAGGCACGTGTTAAAATCACCCATAATAATCGTGTGTGAATAGGAGGGAGTAAGCTTATCAATGATGTTTTGGAATGAGTTAAAGAAGTCAATACGCATAGAAGGGCAGTAGTAAACACCAAGAAGAACTTTTGAGTGTGATAGTGTGACTTCAATGAAAAGATGCTCACCGGCATTTAGCGGCGGTGGTTGTGCAGACATATCGACAATAGTGAAAGGAATGTGTGAACGTAGATAAATGGCAACACCTCCACCGCCACCTACTAAGCGATCGTTTCGAATTAATTGGAAGCCAGGAAGATTGTAACAGGTGGAGGGAAGATATGGCTTCAGCCACGATTCAGAAATAAGAACAGCATGTATATGATTACAATTAAAAGTCGTCAGCATATCGGGGAAGTAGGCCGGAATGCTCTGTGCATTTATATGTACAACGTTGAAGTTGTTAGGGACATCAGAAAACTGCGAGACAAGAAACTCTGAGAGATGGATGAAAGTAGAACTGCCACTATCACTTGCCATAGAACCAAAACTGTCATCATTGGCATTGAAAAACATCTCACTCACGCCAATTACATCGTTAATAGCCATTACAATATATATATATATATATATATATATATATATATATATATATATATATATATATATAAATTAAATATCTAAGTTATTAAAATAAAATTAACTACTAAATTAAATGTACTTACAGCAAGGCAATCGTGTACACCCACCAAACTATAACATAACTAAATACAAAAAACAAAAAAAAAAACACATTTCAAAATCACATAATATAGAAAAAAAAACACAAATTGGTAATACCGCTACACAAATACACTATTTACAAACGTTTATAGTATTAAATCTAAGGTGGCAGAATTAATAAAGTTGTCAGTGTTCATATTACAGCTTTTGGCTGAAAGACTAGTAGCCGATGTGACCATAACTTACTAAAATAAATATTTAATAATCTGTGAAAAAGAAAGCAGCCGCCATGGAAATACATGTACTTCGTACAAACTGGAACCCGCACTCTCGAATGACATAAAAAATACAAGAAAACGACCTTGAAATTTTTCATTACCCCTTAGTCTCTTTCTAATTAGGGTGAACACAAAATACAAGAATTTGGGATATTATGAAAAAAGTTTGTGTTCATTATTTTTATTTAAAAACTTTATTGTTCAAACCAATAAAAAAGGTTACAAAGGGCGGACTTAATGCCAGTTAGCATTCTTTGCCAGTCAACCCGTGGCGTGCTGAGAAATTAGTGTTAGGTGACTTAAGTAACTAAAGACAATAAATTTATATAGATATAAATTTATTAAAAATTATATTCATTTATAAAATTTTAATTTATAAATGGACATCATTTTTAATAAGTTTTATATTCCTTCAGTAGCTTGCTCAGGATGATGGTCATGATGAATTTATGTTTAAAGTTTTCGGGAGGCTGTCTTTACATCCTTTATAAAATCATCATCATCATCATCATTACAGACTTTCACAAGTCCATGCACTCATACGCCTCCCCCAAGGAATGCCACAAATACGGTCCTGAGCCACCTGCATCCATCGCCTTCCTGCATGTCTTACCAGGTTGTCACTTCATCTAGTGGGGCGACGCCCTACACTTCGTCCGCCGGTAATATAATTTAATTAATTATATTTTATAATAATAATAATAATAATAATAATAGTCTTTATTTGCATAAAACATGGTAATTATACAGATGTTTCAGAGTCTTATTATGCCCACATGTTTTGCTATTTTAATATAATATAGCATGCAAATTACATTTAAATCAAGATAACTTTAAATTATAATTATGATTTACAATGTCAAAATCTAGTTTAAAATGTCAGAAATTCATTAATGTCATAAATATTTTTGTCAATTAACCAATGGTACAATCTTTTTTTAAATACGTTCATATTATGTAGTGTTTTAATTTCATTGGGTATTTTGTTGTATATACGTACACACATTGATAAACAGCATTTACTATAATTAGCTGACTTCGGAACTTCGCTTAGAACTAATCTATTTGGATTTCTTTTAAGCCTAGGATTAATATCAGATGACTTTTTAAATAAATATGTATGCTGTTTTACAAATTTACCTATCTCAAAAATATATAACGAGGGGATAGTTAGTAAAGACATATTTTTGAATATTGGCTTACAGGATTCTCTAGTTGGTATACCACATATCGTCCTTATACACTTCTTTTGTGCGATAAATGCCCTACGCCAATCTATGCTATTACCCCACATTATTATACCATATCGAAGTATAGATTCAATATACGCCCGATAGCATAATAGGGCCGTTTTTTTATTAGTTACTTTTTTTATGGTACGTAGTGCATACACAAAACGATTAACTCTTTGACATAGGTCATCTATATGTATTTTCCAGTCTAAATTTCGATCTATAATTACACCAAGAAATTTAATTTGTTCTATTTCCTTAATTTTATTGATATTTAGACTAGAATTAGTTTTTATTTTATTAAAATGTATGTAATTTGATTTATCTAGGTTTATTTTCATATTGTTTCTATGGAGCCAATTAGTTATATTATCGATTGTATCATTTATTTCCGTTTCATGATTATGTAATGAATTACTGTTTTTTTGAGATGTTACAATTACGGAAATATCGTCCGCATACAATATACATTTGTGATTTGTCGCCAGAGTTGTATCATTTATGTATAAAAGAAATAATACCGGCCCTAAAACACTACCTTGAGGAACACCATATTTTTTTTCTCTGTACGTAGATGAGAAGGATAATATTTCATTGTTTACCATTTTATCAATAACGACACACTGCCGTCGATTTGATAAATAAGATGAAATCCACTCTAGAGCTATCCCTCTAATTCCAACCAAATCTAATTTTCTTAAAAGAAAACCATGTGTGACATAGTCAAAGGCTTTACTTAAATCAAAGAATAATCCTGTTGTTAGTAGGTTATTATTTATGCTAGAAATTATTGTTTTTATAAGATTAAAAGTTGCTAGCGTTGTAGATTTCTTTTTCTGGAAGGCATATTGTTCTGTTTTTATTATGTTAAACCTCTCAGAAAATTCCATTAATCTCTTATAAAAACATTTCTCAAAAACTTTTGATATTATGGGTATAAGGGTAATCGGTCGATAATTGTTGATATCGTCTTTTTACCTTTTTTGTACAATGGTTTTACAATTGAAATTTTTAAATTGTCGGGAAATTTTCCTGTCAAAAATGATAAATTAATTAAATAAGTCATAATGTCAACAAGTTCGCATACACAAGCTTTAATTATTCTGGTATTAATTCCGTCGTAACCTTCCGAGGCAGTGTTATTTAAGGACATGATCTCTTTACTCACCTCCTCTTTCGACATGGGTTTAAGAAACATTGAGTTTGATAGTGATATTGTATTTTTAGGTGTAATATTTTTCACGTTATCATTATTAGTTATAATATGATTAGTCATGTCAATAAAATAGTCATTAAAAGCGGTTGCTATATCGTAAGGGTTCGTTAGGTATTTTTCATTTATTTTTAGCTCCTTAACATTAACCAATTTTGTATTTGAAATTTCTTTTTTTATTACGGACCATGTTGCTCTGCATTTATTTTTACTCTTACTTATAAATTTTATATTACAATTCTTCTTGGATTGGTAGATACATTTTTTCAATAAATAAGAATATTTTTTATAAGTATCCTTATTTATTTTAGTTTTATTTTTATAGTATCGATACCGCAGTGCTCTTTTTGTTCTACAATTATTTTTCAAACCTTTACTAATCCAATTATTTTGATTACTATTTTGTATTGGTATTTTTATTCTTGGGAAACATAGGTTATAAAATAAGCAAAATAAATCATAAAAATTATTAAATGCAATGTTCATGTCAGTTTCTAAATATGTTTCACACCATGATAGATTATTTAGACATTCCTTGAATTTCCGAACATAACTTAAATTATAATCCCTTTTGTATTTAAAATATATCTTATTTATTGATTTATTTTGTTGAATCTGGAAGCTTAATAACTGAGCTGTATCATGGTCTGATAGAAACAAAGGCAATACTGTTGCAGAAGCATTCTCTATATTACTTAGAATATGGTCTATACATGTCTCCTTTCTAGTTGGAACATTAATATGAATTTTAAGACAGTAATTAAGACATAAATCATGAAGATAAGTGTTGGCTTTTCCTGGTTTAAGAGTATTAATATTTAAATCACCAGTAATTACAAGTTTAGTATTAGTATTATTGTTTTTAAATATTTCACGTAACATCCCGTCTAACTTGTCCAAAAACAGAATTGCGTCTGTAGAGGGAGTCCTATAGAGACAAATTATTAGCAAATTATAAAGAGGAATCTCAATACCACAAACTTCAAATAACTTTTGCGTAGCTAAACTATTTATCTTATTTAATTTTTTATATGCAATATCTTTCTTTTTGTGTATTTGTTCATTGGGGGGTATTTGCCGTAGTTGCCACGCTTGGCGAGCGGGTATTGACATCAATGGCGAGTACATCACTAACCTTCGATTTGCCGACGATATAGTCCTTATGGCAGAATCGCTGGAGGACTTAAGCACTATGCTCAATGACCTCAATAGTGCCTCCCAACGGATAGGTCTTAAGATGAACATGGACAAAACAAAGATCATGTTCAATGTCCATGTCACACCTATGCCGGTAGTTGTTGGGAGCACTATGCTCGAAGTTGTTGACGAGTACGTTTACCTGGGACAAATAGTCCGACTAGGTAAGTCCAACTTCGACCGAGAGGTCAATCGACGGATTCAACTCGGCTGGGCAGCGTTCGGGAAATTACGACATATCTTTTCGTCAGGTATACCTCAATCTCTAAAAACTAGATTGTACAACCAGTGCGTGTTGCCAGTGATGACTTATGGATCTGAGACGTGGTCCTTCACTGCTGGCCGTATGAGGACGCTTAAGGTCGCTCAGCGAGCTATGGAGAGGGCTATGCTCGGAGTTTCTCTGCGTGATAGACTCAGAAATGAGGATATCCGCAGTAAAACCAGAGTGACCGACATAGCCCAACGGACTAGTAAGCTGAAGTGGCAATGGGCCGGCCATATAGCTCGAAGAACCGATAACCGATGGGGAAGAAAGGTTCTCGAGTGGCAGCCTCGTACCGGTAGGCGTAGTGTAGGGCGACCCCCCACTAGATGGAGTGACGACCTGGTAAGACATGCAGGAAGTCGATGGATGCAGGTGGCTCAGGACCGTGCTTTGTGGCATTACTTGGGGGAGGCCTATGTTCAGCAGTGGACTTGTGAAAGGCTGTAATGATGATGATGATGATGATGATATCTTTCTTCACTAAAATACATGTACCGCCTCTAGACTCATCCCTACAGAACGAACTGGCTAATTCATAATTATTAACGTTTAGGTATTTTTCATGATCAGTACGCAAGAAAGTTTCTGAAAGACATATAACATCTGGGGCGTATCCTGCCTTATCTAGTTCATCCAATGTTAACATTAATACACCTTGTTTTGGTAATATACTAGCAATATTTTGATGTAATATTCTTAAAAACATCTTATTTGTAGTATTCTTATTCACGAAAAAGATAGTTTTTATTTAATAGTTTAAAGTAATACGGTATTGTACCTTTAGGCGCGGTATTTATATCATTAAAATTATTAATATTAGTCGCTCCCGAAACAGTTATACTCGATTGCATTCGAGCAAAATAATAGGGAATTTTTCCTTTTTTATATTTGGAGCTGCTGGATTTATCAGATAATAATATCGATTTATTATTACAGCGTAGTATAAACTTTTTTAATTGCTTGGCACTTAGGAATTTGTTCTTATAATCAATATAGTCAATTACGGAATTTATTGATTTACACATAGAATATAAATTATTGGACATACAATTCACGTAATGACAGTTTTCAAATTTATTACAAATATTTTCTAAAGTATTATTTAAATCGTTAACACATATGTACTTATTTTTAAACAAACTTAAGACTAGTATACTATTTAACTTGTACCGGTTAATTAATGTGCATATTTGTGAAGATAGTATTTTCAGGTCGTAATCATTTTCTCCCACACACACTACGATTTTATCGTTCGAGGCTACTTGTGTATTATGGATATTTATTAGCACATCAGGCGTAAGTGCATACGGTTTTATTTCCGAGTAAATGGTATATTTTTCATAAGCCGTATTTGCTCTTGAGCGTATTAAAGCAGATGCTAGCCCAATGCATTGTTGTGTGCCAAAGATAAATATTTTATCGCAGTTAACATATTGTTTTTTGATGTCTGAAATTACGGTATTAGAGTCTTGTGTAAGTTTTATTGAAGACCCTACATTTTTTGATGATATTTTATGTTGCAACATTTGAATTTTTTCATTAAGAATTTTAATATCGTTTTCAGCGCTCTTTAGTTGGTTTTCTAATTCCGAAATCCTTTGTTTTAAGATAATAGCTATCTCCGCATCAAATACCTTTTCTATCTTTTTCCTTTCAGAAAATTTTGAGGGCGTAGAAGCGGTTGGCGAATATAAAACTTTGAAGTGAGCAGAATGAATATTTTTCTCTTTTATTATGTTTTGGTGTTTCATTTGGGTATCCTTTATTGGTGATTGACATAGAGTTTTTAGTAGGTTATTTTCTTGTGTTAATTTTGTGATTTGTCTCCGAAGGTCGTTGTTCTCAATTATAGTATTATCCAGCTCATTTTGTGTACTTGCGATCTCTGACCGTAAATTATTTATAGTGTCCTTCATTTCCTGCACCGTAATAGAATCAGTAATTGTGAAGTCATAGCTCCGTGATAATATTTGACTAGGTGTAGCCTGGGAATCGTCAGATGAGTGAAGAGTGGTTAATATGTGGGAGTCATTTATCGGCGATTCACTCATTTTTGCTACCACTGTTGTAGGTGTCTTATTTCCACTCGAACTATGTGAGTATTTTTTTCTAAATGTAACGTAGGATGGATCACCAGTAGGTGTAGATTGCCCAGTAGACATTTGCTTACATGCTTTACATTTCCAATTTTTTCTACTTTCTATATCCTTTAAGCGATAAAGTTTTTCAGAATAGCCAATACAGTCAAATTCATAATATTTTTTACATATTAAACATAGCAGTGAATTTTTAGCTTCAATAGTTTTTTTACATTTACTACAACTAACAAGTGATGACATCTTACGGCTGCTATTTTTTGAAAGACTTTGGTTAGGCATCATAGAAATTTAACGTTGATATTATATATAATTTATAAAATATTTTAAGATTTTTCTTACGATAGATGTCGCAGTTCTTTACTGCTTCTATAAATATATTCGTTTTCGATCTTGTGTCGTTCATAATCTGTCTCCTTTAGAACTTAATCTGGCTTACAACTAAATCTGTCTTAATGTTTGTTGAAAATGTAGAAAAAGATACGCTTTATTTGTCCGACTTGATTTGAACCGTCTACACTTCGGGAATCGAGTGAGATACCGAACGGCGAAACCACTACACCATCACTACATTAATTTATATTGGCGAATTTGAGTATATGCTGTGTGTATTGTCAAACTCTCACTGTTTGTAATTAGACCGGTAATTTTGTCGTCGGATACTTTTTCGATTCACCGTCAGTATTAAAATCAAAGTCTTTCTTTAATACATATTAGTACACAATTTGTTTAGTGTTTTTTTAAGTAAACTTACGTAGTTTCGGTTGAAGGTGCTTGATTTTTGCTCATATATCACGATAAACTTATTTTATTATTAAGAACTATAGTATTTAGCCATTATTAATGACTGTTGTGTATACTCGGTATGTTTATTAACAATTTATATATTCACTGGTTGTTTGAAACAGTTTGATTTCACTTACACGTGGAGATTAGTGTTCACTGTTACTATTGAAAATATTTTAGCACTTGTAAAATTAATTTTTCATAGTTATACGAATTTAATATACGCAGTTAATGTTTGCATGACACACATCCGCCATGATGACGAAGTTACTCTTTATAAAACATCGTTAATTAATTCTATGGGGAAGAAAGGTACTCGAGTGGCAGACTCGTACCGGTAGGCGAAGTGTAGGGCGACCCCCCACTAGATGGAGTGACGACCTTATAAAATAACATAAGGAAATAATAAAAATGAAATAACAATCATTTTTATTTACATTTATCATTACAATAGCAATAGTGTCTACAAAATTGAAAGATACAATAATAGTAATTAGAAGCCAAAGTTTTTACAACACAATTTTTTATACATGATTGAATAAAATAGTTTTGTGAAGTTTTTGGCGCTTGGTACGAACTACACTCAACTTTTGGTCCATATAATTTTTTAGATGTGTTCTGAGACGCGTGGTCAAAAAAGAGTTTGAAATTAATTTTAAAATTCTGGATTCATGAAATTCAGAGCAATTTATACTGTCATCCATAGGATGATAAAACATTTGTCGCAACTGTGGTGTGAAGTGTTGAATAATGATATTGATTAATACATTTTTAATATTAGGTTGACCCAGACTATTCATATTTGATGCCCTTTTAAATATTTTATCCGCAAAAAGGACAATTTTGTACACCTCTGCGGATGGAAAATGCAATTGACCTCGATTTACAAATATTGTAAAGGATTGATATTTATTTATATTTAAAACGTATAAATGATCGGTTTGTGAATGATCTGCAACAATTAGCAAATTTTTACATCCATTAAATTTCAGCCGTTTTACAATATTTTTTATTATATATCCGGTAATATAATAAAGAATATTTTTTTGATAATCCGTATGAGTGTGTTGTGATTCTAAAGCATGCAAGTGGTTTTCGATTTCATCATCAGTATCTGTATTATTATCAGTATTTGAGATCGGTTCTACTAGGGATGATTGATTACTGCCGAATTCAAATACATGCGTTGCGTCGTATGTATGATCAATGCAATTTCCATTAATTGAGGGTTGTACAGAGTTTCGATATAACAATTTTCTTAATCTATGTCGGAATTCAAAAGGGCTGGGGTTATCATTTGTTCGACCCCCGGCTCTAATACAAGATAAATATGTTTCTGAATTATCCTGCGAACATTTAAATGTTAAAAGATATTTAATGGGAGGAATGACGTTTAATAAATCATGAAAAAGTAATGGAAAATTTTCAACGTTCATTAAAGAACCTAGAGCAAATGTTTTGCGCCCGTGGTGTAAAATACTTTTTCCATTGATACTCAATGATTTTAAATATTCTTTTGTCTGTTGCAAAATCAGTTCCCAATATTTTTTGTTTTCAATTTTCACAGGACTTTTGAAAACACGTCCAAAAGGCGATTTGGAATTCATAAAATCAAATATCCTATCTATCATTTTTAAAAACTCAACCGTGGCTTCACTCCCCAAAAAAAAGCGGATTTCCACTAAGTCTTAAGAACTCGATGGACTCAGCCAGCGATGAACTCAAAACTTGGGCCGCAAGTTTGACATTCATTTTTTTATTTTCGTATTCTACGTGGGTAGATGATAATTTGTTACCAAATTTTAAGCCTTCTACTCTTTGTACCGTATGTAAACTACGAATAAAGGCGTATGATGTAGTCCCACTTGGTGATAATATTTCATGTTCTGCTAGAACGTTACGTGCCAGTTTCAACATGTGTCTGGCATCCAAAAAACAATACATTTTGTTGCTACCATTGGGGTGTAGAAAATATGGCTGAAAATTTTCTTGTTCTAGACAACAGCCTAAAAATTGGTACGCTCGTATATTCGATGGAGCGCCATCGCATGTCATTGAGCGGACTGTGATTCCAATTTCGTTAAGCAACAACACAGTAGTATTTAATAATTCTGCTAAAGGTTCACCATGCAAACTACTTTTAATAAAAAAATAGGCTATCGGGCACTTCAAGTATGTAGTGTAGGACACGATTTGAAATACTAAGGCTTCAGTAGATATTTCTTCCGGATCGCTTACGACGATTTTACCGAGATCAACATAGCCGAAAACTTTATCAAGTTTTTGATCATAGCATGAATCTTGTTTAATGCCATCCCATCAAATATAAAGGCAACATTTTTTAAATAACTTTTTTCGGGTATTTGTACTTGTTGCTTCAAATATTCTAGAACTTCGGACAAAAGCCCCACATTGTAATTAAAAGAGGCCAATGAACGTCTTAAGGTCTCGAATAAAAATGTAATGTTAAAGCGAAGGATTTCACTTCATCGCTATACCTCACACCTTGTGGTATTTTGTTTTTATTTTAATTCTTTACATATATTGGCAAAATTTCCTGAAATAATATTTTCTATCTCACTGTTTTCTGTATATGATTTTATAATTTTTATTAAAGATTTCAAATTATTAACAGTTTTGTTGCGCCGAAATACTTTTTGAACTAATTTGTTTCTTATCATTAGCTCTTCTTCTCGTGATGATTTAATCATTGCTTGCACACTTTTACAAGCGCAGTTGATTTGTGTGGGAGAAGTGCTTTTTTGTCCGTGACCTAAAAGAGTAAAAAGCTGTTAAAACGATTATTTTTATAATGGACTAGTTAGTTGTGAAAATGCTATAGTCAGAACTAAAATCACAATTCAACTTAAAAAAATTAAAAACTGAAAAAATTTAGACTTTGTAGTTAACAATTTAATAGACCAACAAAGTACGCTGATGAAATTAAAATGTCATTACTATTTTGGATGTTATAATATAATCGATGTTCGTATTCTCCCTTTCCGTTTCCAAAATGTCTCGAAGTAAAGACCGTGGTCTTTTACAAGGAGAAATATTTATATTTTCTTTTGTAGTATCACGCAGCGGCCAAGATTCCTGAAATCACACGAATATATGATTTTCCAACACTGAATAACAATATGTTTATTACACATTAAGATAACAATTTAATAATAATAATTTATTTCAGCCAATACTTACATTACATGATGTTAATTAATGTAAATAGAGGCCTATAGATAAATACCTTATTGACTAACATACATATTTATTATCAAAAATTAAAAAGACGTTAATGGCTAATTGCGTAAATTAAAAGAGCACTTACATGACTGCAGGATGGCATGTCTAACATAGTTTCCCAGGTTCGTTTAGAAGCTGCGCTAGTTGCATATTTTTCATTTGACTGCAAATATAATTAAGTAAGTATTAAATTAAACCAACTAAGGTATCTTCTCATCGTCAGTTTAAAAATATACGTATTACTTTTATTAAAATATTCGAATCTTCATCACCCTGAACCGTATCAGATAAATCTGATGGTTGATTTTCTTTGTTTACTTGTGTCTGAAATTAACAATATAAATTTGGTAAACAAAAATACAAAAATCATAGGAAGTAAATTAGAACTACATTTAAATACATTAAAACCAAAATTGTAGGTATAATTATATCTGAACATTTATTTCTAACGATAGCAATTATAGAGGTGTGACAAAATTATAAAAAAAAAATAATTTCCTGAGACCATATATTTGAGTAAATATGTGTAAATTTTCATTTAAAAAAATTTAATACACTTAAAAAATTAGAAAAATATTGTACAAAAATAGCTTTTGAATATTTTAAAAAATTATAGCCGAGTGTTAACATATATAACATAAGCTGTTCCAATTTTCTAGGTAACAGAATGCATTTTTATTTTTTTCTCAAAAAATTATCAAGAGAAAACTTTTGTAATTTTAAATTACATTTCTTCCCTTGGAAACAAAACGTCGCATGGAAATACGAAATAAGAAGTACCTAACAAAAGTTCATATCTGTACCAGAGAACAATCTGCTATTTTATTTAAAAACGGTGTGACTCCTTGTGTCAGTCGTTTCCCCGTAATCATGTAATCGGTTGATTTGAAATGGAGGTTACAAATCTTTGGTTTTTCAAAAAAGGGTCTTTTTAGTTTCACATTATTTACCCATTTATTACATTCTGTTAGATTGGAAGGAAACTTGCAAAAAATTGAGTTATAAAAATATTTAATTGTGATGTTTTAGTGTATCGTCATTCGTGTAAACAACATTTTGAAATTTCATGCAAATCGAGCAGAGTACCATTCGAGAAATTCTTTTCCGTTTCTAATTAAAATGAAAATACATTCACAATGTATGGTCACCCTAGTCATAGTTATAATGCAAACATGAAACGTTAATAAGTAAGCAAATAATGAAGTGAAATTGGAAATACCGAACCATAATTAACATCTAAACCAAAATAACAATTTGTCTATCCAGAAATAAGAGCAATTAAAGTCGAAATATCACTAAACAATTTCACATGACGCGCATATTTGCATGGTGTTTTGTACTTACGAATGAAATATAATATTGCAACCTGGATGCCATTCAATTTTGCAACCGCGCATAATACAATTAATGACCATTTTACTAGTTTTGCTTCTGGATTATTCCAAAATTCAAAAACAAACTTGCGAAATGAACATAAACATCTGTCATTTGCAGTAAAAATTATTTGACAAATAGATTTTGGGTTGCCATATAACGGCTTTTAAGAATAATTATAAAATAGAGGAAATAATGGGAGGTTAGGCAAATAGTTCATCGTAAATCTTTATTTAGTGTTTAAAAGAAAAAGCAAACACTTGCGTGAAAATTGGTTTAGTCAAGTTTTTTTATCATTTTTGTTTAATAATTCTTGACATACAAACAATTAAACTTATATTGAAATTCATAATCGCTGTTAATGGGGTAATATCAGCCGTCACGTTGGCTATCCTGTAGGAAAAACAGGGGTTATTTGAGTCATTTGGTTATTCCTAATGTTGATGTTAGGAGTGTGGGTTCCAGTTTGTCTATACTTCCGTGGCAGCCGCTGTCACTGTCCGCCATAGATTACTGTATATAATATGTCTGCATATTTATTAATCTATGTGACTGCCACGGTGTTGTTGAAAAAGTATATACACAAAGACTATTAGTATTGTAAACATATTAATTTACTTTTACGTGCACAAGATTGAAAGAGTACTAATTAATAAACTATAATACTAATTAAAAATAATAATAAATAAGAATACTAATTAAAATGTATATAAAACAATTTCTACACGTAATAGGGTCAATGTAACAGTCAATTCATGATGTGCTAAGGTTTAGAATAAAATAATTTACCTAGTTTCAAATAGTGTAAATTAATTGCAGCGGAACTTATCTAAATTGTAATTTAAAAGAATCATTGCATAAGTTACGTTAAAGTAGGGATAAAGAAATCAAGCATGCATAATCATTTCTTAACTGCGGCCCCTCTCTTGGTCTTTGTTGTTGCTGGCTTCTTTTCAGTCACTCTAGCTGAAGCATCTGGGCACTGATCTAACTTATGAACTTCGCTCACTGTAAGAACTCGAAGACGAGAGCCGTTAGGCCTGAGAATATAAACAGATCCATCCTTAGTCCAGCAACTAGAAATTCCGAGCTTATCTCGAGCAGCCATGAAAGCATCGTGTCTTGATTTAATTAGAAATTCGGAAACTGTGACACCTGATCCCTTAAGCAGAGTCTTGGAATACCAGACTTTATTCCGTAATATGAGGTTTTGGAACTTTACAAGAATAGGTCGTGGTCTGTTTGCGGTAGCATGACGGCCCATTCGATGGCACCTTCGAATATCACTGGTTGAGCAGTCACTTATCTTCAGATGTTCATTGAGAACCCTTGTAACTACCAGAGCAGTATCTTCTTTAGAGTTCTCTGGTACACTATGAAATAGAAGCATTTTTCTACGACTTCTTACTTCTAACTGATCGACAGTATGGGCCAGGAGCTCCATTTGCTGTTGTAGACTGCTCAGTGCTTGGACCACAAAAGCCTTGAATGAAGTGAACTCCGCAGCAAGTGATGCAGTGTTGGACGTTGAATGAGGATTTTTACGTAACTCTTCTTCGAAGTTCGTCATTCTCTTATGGAAAACCTCCATAAGTTCGGTCATGCTATCCTTAATTGAAGACTCCATTTACGTAGTAAAACACTGATGTTAGATAGAAAATACAAGATTGTGCCAGTGATGACATATGCTGTCTAAAGTGGATTCTAATGGTGAAAGAATTTTTCAAATCGGTTCAGTAGTTTAAGAGCCTATTCAATTCAAACAAACAAACAAATCTTTCCTCTTTATAATATTATAAGTGTAGATTTAGGATGCTGCCAAAGCAAAATCATATAAATGGAAGATGAGTCTAATTGTCCACTTGCATGTTCTGGATGAAATCCTGTAGTAACTTATAATCCGATCCAAGTAATCTATACCACCCATTTTTTCATTGTAGTGTATCACTACGACACTGTACCGAGATGTACCTGTTTTAACATCATAACTGTTACGCCAAAAATGTTCTCATCTCCCTTTCTGACGTATTCAGATTCTGTCCAGTTTCAGCAAGATAGCTTTGGTTTGTGTGGAAAGCGATTACCTCATAGAAGTCGCTGGGTCACATACTCGTTTGGTGGTAAATTTATGGCCACTCGATCAGTCTCCTAAAAGGTAGGTGCTGGTGGCAATGGCTCAAAAACGTTTGTGGTTTTCCAGAACAGGCGACGAGGTTGGAAAAATCTAGTGCTGGTGACTGATTTTCGGAAGATTGGCTATAATTTTGGGTAGAAGCCTCACCGATATCTTCACTGAGTTCATCTTCATCTGAGCTGTCATCCTCTTTGTCTTCATTACCTTCAGCTTCAGGATTGAAGGTTGGATTATCATCAAAATCCTCATTCCCCACATCAATATCTAAATCAGAATCTTTCCGTTGATGACGTTAATTAATGCTTTCTCTAAAGAAGATTCTGTAATATAAGCAAATAAATATGAAAATAACTAAAAACATGCGGAAAAATCGGAAAAGGTAATGAAAAATATGTGAAAATGTAATTTATCGAAAAATATGGGAAAAATAATTTTTTATTAACATTGAAACCCAATGTCCCCATATGGAGACAACCTGGTTTACCTACGTATGAGAAAAAATTGGCACATTCGAACCAAAATAATTGTAATCAAAACTGCTCTGAAACTATTTCAAAACGTAAAATAGATTATAATTTTCACGTGTCAGCTCAAATAAAGAAGAAATCTTCAACTTACATTGATTAGGATCACCTATATTAAAAAAATTCGGGAGCTCATTTTTAAACACTTGCAGAAAAAAAAAAACGGTGCATACAATTGACTGCAGATTGATTTGAGCGGTACTGCTGTCTATCGAAAATTGTGGGTATGTTCCGAAATACAACACAGTACACTGTCGAATGCGAATGCCGTCATTAATTGACGTCGTATTCCACCATATTCGATACAACGAATCATCAATATGGCGTCGATTAATGACATTAATGACATTATTCGGAACATACCCTGTAAAAAGCTCTAACACGTTGTCACTGCCAACGTCTTTTAACGTAGTTTTCTGAATTTCCGCATGATGGCGTAATGTCCCCATATGGGGACGTTTGGAGCGAGGAGGATAATTCTAAAAGAATATGTGGGTCTCCAAGCGAAAAGGATCCAGTAGCCGGGTATTGAGTTAAGACTAAATTCGGTATCTTAAATAGTCCATTGAAAGAATTTTATTTATTATTATAAATTGAGATGCTCTTCATAAAATTAACCTATAATTATACTTGTAATATTAAAAAAATAAACAATCACGATTTAAATTAAAGATTGATACACAGTTTAGCAAAAAAGTCCAGTTGTCGGTGTTTAGTAAAAACTAAGTAAATACGACAGCAATTAGCAATAAAAGCTAAAAATAGATATTCCTCCTCTAATTAGTAACTAAAAAAATAACAGGTTTTTTAAATTATTATTGGAACAAATACTCTCTAAATAAAAGATCGAAACATAGTTTAGTACAAACGTCCAGTTGTGTTTAGTAAAAAGTGAGTAAATACGACATTAATTAGGAAAATTTTTTTTAATTATTATTGGAACTGGCCAATGATTTTTTTGATTACACCGATACCTTTTATAAAATAACATCAATATTTATATAAATTATAATATAAAACAATCACTAGCCAAAATAAACACAAAAATTATTCTATTTGGGAATCTAACTTACGTTTTCTACAAAAATAAATTCCTTCTCGTACTCGTACCTGATTCCTATGACCCATCTTTTTGCAGTAAGAACATGTCTTTTTTGTCGAGTACTGTTTTCACTTGTTTGTTTCTGAAAAGAGTACTCGACAGATGTTGTTGGCAATGTTGGAATGCTAGAATTGCTAGAGGAGCTTGGTTCTTTAACTTTTGCAATGGGTTTTGGTCATAAAATGTCTTTACATTCTTCACTTACAAATTCACGTACCTTATTATAAAAATACGATTTTCTTTCGTACGTCAGGCCTGCAGGGATTTTATGTGACATAACTACCATCCAGAGTTGACTGGCCTACAATTTTCCAGCATTGACGTCGACAAATGTTCGCTCCGCGAGAAAAAAACTAGCCACAATTTTTTTGCCAACGTTGCGAGGTCTTTGCGGTTTTGTCGGTAATTGTCCTTCTGAGTACTGAGTCCGATGATTGCCTTTTATTTTCCGGATCATAATGATAGATCATTTCTGAAACACGCCTATATGCATGCCCCGTTTTCAAAACGTAGACGCATTTCAATGCACCAATCCACACGAGTCTGTTTTTGCTTTCGAAGAGCAAACGAAGGATCCGTCGACAACAAAGCTTCCTCACTCCAAGATGTTGATGTAGGATGGTATGAATCTAATGCCTACAATCTTTTCGATGTCCGTATGTGTGTTTCGTGGGTCTTCTCGTACCAACATTTCAGTAGTCCATATATTTTCTGCCGTTATTGCTGTTTGGGGGCCCCGGTTCTTTAATTTTACCCCTTTTGAATTCAGCAAACCACCTAAAAATTGTTGCGCGTGATGGAGCTGAGTCCCCTAATGCTGATTGTAACCGTTGTAAACTTAGTTGTTCCGTTAAACCAAATTTAAAAATCGTAATAAATCATAGCGCGCAAATGTTCACGGTTTAGATCCATCGTTTTAAATGAAAAGCGCGGGAAGCGTTGCAGGAAAATTAATAGAACTTTGTTTTCTTTTTAATACTGAGCAATTGGCTTATGGAGTTCTATTTTTAAATAAAATGCTTTTTAGGAACATAACATGGGTGCGTTCCACTTTTAAATTTCGAGCGTCTCAAAATTTATTGAGTGACCTATGTATATGTATAATATATACATGTATATACATACACGCATATTGATTTTCTACAAATATTTAAATTTATTATCGGCTTCCTCCCATAATTTGTTATTATTCACCCGAAAATTCACAAAGCGCGAACTTAAAAATGAATTTACAATATTATTCACTTTAAACGTATAATATTTAATGTATTGAACATAATATTAATTCATAAAATTGTTAAAAACGAAAATAAAATTACGAAAAATAGCTGGCTATGAGAGAAAGAAAATGTGCGCGCGCACTGCTCTCTCTTGCTTATATACCGTACTCAACTCCCGTTCGCCTCGCCCGATCACACTTTTCGCCAGCTTACTCCACAAGTCAAGCGTGCGTAAAGAAGTTTTATTTCAAAAAAATTTACGTCCGGGTGGATATTTTCGTCCTGTGGGAGACGACTATAGAAAATGATAAAAAATGCTTATGGTTTCTTACAAGTGGTAGTACAACCACGTGACTATAACGTGGGTGGTATAAATACCAAACCAGTGACGGGCAGGAGCATCAAAGGTGCGAGACGTCTGGTGCTGCGGGCGTACATCCGTCAAGTGAAATGATTAAGGGTTACTATAACGGAAGTTTTTTTATATGGAATATAAGGGTGACAAACGATCACACAGTCAACCTGATGGTAAGTAGATGCTGTGATCCATAGACATCTACGTTTATCCTCGAATAAAAATCAAATTTATACGTGGTAGAGCCATGCTGCAGTTATATTAGAAGTATGTTAGTTATATTGGAAGGACCACACTCTCACAGAATACCAGCGTAAAAGAGTAGCTTAATACTGCTGTGTTTCGTATGGTGACTGTAGAGAACCGGAGACCCTTTTTAATGGAAACGAGGCATTCCATCTTAGTCCTCACGGGGGAAGTTGTTATCCCTAAGGATTAAGATGGAATAGCTCGTTTTTCCAGTAAAAAGTGTCTCCGGTTTTCTACACTCACCGTACGGAACACAGCGGCACTAAGTTGCTTTTCTGCTAACTTTCTCTTAGAACTTGTTCGAGCCGACCCATTCTTGCTACAACCATAATATAGCTGCAGTGTGGCTCCACCGCGTAAAATGGAATGACACGTGTGTGAAAGAGACAAAATGTTTTGCCTCGACAAACAACTTACACAAATTACGCACGCACATAAGTTTTAACTTTTCTAGTAACGAAGAAGCGCCATCATTTCCCTGCGAAGTATGCGCCAAAACCTTCAGGTGGAAGACCTCATTGAGGAAACATTTAGAAAAGCACCGGATAGAGACTGGACAGAAACGGAAGCCATATTGTGAACCATGCAGGTAAATAATTTATGTATTTAATCGCTCTGGTGTAGGATAAGTTACTTTTTAAAATATATAGTACATTATATAAGCCTTACTACCGATCAGGAGATAAGTCTCTCAAGTGGAAGCCTATTATTACCGAGATATGGTTCCAAGACGTTTTACTTAAATTGGATGAGAATGCAGTTATTCTTTTAGATAATGCATCGTATCATTGTCGAAAACTTGACAAAGCACCTACAACTTCACTCGCAAACAAGACATTTTATACGTGGTACTATACTGCAGTTATATAGCAGTATAGTTGTAGCACGAATTAGTCGACTCGATCGGGGAAGGACCACGCTCTCACAGAATACCAGCATAAAATAGTAGCTTAATGCTGCTGTGTTTCGTATGATGAGTGTAGAGAACCGGAGACATCTTAGTCCTCACTGGTGACAACGCATCTGCGTTTTGATTTGTAATCGAGGATAGATGTGGATGTATGGACCGCAGCAACCACTTACCATCAGGTGGACTGTGTGCTAGTTTGTCACCCTAGCCTGTAAAAAAGACATTATTGAATGGCTACGATCGAAAAAAAAATTGTTTGTCACGAATCAATGTTAAAGTTGCAATTTTTTTTAATTAGTTAAGCAAAACAAATACCGCTTTGAAAAATTTACCGTAGACGAGATGGCTAAGTAAACAAATCGTCGCGTAATACGTTTGTCACCGTATCACTGTGAGCTCAACCCAATTAAGCTTGTTTGGGCTCATGTGAAGGGCTACGAGACAGCAAATAACAAAAGTTATAAAATTGATGAAGTTCGAACTCTTTTGTTACAAGGAGTAGCTAAAGTGGATAGCCAAAAATAGTCGTCATGTGTCAATCATGTGATAACCAAGATCAAAACAAAAATGTACGAAGTCGGTAATAACGTAGAAAATATGTTAAAACAGTTTATTATTCACGTGTCTGCAGAAAGTTCATCGGAAGGAAGTATAAAATTAATAGGTCTGGATGTCTTTTTAATTATTTAATCAATTTTAACAAATCAGTCTTCGTCGGTTATTCAGTCTAATGCCGCCATATTGGTTCGCTAGTTCCCTAGTACAATAACATTTAAAATATATGTACTTTTTTACTTGAGTAATTAATGATGTAATCACTTGTAAAATATTGTTACGAGCTTAGGGTTCGTGACAATAAAAATTGCCGATAAAATTACCTAAATTAACACTTTAATTTACTTTACACAAATTAAAGTTAAAACACTAATAATTAAACACACTAATTCACTTAATTCCGCTCCGAAGCTTCGCTTGTCTCGTCGAGTTCAACTCTGCCTCGATCGCATCTTGCGCCACCTATTTATTTAAATTAGCAAAATATCCGGAATGTTCAAGTAAACACGCGCAAGGTACCGAGAGTTCGAGTATAGATTTTCTAGAAACTTAGTTCTTCGGGTGGCGCTGTCGGTCGAAAGATTTGTGATGTCATAAACTGCAACGCTCCCCTCGCTCTCGTTCCTGACACTAGATGGCGCTAGTGTGTCGTCGACTGGAGCGCGTAACACTGCCCCCTCCTAAGACATGCTCGTCCCGAGCATTATCGGCCCCATAATAACGCGCTAGGCGATCCACATGGACGATCTTAGGAGTGCGCTTTGCGCCTTTCTGTAACGGCTCCGCAATGTCAAGGGATGTCCTATCCCGTGGTGCACCAACATTGTACAATTTCGATGCTCCTCTACTCCGTGTCTGAGGTCCCCTCACAGCCGCACAACTTGTACATGTACGACACCAATCCTCGACATCGTCACGATAATGGACCCAGTAAAACTGTTCTCGGACCTTCAGTAGAGTTCGTTTAACTCCCAGATGGACTCTTGAACGACCATTATGGCACAGCTGTAGAACATTCGGCACTTTAGCTTTAGGGACAACCATTTGTAAACGACAGCTGTCTCCTCGACCATTGTCCCATTTACGGCACAGGACTCCATCCTGAAGCAGCAAGCTGTCCCATTGGGCCCAATAGCTTTTCGTGGTTGAACTCATCGCTGAGACGTCCCTCCACTTAGGCTTGGTAGCACGGGCCTTCATCCATCCCAGAATCGGCTTGATGTCCGGATCTTCCTGCTGTGCATGTCGTAGGCTGTCCTTCCACCCGTTGCTGAGGTGGTCTGTCCTGAGCATCCTCACGGATATCACTTCCTTACTCTCTTGCCTACTACAATGGTTGCAATCTTCAGGACAAGGTCTTCTTGACAATGCATCTGCGTTGCCGTGAGATTTCCTGCTGCAGTGTCTGATAGTAAAGTCGTATTCCTGCTGCTGCTGGGCGGTGCTGTTAGCCGCACTTCCTTTCTGAGACCGTTCACCTTCCCTTCCTAGGGTGTGCTTAGGGCAGCTGGACCGAAGATGACCCCTTTCCCCACAGCCATAGCACCTAGGGCTGTATCTTTTATTGTGGTCGTGAACCGTAACTGCTGTAACCTCCCTAGCGTGAGGTGAACGATGATCCTGTCGCCGCCAGGCAGTGCCGTTAGCTGCACTACCCTCTCGAGATCGATCAACTCTCCTTTCCACGGTTCGCTTAGGGCAGCTGGATCGAAGATGGCCCTTTTCCCCACAGCCATAGCACCTTGGGCTGTATCCTTTGTTGCGGTCGCGAACTGTAGCTGCTGCAACCTCCCTGACGCGATGGGAACGATGATCCTGCCGCACGGCTTCCACTTCCAGTGCATGGGCCAAGGCGTCCTTAAGCGTCTCGTGGTGCCCGAGCCTCACAGCAGCTCTGACTTCCAGGTCGCGGATGCCGTCGATGAATGTCTGCACCAGGTTCCCTTCAATGAGCGCAGGTACAGACCGGTATGCTTTTCGCACCAGCTTCTCCACTTCTAGAGCCCACTGCTGCAGGTTTTCGTTGATGCGCTGCACACGATCTTTAAGCTGCGCACGAAAGACGTGTTCCAGGTGAGCGTCGTCATATCTCGCCTCCAATGCCTCAAGGAGTTGCTCATAAGTCACTTCCTCACCGAGAGCTTCCAGAACTGTTAAGGCCTGGTCGCGTAGGCCTAGTGTGAGAGCGGTCATGGCCTGACTTTTATTCCAGCCGTTCGCTTTCGTAACAGCCTCGAACTGGATTTTGTAGGCTGACCAGGAAGAAGTCCCGTCGAACGGTGGCACCTTGAACCCACGTAGCGAAGGTGCTGAAGCTACTACGGGAGCTGTAGTTCCATCCCCAAGTTTGAGTTCATCCAGCGTTTTCTTAACTTGGTTGATTTGGGTCTCCGCTTCCGACAACCGGTTATCATGTTGAGCAACCTTATCCTTCACCTCCCTTATCTCTTTCCCGAAGGTAGCGTGAAGGTCCTTCATGAAAAGCATCTGTTCTTCCTGGCCGCCCCGCAGCTGCTCTTCCAACCGACGGACATGTTCCTCCTGTCGGCGAGCCTGTTCCTCCTGTCGGCGAGCCTGTTCCTCCTGTCGGCGAGCCTGTTCCTCCTGTCGGCGAGCCTGTTCCTCCTGTTGCTCTTTCAACAGACGGGCCTGTTCCTCTCGTCCGCGCTGCAGCTGCTCCTGTAGCATCGCCATCAGAGCACCTAAGTCTGGTGTTGCAGGTGTAGGAGCTACTGACGGGCCCGCAGCCTCCGTGGCTGGCAGTTGGCCCTCCGACGTCTGCGGCGTTGCACCACCAAATCTCCTCTGGTCCGTCTCATGCTGGCGTTGACTGCGGGTGCGGACACCCTCCGTTTCCTCCTTAGGTAAAATCGGCATGATTTTATCCCACTTCTGACACCAATTGTTACGAGCTTAGGGTTCGTGACAATAAAAATTGCCGATAAAATTACCTAAATTAACACTTTAATTTACTTTACACAAATTAAAGTTAAAACACTAATAATTAAATACACTAATTCACTTAATTCCGCTCCGAAGCTTCGCTTGTGTCGTCGAGTTCAACTCTGCCTCGATCGCATCTTGCGCCACCTATTTATTTAAATTAGCAAAATATCCGGAATGTTCAAGTAAACACGCGTAAGGTACCGAGAGTTTGAGTATAGATTTTCTAGAAACTTAGTTCTTCGGGTGGCGCTGTCGGTCGAAAGATTTGTGATGTCATAAACTGCAACGCTCCCCTCGCTCTCGTTCCTGACACTAGATGGCGCTAGTATGTCGTCGAATGGAGCGCGTAACAATATTTATTATTAGTAAAGAAGTTATTGTTACAATTCTTAAACGTTTGGAATTAAAATGGAGACTCAATTATTTTTATGCAGGATATGGCATTATGTAGATGATAAAAGAACATCCCAATGACAATTAATCGTTTAGAAACTTGTTATAAAAAGAAATATTTATGCTTGATAATCTTACAATACTTAATAATTTAATAGAAGTGATTACGATAGTTTTTAAGATTACAAGAGTTGTATAATAATTATTTTATAAGTTCTTGTGCATAATATAAATATATTTGTTATACTATTTATACCATATTCAATATTATTGATAGTACCAGGCGTTACTTTGCGAAAATCCATAAGTATAATAAAAATATTACTTAATTTGCAACCTTCCGCTAACTAAATACATTGATTTGTCTTACCTGGCTTGAAGAGCACCTCCCGCCCTCCCTCAATTGCGTGCACTAATCCTGTCACCACTAGTCCCAGCACCACTACTCCCAACACCACTACTCCCGGCACCACTATTCCAGGCAAGACACACCATCGACGATAATACGACACGTGTTTCGCCTCTACACGAGGCATCCTCTGGTAATGTAGACTCTAAGGCTGACCGCTAATTATTAAAAAATAAAAATTAATTATAAAATATGTTCATTACATTCAATATTGTTTTATTGTTATTTATTTATTTATGAAATTAGTTTCATATACAAATAATTTAATTTTCTTTACAGTAAATTGTAGAAGTGTTCAATACAAATAGGCATTTATAATTTCAAAACAAGAACAGGTGTTGGTCCCATCCCTAACAATGACCTATCTCATTCTGTCAAGAAAATGTGCGAGAGATACTCAGTACTCATTTGTTAAAAAAGTAACAAGTATTTGTATGGTTTCAGATTGTCCTTCACAACAACATCCAACTTGCAGAAACATGTCAAGACTAGTTCTAAGCACCAAATACAATTGAAACTTAGGTGAGTACCGACTCATGCATATTTCGAAATTGTACCTCAGACTTCTATGCACCACAATTAGTGGTAAAATTAAAAATCTTGTACTTCATCATCATCATCATTACAGCCCTTCACAAGTCCACTGCTGTACGTAGGCCTCCCCCAAGGTATGCCACAAAGCACGGTCCTGAGCCACCTACATCCATCGACTTCCTGCATGTCTTACCAGATCGTCACTCCATCTAGTGGGGGGTCGCCCTACACTTGGCCTACCGTTACGAGGCTGCCACTCGAGAACCTTTTTCCCCAACGGTTGTCGGTTCTTCGAGCTATATGACCGGCCCATTGCCACTTCAGCTTACTAATCCGTTTGGCTATGTCGGTCACTCTGGTTCTACTGCAGATATCCTCATTTCTAAGTTTATCACGCAGAGTAACCCCGAGCATAGCCCTCTCCATAGCTCGCTGAGCGACTTTGAGCGTCCTCATACGGCCAGCGGTGAAGGACCACGTCTCGGTTCCGTAGGTCATCACTGGCAACACGCACTGGTTGTATAACTTAGTTTTCAGGTTCTGAGGTATACCTGACGAGAAGATGTGTCGTAATTTCCCGAACGCTGCCCAGGCGAGTTGAATCTGTCGATTGACCTCTCGGTCGAAGTTGGACTTACCTAGTCGGACTATTTCTCTCAGGTAAACGTACTCGTCAACAACTTCGAGCATAGTGCTCCCAACAACTACCGGCATAGGTGTGACATGGACATTGAACATGATCTTTGTTTTGTCCATGTTCATCTTAAGACCTATCCGGTGGGAGGCACTATTTAGGTCATTGAGCATAGTGCTTAAGTCCTCCAGCGATAGCCATCGTAGCCCTACTATACAAACACTTCAGCATTTCGATATACCGACAGTCAACTTGGCACCGCTGAAGAGACTGTAGCACCGTCCAAATTTCGACGGAAACAAAGGCTTTCTCATAGTCCACATACGCCAGGCAAAGTGGCAGATTGTACTCTTCAGTCTTCTGTACAATCTGCCGCAGGGTATGTATGTGGTCTATGGTACCGAAGCCTTTTCGGAAACCGGCTTGTTCGGGAGGCTGGAAGTCGTCGAGTCTGCGTGCGAGACGATTCGTAATGGCTCTCGAAAACTGAATATTAATAAAATTGAAGTACAAAATTTTTAATTTTTAATTAGACTTCAATATTAATAAAATGAAAACATCGCCAATGTAGTTGAAGTCAATTTAATACGCATTATTAAGGATGACACAAAAGCTACTTGTCAGATCTTAATCAAATTTATATGGGACTTCATGAGAAGCATCAGCTTTCATATAAAAAAAGAATCTTCGAAATCGGTTCACCTACAACAAAGCTCTGAGGTAATACAGTAAAATACAGTTCAATTGAGAAACTGTTCTTTTTTGAAGTCAACCGACTTCAAAAAAAGGAGAGTTTCGCAAACTGTGTCACATAGTGTGCGGGCGTGTAGCTGGCACGGTAAATATGTCACGCAGTTGTATTTTTATTTATTTTTGAACGTGGTAGAGCCACCTTTTTTTTAACATGGGGAAATGCCTACGCATACCCGCCTCGCGGGGGCAAGGACGGTTTTTGTCGGACTCGCACCGACTAAAACCCCATGGTGTTCCACCTTTGTCGCTTATTGGCAGGGCCACGGGAACGCTTTCGCACACATCCGCAGCCCCACCAGCGCCTGCCGCCCCATGGCAGCACCTCCTCGGGAGAGGAATATTCCTCCACGTTCTCCTTCACAGGTAAGGCGCACCAGAACACATGGGGCGCCAGAACACATGGGGCGCCTTCCTTCTCGGCCTCCAATTTCATCTGCGCAACGGACGCCCCCGCGTCCAATGCAAGAAGGCCATGGGGCCAGGAAAAACGAGCACTTAGAAGTACTAGCCTTCTCGACTCCAGCGGCGGATCTGGTCTATGGCTCCGCCGCCAACCAAGATTCGGCTGCGGAGGGTAGGGAGAGCGGCGCCTCGCAATACCGACAATCCTCTCACCCCGCAGCCCCACCACCACCGCATCAACGGTGCGGCCCCGTTTGAGTCGCGGAGGATAGGGCGAGTAGCGCATCGCCATACCAACACTCCTCTTCCTCCGCGACTCCACCTCGGCTGCAGCGGTAGGTGGGGAGGACACACCTCTCACCGCAGTCCACCAACACACATCCGAAGCGGGCTTCCCAAGCCCACTCGGAGTGGCCACCTCAGTCCGGCCCTTCACCTCGGACCAGCCATTTGGGTTCCTCTTTGTTCACCGCGGGAGACCAAGCCACGGCTACTAAGACCCCCCGCCACGACAAGGTGGGAACCCGACCGGGGGGGTTCCCGCCTTGTACGACCACGTTGTAGCTGCAGGGTGTTAGAGCCACCCTGCAGCTACAACGTGGTCGTAGTACGAATGGTCGCGGAGAAGATTACATTTATCATTGGGAACATTCTCGACCGTGATGTAATATATCAGACGATCGTCTAGATCGAATATAGGTCACGGCGGTCGGCCTCAACGGAAACTAGACGACACGAGTGTATCTGCAAGCACAGGTGCACTCTATATTCCCCCACTCTCATAATCCGATGGGACGGTGATCTGACACGACCGGAGAGCTCAGGCGCAAGACCAACGGCTTTACGTGCTATCCGAGGCACTGAGAATTTCTTGATAGCAAATTCAATAACTGATTTTTTAGGCCCGATCTGAGATTCAAACTTGGGTACGCCATGATCACCTGCTGCGTTTACGACCATCGAACCAACGAGGCAATCAACGTGATGCAATACGCAACTGGTTTTTGTTATAGGATAGTCTCTTATGTTGTGGTTACTGTGGCCCATGGACATCTACATCTATCCTCGATAACGAATCAAAATGCAGATGCGTTGTCACCCGTGAGGACTAAGCTGGAATGCCTCGTTTCCAGTAAAAAGGGTCTCCGGTTCTCTACACTCACCATACGAAATACAGCAGCATTAAGATACTATAACTGAAGGTCGAAACAATATTATGTAATAATACTTCTTACGTAGAGCCACGCTGCAGCTATATTATAGTTGTAGCACGAAATGGGTTGGCACGACCGGGTTAGACCTGGCTCTTACAAAACTCCAGTGTAAAATGGCAGCTAAGTGCTGCTGTGTATCGTATGGTGAGTGTAGAGAACTGGATACCATCATGCCATCTTAGTCCTCAGGGGTGACAACGCATCTGCATTTTTATTATTTTTATTTTATTTTATGTAACAAATACACTTATAATACACATATATGACAATCACAAAAATATACACATTTCTATACTCTCTGATATCAATAACAAGTGTACATATCATTCACAGCGTGAGTCGTGCAATTTTGGGTTAATTTGGCGTACAAATATCATCCAATCAATACAATGCAAATTAGAACCATTCAAATAAATTATGTTTTTTTTTATAGAAGAGGGGGCGAACGAGCATGTGGCTCACCTGATGTTAAGTGACTACCGCCGCCCATGATCAACCGCAACACCAGGAGAATTGCAGGTGCGTTGCCGGCCCTTTAGAAAGGAGTAAGCTCTTTTCTTGAAGGTCCCCAGGTCGTATCGGTCCGGAAAAATCGCCGGTGGTAAATTATTCCACAGAGAGGTTGTACGCGGAAGAAAACTCCTTTTGAAACGTACAGTGGTGGACCGCCAAGCATCCAGATGGTGTGGATGGTATCGGGACGTTTGCCGCGTAGTGCGTTCACGAAATTTGGCGGCTGGGATTAATCCGAACAATTCCTCAGAGCACTCTCCATGATATATGCGAAAGAAAATACAAAGAGATGCAACATCTCTTCGCAGTGCCAGTGAATCGAGCCGATCGGAAAGCACTCGGTCGTCGACGATTCGAGCCGCTCTGCGCTGGATGCGGTCAAGTGGAAGGAGCTGGTACTGGGGAGCCCCAGCCCAGAGATGGGAACAGTATTCCATGAGCGGGCGAACCTGCGCCTTGTAAAGTTGCAGGCGGTGTGCCGGTATGAAATACTGTCCCGCTCTGCTGAGCACGCCAAGCTTTTTAGAGGCCAATTTGGCCTTCCCTTCCAAGTGACCACGAAACTGCACGTCACTCGATATGTCGACGCCGAGGATTCCGATACTGGCTGAGGCAACAAGGGGAGTGCCTTGAAACTGAGGGGATACGACAAAGGGGTTCTTTTTAGCGGTTAACGCGCAAGCTTGTGTCTTCTGGGGGTTAAACTGGACTAGATTTAGTCGCCCCCAATCCGAGACTCTGTCCAGCAGAGACTCGACTTCAGACACAAGTTTGTTCTGGCACTCAGAGACGTTTTCCCGAGAAATATTGGCTCGGCCGGTGTAAAGAGCATCACCAGTGCCATCATCTGCATAGCAATGAATGTTACGGGTTTGCAACAAACATATCATTGATATGCAGAAGAAACAGCGTTGGCGATAGCACGCAGCCCTGTGAAACACCAGCATTAATAGGCTTGCAATCGGAGCTTGCACCGTCTACAACGACCTTGATGCTCCGATCTGCAAGAAAATTGGTGATCCAATCGCACAATTTCTCGGGAAGCCAATAGGAAGGGAGCTTCGAAAGAAGCGCTTTGTGCCAAACCCGATCGAAGGTCTTCGCAATGTCCAAACTAACGGCCAATGCCTCCCCCTTGGACTCTACTGCCTCCGCCCATCTGTGAGTTAGGTAGACCAGAAGATCACCAGCTGACCTACCACGGCGAAAACCGTATTGGCGGTCACTAATCAGCTGGTGATCCTCAAGGTACCTCATGAGCTGGCAGTTTACAATGGACTCCATTGTTCTGGAGAACAAGGAGGTGATGGCGATAGGCCGGTAGTTGGACGGGTCTGAGCGGTCGCCTTTTTTAGGGATCGGGTGGACGAAAGCCGTCTTCCATGATTTTGGGACTACGCCTAGGGAGTAGGAGTACCGGAAAAGACGCGTTAAAACCGGTGCCAACTCTGGAGCACACGTCCTCAGCACAATTGGGGGGATTCCGTCAGGCCCACTCGACTTGTGGATGTCCAGGGAGAGGAGTGCTTTGCGAACCGAGCGCTGTGTGAACTGCACTTCCGGCATGGAGCACTCACACCGCGGGATGGTCGGCGGCGTACTCACCCCGTCATCGAGAGTCGAGTTAGACGCAAAGAAAGAGCCTAGAAGATCGGCTTTCTCTTTTGCGGTGTGGGCCAGTGAGTCGTCCTCCCTGTGCAGAGATGGAAGAGATGGCTGACAGAAATTCCCCTGGACAGCCTTGGCGAGAGACCAGAATGCACGGGTTCCAGAAGGAAGAAGAACTAGTCTCTCGCCAATTCTGCCTATGTGCTCTGACTTTGCCTTTGCAATGACTCTTTTGAAGGACCTAGAGGCGGAATCATACTTCTTTTTTTGAGCGCTAGTGTTTACATCCCTGGACGCTCATGCGTCAGCCCAGGCTTGGTAGCACTCCTGCTTATAGCATGATGCTATTTTACAGGAGCGACCAAACCATGGCTGAGATTTGCCTCCAATGGGCACCACAGAGGAAGGAATAAAAAGTTCCATACCCTGAAGTACCACATCAGCGACAGAATCCGCAACAACGTTGGGATCGTCCGGCGAGAAGCAAACCCGCCCCCAAGGGTAGGTAGGATGTACGTACGTGGATGTATGTATGTACTTAAATAACAAAAATCAAAAGATAAAAAACAGGTTTAATTATTAAAAGGGAATAAACATAACATAAACATATAACATAAACACTCACGCCTGTCACCCAGAGGGGTAGGCAGAGACTACGGACTTCCATTTGACACGATCTTGACATACCTCTTTCGCCTCCTTTACATCCATATATCTACGCATACATGTCCGTCGGTTAAGGGTACTTTTAACGTGGCCCATTTTCAAAATATCGCCAATTTGTTCGATAAACTTTTTTCTAGGGATTTTTTTACAGACATTTATAAACTTTTTCTAAAAGGGAATATGGTAGATATTATACTCTCTTCAGGGAGTATGTATATTTTTAATTTAAGTATAAGATATATTATATTGAAGATGTAATTTATATCAGGAACTCGAGGATACATGACTTGTCAGTTTAATTTTGAATGCAATATAAGAGTCGTTACATATGTCTATGCCAGGTATGGTTTTAGAAAATTCTTTTTGATTCTTAAGCGAGGATAGATGTAGATGTCTATGGGCCACAGCATCCACTTACCATCAGATGGATTGTGTGTCTGATTTATCACCCTTATTCTAAAGAAAAACACTTCTTGCGTTACAGAAAGTTGAAGGAATCCCTTCCAGAAGACAACGCTAGCCCAGAGAAACAACAGGCCCGTATCGAACAGATAAAGTGTCTGGTGAATAGTGAGCGACAACAGTTCCCCTGCTCGCAGTGCGGCAAGCGCTTCCAATGGCGCGGCAACCTGTTGCGACATCTGCACAGCCACGCTGCAAGGTTTGTACTAGTCCTATGTCGATCGCGATTGATCGAATTTTTTTGATTCGATTGCAACCTGTGCACGAGTAATCGAATCATGGATCTAAAAGATTCGATCTTATTTGACCCAATTTCAAGGTGACAAGACAAACCAAATTCTACTTATTTTTACATACATAATATAATCGATCTAATCGTGCAATCAATCACACAACGACGTAATAAACAAAATGTCTTCTGTCCCCTTCGTTTACACACAATTCAACCGATAAACAAATCGTAGTATGTATTATCTATTATAGCGTTCAGCATTATTCATTCACTCATACAAAATATACAAAGGAGCTGCGACCCAAATGATCGAAACGATCGAATCTTTTTAACCCGATCACCATACGAGTGGGTCGTAATCGACCCGGGTTACGAGAAATGATCGATTGACACAGGTCTAGTTTGTACTTCATCCACTTGTCCAACAAAGTCTATAATAATAATAATAATGTCCTCCGGACAGAATTTCTGTCAAGCGCATAAAGGAAATGTGTAATGTCGAATAGGAGACTTCATATGTAGTGAACTTTGAAAATAAATTCCTAATTTAAATCTAAAACCGAACACTTTCAAGTGTAAAATATAGCTAATGTTAAGTTGTTAAACACAATTGGCTTTTCTTTGTATTAGTAATTCTGAATACGTATAAATTTTCAAATACTCATAATAGTTCGATTACCGGCCACCCACAATGGAGACTAGCCATCGGCACAGGATAGGATTATAGTGCCCAAGTGTATGCGCTAGCACAGGTGCACTCTCTGTTCCCTCACTCTCATAATCCGATGGGACGGTAAACCGACACGACCGGAGAGAGATCAGGCGCAGGACCAACGGCTTTACGTGCTTTCCGAGGCACGGGGGTGAGACACCGACAACTTCCTGACTCCGGGCAACTATTGAGAATTTCTTAATGAAAAAACTCAATATAGTGCATTGGGGTCATATCGGTGATGGGGTAAGACCGTAAAAATCAAATTTCCGGTGAATTATGCTATATTTTTGAAAGCTAGCAATATGGTACAAGACTCCATTTTATTCTGCCCCGACCCCAAGTTTCAGCCACTCACTCCGAAAAGTAGGGCGTGTGCTGCGCAGTATTTTATAAAACAAGGTAATTTTTGAATTTTTTCGTCCGTCCGGTCTTTCCCTATCACTTTTATTTGCGATTTTTAGCGACGTCCGGTCTTCCCCTTGATGGCCAATTCTTCATCATGCATATAAAAATTATGCCTTGTCTTCGCACACGTTTTAAGCAGAAACAGTGAGTTTTGAAAAGTAAAAGCTTCTTATAGCTAAATTACGTGTAACCAACCGTCGAGAAAAATAAAGTTTTTGCCAGACTCTTTTAACTAGTCGAAAATCCGTCCGGTATTGCCCCAAAGCACCTTAACTGATATTTTTTAACCCGACCCGGGATTAGAACCCGGACCTCATCAGCAGTCGCACTAATACGACCACTAGACCAACGAGGCAGTCATAGACTATAAAAGTTCACTGCTGAACGCAGACTGGATGACAACCGCGAGTTTATTATTATTATTTTGGGTTGTTAGGAGGATGCTGCTGCCGATATACTATTTCAGTTTCCCTGTGATGCCGCTCACGACGCCCAAAGAACGATATGGGACATTGGATATTCTTACACTGCCACTGTATAAAGTTTTTTTTTAAAGAATATTAACAATGCTATAAACATTACTAAAATTCCCCTTAACCACTCGTGGTAAGCTTAAATTGCTTGTGTTACGAGTCGTTCACGCCAGTAGTCAAATGGCGGATTCGAACCCACGACCTTTTTGAGTTCGCGGTCCGCGCCTTGCCATTAGGCTACTGTCGCTTCATACTTTGTACTTGTTTGTATTTAAAATTGATTCTTTTCTTTTCTTTTTTTGTAAAACGTTACCCCTACACTAGGATTTTTCCTGTATCGTGGAGTTAAGACCTTAAGTTTACAAACATAAATTGCACAAGGACAAACATCCAGACCTGGAACAACTATTTGTAGGCTATACAAACACTTGTTCCGTGCGGGATTCGAACCCGCGGCCCTCAGCGCAGCCACTCATTGCTAAACCACTGCGCCACGGAGTCGTCAAAATTAAAATTGATAATTGCATCTCTGTAACAGAACTTTGTTGGAAAAGTCTAGCGGTAAACATGTTGAAGAGAACAACCCTTGATCTCAGTACCAAGTGCTGATGAGTTATATCGGTATTATCAAAGAGGTAGAGCCACGCTGCAGCTATATTATGGTTGTAGCACGAATGGGTCGGCTCGACCGGGGAAGGACCACGCTCTCACAGAATACCAGCGTAAAATAGTAGCTTAGCTAAGTTAGTTTACGACGGGCTGTTTTCCGCAACTCCACGTCTAAGCGCGTATTTTGCGTGTGGTAAAATAGCAGCTTAATGCTGCTTTGTTTCGTATGGTGAGTGTAGAGATCCGGAGACCCTTTTTAGTACCCCTAGTTACTCTTAGTTGTAGCATGAAATGGGTTGGCAGGACCGGTTAGGACCAGGCTCTCATTAAACACTAGAGTAAAATGGCAGCTTAGTGCTGCTGTGTTTCGTATGGTGAGTGTAGAGAACTGGAGACACTTTTTACTGTAAACGAGGCATTCCATCTTAGTCCTTAGGGGTGCCAACTCATCTACATTTTGATTCTTAATCGAGGATAAATGTGGATGTCTATGGGCCACAGCATCCACTTACCATCAGGTAGACTGTGTGCTCGTTTGCCACCCTTATTCTATAAAAAAGATAAGTGACCTGTCCTGGGTAGGGTTTATTATTTAGATTGAATATATTCATCCTAATGTTTCGTACAGAATATAGTTCAGATCACTCCTCGCATTCTTCACTGTTTGTAAAGTTTTGTTACAATCCATTCAGCTATTCCGAAAATTAGCCCTTATTTAAGACAGACAAATTTTAAAAATACTTATTCAAATCATGGCATGCAAATAACCCTATATAAACTCAATAAAAAGTAGTTATTTTCTGTGTTTGAATAAGGGTCAGGCCAACATAAATTATTGAGTTTTCTCTGTCAAGAAATATAAACTTTACTAATAGAAATTGTATTTATTATTGTGGTTTATTGTATTCATTAGAATTGAACGTTTTGATATATTCCAGACATCGGAGGCAGGATAGTTTCTTATGCTGTATATTTTTATCATTAAAGGGCAAAAGGCGAGTTAGTATGTGAACCCTGCAACCGGACATTCTCATCGATAGCGACGTACCAACAGCACATGAAGATCAGCAAGAAACATGTCTCTGAGAACGATTTCAAGTAAGTTAAATATTATGGCAATGCTAACATTCTTACTTCAAGTAAGTTAAATATTATGGCAACACTTCAACATTATTTTTAGTTCAAGTAAATTAAATATTATGGCCACACTTTAACATTCATTTTAGTTCAAGTAAGTTAAACATTATGGCAAAACTAACATCTTATTAGTTCTAGTATGTTAAATATTATGACAACACTAGCATTCTTATTACTTTAAGTAAGTTAAATATTATATCCCTAACATTCTTATTAGTTTCCTTAACAACTTGCACAGGATTAAATGGGCTGATGAATTATTTACACTGCCATCCTGCATCTTTTACTACGTAACCTATTGTGGCGGCGCTATCGTCGTGCCACAAGTGAAATACACCGAAGCCTAAATCACGCTATCAACATTCCGAATCATAAACAGTATATATACAACATCTCCGAACTATCACACGGAGTGTTGGCCGCTCCCCGGGCGGAACACCTTGCCCGGCGGGAGATCTCCCATTTTTCTACCACGGCCAGACTATCATCATCACTGTTACAGCCCCTCATAATCTGCCATAGATTGCCACTTAGGGAAGATATATAGTTGCCACGCTTGGCAAACAGTTTGGCAACTGCAGTTTTTTTATTGCTATTAGTGAAATGCTGCTGCCCATCTGATCAATTTTCCTCTGTCGCCTCTTACAGTACTCACGGGATGATATGGGAACCGCTGCAGCGATATTATGGTTGTAGCACGAATGGGTCGTCTCGACCGGGGAAGGACCACGTTCTCACAGAATACTAGCTTAAAATAGCAGCTTAATGCTGCTATGTTTCGTATGGTGAGTGTAGAGAACCGGAGAGCATTTTTAACTGGAAACTAGGTGTTCCATTTTCGTCCTCAGGGCTGACAATGCATTTGCATTTTGATTCTTAATCGAATATAGAATATAGACGTTATACGTGGTAGAGCCACACTGCAGCTATTGTGTAGCACGAATGAGTCGGCTCGACCGGGGAAGGAACACGCTCTCACAGAATACCACGTGAAATAGTAGCTTAATGCTGCTGTGTTTCGTATGGTGAGTGTAGAGATCCGGAGACCCGTTTTACTGGAAATGAGGCATTCCATCTTCCTCCTCAGGGATGACAACGCATCTGCATTTTGGTTCTTAATCGAGGATAGATTTAGATGTCTATGGGCCGCAGCATCCACTTACCATCAGGTGGACTGTCTGCTCGTTTGTAACTTTTTTTCAATATTTTTTATGTTTTCACTAATGCAACTGATCAATAAAACTACAGGTACATGTGCAGTGACTGTGGGAAACGGTTCGCAAACAAGACTCGGCTCAAAGACCACGTGGATTGGGAGCACTTGAAGAACTACGTTCATAAATGTGGCGTCTGTCAAAAGGTGAGAGATAATATTGATGTTTTATATTACCTACCTGACCATGTAGTGTCGGCGAGAGTATACCCACTACCCCATATTCTTCCATGGGTGTTAATGGGTTGCGTAAGAGGCGACATAGGAAAGCACACCAGGAGATAAGCGGTAGCATCTTCCAGATGAGGATAGATGTATGTATATGAACCACCATATCCACTTATCGGGTGGGATGGTGCTTGTTTGTCACCATATTAAAGAAACTCTTCCCTACATTGGGAGAGACCCACGTCCCAGCCATGAATAAACACATGTCTCGCCTAGTGCATACTATTTCTCTTGCCGAAGTGTATTGACATTGTGTTATCCTTACCGTTTTGTAGTGTAGAGGTAAATGGTACAGACTGTGTATTAAAAAGTGTCCATAGAAAACCTTTAAATAATGGTGGCGCCACTATAGCTACGGGGTATACTTTAAAGTACGCACCGAAAAATAATAGTGGAATAGATGACTTTTTCGAGGTTATATTTACTAAATAAAATTATTTTAGATTTTAGAGCTATTGAGCAGTTTAGCAGCACGCTTAAATCGTCGACAACTGCTAAGTTCATATCATCCCAGTAGCTACTCCAGCGCTGTTGTGGAGAGTTTTTGAACTGTTATTTACTGCTTACAGATGGCCACTTTTTCAACTATTCTCCTATGGGAGTTGGTACTCCTTACTTCTACACTCCATACTTACCGTGAGTTTGCAATGCGATTTGCATAAAAAAAACATGTTTTGAACACTGATTTCTATTAATGTATCAAAAAGCGTTTACATAGTCAAAGAACATGTAGTGAAATATGTTTGACATTTTATTGTTAATTACATATTTTAACTATATTATATCTTTATAACTACAGAAAAAAAATGTTTGAAAACAAATTTGTAGAAATATTGTCATGTTGAAAGATAAGTTTGAATATCTGTTGACAATTTTACGCAGTTTTTGTGAGTGCGAACGCCACCATCAACTGAACATGTTGTGTGATTTATTTTATGCGATTTGTTTCAAAACATTACGTGTTGGATGTTTCTCAGTGCAAACGTACTGTTAGCAAAACACTGCAAACCTAGGAAAGCATATAATAACTCTATAAAGTTAATATGACCCTCCTTATCTGTCAAAAACCACGAGCTACTTCACCATTACAGCGTGCACCTCAACCTGTTCCCGAAGCATCCGAGAAGTTATTTTGTTTTATTAAATTTTTTTGAGATTTTTATCTGAGACATCCACCATAGAGATCCTCTTTATATTCAATAACATTGATAATCATTTTATCATCGAAATTATTATTTGATCTACATAAGGCCTTAATTTTTCTAAATTCTTAAATTTTTTTGTATGTAAGAAACAGCTGGGACGCCGACAATGCTTCATTAGTTAGTAAAGTGGACTCATCCATCTGAATTGATAATTGACTAATCTTCAGATGATAACACAATGACTTCAATGTTATCAGCCATTTCATCAATTCGTTTATGCACAGAACTATTGCTCAAAGGAATTTTTCGAATTATGTCTGCCGCTGGTTTATGGAGCAGGGTGTTTAACATCTTTTACTGCCGGCAAAATTTACGTTTCTCCGATCGTGTTTGTTTTACCTGTTTGAGCAACTAACAAAGAGATATTGTATGAAGCTCGAAGTCCGTCATCGTCTTGCTTAACAGACACCTATCATCTGTCTCAGGTCTTGAGAATAGGCTACATTTTTGTCCTTCTTAGCTGGATGCATTTTGTCAAGCTGTTATTGTTCCAATACGATGTGCAAAATCTCTAATAGTACATTGATTTTTATTTAGAAATTTAAGAATCAACTGTATACGTTTTCTGCCTTTTTAGTGGTTGTAAAAGATAGTCATGTTCTTTTTATTAATCATGTACCCCAAAAAGGTAGCAATTTGTGAAGGAATGGCTTTTGTTTATATTAATAATGACACCTTCAGACACTGGCTATATGTTTTATCCTTACAGATTATATCATCAGGGTACACAACTGACTTATAACCTTTTACACGTAGAAACATCATAGCTTGTTTCAATATCTTGGTAAAAATAAATAGTGCGGTACAAAGCCCAAAAGTTACACACTTAAATTCATATAACACATTTTGAAAAATAAATTTAAGATATTTTTTGTTTTCACCCATTGGATTTAAGAAATATGATTATTTTAAATCAATTGTACACGTGAAATCATTTTTAGAGATTAGTTTACTTAGAGTTCTCATGTTCTCTAGTTTAAAGTGTTCTATGGAAATAAATCTATTTAAACATTTTATATTTAACATAAATCTCACACCAAATGGCTTTGGTACTATAAAAATTTTGACAGGAACACATTTTGAAACAACAGCTAGATTCCAAATTTTGTTTATTTCTTTCAATAAATTTAGGTTTTCACCTACTGAAAAATGTGAATTTTTTGGTACACTTTTTTGTACAGGAGCCTTTACAAAAGGAATTTTATATTATTTGGTCCAAGATAAGACTGCTCTGTCTTTAGTTATGTTTTGACAACAAGAGTAAAAATATGTCAAGCGACAAGAAAAATATTCACCTTTAGGATTGTCGTACAGGTTTCTTGTAATACTTCATTGGAGGGCGTAGCGGGTCTGGGGCTATCTGGTATAATATTGGAGTCCTTTGCTGATATTTGTCCCCTCCCCCTCTTTTGAATTGATTCGAGTGATATGTGCGAGGATGGGCCCGGTAGTTTTCCTGTCTTGGTCACACATTAAGACGATCATGAATTTTTCTTTGTGAATTTGAAGATTTAGTTTTTAAAATAGATGCAGCTGATTTTTTGACGGCAGTATTGACATTTTCACCAAAGAAGTAGCAGTCTCGTTTGGCTGTTTCGATGCTTGTATGCTATGTTTTTGTCTAAGTAGGGTGTAATTAGTTTTCTATGGGTAATGATATCTTGATTGTGGAATTCACTTAACAATCCGTGCCCCATCTCTTTATGTGGCTGTAAAGTGCTCGATAACACTGACATTAAGGTAACACTTCATCACTCCGTTAGTGCAAACACACCGAATACGTCCGCACGCCACGGCTGTTGACGGTCGAATGACCTTACCTCTTGTCTGTAGTAGTGTTCAAAGTTGCTATATGGCAATCACTTGCTTAATGCTATATGCTTTATATTTTAAGCAAGCTATTTTATATGCTTTATTATAAGCATGCTTTTTATAAGCGTACTGCGACGTCTGCGACTGCGTACGTGCGACCGTGCGTAGGTAGGTACCTACTTTTACGGGCGCCAAACGGGCGGGAGCGACTTTAGGTAGCAACCGCGGTGCATCGCGTTTATGAATTTATTACGATACGGAACAGTAAAAAAATAATGAACTTTCCTTCATACTTTTCAGGCTTAGGACTGTCTATAATTAATTAAGTGTTATGATGAAATATAGTATATTAGTATTTAATTAAAGCAATTATAGGCGTACTTAAAAGTTCATTGATTGTATTTACAAAAATCAACTATATACATATATGTACATATTTTAAATTTTTTCCTTTTTTATTTACACTATTTACTTTAAGTTTTTATTTACACTATTTACTTTAAGTTTTTATTTACACTATTTACTTTAAGTTTTTATTTACACTATTTATTTTAAGTTTTTATTTTCATTTTATTCATATGAAGAAACATTATCTGTGCTACTCTTGTAGTAGACAATCGTGTTCTTCGATCACTAATAAGATACCCCGACTTGGAAAATATACGTTCGCAAGGAACCGAAGTCACCATGATATTGCAATGTTTTATAAATAAGGTATACAATTCGGGGTAAATGAATTTATGCTCTCGCCAGTAGGGTAGAGCGGGGCTTAAAGGTCCATTTTAAGTATATTGCTTCATTATTACATATATATAAGGTTTCTGAAATAGACTTTAATACCATTAGTCAGAGTCATCCTTCATCTGTAAATGTTAATAGTTAAACATGGCCAGATTATAACCATACACCAGATATTATCGATGTAGAGGATTGAGTCGAATGGTCCTTTTTACTTTCTACTACTAAATAAAACTATATTATGGATAATCTATATATTGCTTTAGGAAAATAGGAGAACTAGCTTGCTTATTAAGTATAAATGTTACTAAGCCTAAAACTATAGCACAGCCTTTTAGTCTCAAAAACAAGTCTTTAGTTTAATCTTTACATCACAAATCTTTTAATATATTTATTAAATTAAATTATATTTACTATCTTTGGCACATTGACCATTATAAAATTTAAAAAAAAAATAGAACATAAAACATTTTTCAACAAAATCACAGCTATTTCTATTATTATTATATGAAAACAAAACAATTAATCTTCATTCGAATCACAATTATTACATATATATGTAACACTTCTGCTATTAAAATAATTGACGCACTTTTCATGTGCCCAATCTTTGCAAGCAGTGCATTGAATCCAGCCTTCCCCTGGGACGCTGTCTGAAAATGACTCGCAGCATATTAAGCAAAAGCATTCTTCTTCTTCAGAGCTTGAACAATCGTTTTTCTTTTCTTCTAAAACCTTTTTTTTCACCTGTTTATTTGTCCGTGTAGCTTTTTTGCGAATAACCTTATTCTTGTTATGTTAATGATTTCTTAAATTTACGCGAACACTACACATTGAATAAAACTAAATTTACGGATTTTATCGCGTTTATTTCACTACTTTTACTTATTTTTAATTCCCGACGTTTCGGGTGCTTTACAGCAACCATGGTCACGGGGGGGACTGAGATGTTTGACGTCCCAATGTCATAGTTAGTCCGGCTACCTTCAGTTTTTGAATATTAATTTTTGGTCCGATTTACGCAAAACGAGCTTATAGTATCATGAAGTCTTGCTGTGGTATACTTAGGTTTGGGTTTAATTTTGTTAATTATAGGATCCCAAGCAGATGGCAGCACCCATCCATCTTCTCTATTGAAATTTGGATGTTTTTTAATTTCAATAGCCTCGCGTATCATCCTTGGTAGGAATCGGTGTTCTTTTGCGAGAATTTGTGGTTTATCAAATCGAATGTAATGGTGGGGACGATCTTGAACATGTTCACAGACTGCAGACTTCCCGGAACGTCGGTGCTTCACGTCAGCTATATGTTCTTTCACGCGGGTTTTTATGGATCTTTTTGTTTGACCTATGTAAGAGAGACCACATTCACAATCTAACTTGTACACTCCTGCATCTTGTAGAGGGATATTACACTTGACGGATGGTAAAAATTGACTAATCTTCTTCGGCGGCTTGTAGTATGTTTTAATGGAAGCTCGCTTCAAGATGTAGCCAACCTTGTCTGTGACTCCTCTGACATATGGTAGTACAGCAGGTACACGCTCGACTGTGGCCGGCTTCACTCGGTCACTGTGACGTAGGCTCGGGACCCGAAGCTTGTTGTCTTGCAATACTTGCTTGACATGCTGAAGTTCGGCGGCCAGATGTTTTCTGTCACAGATCCCTCGTGCTCTCTGAAACAAAGATTTACCCACGGTAGCTAACTGTGAAGGATGATGGTGAGATTCACCATTTAAATATCGGTTGGTATGGGTCTTTTTTCTATACACAGTATGACCAATTGTGTTATTAGGATTTCGAATGACTAAAACATCTAAGAAAGCTAAAGAATTATTTGCTTCTAACTCCATTGTTAATTGTATTTTAGAGTTTATAGAGTTAAGGTGGTTTAAAAATGCAGTTACTTTGTCAGATGGTAAAATTGTGAAAGTGTCGTCTACGTACCGCTTGTAGAATCTTGGATTTACAGGAGCAGTAAGAAGGGCTTTCTCCTCGAAGTCCTCCATGAATATGTCAGCGACTATGGGAGATACAGGTGAGCCCATCGCCACACCATCTACTTGCTTGTAGAACTCTTCCTTCCACAATAGATAGCCAGATGTGAGGCAGTGTTTGAGTAATACTGCATATTCAGCAGGCATGTTATTATATTCTAGCTTCCTAGTTACAATTGATATGCAGTCTTCAATAGGTAGGCATGTGAATAGTGACTGAACATCAAAACTGACCATAGTTTCATTGTCAGTGAGATGTAGGTCTTTTATCTCACTAACAAAATGGTATGAATCCTTTGTGTGTGCTCTGGTATGTCCTCTCAGTGGTGACAGTACTTTTGCCAAGTGTTGTGCCAGTTTATAAGTTGGTGAATCGATCTGGCTCACTATAGGACGTAGTGGAGCGTTTGGTTTGTGTATCTTTGGTAACCCATACAACCTCGGTGGTTTGGTACATGATGGTATTAGCGAATTCACGTCGAGATTTAATTTTTCGGAGTGTTTCTTTATTAAATCGCTAGTTGCTTTAAGCGTGTTAGTTGTGGGGTCTGTTTTGACCTTTTTGTATGTACTTTCGTCCGATAAAAGCTGTAGTATTTTAAAATTATACTCTGACGTGTCCATTATTACCGTAGCATTTCCTTTATCCGCGCGGAGAATCGTTAGCTCTGGTCTGTTCCGTAAGTTAATCAACGCTGTAAGTTCGTCTTTAGGAAGGTTTGGTTTCGGCACTGAACTACGACGTAACAAGGACGAAATATCTTGACGTATAGCCTCCAAATCTTCCTTACCAATATTGTTTTTAAACAGACAATCCTCAACGCTGCAGATAATTTCTTCGTACGGGATTTTTCGCGGTGTTAGTGCGAAATTCATTCCCTTCGCTAACACCTTTATTGTTGGTTGGCGAAAAATCCCGTACGAAGAAATTATCTGCAGCGTTGAGGATTGTCTGTTTAAAAACAATATTGGTAAGGAAGATTTGGAGGCTATACGTCAAGATATTTCGTCCTTGTTACGTCGTAGTTCAGTGCCGAAACCAAACCTTCCTAAAGACGAACTTACAGCGTTGATTAACTTACGGAACAGACCAGAGCTAACGATTCTCCGCGCGGATAAAGGAAATGCTACGGTAATAATGGACACGTCAGAGTATAATTTTAAAATACTACAGCTTTTATCGGACGAAAGTACATACAAAAAGGTCAAAACAGACCCCACAACTAACACGCTTAAAGCAACTAGCGATTTAATAAAGAAACACTCCGAAAAATTAAATCTCGACGTGAATTCGCTAATACCATCATGTACCAAACCACCGAGGTTGTATGGGTTACCAAAGATACACAAACCAAACGCTCCACTACGTCCTATAGTGAGCCAGATCGATTCACCAACTTATAAACTGGCACAACACTTGGCAAAAGTACTGTCACCACTGAGAGGACATACCAGAGCACACACAAAGGATTCATACCATTTTGTTAGTGAGATAAAAGACCTACATCTCACTGACAATGAAACTATGGTCAGTTTTGATGTTCAGTCACTATTCACATGCCTACCTATTGAAGACTGCATATCAATTGTAACTAGGAAGCTAGAATATAATAACATGCCTGCTGAATATGCAGTATTACTCAAACACTGCCTCACATCTGGCTATCTATTGTGGAAGGAAGAGTTCTACAAGCAAGTAGATGGTGTGGCGATGGGCTCACCTGTATCTCCCATAGTCGCTGACATATTCATGGAGGACTTCGAGGAGAAAGCCCTTCTTACTGCTCCTGTAAATCCAAGATTCTACAAGCGGTACGTAGACGACACTTTCACAATTTTACCATCTGACAAAGTAACTGCATTTTTAAACCACCTTAACTCTATAAACTCTAAAATACAATTAACAATGGAGTTAGAAGCAAATAATTCTTTAGCTTTCTTAGATGTTTTAGTCATTCGAAATCCTAATAACACAATTGGTCATACTGTGTATAGAAAAAAGACCCATACCAACCGATATTTAAATGGTGAATCTCACCATCATCCTTCACAGTTAGCTACCGTGGGTAAATCTTTGTTTCAGAGAGCACGAGGGATCTGTGACAGAAAACATCTGGCCGCCGAACTTCAGCATGTCAAGCAAGTATTGCAAGACAACAAGCTTCGGGTCCCGAGCCTACGTCACAGTGACCGAGTGAAGCCGGCCACAGTCGAGCGTGTACCTGCTGTACTACCATATGTCAGAGGAGTCACAGACAAGGTTGGCTACATCTTGAAGCGAGCTTCCATTAAAACATACTACAAGCCGCCGAAGAAGATTAGTCAATTTTTACCATCCGTCAAGTGTAATATCCCTCTACAAGATGCAGGAGTGTACAAGTCAGATTGTGAATGTGGTCTCTCTTACATAGGTCAAACAAAAAGATCCATAAAAACCCGCGTGAAAGAACATATAGCTGACGTGAAGCACCGACGTTCCGGGAAGTCTGCAGTCTGTGAACATGTTCAAGATCGTCCCCACCATTACATTCGATTTGATAAACCACAAATTCTCGCAAAAGAACACCGATTCCTACCAAGGATGATACGCGAGGCTATTGAAATTAAAAAACATCCAAATTTCAATAGAGAAGATGGATGGGTGCTGCCATCTGCTTGGGATCCTATAATTAACAAAATTAAACCCAAACCTAAGTATACCACTGCAAGACTTCATGATACTATAAGCTCGTTTTGCGTAAATCGGACCAAAAATTAATATTCAAAAACTGAAGGTAGCCGGACTAACTATGACATTGGGACGTCAAACATCTCAGTCCCCCCCGTGACCATGGTTGCTGTAAAGCACCCGAAACGTCGGGAATTAAAAATAAGTAAAAGTAGTGAAATAAACGCGATAAAATCCGTAAATTTAGTTTTATTCTTGTTATGTTGTTCTAAAAACAATGCTTCTTTTTCGGGTGTTTCTGTTAATATAGCTGTTTTGCGTCGCTTCCTGTTATTAACTTAACGTACTCCAGCTTTAGGAAAAGGCCTAATAGCTTCCGGGGAAAATACTTTATTCAAGGATGTCACCGTTTCAGACGTTGACGGCTGATGCTGTGTCTCTATTACAGCTGCAGAAGACAGAAATGGATCCGCTGATGACAAAAAAAACTGTAGTGGCAGTCAATAGAGGCTCATTAACTGTAGATTGCTGTACCTCCTCAGTTGCGCAAGACATTGGAATTGCTGAAACGACAGGTGTTAATAAAGGGGGTGGGGCAGGCAGCTGAGGATCAATATTTTGGAACGGTTGTATCACAGCCGCCGACGATTGCGCTGAATTATCGGGATTAGGCCGATCTGTTACAAAACTTGGAGCGAAATCCAAATCATCAAACACATCTCGATTAAATGGGTAAATTCCCGCTTTTTGAAACCCGTTCGAAATGTTGACGGGTGTCAGAGCCAATGGTATGGCCGTTCGGAATATTCCTGGGATGTCATAAATTGACATAGTTTTGCCAGGATTATTGCGCAACCATGCATCTTGTGCTGACGATAAATACTTTTTAAACGGCCGATATACTGACACATCTAAAGGTTGCAGTTTGTGGGAACAATGAGGGGGATACGAAAGCATCACTACTCCATTATTCTTCGCTAGATCCAATACTTCAACTGATAGCTGCGAACTGTGGTTGTCCACTAGAAGCAACACTGGCGATTCTTTAGTTGATTTTACATATCTGATAAAATGTTTCATAAAAAGCAAGAACTCCACATCAGTCATCCAGCCACTTGCATTCCCTGCACCAATACATTCTGCTGGCCCATCTCGCACGAAATGGTCTTGGTATTTCTTTCTTGGAAACACAAACATTGGCGGCACAGAACACCCAGTTGCTGAAACAGCTACCAGCAATGTTACATTAGTTCCTCTTTTAGCCGATGTAACTCATCCAACGTTGCGTTTTCCTTTTGCTACAATTATTTTTGAAGGTTTTGTTACGGTTGAGACACCGGTTTCATCGCCATTCCAAATAGATGAACCTCTAAACTTGTGACGATCTATCACCTGAGCCAATTTATCGAAGTAAAGACTAACATTCGTTCTATTAAAAGAGGTCGCCCTACTTAAACTAGTGGCCTCTGGTTTTCTGATGGAAAGACGATTGTTTCTTGCCAAAAATCCCGTTAACCAGTCTTTTCCTGCCATTTTATTTGAGTGCCACGTCTCTGGAATCTTTAACTCATATTTGACAGCGCATTCATAAGCCAGACGGCGAACATCTTTGGGTCCCAATCCATGAAAAATTTGGGCTAGTGTTAACAGGTACTCAGATAGAGATGTTTCTTGATATTTACTTAATACTAACCTGGGAGCCCCATAACCAAATCTTGGCGTTTCTGGGTTTTCTTTTAGTCGTTCCATGAATCTTATCAGTGATGTCTTGCTGATCTCATAGTCACGACAAACTTGTCTAGGGATTTGTTTCCATTTGTGACTAGCTCTGTCGCACGCTGCATCAGCTCCACTGATTTTGTACCTCTCTCCGTAGTTCTTTTGTAATTTCGCATTCTAAAAATAAATGATACAAACATAATTAAATAATTGTTTTTGTAGGGCTAAAAGGTCCACTGCGGGGCACAAAGGACCCCAATGGTAGATTGATTTTAGTTTGAGGTTAAAAATAAACAATAAAACTGTACACACAAAAACAATGGTACTACTTGAAACATAATACTACAAACCTTACGCGAACTTGACAGAAGTTTAACTTTGTAATGTTAGAAACGGAACTGTAAGACTAAAATTAAGTGATATAAAAAATATTACTTACGTGTATTTTTCGGACCGCGTGCGCGCACACTCCCTGGCACTCGAGAGCTCACTGCGGGAGTCGATGCGTACCCCCCCCCCCCCCCGTAACCCCATCAAACGCCTGTTACTCGCTTGTCTAACGGACATTTATTTTCTGAGATAGACATGGTGGACCTTTTTACCCGCGGACCATTAAGCCCCGCTCTACCCTATTTAAAGGGACATTCTGTTCTCTTAATTAAATTGTCCGCTAAATATTTTTCCAACTCTCGGAAGCCTGGACATCTGAGGGTTTAGGTTGAAACTCTTTGTTGGCTTCGCTGTCAAATTCACACCACAAACTGTATGTTGGCATGTCGCATCCGAAAATTTGGGACGGAACAGGATTTACAGCTGATGTCGATGGTACAGGTTGAACTTGTTCTGAATTGGTTGATTGCTGTTTTTTTTATTTATTTCGTTTGTAATTTTCATTTTCAATATATTTTTAAGGTCTTCAATACGTGCTGTGTCTTTCATGGCTTTTAATTTAAGTCTAGGGTCCAAAACTGTGCTCAAACTTATTGTATCATTTTCTCTTCCATTGGTATTGTTGGATAACAGCATAATCACTATGTTTATTACTCTTATTTATTCATGGCACGTTATGTCAGTAATCTGACTAAGATTCGGTACAGTCTTTGGAAAATCAACTTATCACGTTTTTAAATAATTAATCATTAATAGGAACATTATGAAAAACCATCTTGCCCCATACTATGGGGTTATGAAATTGGGGTATGATACAAAGCAAACAAATGTGTATTTCCTCCAGATCTTCATTGTCCACGGCAGCACAAGCATTGTGAGCCGCAGGTTCTAGGTGCCAGGAGCCTCAGGCAAAAAACTGGTTTACATTACAATATAAGCAAATGGCATATTTATCATTGCTCTTTTGTTTAGACTGACTGTCTTTTGTTTATTTTTAGCATTTCTTTTGAGGTTAGGATCATTTGGATGTTTTTCCCGGCTTTTTCAAATTTTCCATCTCATTTTTATAAGAAGTTGAGGTAATTATGGCTGTTTCTCCTCGTCGGAATTGTTTCCTTTTTTAGTTCGTCTTCGTTGAACGGAATTCTATGTGTGTACTGAGGAGGAAATCAAAGTGTAACTTCTACATTTCCACGAGCAAGATCGATCACTTCTAAATGTTGAGTGTGACTAACACGCCCATCTAGAAGCAGCAATACGTGGTTAGTGGGAGTAGCTCCGGAAAATTTGGTGAAGTTTTTGAACCATTAATCAACAATATTTCTCAAGTTATCAGCCTCGAGGATAGCAAACTGCTGTAGTGCCTGGTGGAGCTTGACTTAAAATTTCTGGTTTCATTCGTTGTCTCGGAATAATCATCAGTGGTGGCGTGTAGGTTCCAGCGTTAAAACATATTTCTACTGTGATAGTCTGTCCTCGTTCAGCAGATGATAACGAACCCATTTGTTTTCGTCCTTTAATAGCTAATATTTTGCTTTTGGTTTTAGAAACTATTATATATTGGGTGCGTTTGGCAGAAAAAAGCGCTAGCAAGCGCTTATAAGCGCTAAAATGGTTTTCGGCCAGGACACGATTGCTACTTCAGTAGCGCTGACACAATCCGCCATTTTGCTTATTTAATTTGTTTGTTTTGAAGTAGAGTTTATAAGTTGTTTTGTGCAATATTAGTTGTAGGTAATATAATGACATGAATAAACATATACATGCCATTAAAAAATCATGATTGGTAAGTTTTTAATATGAATACTTTACAAACATATATTTAAATTAGGTTAGGTTCCCCGGCTAAAACTAACATCGTGTCCTGGAGTAAAATAGCTACTTACGATTTGACAGCGCTTACCGCTTACGATCGCCATTTTGCTTACAAGCGCTTGCTAGCGCTTTTTTCTGCCAAACGCACCCATTTTCTCAGGTGTCAACTCAAACTTATCATAAATAACTCCGAGCAACTGATTGAATTTACTTACGGCCACTTTCTTGAATCCCATTGCTCTAGCTGCCAATGTGGCTTTAGGATTGCGAATTGATAAATTTTGATGACGTTTTAAAAAATGTTTGAGCCAATCAACATCTGCCATTTCCTTATCAGTATTAAAATTGTGTGCCTTTCAACTTTTATCTGCCAATTGAAATGCTAGACGTCTCAGTTCGATAGTTGTTAGTCCAGAAAGATGCTCTTCCATATATTTCATATACGCTTCTAGTTTGTCTTCTTCTTTAGGTGTAAAAATAGTTTTTTTCGGGCCTAAAGGTAAACTAATAGTAACTTCACCGCCTTCCTTCATTTTTTCTAACATATCGCTCTAAAGTAGGTTAGAGGCAATGTGTATGCAGAAGCAGCCTTTTTGTGTTCCATCTCTTTGCTTAAAATTTTATCTTAATGATGTGCCAACTCGGAAAAAACGAAACTCGATTTAACCCGAGTTAAAATTCACGTAACTCGGGTTGAACTCGAGTTAACTAGATGGAAAAGTTAATGTTTTTTTAAAATTTTACCAATTGATTCCCTCACCTTCGCATTAATAGTAAAAAAAAAAAAAAATTAGAACATAGGTACAAATGATATTTTTATCTGTTTCAACTCTTCCATTTTTTACATTATTTGTTTATCATGTATTGGCAGAGTTATACTAACTAAAGTAAAAAAGGAAATTATTATAAAAATATCAATTTCTTTGCAACTTTCCGCTAAACATATAAAATAATGTGTCTTACCTGGATTGAAGCGCACCTCCCGCCCTCCCTCAATTGCATACACTAACTCCGTCACCACTAGACCAAGCACCACTACTCTCAACACCACTATTCCAGGCAAGACACACCATCGACGATAATACGACACGTGTTTCGCCTCTACACGAGGCATCCTCAGGTAATATAGACTCTACGGCGGCTGACCGCTAAGTGAGTGAGTGTAATTGATAGAAGCAGGCAAGGAAATTATTGTTTGAAATCGAATAATTTTTTTTATGTATTTTTGGCTTGGATTTTAATTTTTAAAAATATTTATATATATATATATATATATATATATATATATATATATATATATATATATATATATATATATATATATATATATATATATATATATATATATATATATATATATATATATATATATATATTATTAATCAAACTATGTAATCATACAGCAGTCTTTTCAAAATAAAATCAAACTAACATTATGATGCAGGTATGTACATAGGTACATCTTGGATGCTTATTTTTAATGTGGTTTAATAATGTGGTTGTATTTCCATTATATTTGAAAGAATCTGAACACTGTTTACACGTAACACGTCCACTCACTGGCGATTCAAATACATCCCAAACCAAAGATTTTCTTTTAGGACCCGGTATTTTTCAAAAACAGAATTTAAACACGAAAAACTACAACAATAACCGGCACTTTAAAGTTAACCTCAAATTTACATAAATGTGACACTTGTTTGTTATGAATCAATATAGTCTCAAATGATCGGCAAACTTCGTTCCATGTCGGTTTCATTCGATTTTCAAACTCGAGTCAGAGAGAATTCAACTCGAGTTGGTTCGAGTTAAGCCCAACTCGAGTTAGTTACTCGAGTAGACCATCACTACTTTATCTATATGTATAGATCTGTCGACCACTGTCCTTTTTTGTTTTTTTTCTTGTAAGGACGTACCATTATTCTTCCTAAAAATAATAAACCAATGTTATTTATTTGGCAACTTAAATGAACTCAGACCCACCACCCCATTTTGCCCCAATGCCCCATCATACCCCACACCAAATACCCCATCTTGCCTCAAAGGGTAATAGGATTTTTTGACACTTTATCACCTCTTGTCTGCTGTATACTAGACAATCGAATAACCCCACCGCTAAAATGCCCTGTACTACAGTGGCAATTGTTGGTATTTGGTCAATATTATTTTTTATAACATTGTCCGCCATTGTTAATATAGCAGACAGAGCAATCCCCATTAATTGCTGGCGGTCTTTGACTCTCTCGTCTCTATTTTAAATAGAATCACTCAGGAGTCCATCCAATTCCACATTAAGCTTCGGTTCATTCAGTAACATTATATTTTTTGGAATTAAATATCTTTTCATCAATTTCCCTTTTTCCTATTCTGTCGTGCTTACGATAATGGCAGTAAGTATCTGTAATAAGATTTCGAGAAAATGGCGCGCAAACTTTTCGTTCTTTTTTCACCTTTCCTGTTTTCAGTTAATGAGTTTTCTAAAATAAGATAATTGAAATATGTAGCGTAAGTGATGTATTTTTATTTAGTGTACCAATTAAAGATGTTGTTGAATTATATTAGTTTTAAATGACAAAAAACCGTTTATGCTAAGTATACGTTGATAATCTTTAAATAATAATTACTTAGAATTACTGGAGTAAGTACGTAGTTACTGCTCTTATGGTGTTTCATATAATTCATAGGGCTTCTTAGTAAAACACAACAGTTAATACTGTAAAAAATCTTTTATTTATTAACCTTCCTTATTACATAATTAAACGAACTTACCTTAAGTGAAGTTCAATTTTAATTATATGAAGAGCTTAGTCCGAGATAACTTGGTAGTATCGTCTACACCTTGCTCGATGAACGCGTCCTTTTAGAGTAGATCTAAAACAAAAAAGTTGCAACACGAACGCAACCTAACGCTTCTCGAATGTCATTCCTTTTAGAGTAAATATTAGAATCTACTGTTTACTTGGGTTAATAAGTTGCAAACTTATTAAGTGAGGTGGGTGGGAAATTTATATCTCGGACTAAGCTCTTCATATAATTAAAATTGAACTTCACTTAAGGTAAGTTCGTTTAATTATGTAATTATATTCAAGCTTAGTCCGAGATAACTTGGTAGATGTTTAGAGTTAATGAGTAAACATATAGATTCTCATTGCATTTGCACATTAAATTGGAACTTAAAATTATAAGAAAGAAAGATTCAAAGAATACTAAACTTGAAAATCATCTTTTATTAAAATGTTACTTCACTGAACAAAAAATTAAAATAGGTTGCTATCACAACTAAGTAGTAATTATATGTAAATTACAAATATTTTTTCAAACTAAATTTTAATCAAGTAGAGTTTGTCCTATATACTGTTTTTGCAAACAGGTGATTATCATTTAACAGAGGTCTATTGTAATGCCTTGCAAATGTTTGAGAGTTTGCTGACCATCCAACTGTCTTTAATATGTTATTTATTGTAAGTCCTTGTCTTAGAGCACTAGACGTTGAGGCATGTCTAGTTGAATGTGGAGCAAATGTGCTTGTATCAATACCACTTTCGCTCATTACTTGTTTAAGCCACCTACTTATGCTTTGACATGTGGCTGCTCTATACGGTTTTCTAAATGTTATAAAAATATTTTGTGTACTTCCATCCTGATCTCTTAATTTTTTAGTGGTATTAATGTAAAATAACAAAGTTTTTGCTGGGCAAATCTCAGGCTTTTCTTTAAAATATGGTAGGATTAACATTGGCTGTTGTCTTCTAGGAGCCGATGTTTTAAGTAAGTCTGAGACCAGTATTGTAACATGTGTCTCAGTCACATTTACATCACTCAATTTAATTAAAGATAGTGTTTGTATCCTTTGCCCAGTGCTGAGTGCAATCAACATAGCAAATTTTTTGGTAAGTTTATCTAAGGCAAGTGATTCAAGTGGATACAATTTTTGCAAAAAATTTAGGACTATTGAAGGGTCCCATGTCACGCTATATTTTGGAGTTTGTGGTCTAAGCCTATATACTCCTTTGAACCACCTTTTTATTGTTTCATCTGTTCCCAGATGTGATCCTATTATTAAGGAAAGAGTTGATCTATGGCAATTAAGGGTCTGATAACTACACCCTTTATTATATAACTCTGTTAAGTATGTTATTATATATGGCACTGATGCCCTATAGATATCATGATTGTTTTGCATACAGTAATGCCACCACTGTTTTAAACATGTATTATCCTGTTTTAATGTATTTGAGGACAGAGATGCTAACATCAAATCACATGCTGACTCCGGGGTTTTATTTAGTTGGAACGCTGTCCTGATAATATGCATGCCCCCAGGGTAAGTTGTGCATGTAGTGGGTGAGGTGTCCTGAAAGGAGAAGATAAGAGTTCTAATGAAGGTGGAAAGTAAATTACTTCCGAGTCTATCATTGATTTCATCATAGGATACCAGGGCTGAGCAGTCCAAACAGGGAAAATAATGATACCCCTTGTCTTTTCATTCTTAATTTTTTGAATTGTTTTTAAAAGAACTGAAAATGGTGGAAATGCATAAAAGTAGAAATCAGACCATCTTAATGTAAATGCATCTATATTCCAGGCTTCTGGATCTCTTCGCCATGACACATATTTAATGCATTTTGTATTAATCCTAGATGCAAAAAGGTCAATGTCTGGCTGGCCAAACATTGTAACCACCCTGTTAAAACTATCATCTGATAGTTCCCATTCAGCATCTATATTCCTATTTCGAGACTCAAAATCTGCTTCTTTATTGTCTTTTGACTTAATGTAAGAGGCAAAAACCCATATCATTCTCTTCTCACAAAATTGCCACAATAATCGAGATAAGTTGTTAAGCTTAGGATATTGAACTCCCCCCATACGATTAATATATGAAATTGCAGTTGTATTATCAACTCTCAATAATATTTCACAATTTTTAAGTCCTTTGCAAAACATTTCGATTTTCATTTCATTTAGAAGTCTGAGGCCTGTAGCACAGTTTTTACTAACACAGGCTTCAGAGCTCAAAAATAATTGCAACAATAATGTAATGTATGTTAATAAATTTCATTTCATTTCATTTCATTTTAAACCAAAGTATGCTGCTAAGAGTTCTAAATAATTTATATGATTTTGTTTATCTTGAATGGACCAAAAACCTCGTGCCACTTTACCATCACAGTGTACTCCCCAACCCGTACTAGAAGCGTCTGACCAAATTTCTAATATAAACTGATACTGTTTTATTGGATTATATGCGGTATTAATCTTATTTTGCCACCATGATAAATCTAACTTCACATTTTCATTTATTTTCATTTGTTTTTCATAGTCTCCATTTGATCTCTGTAAAGCTATGTATTTCTCCCTCTCAAATATTTTTGTGTATACAAATCCATATGATACTGCCATACATATAGATACAAAACTACCTACCAAGGCAGCAAATTCTCTAATAGAACAGTACTTTAATCTAAGAAATTTATGTATTGCAGATAATAAAGATTTCTTTTTATTTTCTGTGGGTTTTATTATCATTTTTTGTGTATTTATGACAAAACCTAAATATTCTCTTTCTTGTGATGGAATTAAATTACTCTTTTTCATATTAATTATAAAACCTAAACACTGGAGTAAATTTACAGTTTTATGAACATTGTCTAGGCACTCTGCATAAGAGAGTACTATGCAATTAAGATCATCTAAATAGGCAACATTTATGAGGCCTTGACTTCTGAGATGTTCTTCTACTGGTTTTAATAATTTTGTAAAAGTATATGGTGTGCAGTAGACAATCCAAATGGTAAACAATTGAACTCATACAGAATTCCTTTATATTTAAAACGTAAAAACTTTCTGAAATCATCATGAATATTAATTAAATAGTATGCATTTTGTATATCTAATGTACACATATAAATGTCCTTAGTCACTAATTTGCATAAGGTACGAATATCTTCTAATTTGAAGTGTGGAGGATTTATGAATTTATTTAGGGGCTTAAGATTTAAAATAAATCTATGTGATTTATCAGGTTTTGGAATACAAAAAATATTCGATAAATATTGACCTTTTACAGGAGTACACTGTGAAATAGCATGTAATTTCATTAACTTTTTAATTTCTATAGATATAATCCTATCTTCTAAATCTGACAACTTATCATTCAGTGGTAAGCAATTTTGAGTTGGATTATCAATAAAAGGGATTTTATAGCCCTGTATCCATGATAAAATAGTGTTATGATTTGTAGGCTTATTCCAACAGTTATAAAAATGTTTAATTCGACCAGCAAAATGTGTTACCTCTATGGGTGTTTGGCACGTTGTTGTCTGTAATTCTGTTGTTTGTGAGGCTGGCTGCGAGTCACTGCCGGTGCTTGGACCTTGGTTGCCGGTCGTTAAAAATTTTGATTTCCCCTGAAAATCTTCCTCTGGGTCCCTTGATGTTGAGGGGGATAGTAGTTTTTTGTAGTAGAATTTTGCCTTGGCTTAAAAGGTTTTGGAATAGATTTCTTTAGAAGATTTGAAGCAGATTTTTGTAAAATTGTTGCACTCTTTACACACTCACTCAATTTTTCTCCAAATAAGAATTTATCCCGTTTGAGATCCGCAAGAGTCTTAGATATGGTTTTATCTAAGTGAGGTATTAACAAATTTTTTCTTATTACTGTGTCTTCTGAATGGAGGCGGGCTAGAATCCTGGCCGCCTCTGTCATGTTTTTTATGATATCTAATTTATTAAAATTTTGTTTGGTTAAATTATCAACACATTTTAATATTGTGCCTGTGGCTAATCCTAATAAATTTTGGCGGTTCTCAATTTTTTTTATCTCTTGCTTTTACTGACTCCTGTATTATGTGTAATTCAGGATTCAGTAGTGGTGCCTCTAACAAAATGGTATTTTCCGGTATTAGTTGTTCTTTTTTATATGTTTCATTTTTTTCTTTAGTCAAGCCTTCCATCAAAATATCTTCGACCCTTTTATAAATCTCCGGATGTATTGGTTGACCATATGAAGATTCAGTACTAATCGGAGGACCCATGGCTTCTATAATATCCTCTTCTAAATGTTCTTCTTTAACTTCCATAATTTCTACCTCCTCCTCCTCCTCTGGTTCGATATTTTCCAGAATAATCTCCTCTTCTGATTCAATACTTTACACTGAAATTTTATAATTATAGTAGTATTGTATTATACTAATTTTCTTATTTATGCCTTCATTTCTCTCCCCCCTTTGTTTACAGATGTAATGTCCATAAATTAATGATATTCAATTGCTATAGTACCAATATAATGGTTTAATAGTGACACTCACTTTAAGAGGCCTCCATATTAAATGGTATGGCATGACTATTATCCCCACGGGATAAGTCAAAAGTGACACTCGCTTTTACGAGTTTGTGACATATGTATCCAGGCATATTATGACTGGTCGACTAATCCCCACGGGAAAGTCGTGACTATGCCCCACGGGATAGTCTCAAAAGTTTATACACATAAAATTTTGGACGGTAAAATTGAGGATAAGTAAACCTCATTTTAAATTTTTTAGAAAACATTGGCGGTCTACGTGCTAATTTTAATGATCTTTTAAAACTTTTTGTTTTATTTTAATGAAATATTATATATCCATAAAGTTCCGCATAATGCAATTGATTAATTATAATAAATTGAGTCATGATAAAAACAGACTTACCAATATCGCCAACATCATTTTCGTTTCTATTATCTTTTGAATGTTCGTCTTTACGTCTTTTACAACGTTCATATTTTTTCTTATATTTGTTCAACTTCCTTTCTAAACGTTCTTCTTTTGACTCCCTTCGTCTTTTAGGCATTTTAAACCGACGTAACCAGAATAAATTACACAAAAACTTTCGAGATTTAGTGCGCAAATGCAAATGGATGATTGTTTATCAAACGCGGTAAAACGAATGACATTCGAGAAGCGTTAGGTTGCGTTCGTGTTGCAACTTTTTTGTTTTAGATCTACTCTAAAAGGACGCGTTCATCGAGCAAGGTGTAGACGATACTACCAAGTTATCTCGGACTAAGCTTGAATATAATTAATTAATACTTGTACAAATGTTTTAAAATAACTTATCTTTAATATGGCAAGAATTTGAGATCCATCGTACAAAAGATCCTTACGTATTAATTTAACAAATCATAATTCAACGTACTTATTGCTAATTAAATCAAAATAAAAAAATAAACATATTAAATATATATTTCAGTCTTGTAAACTCAATCGGAATCAATATTTACATCTGAAACAGGTAAGTTTAGCCAAAACTCTTTTCTGTTATCCGGCATTAGCTGCAAAAGGTTCTTTATTATGCCATTTTAAGTAGATTCCGATATGCCACTTGGTATATATTTTATATATTTTATTTGAAGAAAGTCTAAATTTTTTTCATTTATATCATTGTGATTATTTTTATATTTGAGCGTGAATTCACCTCTTTTTGCTGTTATTACCATAATATCCTTGAGGTATACCCTTGGTTCGTTTTTGCGTACTTTGTGTTGTGAAGACAGGTCAATATAATTGTAGAAATCAACGACTTCCATTACTTTTACAATATTTTTAGCTGAATTGACTTGCCGCACAGCATCAACAAAATCTGCAAAGTCGTAGACTTTATTTTTCTTTTGTAAAGCCTGTTCTACCTGATGATGAAAGGTATCCGCGGACATATAACTATGGCCGGGCTCAAAGTACTTCAGGGTAATAGTGTTTGCTTTTATTTGTGTGTTATTAATAATATACACTAAAAAACTCAAAATGGCCCAGTTTTTATTTTGGGAAGAACAATTGTCCATCCATAATACTATTTGCTCAGCATTTCGTTTATTCAATAAAAATGCTTTTAATGTAGAAATTATATCTTCTTGTTTTCGCCCTGAGATAGCTTCATGCCAAACCACTGCAAAAGGCACATTATTTTTGTCTTTTTTACTAGATCCTAACGGTACGAAGCTTTCATTATAGGCAATTATACGAGAGCACAATATTGCCCGTTTAAATTGATCTATTCGAGGCAGCATAATCACTTTTTGTAAATTCATCGAGTAGTAAACTGTATGTGGTTCGTTGGCAGATTTTTTGGTGTCATCTTTATATGATTTACGAGTTTCTACATATCTCAATTTAAGTATTTTGAAACTTTTCCAGAAATCACAATCTTCCTTTGTGTTTCATGACTTTTATGGTGTTGTTCAAATTCAGCCCATATTTCGCACTCCTCATTGCCCAAATGAGCGAATGAAGTATGCATCTCATCACGAACGGCCTTTCTATATACCTCAAAAGAAACTATTTGATCTGGGTATTTTTCACAAAATTGCGTATGCATTAAGGTGATCGTTATATCGCTGGGCAAATATAATCTGTGCGGGGCATGTTCACGTCTATAATGTGAATTTACTGCGCCAAATGTATTAACCCTTAGTTGCATGACTTTTTTATTATTGCAAAAAAAATCATATGCATGTAATTGGACCCCTAGGTAATGGGAAAAATAATAAAAAAAATCTTTGATATTTGTAAGTATTAATTTTTTATTAAAAAAAATTTGATGTAAATTTCCATCATTATGCAGAATGAACTTATGAGCTTAGTACAAATTAAAGTAATATGCAAAGTAATTAATAATTTCAATTTTGATGAAAATTAACAAAACAATTGTTGTTTTCATTAAGACATAAGTTAACCCTAAATTTGTAGCAGCTGATTGTGGAATATCCTTTACAGTTTGGGTATTTGCATCGCAGTGAAACGCCAACTTGTGGCCAATGGTCACTACCATCTCTTCTAATGTCTTCTGGTGGAGGAACAACTGTAGGCCCTCTCTTCTTTTTTGCTTGGATTGCAATTTCCAAAGAGCTGGAACTTGGACGTCCTCTTTTGACCTCGGTGTTGGATCCTAATGAGCACAAAACTTGAGCCCATTCATTAAGAAATTGCTCCATGGAAAGTATATTCTTTTTTGGCATATTTCGCATCATTGCGTTTTTTTTTGAAAATGATTCACGCATTTATTACCGTAAGATCAAGCAAATGAAAGAAAATACGTAAATACCATTTTTTTGACCTTACAGCAATATGGAACCTCCCCAAAAAACTGTCCATTAAACCACCACCATATGTTTGTTATATTCTTGTACAATTTTTGGACATGAAATTTCTACCTTTTCCTTCTTTGCTTTGTCATATCTAGTGACACTAGATACTGGTGTTGACCCAACAAATGTGGATAAAAGTATCACCATTTTGTTGTCTTTCCAGGTGACACAAGACATATCAATACCATCAAATGTAGTTGTCCTTTCTACATGACTTCCTCTAGGTACTGACTTTTTCATAAACTCTTTTTTGTCTGGTAATTTTGAGTTTGGAATTCGATTTTGTTGTACAGAACCCACAGATTGAATACCTTGCTTAGCTAAATGATGAACCAGGGGCAATGATGTGTAGAAATTGTCAAAGTATATTATGTGATTTTGATGTCTTGACACACCTATTAGCAAACGAATTACAACATTTCCTGTGGCTCCCAGATCAGGTTCTCCTGATAAATCACAGAGTAAATACAATTTAAACCCCCGTTTATGGGGTTTATTAGGCAGATATTGTTTTAAGAAATGTGCCACTTTTGTGGCACACATCTGCTCATCTACCGACAGTCTTTGTTCCATAGGTATAGTAGAAAATTTAGCTTTGAGGTGCTCAATAACTGGACGTATTGTAAATAATCTGTCGTGATCAGCATGGCCTACAGGCTTGTGATTTTCATTATTTTGAAAGTGCAATGCAAGCTTGATTTTTTCAAATTTGTTGACTGGCATTGTGGATGAAACTGGGCCATAACCGAAAGCAGGAGACCAATATAATCTGGTATTTTGAAATTTTTGCACAGACATGAATAATAATATCCCAAAAATTTTTTTGATATCTGATGCTGTATAAATTATTTTGTTGTTAAGATCTTTCTGCATGACATACAAATTAGTTTGAGTAACAATTTCCTGAATAAAATCATCATCAAAAAAATATTTGAAACATTGGTAAGGAGTTTCAAGCTGTGATATTTCTGATGGAAAAGCTGAGCTGCTTAAGAAAGTAATTCGATCCTCATCAAAGTTCATGTCCTTGTTTTTTCAAATAAGTTTTCTTTTTTCCAATAATGTATTGAAAGTATCACCACAAGGAACTGTGCTTTGACTTTCTCGTTCTTCCACCAGTTCTTCAACAACAGGAGGATCATTTTCATTTTCTTCCTGACCGTCTTAATCACCATTGTTGTCATATAGACTTAGAAGTTTATCCCTAGTATAATGGGGATTTGGTGGGTCATCGTCTTCAGAATCTTCTGCCTCCAGTCCATCTTCCGACAGCCAACCATCTTCCAGCTGTGCTAGATAGTGTTCTATGTCTTTATCATTGATAATATTCTGAAACAGCAAAAAAATACATAAACAAATAAAATTACATGAACCTAAATTTCTTCATACTTCAAGGATGACAATACTGCATAATGATGTAAATTTACACCATACCTATTTCGCATTATTTTAGTTACTATTTACATGTTTTTTTTTTCATAAATATTAGCAGTTTCCGCAATACTTACCCTACTTCTATGCATTTTGAATTTTTTTCTCCGATTTCTATAGGCAAAACCTTTAAAAAACTTGATAATTTTATGCACCGTTACAACGAAACCAACGAACTTGAGCTTACCAAATTTTGATTGACGTTTGACAGTTGACGTTTGCTTTTTTTACTAGGTGCCTTCCGTTTCGTTCAAACGTGTTTCAAAAAGTTGCCAGAGATAAAAAAAATCTTTCATATGTGTTTTTATTGCATCTCTGTCAAAGTTAGTTCTTCTTTTTGTAATGTCCTCTTTGATTGTTTTGTTTCTCTTTTGGTCTTTGTAAAGCTAATAGAACTCTCTTGTCATTTTTTGGATTGTATCCTAAAGTTGTTAAAAAGAAGTTTTTGCAAACTTCAATCTTAGTTTTATCCTTATAAAAATAGTAAGCATAGCTTACATTGCGTTTTGGCATTTCGCGATTTGTGTTCCTCCTGCATGCAACTGATTTAATTTCGACTAGAGTTTTGATAAAAATACCCTTTAATTGCCAGCTTAAGGAAACGTATTCAGAATTTATTTCTCTTCTACGTTCATCACAAAAATTTTTGGTGCATTTGTTCTTGCATATTTCTGTACATGGGTCTTTTATAGTTACTTTTTCCATTTCTAATTTAGTCTTTTTCTCTCTCCTTTTTTCTAATGGTTCTTCAAATTTCCTTCTTTTCCTTGGGTTTCCCTTTTTTGTTATTCCTTTGTCTTCCTGTTCTATTTGAACTATTTTTGACTCTTCGTTTTCTTTTTGTATCTTGTTTTCAGGTATTTTATATATTTTTTTACTTTAGGTATGCCTTTGTGACAAAGAAGAAGCATGATTTTTGCAGTCCATATAAGTGTCTTCGGCTATAAAATGTGAATAACAGAGTAAACATAGGCACTTCCCGCAGGTAATAAATATCTCTTCAACACACCCAAAATATTCACATTGTGGTGCCAAGTTATCTTTATTTGATTTATTATGTTGAGGAAAGTTGAAAGTTGTTTCGTGGAGTTTTTTTGACTGAAAATTCTCAAAGTTTTGTATTCAGTTGTGGGGAGGCTCTTTGTCTCATTTATTTGGTAAATTTATCAAATTCAAATTGTTTTCCGTCATCATCTTGGTAAAGGCTGGATAAATTAATTCGTTTTAAATAATGATTTTCTGTTGAATATGGATAATGTTTTTCACACCGCTGATATTGATATTCAAAATGGACTAAACACAAAAGACAAAAACATTGTATACCTACAGGAGCTAAACGCTTTTAAAATACAATCTTCAAATTCACAATGTTGGATAGAACTGGATTTTTTTGGCAGAAGATTGACATTATTAGCAATAGATATTGTTTCATCAGGTTTTGTACTGTTTATATCTTCTTCTGGCACGTAATCTGTATCTTTACTATTATCAGGGTCAAAAGGGTCTTCTTGAATGCCAATGTGACTATCATCGGGTATTATAGAAGGAGGAAGGAATTCTTCATTACAGTATAAAATATCTGCATTATAAGTATTGTTAACCTCGGTATTATCAAATCCCACATTTACTAGTTGCCTTCCTAGTGGCTTACGATTTTGCGTTTGGTCAAATTTATGCATGGGTTCGTTATTTGGTTTATTCTGTGGTTACGTTTCTTCAAGCCGGGTATCTATGTTATGAAAGTTATACATATGTGCCAATTTATAGTTGTTGGAATACTCATTACGATTGTCAAAAACTTCTTTGTGTTCATTAAAGTCGTACTAGCAGAAAAAATTATCTCGATATCTGTAAATTTATTTTTTAGTTGTTCTTGTTTTGTCTTGCTAATCATTAAATCTTTTCTGGTAGCCATAGTCTGAAAATATAAAACAAAATATATGTTATGTTACCTAATTTGTTTACGATGCATATAATGGACAAGTAATTACAAGAAAAAATTACTGCATTAATGATTAATCCTTTATAAGGCCGAGAAAGTAGAAGTAGTACGAAAACGAAATTTTAGTATGTTGTTGGAAACATTTTTTTATGATTTTTAAGATTTTTTTCAACTCGGAAAAATGTTGGGAAGTATGTGAAAATTTTGATGACAGTATACATGCCTCTGCCCATACTAGAAAGGTAAGGGTATTTCTGTTAATTTAAGTAAATTACATGTGTTTTATATCTTTTATATTCATTTTTAATTATAAATGAAAAAGTAAGTAATTGACAATACAAAAATATTTCAATTTTCAATTTACTATGATATACAATTTAATATGATAATAAACACTCATTTATGAAGTAAAAATGATCAATGTTACCGTACGTGAAAAATAAAAGGACCGTCAACAATACAAATAGGAATAAAAAAATAGATTAGTTGGTGGCATGTATACTGCCTTAACCTTATAAAGGATTTAAAAAAAATCGTAAATATAAATATAAAAAAAAAACATTTGTGGAGTTCACACGCGGTGGAAGTGAAATCTTCAGAAAACGAAACTTCGAGAGAATGAAACGAATGCAGTCTCTCTATCATGAGTAGCATAATGGTAGGTTTTTTTAAAATATAATATTGTTACCAAATTTAAAAATTATTTTAATTATATTCTACATAATATAAGAATTGCATATTATACAGACTCTCAAGTTTTCAATTTCAACAAATGAAACGATTGGCTTACGGTAACTAAAGTATGAATTATATCTCATTCTCTCACAGGTTTAATCCATTTACATATCTTACTCATGTCACATAATACACGTGTATTTCTCTTCAGTGAAGCTTTTTCGTTTCATTGAGTTTCAAATCACAACAATTCTATAGAAGTTTTCACTTCAAAAAACGTGGCACTTTTACCAAAGGTTGCTTATTTTTTGCCAATAGATTTTCGGATACTTTTGTAGATGCGTCGACTTAACTCGTAGTTTATCAGATGTACCTAACCTGCCAAGTCAGTAATTTGCAATTAATGAGTATAAACTATAACTAACTAGTATCCGAAAAATTATAGCAGGAACTGTCAAGAAATTGACTTGATACTTAACTTGCGTGGTCAAAAGGATTTAAATAAGAATACTTACGTAAATATTAGCTCCGATAGTACAAAGCGCGGTGTAAGCGCACGCACATAATCTCCCACTGAACGGTCGCTAGGCGCACTAAACCGTAAACGCGCCACGCAATAAATTCAATCCGATCGACTCCCCCACTTCTTCATGCCTCCCAACTCTCTCAGGCATTTAATTATAAGCAAAATTATAGTAACTCAAACTTTACGTCCAAAAAAATCATGAGTAACTGTAACTATTGCATTCCAAAACGTGCAATACTACTTTTGTTATGATGGTTTTCAAGGATTGTGCACTCGAAATAAATACCATTGCTTATTACACCTGGAGTATGTGTACTTACTGTTTAAATAATAATAAATTAATGTATTCAAAACAAATACCTTTGTTAATTACATACGCAGTAAGTGTACTTACTGCTGATATTATAAGTAAATAATGAACTCAAAACAAATACCTTTGCTTATTACATACGCAATAAGTGTACTTACTGCTGATACAAGTAAATAATGAACTCGAAACAAATATCTTTGCTTCTTACATACGCAGTAAGTGTACTTACTGCTGATATTATAAGTAAATAATGAACTTAAAACAAATACCTTTGCTTATTACATACGCAGTAAGTGTACTTACTGCTGATATTATAAGTAAATAATGAACTTAAAACAAATACCTTTGCTTATTACATACGCAGTAAGTGTACTTACTGCTGATATTATAAGTAATAAATGTACTCGAAACAAATACCTTTACTTATTGTAACCACATTGTGTATAGTTACTTCGGTAATCACTAGCAATATCGTAACGCTATTGTAGGCGCCACACTTGCAAACCAATAGTAAGTATACATACTGCTGTATTAATAAGTAAGTTTTGTAACAATTTAAATCATACTGCTCTTATCATTACTGAATTTATAAGTTCCCGCTGAGATATTAAAATGAGCGTCAGACTATATTATAAAGTTCATTACGCTGATTCCGTATCTATATATAACTCAGTTTGCCCAAAAATCGGACCTACTGCCATTATCGCAAGCACGGCAGTATTCTGCGGACCTGTTTGGCTTTTGTAATCAATTATGCCGAATATTCGGTTCGGTAGAAGTTTTTCCGAACATGCGGTGGAATATTCGGTTCGGTGAAACCTATGTTCGGCCCTTCGCTATTCTCTACCAGTATATCTTGAGGTGATGCGGAGGCAGAATCAAGTAGGTGTAAGCGGAGAACGAGTGAACTACAAGATATTTTTATCTATGTAATAAAATTACTTATTCCAAAACAGGTATTCAAAAGTCATACGTCGCTGTACTTACACAAGCAAGTCGTACACAAGAAGGATCTCGCCGAGCATCTGTGCGATCATTGCGGAAAGGCATTCCCGGTAAATTTAAAACATTTATTTATTTTGACAGCTTAAAAAATAGATAATAATAATAATAATGTCCTCAAGACCGAATTTCGATCACGGCGGCCTACCTCAACGGAGGCTAGCCATCGGCACAGGATAGGATTATAGTGCCCAAGTGTATGCGCTAGCACAGGTGCACTCTCTGTTCCCTCACTCTCATAATCCGATGGGACGGTAAACCGACACGACCGGAGAGAGATCACTGAGATGACTGCCTCGTTGGTCTAGTGGTTGTAGTAGTGCGACTGCTGATCATGAGGTCCTGGGTTCGAATCTCAGGTCGGGCCAAAAATTAATTATTGAGTTTTTCCGTCAAGAAATTATCAGTAGTTGCCCGGAGTCAGGAAGTTGGCGGTGTCTCACCCCCGTACCTCGGAAAGCACTTAAAATAGATAAATCTTTATTTAGTAATAATATCGCATCTACCACGAGCAGTGTCCCAGCTGCCAAATTTCATGAACGCACATCGCGTCGAAATTCTAGATACCATCCTCACCATTTGGACGCTTGGCGGTCCACTACTCTGCGTTTTACTAGGAGTTTTCTTCCTCGTACAACTTCTCTGTTGAATCTGATCATGCGCGTTGCGGTTGATCATGCGCGGCGGTAGTCACTTAACATCAGGTGAGCCGCATGCTCGTTTGCCCCCTCTTCTATAAAAAAAGCGACCAGCCCCGTCTTTGTCTGGTCTATGTATCTATCGAATCTATTAATTTAGCGTTGTATAGATTTAAATTTGTTACCATATATAATTGTATAATTTATTCGATAAATTCAATAGTTTTTGATGATTATAAAACTAAAGAACGCTACATTAATAAATCCTGATTTTAGATTGAAAAGAGTTAAATAATCATGAATTATTGAACCATTAATTAGGCGATTTTTTATGTGATTAAGAACTGAATTATAAGGGAAGTTTCCCTCTGGCGCTACCCATGCTGCAGCTATATTATGGTTGTAAAATGAAAGGGTCGGCTCGACTGGGGCAATACATCGCTCTCACGGAATACCAGCGTAAAATAACAGCTTAATGCTGCTGTTTTCATACGTGAGTGTAGATAACCCGAAACGCTTTTTACTGGAACCGAGACATTTCATTTTAGTCTTTAGGGGTGACAATTTTTTATTGCTGACACATGTAGGTGTCTATTGGGCAACAGCAACCACTTACCATCACATGAACCTGCATGCTCTGTTCATTTATCACTCCTTTTATAAAAAAGTGCTATTGGTTTGCATTTTGCAAGCGATTGAAAACTACAATATTCTATTAATAATCTTATACAATTCATCTAACAGAATCAAGCGAAACTCCGAGGTCATGTTGCGGCCATACATTCCCGCGAGGCGCCGTACCGGTGTGGCTCGTGCGCGGCGCGCTTTAGCTGGCACTCCTGTTTGTCGCGTCATGTGCGCCGAGTGCACCGCAAACGGGACACGGAACATCACTAGTGACCCACATTGCCGGCACGCGGCACTTCACTAGTGTCCCACACCGCCTGCACGCGGCACATCATTAGTGCCCCACACTGCATGCACGAGGCACGTGCCTAGTGCCCCACGCAGTCTGAGCATGGCGAGAACTTGATCGTCGACGGAGGATTGTTGCTTGTGTACTATTGTTTTAATATTTCAAGTCGATTTTGATACATAGTGATGTATAGTGTAATAAATGTGAATGTGTGTTACTATTAGTGGAAATAATAAAAAGTGCTCTGATAGTGATATGAACGTCAAGGTATTTTTTTATTAATCGCCTTGATATACCATCGACGTGGACCACGGAATATAAAAAAACAAGTGGAAGTAGCAAAACATGTAACTTGTACCAGAACCACTGTCGCCACTCATACATTCGCAAGAGAGCAGCGTGTACCGACAATTTAACGACATTTTAACATGATATTGGCTATTCAAAAATAAAAGAGAAAGGCACACAGAATATAAAGAAAGGCATTATGTTACTCGCCATTCGCTTGATTACTAACCATAAGTTCTTCAAAATAAAGGTCATATTCCGTATCATCAAAGAAGTTTCTAGGATTATTGATCAAATTCAGCTTCTTGACGTTAGATGTCGCAGTAATACCGCGGCTATTTGAAAACGTACCATAAATTATTAACAATAAATATCATTATGTCTTAACCGTATGCTCTAGGTGAATAATAATGCAAGGTTAGAGCGAAGCTGCGGAGAGCTGCAGAATATTGATGTCTTGAAACAACTCCAGAGTCGGCATTTTTAACTTCTCGAGCAATTAATTCTTGAATCTGTAACAATAACCAACATTATTATCTAATACAGTGAATGTCATATCATCACATGAGTACCATAAAAATAACTATCAGCTAGTCATAGTTTATAATACACCTACCTCTATATATATATATATATATATATATATATATATATATATATATATATATATATATATATATATATATATATATATATATATATATATATATATATATATATATATATATATATATATATACATATATATATATATACACACATATATATATATATATATATATATATATATATATATATATATATATAGCTGTATTTTTTAAGTTGGCTTGGTTTCCATTCTCGATGGCAAATTTGTTATGTAATGCTTCTAATAGTTTTTTAATGCTTGTTATTTTCTCGGTATATCTATCATCGGTTTTGACTTTGCAGTCGCTTTATCTTTAAAAATTTTGTTTTTTATTTTTTTCTTCTGACCATCTAAGCATGCATCTCAATTTTTGTTTTCTTGTCGTTGAACACGTTGAACTTCCCACACCTTCATTGTATCCAACTGTTTTAACTATTAGATGAGTTTTTAATTTTACGCAGTTTTGTTCATTTAACATTTCACTGTCTGCGTTTTGGGAAAACATGTGCTTCGCTTTTGTTTCTGCTACACTTTCTGCAATTGGTTTAATATTTTTAGGTATATCTTCAATGACTTCATTTTGAGTACGTGCTTTCTTTATTGGCTGAGAATCTAAATTATCCAATTTATTTTGTCTCTTTGAAGGCCCATCCATTGTCGTGACAGTGAAATGTTTATTCTGAAACAAAAAGCGATCAGTGTGAACTAAATAAAATTTTACCGCAAACAAAATAAAAATAAAACCGCTACATTGAAGTTTTGTTTTTTACATTCTTAAATTAAGCTCTCGTAACTTACTACTACTGAATATATTAACTAAAATAGTCTAGAATAACTTACTTCAATATAAGACCAAATCTTTTTTGTAGGTACTGACGAAGTTTCTAAATAGTGGTATCCTAGTTTCGATATTAAGAAATCACTTTCAGTAAAGTGTTTCGAGCATATGGTGCTACTTTTTGATGGCAACCAGTTTTTCCTGCCAGTTGCCTTAACCCAAGCTTCCTTGATCGAGCCATCTTTAGGAAACCTGAAAACGCATAAAAGGTTGTTCTCATTGTAAATAATAAATTTCTGATCATAATGTGTGATTTGCATGAGATTATCACTTTTATTTCAGGTTCTTTCCACAAGCCATGAGTAATACTAAGCTACTAACTTACTTCTCTGGTTAACAACCTTAATAAAAATATTCATTAATATTTCATAAGGTGACAGTATGACGCTATGGTTTTCTATACTAAACATTTAGTATTTGCACATTTCTATTAATATGGTAGTGAAGAAATAGGACTAAGATAAAATTTTATCTATTTGCATATCGTTACAACACTATCACAATCTTATAATGAACCTTAGGATAACGGGATTAGGTCGAATATTCATTGCAATAAAGGCAACTTTATATGTTGTTCATGTTTGTTCACATTTCTTTGCAAAAACAAATAAAATTACACGTACCTGTGATACGAAACACCTCCATTTGAAATATTTATATTTTTGCTTCTGTTTCTACACTCAAATACTGCACAAAACAGCATAATTTCGCATATATTACTAAAGAAGCGATCCGTTAGCTCGCGACAATTTCAGCCTGCGACTGACCGACAATTATGTTTATTGAAATAATACTAATTTTTACGGAATTTATCGCGTATATTTAACTTTTTTACCCGACGTTTCGAGAGCTTTACAGCACCTATGGTCACGGGAAGGACTGAGATGTTCAACGTCCAGCTGTCATAGTTAACCGCGGTTACCATAGATTAAAATTTAACTTTTGTTCCGATCTACACAGTATGTACTTATGGTATCATGGAGTCTTGCAGTTGTATGCTTGGGTTGGAATTTAATTTTATTTATTATAGGATCCCAAGCAGATGGTAGCACCCAGCCATCTTCTCTATTGAAATTAGGATGTTTTTTGATTTCAGTAGCCTCGCGAATCATCCTTGGAAGGAATCGGTGTTCTTTAGCGAGGATTTGTGGTCTATCAAATCTGATGTAGTGACGGGGGCGATCCTGTACATGTTCACAGACTGCAGACTTCCCGGAGCGTCGATCGGAACAAAAGTTAAATTTTAATCTATGGTAACCGCGGTTAACTATGACAGCTGGACGTTGAACATCTCAGTCCTTCCCGTGACCATGGGTGCTGTAAAGCTCTCGAAACGTCGGGTAAAAAAGTTAAATATACGCGATAAATTCCGTAAAAATTAGTATTATTTCAATGTGTAGTGTTCGCGTAAATATAAGAAATCAATTATGTTTATGTTCTACTGTCACTAATTGTGATCCGCCTGCCCCGCCCAGTTTGGGCTTCCGCTGGTTTTTTATATTCCTTGACATGGACAATGCTGGCTTAAGCTAATTCATCTAAGACGCTCCTTGGTAAAAACTTGTCATGCTCAATTATTGTTGTCGCTGTGTACTTCAGGAACTAGAGTATTGGTTCTGATCTTATTGTATATAAATGTAGTGATGTCGTCTTGAACCGGTCACAAATCTTCGTTCAAATGTTCCCACGCTTATCACACATCATGATGAGGCACATTGTAACGACAATGAGCTTGTTGTGATATATTTTTCACCTCTCATGAGTGTAGTCATCATTGTGGAATGGTATGAGGATTTTGGTCAGTCATTCAATAGCTTCCACTCTTCAATGGTTACTATCGGTTAGTAGCTGTAGTAGCAATTATTGCTACTACAGCCCATATGTATGACTGTCTCAAGCTCGACGAATCTCCTAATCAAGTATAACTAAGTAAATGGAGTTTCACGTGTAGATACTTTTTGTGTCAGTTTTTTGAAATTTCATTTTCCTCGTCGCTTTGTTGATATTTTATAAAATTTTCTGTGGCTACTTTTCTTAAAGTGCCACTCTAACCTTTACCTTGTCTAAGGTGAACATGACACTACTCATAGTATCTTAAACTATTTGGTTCTGGGGCCGTAGCATCCGGTGCTTATAACCAGATCTGTGATCACATTTTGCGGCACATTTACGGCGTTATCGCTATCTTTTCCTCAAGTCCCCAATCTTTCGGAGACTCCTTCAAAAAGTATTTATAATTAAAGGTCGCGATTTTAATAAAACTCTATAATTGTCATATAGCTTTCATAGACGCGCGATGCCCTCATATCTGACAATATACCTATTTGTGTAACTTCATCTGTAAGAGAACAACGGACTTCTTCCCTTGTCCATAAATAAAAAAAGGTACCAATATAGTAGCATATACCCAAGTAGAGTATTTTACGAAAGACCTTTCTTTTACTAAACTAAATGACTGAAAGCCGTCAATAAATAATCTGGATATCTTGGCTTTCTGATCTTTAGAGACCTTTCTAGAAATGAAAGCATCTATTTTTCCTTGTCTGTGTTGAGGCTGCAGTACAGCTGATGGCGTCACCGCTGACTTAAAAGGATATCTCGTTAGTAAATACTTGACGCAAAGGCTTGGACACCCACAATGTCCACATCTCTCTAAGATCTAGCAATCGTTTTCTATTCAAATGACACTCGCTTGTATACTTCTTTATGTCGCTGCTGTAAATGTGACATCAAGATATCTCAAATACTCTTGGAACTGATTTTTTTCATATATTGCACTGCGCTTTCTTATTTATAGTATCAGTCGTTTCGAAAAAAATTACTTTATATAATAACTATACATTATATAATAAACATACATGGTTACTGGTTATTCGACCTATTTATGCTGGGAGATTTTAAGGTGTGTCTCAGTAAGAGTGCACTTTTTCATTTTAAAATAAAAACAAGCATTTTATGACAGAGTTGTGATATTTTTATTGTATTGTAAAGAAGACATGTACCGATTAAGTATGGAATAAAATATCCGGCAAATGACCCCCACGGCTCCGATGACAGGCCATTACTCTTTTCATGAAATTTTCCATGACTTTTGCACAGAGATGTGGCTGTATCTCACCGATGACGCGTTGGATTTCCGATTTGAGCTCAGGAATTGTTTCGGGTTTATTCGCATAAACCCGAGATTTCACAAAACCCCAAAGAAAAAAATCGCACGGTGTTAAATCGCACGATCTTGGTGGCCAGTTGACATCAGAGTTTCGTGAGATAATGTGTTCTGGAAATCGTTGCTGCAATAAGTCGATTGTTTCACGCGCGGTGTGGCAGGTTGCGCCGTCCTGCTGAAACCACATGTGGTCCAGATCCATGCCGTCCAGTTGAGGCCACAAGAAGTCCGTTATCATATTCCTGTAACGAATGCCGTTCACAGTTACTGCAATTTCGGCCTTATTTTCAAAAAAGTAAGGTCCAATCACGCCGCCTGACCAAAATCCGCACCAGACAGTTACTCGTTGTGGGTGCATTTGTTTCTCATGGATTACATGAGGATTTTCTGAGTCCCAAATTCGACAATTTTGTGTATTCACGAAGCCATTCATATGGAAATGCGCTTCATCGGAGAAAATGACTTTTTCTGAATAATTGGTATTGACTTCACTTTGCTCCAGTACCCATTGAACGAATTTCCAGCGCTTTCCGTGGTCTGCTGGGTTGAGCTCCTGAGTTAACTGAATCTTGTACGCATGAAGGTGGAGGTCTTTAGTCAAAATTCGCTGCGTAGTGCTTCGTGAAATTTGAAGTTGTTGAGAACGATGTTGAATTGATGTTTTCGGCAACACTCGTTTACAGCAGCAATGTTTTCAAGACACCGACCGGTACGTTGACGCAAAGGATTCTTATTATCCATAATTGACCCAGTTTCTTCAAATTTTTTAACCACTCTTCAAATGGTTGACACATTAGGTGCACTTTCTCGGCTGAAAATTTGGCGAAGTTTGCGAGCGGTTTCAGCGTAACTTTCCCCATTTTTGTAATGAGTTTTCACAATTATAACGCGTTGTTCTTTCGAAGATCTCTCCATTTTTAATAATGGGAATAAACAGGGATGACAGCTGTCAAATTTCAGAGTTGCCACTTGCATGAAAAAAAAATATTCCAATTTTAAAAAGTGCACTCTTACTGAGACACCCTTTAGGTGTTTAGATTATTATTGATGAATTAGACCATAAAGTCCCATAGCAAAAGTGAACCATTTATGAGAAATAATACATTAAAGTTTTTTCTAATATATCGAGGTAAGTTGTTTTAAAAATTAATAAAAAAAGGTATTGGCAGTAATCAAATTTATAATTTCTTTCTCAATTAAAAGACAAAAATCATTCATTCATTATCAACACCAAAACTAGAACTGTCTGTTTACATTAGGAAATACTAGACGGAAACATCGTAAATTTTAATCTTTTTGATTAAAGAGTTCCAAAAGAATGACATATAACAAAAAAAAAAAAAACACAAACATTTGGCGCGCAAAATATTTTAAAAACATCTACCTATTGTTAGCTTTCTAACGAAGTATTTAAACTAAAGTTCGGATACAAAAATTACAGAGTTTACAGAAGTATTATCGTAGAAGTAAGAACCAAATCGTCTAATTCAGGGTTGATAGAAATCACGATTTATTTTTAAAAATCATAAAAATCTGATTTATTTGATTTAAATCGTTTTTTAAATTCTGTTCTTTTTTAATTTGGAAACCAGTTATTAATAAAAAAACACATTTTTATCATAATTATTAAAAAATAACAAAAAAATTATTTTAATAAATGAACCAGCTACCGAAAAATATTATAAAATTATCAAAAATCAAAAAGTTCTTCTAAAATCAAACCTTTGGAAAAAACAAACACACTGACATTTTTGTTATATTTAATAGGTTGCCTGTCCCATGAATCGTATTTGATTCATGGCACAAATTTTGTACCAAGATTTATACGTTCATGAATCAAATGTGATCAAATGCATAGGTCAGTTTGCAACTATTTTTTTAAGGACGTAGCAAGACAAACTGATTTTTTAGTACGGGGACGTGTGGGGAATATCATCTAAAATAGGAAAGCAAAAAAATTACAGTGATTTGTCAAAAAATACATATGTTTGGGTAAATAAATAAATGAAAAAAAAATGCATATAATCAAGATTTATTTAGAACAGTCTAAGAATATAATTGGATATAAAAACTGGGTTAGTAATCAAACAAAGGCTATAATTATAAATAAAAATAAAGTTTGAAAAAGACAAACTATTTCTTGTTTTTGTGCACCTCATTATAACACGGCAAGCAATAGCTTTTGTAACACTTCAGGCACTCTGTGTTTACTTGTTTGGCTTGCAGGGCATTTCCCTCACACTTCCTTTTTGCATAAAAAGTGACACAGCGTCGACGTATTAGTTTTCCTTCTCTTCTTGGTATCTGAGTAAGATAGTGTTTTCCTGTAGTATTAGATGAACTTGATGGTCTTGTCTGTACATTTTTTGCAACAACTTCGCCAAGTCAGTGACGAATCATGGTCTCTTAAACGTCTAAAATAGAAACACCCGAACCAGTTACCTCATTGAAAATTACTTTTGCGTTGACAATGACTGTTTGAAAGAATAAATCGAAAGCAATCATCTTATACCATGTCATACTCTTTCTTAGGGGCGAGTAGTAGCTACTCAATTTATCAGCTACATCAATCCCTTTTTTCGCTTCATTGTATTCAATGACAGCGTCAGGTTTTGAGGTCTCTCCTCGCCAAGAAGAAACATTTGTCATATCGTCACCATGGTAAGTTGAAATCATGAGAACGTCACGCTTATCGTGCCATTTTATAACTGTTATACAGTTATCCATTTGCCGCGCCGCAACTTCTCCTCGTCTCAGTTTTTTCTGTACAACTTGTTTAGCTATATTTACCTTATTCTTGCGTAATGTTCCACATAAATCAGTACGTCGGTCTTTTAGATATTTGGTGAGAGCTGTGCCAGTGTAATAGTTATTAGTCTACAATTAGTCTTCCTTCATTTAAAATCGGCTGACATAGCTTCACCATCACTGATCCAGGTTTATTAACCCTTTATAACTCAATAAAATATTATTTAATAAAAAGTAGCTGTTAGGGTAGAATTTGGAAAATAAGAAAACACGTATTCTTTAATTTTCATTTTTTTTTTATATTTACCTCACAAAATAAAAATAAAGGTAGTGTGCCATCACGGGTACATTGCTGCAATGTGTTCCACTACGAAGTATGGAACGTTTTAAAACAATTGTTTTGTTTGTTGTTGTATAATGCAACTCCACACTTTTCACAAATGGTCTGTGATTTGCCAGAGCAATTAGGGAGCTTGCAACGGATACGTTTTTCGACCCATACTGGCCAGTGACCTACTTGGTCTTGGTGCACAGCTGCTGGAGGCACGAATTGAGCTGGACCCTTTCGTTTTTTAGCCTGGATGTCTGGTTCAATCCTTCGGCGTTGTACGTGTGCTTTTATCCCCATCTTACATAGCACCGTACCAATCTCTTCACGAAAGTCAGCAGATGACAGCAGTGGTCCATTCGTATTCTTAGTCTTATAAACCCTCTTGTACAGTAACCAGGCATTGGATATGGCAAGGTCCAGGAAATGGTAAAACATTCGAACCTGCCATCTCTTGCTTCGTAGTTTTATTTTATATCTACCCATTATACTATCAATAAGATCGACACCGCCCATGTGGCGGTTGTATTCTCCCACCACGTTTGGTCTATCAATGGTCACATACCTCTTGTGGGCCTTATCGTATCTAGATACTTGTGACTTGGGTAGTTCACCTACAAAACTGGAGGCAAGTGTGACTATTTTATTGTCCTTCCAGGCCACTGTAGAAATATCTGTTCCTTAGACACAGGCAACATACTCGACTGAATAGCCACGTTCTTTTTTGGAGATTTCTTTTTCTACGGGTAGTTTGCAATCAGGTATTTGGTTGCGTCGAATGGTTCCCAAGCTCAATATTCCTTGTTTAGCGAAATATTCTAGTAGTATCAGGGACGTGAAGTAGTTGTCAAAATATAGGCGGTAAATTTGATTGCGTGGTATTTCACGAGCTAGCCTGACGACGACATTTGCTGCATTTTCAGCTCCAGTTTCTGGCTCGAACTTGTAAGCAAACCCGCTCACGCCGCTCAGGACATAGATTTTGTAGTCCCATTTATGGGGTTTCTTAGGATTATATCTCTTGAGTTTGTGTCTAGCTTCCGTGGAACAAATCTGTTCATCCACGCAGAGATACTTCTCGAACGGGACATTGAGGCAAGTTTCATTTAGTTTCGACACAATTGGCCTGATTGTGTAGAGGCGGTCATGGTTTGCGTGATCGCGAGGAACTATTTTCGAGTTATCGTTGAATTGAATAAATCGTCTGATATTTTCGAATTTATTTACCGGCATTGTGTCTTTTACTAGAGGTGTTCCTAAACTACCACTCCAATGTTTCGTCACTCTTGGCAGATGTACTAACGATATAATGAAAATCACACCAATAAATTGCTGGATATCCGTCTCTGTGACCCGGAATGGCATGTTAGTATCTTTTTGCACAATATAAAGGTTAGTTTGGTTGGCTATTTCTACAAAAAGTTCCTTGGAAAGTAGTTTGAAAAAGAACTGTACCGTACTATCAAGTTCTAGAAACTCTGCTGGCAAGTCTTCGTCACCTGTAAAGCTGAGTTGCTGCTCATTTAGCTGGATGTTCTTTTTTTTCCAACGTAAATTCAGTTTTTGCTTGGCTTGACTGCGTCCTGATGATCCAGGTTTAGATGATGGTCCTGGATGAGGAAAGGTTTCAGAAGGAGTTGGCGGTTGGGAATTACTACTTGAATTCTCAATATTTTCAATGATGGTGTCAATATTCACTCCATCAACCTTTTTAAAATCATCGGTGTACATTGGCACCTCCAAATCCGGAACAAAATCAGGATCTGCAATGCTGTCGTCATCACCATCGAATCCGTCTTCACTTTCTGCATAATCAAAGAGGAACTCCTCTATTTGCTCGTCTCCTGGACCTCTGAATGCCATCCTGTCGCAATAATAAAAAGTGCTCATTGTATGACACTAAATGTACTTAGTAACACAATGTGCCAGAACTGGCACAAACACAAAACGGCAATTAAGTTCAAAAATTACATAAAACTATTCAATATCTACAATAAATAGCAAATAACATACACTTACCTAGTAAATTCACACCACAAACAAACAGATTTCACAGTTTAAATAATTTTCATCTATTTTCAAAACTTACTAAACAAACGTATTTTACGAATCGTCAAAATGTTTGATTCAAATTCGTTTGTGTTGAAAAAGCCCCATTTGTGGGGTATAAATAATACTAAACATTGACGCGCGATATGTTCCAGAGCGGGAACACTGTTTATTAACCGAAAAAATAATTTTCTTTAGATTTTATATGGAGAAATTCCCGCGGTGATGTGAAGGGTTAAGTCCTTCAATGGCGGAACCAGAACCTGCGTGTATCGTATATGACAATGTGTAACTATTGGTGGAACACATTTTATACATTTTGATGCCGTATTTATGACTTTTAGATGGATTGTATGTTTTTATTTTCAACCGTCCTTGATGGTTGATTTGAGATTCATCAACCACTATTGTGTCAGCGGATACATATAATTCACGAAAGTTTTGTCAACAAGTGGATGTATGCTGTCAACAAGGGCTGCACATCCTCAAAATTCCAACAACGCAGTATGTTTATCAATCTATTGTATGACATAGATATTTTGTGAATAAAGTCACAATAATACAAAGGATCCATCTTCCAGTAATGTTCTACAGAAGGTTTTTTATCAATTTCCATAAAGAGTATGATCCCATAATGATTTCTTATGTTTACGCGAACACTATACATTGATTAAAACTACTTTTACGGATTTTATCGGGTTTTATTTGTTTTTAATACCCGACGTTTCGGGTGCTTTCCAGCACCCATGGTCACGGGGGACTGAGGTGACTGACGTCCCGATGTCAAAGTTAACCCAGAGTACCTTCAGCTTTTTAATTATTGTCTTTGGTCCGATCTACGCACGACGACGAGTATGATACGAGTATGATCCCGAAAATCTTTTTCAGTTCTTGTCTGTCTACATCGACCCATCGGGACATTCGTGAAAATTGTTTTTTTCGTACTCTCTTGAAAATCTGGGCATAGGAGTTAGTTTTTTCTACCATATGTTCTTATGTTCTTATTTTAAAAAAAAACGTTACCCCTACACTAGGATTTTCTCCTGTATCGTGGGGGCAGTTTACAAACATAAATTGCACAAGGACAAACATCCAGACCCGGAACAATTACTTGTAGGCCATACAAATACTTGTTCGGTGCGGGATTCGAAACCGCGACTCCCAGCGCAGCCACTCATTACTAAGCCACTACGCCACGGAGTCGTCATATATAGTCAAATAAATCGTCGTTTATAAAATATTCCATGATTTTCTGAATTGTGACGATACCCTCTTCACCTGTCACAGCTTCAAGATTCTGTAGACCAGAATTTCCTATAAACTGCTCTCTTTCTATAGGAAGAATGAATTCTGACCACTGCGTACTAACTATATTATCACTGTTATCGCCTTCTGGCTGAGCACGTTTATTGTCAACTTCCAAAAAATTCTCTTCTGGAATACCAAAAAAAACATTCTCTTACCGGCGACAATTCTTGTGTGCTTGATCTCGATACTACTCTTTCAATATTGCCTATTGACTCGTCTCCGCTTTCATCCTCAACATCTTCTTCTTCCGGCACAAATAGTTCGTCACTTCCATCACTGAAATCGCCCTTGTCACTTTCCTCTAAAATTCTCAGTAACTCTTCTTCTGTGTAATTTCCGGATCCCATTTTCCACGCATAGTAAAAAACAATAGCTTCAAAAATCAAATTTCTTCACCAAATTCAAAAACTTAGAAAGTAAGGTTATATTTACGACTGAATGAAATTGGAATAAATCACAGATAACAATAATATAATTATGTGTGATTTATTCCAATTTCACATATTATGTCACATATGTCACATATTATGTCACGTATGTCACACATGTAAGAACATTGACATATTATGTCAATGCTCTTATAAGTTTTTTTTTCACAGACCAAAAAGACAATAAACATCTGATTGCCATGTACTTAGTACGTCCAATATATCAAATGTGATGCATATTATAAATGATTCATCGAACACGTTCATGATACATGAATATGATACATGATACATTCTTCTTCTTTTCTTTCTCTCTTCACTTTTTTTCTATATTAGAGCCAAAAAAATTTAGGAACTTCTAAAACATAAAACTACCCTCTAAAAATACAAAAAGACAAAGAATTGAAAATAAAAGGATGGGACATTTACGATGCCAAAAAGATAATTGTATGGGGACAGTGTTAATGAACAAAGAAATTACTAAGTTTAGATTTTCATAAGGAAGTCAAATTTGGCCGCCTTCTCGGTGCGTAATCTATTTCTTATTTTGCTGTGCATCAAATTGAATGCCGAAAATATTCTTTCGACCCCAGTGGAAGAAGCAACAGTACATAGCAGTTTCTTGATTATATCCAATTCTTCTTCGGTTATACATTTTTCATATTATGTATTGCTACCCACCAATCAGTAGGGGTAGTTTTCTATATAACTTGTGTATCGAATAATACTCCCGTAAAAGACTGAACTTTTGCGTTCAAACGAATAATGCTACTCATCAAACTGATTCCAGTTTCTCCATCATTTTTTTGCAAATATTGTAAGGCTGCATCACTTTCATCGGTCGACAACTTTTCTTGGGGCAGTTTTGGATTAACCATGTAGACTAGATAATGAGCCGGTGTCATGACTTGGCGGTAACGATACATGACAACCTTCATTTGGATCATGTTTAGTTCTTCCAGTTGATCTATTAATTCTTTCCTGCTAAAAACACTATCTAAAATTGTCTAGAGCTTTGGATATTAGATCCAGTAGTACCACAAGATCCTCTGCATTTCTTTTGATATTTATATTTTGAGTGAGGTTTCTGATGTTAGAGTCAATTTCCACCTTATTTTCATCTGATATTTGCAACAATGTCGGCCCTTTTCTAATATAGCTCTTTAGTGAATCACACATTGTGTTCCATCTCACTTCTTGTAGCATTAGTAAACTGTTCGCCCTGGTGAGTGAATATTTAGCATGCGCGAAATAATTATTTCTGAACTACTTGATTACATCAATTGAAAAGCATACATTTTTATTCTCTAAATCCGATTTACATTTATTTTGTTCTTCCTTGAAAATATCATAGAGCAGCTTACCACCAATATCAAGTCGATTTGGAGGAACTTAGCCAGGATGCAACATACTTATCAATTTCTTGAACTCCTCGTGATTCGCGTGCAGAAAAGGATTATAAGTCGCGTAAAAATACCTCGCAACTTGCAAATCAAAAAGATGTTTTTGCGTAGCATTTGTTTTGATGACGTAACCATCTTGTTTTTTGGGCTAAATAAGCGCTGTGGTTTGCTTTAGATGAGAAACCTAGCAGAAGACTGAACCGACACAGAGGTACATGCATTTTCATTTAATCCTAAAACAAGTTAAAAAAAAAGAACTGTTATAACATCATAGAACTGTTATAGTATCATATCTATAACTTTCCAACTACCAACAAGTTTCCAATAACAAAACAAGGTATGTGCAGAAACGCGTGGTACCTGCTACCACTTGACGCCTAAGGCTGATTTTACTCTCACGCTGATCGTCGGCGCTGATCGTCAGCGCTAGCTTGTCAGCGCAGACCTGTCAGCTCGAGTCGTTTTAGTCTCACGCCGATTACTGCCAGGTGCAGTCACGATGTCGGTTGTAGAAATTATTGCTGCGTATTATTTATGGAAAAAAAGACAACCTAAAAGAAGGCAATATGTTCATCCGTTTCTTGCTCAGAGATTACTTAGTGTAACATTTATCTCATTATATGGAGAGTTGAGCTCTGATGAATACAAATTCTTTAACTACTTTCGCATGTCATCAAAAAGTTTCGACGAGCTTCTAGTGAAGTTACAGGATAAGCTATGCCGTAACAGCTTACGGCGTGCACCCATACCACCGATTGAACGTTTGGCTGTTACTTTAAGGTAAGCTTCAAACAAAACAAGTTAGATAAGATTAGAAATTAAGAAATATTAATTCTATAAAACTAAATTTACGGATTTTATCGCGTTTATTTCACTACTTTCACTTATTTTTAATTCCCGACGTTTCGGGTGCTTTACAGCAACCATGGTCACGGGGGGACTGAGATGTTTGACGTCCCAATGTCATAGTTAGTCCGGCTACCTTCAGTTTCTGAATATTAATTTTTGGTCCGATTTACGCAAAACGAGCTTATAGTATCATGAAGTCTTGCAGTGGTATGCTTAGGTTTGGGTTTAATTTTGTTAATTATAGGATCCCAAGCAGGTGGCAGCACCCATCCATATTTCTATTGAATCCTTGAATTCCTGAATTAAAAAACATCCAAATTTCTATTGAAATTTGTATGTTTTTTAATTTCAATAGCCTCGCGTATCATCCTTGGTAGGAATCGGTGTTCTTTTGCGAGAATTTGTGGTTTATCAAATCGAATGTAATGGTGGGGACGATCTTGAACATATTCGCAGACTGCAGACTTCCCGGAGCGTCGGTGCTTCACGTCAGCTATATGTACATACAGCTCGAAGTTATGGTTAAAATATAATTTAAGTCGATCGGCGTCATTCGCCTAAGAATGACAATTTAAGTGACGCCGTTGTGCGTCCACCGCCACGAATGGGATAAGAAACAGCGGAGTTATTAAGTTTTAAAATGTAGGTGGCCCATTGTTGGACGGGTTACCCTACATACAAAGTTACAGCCTAGGGCTCCTCTCACTTATGAGAGGGTTTTAGAGCAAGGAAGTGTACGCCGTGCTGCGTGTTGGCCACTTCGAAATATTTTTTATACTTTTTATTTTTATCACATGCAGGTTTCCTCCCGATGTTTTCCTTCATCGCCGAGCACGTAGTAAATCAGCACTTAAAATTGCAATAAACAATTTCATTAGTCCGGCGGGGATCGAATCCGGATTTCTCGGGAACTATGAAATTAAGCCAAGCTACCATGTCTTAGCGTACAAATTATGCCGATAGTTAAAAGTACTCCATTAATTTTTCCGCTTTTTTAGTTTAAATACAAATATTATATTTTAATGAATGGCCAAATCAATTAAATTTTCAGAATAGCATAGCAACGTGAAATGAAAGAGTTTAGAAATAGATTAAACTATTTTTAAAGAACATAATCTATCACACATATCTGTAGTTTAAGAACTTTATTTCTAATTAAGGGGATACCTTGAAAATGAATTGAAGTTTTGGGGGCGTGGCTTATTCTTTTGTCGGTGAAGCTAACGGGTGACTGCGGGAGTGTCAAAATGAAAGTGATGCAATGACTTCATAGTACGCAAATGAAATAGCCATACCTAGCAAGCGCTCGGAAAAAAAACTAAGTAAGCGCCAAACAATATTGTTATTTATTTTAACAAAACTTCGTTATTGATTAAAAAACTGGTTTATGAGAACTTAGATATGATTATTTACTATACCTTAAAAATAATTCCGTGAAATTATTTGTAAGAATATTGTGGTGTCATCGAGAAATGTAAATAATTACAGCCTATTTTGCAATTTTTTTCTATCGAGAAAATTAGATGATATCGTGTTTTCCTTTTATGCAATCCAAGATCATATAGTCAAAAATCATAAACAAAAATTTCGAACGAAAATTTGGTTTGTAATCTACAAAACTTAAAAAATATGTTAAATAGAAAAACCACCAAATTTTCGAGGTATCACCTTAAGAATTAACAATAATTCGCTTACTGAAAAACTAAATGTAACAGACTACTAAATAACCTATACTATTTCCTCATGAATCTGGCTACAATATACAAAAAAAAAAATTCAAACAGGACTTAGGGTAGTTCCAGCGTTCAGCGTGTTAAAACAAAGAAAAAGAAAACAAATACTCAAAAATCTTTTCAACTTTATTATATTAAATAGTAAATATAGGTGGAAGACACAATCACATTACATCCAGAGATATGTAAATAAATCACCACCTATAATAGAAACTCTTACAGTTATATATGTCTTTCATAAGGATAAGCATCTTGCAAGTCAGTTGCTGGCACTGTGCTTTGTTGAAGATCAGCGTCGGTTTTATCAAGCCACTCTGCGTCATCATTTTCGATATATCGTTGCGTGAGGATGCGTGAAGGACGAACATTGTGCATCTCTAGACTATTATTGCTCGGATTACGCACATGCTTGTGACATGAAAAAATGTATAGGTGAGTCAAGGTCACATTACACGCCGCTTTCCGGTTTAGAAATCGCGCGTTTGACGAAAAAATAACTACGCGTGATAACCTTTCTATACCCCTCTTTTCCCCTATGATATTTCGTGATTTTTGTCAAACTCCCTCCCCCTCCTATCGAGTCTCACGTGATTAATCGGCCCCGATGTCCGGAAGCCGAGTTATTGAATGGTTCGCAAAATACGTTCCTGACAGAATTGAATATTGTAATGTAAAACGTGGTATTATTAATAATGGTTGTTTATTGTCCTGTGTGTATGAACAATTCTAGAAAAAAATCAAAATATATCATACTTTAACTACCCCGAGGAGTGCAATAGGTAAGTAAATATTCGATTACTTTTTCAAGTACCTTTATATTATTGGTGGAGCGACGAGCCTAAGGTTACCGAATTTCTAATTCCCCGGTCGAGCCTTAAGCTTATTACGCGAGATGTTAAACCAAAATGGACTGTATACGCGAATTGCTTCTTCCGTCTACACAAAATGGCGACTATAGCACGCGGTTTCCCATACAATGCACTCGCTCTTCCCTAAACGAGCTATTGCTTGCCAAAATCTATGAAGGAACCCTGCTTGATTAGGAGAAAATGAAATTGGAGCGGATTAACTAATAAACACAATTATATCAAGCAGGTATGACTATGAATTAAGGTGGGGTTCACTCACCGGGGTGTTGTTTCCATGTGGCTTGGGCGCCTTGTTGCGGCGGTGCGACTTCTGGTGGATTCTCTGGGGCCCCAGAGATGCGTTCCTGTCCGGTGATGCGTCAGAAGAGAGCGGTGCGCGACTATTTCTCACACGAGGTGAGGCGGTTACTCCCGGGACCCGACTGCTCCGGGCTAATGCGGTTGAACTAGCGGTGCGCGTGGGCAAGAGCCTTCTAGGACACTACTGTCCTAGGCGGTGTAGTTCCAACGAAGAGCGCGACGGGAAGAGAGCGCACGTAGGCCGTGCGCGCACTTATATTAGTTCGGTTGCGAAGATCACGTGACATTCTAGAATTATCTTCTTTCCCCTCTCACCCCACCACCTAGGTGTGTCGAAAGGGACAACAGGTGAAGGAAGGACAGATCTTGGCAAGCATACCGTCGAATAAAATAAAATTACGAATAGTTTTCCGCGCAACCACCCCCGGCTTGAAGGACTTCCTTCAAAATAACGAACAACTAAAGCTAAGATCAACTAACAAAAATAACTAACTAACGCTAATATTAAACCTGAATTTCGACTACAATTTTTAATCCAGAAAGCTAACTTAAACTATAGAAGAGGCAAGGGGCACAAGCGGACATCAGGACGCATGTAAGATCCAACCGTGGTCTTAACGCGAGCTACCCTAATTACTCCGTCGGAACCGGGAAAAACCTCTTCGACAATCCCTAATGGCCAATGGAGAGGCGGCGTATTCTCTTTGGTGAGCACAACCACAGTTCCTACAGTTAAAGGTTCAGTTGCTGTGTTCCATTTTTGTCGAGACTGCAAAGTATGCAAGTATTCCATCCTCAATCGTTTCCAAAACGATTGCACTAACCGGTCTAATAATTTATGGCGTGCGGAAATGCTAAGTTTGTTCTCGTCCATATCTACGGTGGGCAAATACTTCAAAGGCGTTAAATTCAAAAAATGTGCTGGAGTTAGAGCCAGCGGCTCCGAGGGGTCACTAGATAACGTACGACAAAGTGGGCGACTATTCTTTACGCACTCCATTTGAGCGAGCACAGTACTTCGAGGGACAAAATTTAATCTCCTATTACTCGGTATAAGTGATTCTTTAGACCCTAATATTAGTCTCCCAATTGCCCCCAAAATGACTCGCGGCTGGGACGTTCAGAGACCACTCGATGCGGTTCTCGGCTAGAATGTGAGCGAACTCCGAATTATAATACTTGCTAGCTAAGAGCTCATGTAGTTCTGATAAAATACGTTTTGCACCGACGTAGTTCGTACCGTTATCCGAATACAATTTTCTTACAGGGCCACGGCGGGAAAGAAATCTTTTAAACGCTCCCATAAAGCCTGCTGTGCTTAGATCACCAACGAGTTCTATATGCACCGCCCGAGTAGTTAGACATACGAAAATGCAGACGTAAGCCTTTGTGGATCTTATACCACGCCCGCGAGTGAGCGTGACCTTAAACGGACCAGCAAAATCAGACCCGGTGTGCGTAAAGGGCTTTACGGATTGTATTACTCGACAAGACCCAAGTTCCGCCCTTTCCGGCAATGACGGCCTGGGACGTACCCGAAAGCAAGCCATACATCTGTGCACCCGATTGTGGATTAAGTTACGTGCGGAAAGAATCCAATAATTCTGACGCAAGATCGACATCAGCAAGTCGGGGCCAGCGTGAGAATTCAATTTATGATGGTAATCGACTAATAAATTCATGATATGGTCTTTACGCGGTAAAACTATAGGGTGCCGTTGGTCGAAACCCAACTGCGAGTTGGAAGAGCGTCCACCTACCCTGACGATCCCATCTTGTAAAAATGGCTTAAGGCGTTGAAAAGCGCGACTACAAGCTGTATGCGGTTGTAATCTTGTAATTTCTTCGGAAAAATGTACACGTTGAAGTTCACGCAATACCAGCAACTCGGCATAGTTGTAATCGGACGCTAAGACATACGAACGTCGCGGTAAAAGCATCGCGAACCGACAAACGTAAATTACGCTACGCAATAATTTCGACCAAGAGGACAAGCGGTTCGCCAAAGCCATGATTGGAGAAACCTCGCTCGAAACGCTCGCCACCAGAGCGTGCCTCTTCTCTTCCGGCGGATGTGACACTGTCGAAGGGTCGAAATCGGTTATTGGCCATTGCGAGGGTTCCAAGTGAACCCAAGAAGGTCCGTGGAACCAAAGCGGATGGTCCATTATTTGCATCGGAGTGAGTCCACGGGATAGGCAATCGGCAGGGTTTTCCGTACCGGACACGTGATAAAAGTTCCGCGTTCCTAACTCGTCTTGGATCTTGGCCACTCGGTTCGCGACAAACGTATCCCAACGGTGGGGTGAAGAATGAACCCAACATAAGGCGACGGTGGAGTCGGAAAAGGCAAATATCCTTTCTATGTGAACTCTGTCCCTACATGCGCTGATAACTGCGGTAATAAGCTTGGTGAGTACTAATATTGCGCAAAACTCTAAGCGCGCCAGAGAGACAACCTTACGGGGGGAAACTATCGACTTAGAACTAATGAGGCTAATCGAATTTCTACCATTATTCTGAACGTGGAAATATACAACGTCCCCGTAAGCCTTCTCGCTGGCGTCTGCAAACCCAACGACCGTGATGACGCTATTTCTATCGACGTTTATATGACGTGGTATTTTAATTTCTCTTAGTAAAGGAAGTTCCTCTCTAAAACGCTGCCACAACCGAACAATGCTGTCAGGCGGCGAGTCATCCCAATCGCATTCAAATAACCAAAGTTGTTTAATCAAAAGCTTAGCGTATAATACCACCGAAGTTACGAAACCCATGACATCCCATAATCTAGCAACGCATGACAGTATTGTACGCTTAGTACACTTCTCTACGGGCGGGTTTACCTTAAGGCTAAACACGTCGGACTCTGGTGACCAACACAGACCGAGCACCTTGTTTGTATCAGAATCGTCGAATTCCTTTATCGCCGAAAGACGGTGTGATAGTGGGATTGTGTCTAAAACCGGACGCGAATTACTAGTCCATTTGAAAAGATCGAATTGACCCGATTTCATGAGCTTTATTACCTCGGCGGTGGTTAGGGTGGCCTCCTCCACACTATCGACCGAGTACACAAAATCATCCATATATAATCCACTTTCAATTGCCCTCTTAGCTTTAGGATAAGAGGGACCTCCATCGTAGGCGAGCTGTCTCACCGTGCGTAACGCATGAAATGGGCTCGACTTTAAACCAAAGCAAACGCGGTTAAATTCAAACACCATTAGAGGTTCCTTTGGGTTGAAACGATATAAAATGCGTTGGAATCTACGGTCGCATTCACGGACCCCTATACAAAGAAACATTTGGCGAATATCGACGAATAGTGCTATACTAAAGAAACGAAAATTGACTATTATATTAAATAAACTGCCCTGAAATTTTGCCCACTATAGAGGATATCGTTAAGCGAGAGGTGAGTGCTAGTTTTAGCACTAGCGTCGAGCACTACACGTAACTTAGATGTAAGTTTGTTCTCCCTAATGACCCCGTGATGTGGTATGAAATACGACGGTGTGTCTTCGTAGTTATCTGATTTCGAGGCCACAAGTGATATTTAACCTTCCCTTATATATTCGTTAATGACGCCGTCATAAGCTTCTTTTAACTGGGGTGAAGCGAGCATCCTACGCTCCAAGCTGTAGAAACGTTTTTCCGCCATTTGACGCGAATCGCCGAGAGATAAAACATCTCCTTTAAAGGGTAGCGCTACACTATATCGACCGTCGCGATCACAAACGGTCGTGCGGACGTAAATTTCCTCACACACTCTATCATCTGGGCTAACTATAGGTGGAACGTTCACCTCCTCCACCTCCCAAAATTTGCGGACTAACGACTCTAGCGGTTCGACAGCCATACCACAATAAGAGGAATGCCGAAATACTATCCATGATGGGGGCGGAGCCAACGATGACATAGCCCAAGACGGTTTCCAATGCGTGAGGCGCGGTATGCGAGGAGTTGCCCCTGACCTTATTGTTTAACAAAAGATGAGGGAAAAGCGATGCTCCAATGAGCATGTCTATGTTTCCAGGAACGGCGTAAGTCGTAAGTCGTAGTCGTCTGCTAGAGTCAAATTTTTAAATTCAATCATTGCTGAGGTGTCCACCGAAACGTTTGGCAGCCGTTCTAACTAATGCATTTATATTAAAGTTAATATTGCGATCTATCCGAGAATAAAATTTTAAATTTATATATCCCTGGGTAACTTTACTAGTACCTCCGATGCCTTTGACTACGGGACATGAAAGTGACCTATTTATAACTAAGCCTAAGCGCTGACAACATTGTCGCGTTATAAAGCTATTTTGGGATCCGCTGTCCAGCTATGTACGGACGCTTTGTTCGTTTCCACGCGAATCCCTAACTACAATACGGGCTGGACCCAGTAACACGGTTGAAGGAGGCTGTGCTCCCATATTTGCCAATGAGCACAGAGCGACATCACCAGGTCGATCGCTAGAATCGTTGACTTTAGTAGGGGTGAATTCCTTGTCCGCTTTATTTGACGCAGATATGTTGCTATTTTCGAAATGTAACAACGTGTGATGTTTTCTGGCGCACTTGTTACACGCGGAACTAGAATTGCATTTTGCAACTAAATGCTTATCGCTTAAACAATTCAGACATAAGTTGTTCGTCCTTACTATTCTATAACGTTCGATGGGTGAATGTTTACGAAAGGTCGCACAATTGTATAAATTACCGTGTTGTTTATCTTTACATAGGATACAGGCATTCTGCGGCGGTACCGGTGCAGCGGTTACGTACGTTAACGACCCTGCGGTTTTAGGTGATGGAGTCTGTCTACGGTCGACACCTTTCTTAACCTCCTGTCTAACGTTCGAGGAGCGCTGCATCACTTTGATTTGGTCTCGCACAAAGGATGCTAATGAATGAAAGGGGGGCATTTCAAACGCACGCACGGTGTCGGGGTCCAGTTTCTTTAGTGCAGTATGGAGAAACACCACGTCCATAAGGTCATTAAATTTCAAGTTCTTAAGTGCAGCCACCGTTGCCACAAATTTATCTAAAAACTGCTCTAAGCCGTTGATATTCGCGGATGATATAGGTTTAATATCAAATATTTGGTCTAAATATGAAGAGGCTAACATTCGCTTATCTTCATATTTGTCCTTAAGCGTTTCGAATATTAACAAATAGTTATTATTTGTTATTGGTGTGAAACGCGAGCAAATTGACTGTGCCCTGCCACTCAGTTTACTAATTAAATAATATAATTTTTCAGCGTCCGATAACGATGGATTATTATGTATATTGTTTTGAAAACCACTAAAGAAGAAGGGCCATGTCTTAATATCGCCATTGAATACCGGAATATCTATTGGGGGCAACCTAATCGAATCACGTGGGCGTACCTGGGCTTCCGGCTTTGCTTCGCTTTGAGATGGGGACTGAAAGAGCTTCGCCTTTCTTTTCACGCGACACAACATATCTTCAAATGCTAGAAGCGGTTGGTAGTTCACTGTATATTTCGGGTCGACTTGTAATTTCAAATTATTAATTTGGTCTAATATCCTTTCGTAATCCATCTGCAAAGAATCCACTGTTTCTATTTCATTTTAAAACTTTTCCCGCACTGCTTCTACGTTAATGTTCTTTATGTGATCACTAATATTTTGTATACGTGAAAAAAGTATGTCCCTCTTGGCGTAAAGCGTTTTAAGTTTAAATTCATTTCCACTAACTGCCATTTTAAGTTATTATAATTAATATTAGATTAATAAAAATTAATCGCACAACGCTGGAGGATGGACACGCGTGCCGTATTACGTCGTTAAATTGAACGCCTTTACAACGAGCCAAGGTGACGCGTGTCGCTCGCTAAACTCAATATTTTTTCTCAAATGTCGGGTAAGCGCGTAAAACGTGTACGATTAAACTGTTTTCAATTACTAAGCAACTAATAAGCTTTAAATTTAAACTTAATACAAACACTATTTAAATTAATAATTCTATTTGCGAGTAACTAACCAAAGTTTAAATTTAAACTAAACGAACATTATTTAAATGAATAATTCTATTTGCAAGTAACTAATCAAAGTTTAAATTTAAACTAAACGAACGCTATTTAAATCTATTCAATAAAATTAGAGTGCATTGTCTACGTAATTAGTCTAACAATTCGATTTTTGAATGGACGGTGCGGCTATAGCACCAGTCTAAATCCTGCCGAATGACCAGAAAAATGGTTGAGCGACTATTAAACACCAGTCCAAATCCGGCCGAAGGTCCAGAAAATGGTGGAGCGACGAGCCTAAGGTTACCGAATTTCTAATTCCCCGGTCGAGCCTTAAGCTTATTAAACGAGATGTTAAACCAAAATGGACTGTATACGCGAATTGCTTCTTCCGTCTACACAAAATGGCGACTAACGCGGTTTCTCATACAAACACAATTATATCAAGCAGGTATGACTATGAATTAAGGTGGGGTTCACTCACCGGGGTGTTGTTTCCATGTGGCTTGGGCGCCTTGTTGCTGCGGTGCGACTTCTGGTGGATTCTCTGGGGCCCCAGAGATGCGTTCCTGTCCGGTGATACGTCAGAAGAGAGCGGTGCGCGACTGTTTCTCACACGAGGTGAGGCGATTACTCCCGGAACTCGACTGCTCCGGGCTAATGCGATTGAACTAGCGGTGCGCGTGGGCAAGAGCCTTCTAGGACACTACTGTCCTAGGCGGTGTGGATCCAACGAAGAGCGCGACGGGAAGAGAGCGCACGTAGGCCGTGCGCGCACTTATATTAGTTCGGTTGCGAAGATCACGTGACATTCTAGACTTATCTTCTTTCCCCTCTCACTCCACAACCCCGGTGTGTCGAAAGGGACAACAGGTGAAGGAAAAGTCGAAGAAAGGACAGATCTTGGCAAGCATATCGTCGAATAAAATAAAATTACGAATGGTTTTCCGCGCAACCAATTATTGTACGATCCTTTTTTATATTTATTAAGAAAAGGTTACACTGTATATTTTTACCGTTTTGTTGTTATTACAAGCTTTTACTAAACATTTGTAGGTGGGTTGGTATATGTAGTATAGGTATGTGTGTTAAGTTCACATGTTGCAAGTAAAATTTGAATACCACTTCCCGATGTCTGATCGAGTTGAAGTTTTGTATACCGTAACGTCAGTGACAATGAAATAATATCACTAGGGAACTCTTCAATGGGTTAGCAGGGTCACGAAATTTTGTATGTTAGTTTAATTTTGATAGTTTAACACGATTTTTATCATGAATTAATACTCGTAACTAATGTTTAATTTGTCTTTGCCTTTTCTGACAGCCCTACCAAAATATGTAGGTAAAATTTTGCACGTTCTTAGGAATCTTTGTCTTTGTTCCGTTTGTCTTCTCATGTGGGTGACACTGTGATTCTGTCAGGTAACATTTGTGATATTTTTTACCTCTTTTTGTAATAGGTAAAAGTTAACTTGTCATTTCTGTAGGACACTATATGGATATCATTTTGCGTCTCGTATAGCCATTTTGAAATTATCTCAATCAAAATGAAGTTTTTGTTTTAGTCACCACAGTCATCGGCCTCAAGCTTGACAATTTTTCCCCTCCATTTTTAAACTTTAAGCAGTCATAGTCACAAGATGTTATTTCGTTGGAGCTTTTTGGCGCCTTGTACTCAGTCCAAACATAAGATAGGGCATTTTCATGTGTTAAATTTTTCTTTCAATTGCCCACAAACTCCTGCCTTGAATAATATGTTGATTGGTCTGGTATCCCGGGCATAGGTAGAATTTTTGACAGTCAAATGAAAGGATAAGTATATCCAGATCTTCATCTTTCAAACGCTGAAAAAAGCATTTCGCTCTCATTTTATGGATTCTGTATTGTGCACGTATTTTTTCCTTGTCAATGCCGTTTGGACATCTTTTCTTTTTTTCTTAAATTTGAAGGCAATCGGAGCAAACATCTTGTCGAGGTGTTCCAAATCCTATGCTAAAAATGTATTAAACACCTTTCTGAAATAAGATTTGATTACCGAGAATACGGGTGTAGTTGATCTTCAAACATTTTGTACATCTTAGCAATAAAAGGTGTCTCAGAATGTTTTTCGTTTTTAGATGTTAATTAAAAAATAACAATATCGAATAAAACTTGTTTTATTTATTGTTAAATTAAAGAGCAGTTCTTGAAGTTTATTTATGAAAAAAAAAACGTTTGCAAATGCGCACCGTTCAACTGTTCACGCTCATTTAACCTAGTGCTAAAATTTTCAATCACTCGTTGGAGCACCGCCCTTGGAATAGAGTTGATTTCTTCAGTGATTCTTTGCTTCAAAACATTTAGGCTGGGTGGCAATGGATTTTAAACTTTACTTTTTAGGTAGTAGCGCCATAGGATAAAATCAGCAGGCGTTAATAAATCAGGGCTCTTCGGTGGCCAGTTGATGTCTCCTCGGCGACTTATCACTCTTCCAGGGAATAAATCGTGAAGAGCAGCTAATGAGTCATTTGTAACATGAGAAATGGCTCAATCTTGCTGGAAAAAGGTATTGTGGTCATAACCATACTGGTTTTGCATTTCTGTAGCCAAAAAAATCCGGATCATATGGCAAAATCGATCAGAATTAACGGGCTGAGTTCGACCTCGGTCATACTCAAAAAAATAAGGACCGATAATTCCTTGACTTGATATGGCAGCCCAAACAACAACTTTTGGTGAGTGCAAGTGCTTCTAATGCAGTTCTAGCGGATTTTCTGCAATTTTGTTTATTCACGTGACCGTTGATGTGAAAGTTCGATTCGTCGGAGAACCAGATGTTATTGAAACTCCTAAAACGGTTTTTCATTGTGCTGCAGAATTCGACTCGTTTATCAGGATCATCAGGCTTCATTATTTGAACAATAACAATTTGATGGGGGTGAAAATGTAAGTCTTTCGAAATAATGCGATGAACCGTAGATTTTTTCAAATTAAGAGAAGCTGGGCGCAATCTCAACGACTGTCGTGGGTCGTCAATAACTGACTGGCGAACGCGGTCGACGTTAATGCTCGTGCTTGATGTCCTTTTACGCCCAGACGATTTGTCTGGCATTGTATTTCCAGTCTCTTCAAACTTGCACATCCAATTCTTAATTCAATTGGCACTTGGCACATATTTTAAGCTTCTTAAATTAAAATGTGTCCTATAGAGACAACGAACAATAATGTACGAATCGTTGATTTTATAAAACGCTCGTCCGCAAAATGCGTGCTGCGGTCCCGTGAATTGATTCATGGCTACTAAACTTAACAAGCCGGCCAAGTATTTGAGACCACTCCCCTCCCCCTGCTACCTGCGGTTGGTGGGTATGGGTCAATTCAAAAACGAAAAAAATTCTGAGACAGCCCCTGGCCAAATTACTGGACGCACTATAAGATTCTATGTAAAATCTTAATTACTGTACAGCTTTATTGTTCTTACCAGATATAATGTATATTTCCTTATTATCTACTTTGATTATAAAGAAAACATCATAGTTATAGACAGTAAAATGTTCGTATTTTGTTGAGCCACTTTTAGCCGCTATGAGAGCTTCAATTCTGTGTGGCATGCTATCAATGCTAGACTGTACTGCCTCCTGCATTTGAGGATGATGATTCCACACATGGTTATGATCTTTTCTAAGAGTTGAGCTTTGTTTGTGATCATATCTTTAGCCACTTCTCTCTTCATCAGCCCTTACACGTTTTGAATAGGATTCACATCGGGGCTATTACCCGGCTAATCAAACAGAGGGATATTTTGCTCTTCCAAAAAACTTTAACAGACCGTGATGTGTGACGGGGAGCTCTATCTTGCATAAAATGAATAGTTCTCCATTCGGAAACCATTCTCTGAGCTGCGTAATCAACCGATTTTGTAAGACGTGCAGACGTCCTGACTGGCCAGATCATCACTTGTAAGGGGCTTAAGAGTCTGAACGACACAGTCGGGATGAAACTTTTCTCCATAACGACGATGCACAAACAAAGCATTATTCTGCAAAATTTCAAATGTGCTTTCATCGCTGAAGCAGACCTGTCAAGAATAGCAACAATTAATACACATCCTAAACATCTGTCTTGGTCTTTCTTTATTTTATAGAAAATGATATTAAATGTTATAGAGAATGATATGATACCAACTTACCGATCTCCAGAAGTCCACATCTTTACCACACCACTGTTTGGCCCATTTCAGACGCTTTGCTTTCCTTAAAACTGTTAACTTAGGCTTCCTGGCGGAGCGACAGGTTCTAAAATCTAAATCTTTTAATTTTCTTCGAACAGTGCGCTCAGAAACTTTTAAATTAGCATCTTGGAGTTGAGATTTTATCAGTTTTGTGTTTGCAAATCTGTTTTACAGGCAAATTTTCTTTAAACATCTTTCTGACCTGGACGTAAAAATAGGCTTTCTGCCGCAACTTTTCTTTCGTTCCGGGCTCAATTCCTCCCCAGACTCAATCTTCTTCTTTATGCGTCGTACGCTAGCTTCAGAAACCTTCAATCTTCGCGATATTTCGCGGTTAGAAAATATGTTAGCATTTACGAGGGCTTTTACTTCTGCTTTTATACGTGGTGAAAGATCATCTTTTTTACCCATGATTTAAATGTTTGAATTGATTATTTAAACACTATAAAATTGCGAAACAAATAAACACAGTGCATGCAGCCACAGAAACTCGTCCACAATTGCAATGCAATACATTAAAAATAAATACAAATTGGATTAATTATTAGAAAACTCCAGTGCGTCTAATAATTTGGCCAGGGACTGTAGGTCTAAATAAATTCTCTGTTTTATCTTACCCTACGATAATGAGAATCCAAAGGTTTAAATTTCATAATATATTTCTGGCCGATTCCAATTTCGATCTAAATGCAAACACTTATCTGTCACCCACTTTTCTCTCTGATGCAACATTCTCCCATGTTTTATATTTTAAACATCACAAAAAGCTTGAAGTTACGATATGGCGGCGATCGAAAGACTTTTAAAAAAATATAATTAATTTAATTTCACAAAAGTAACAAAATAATTAATTCAAACAAATTGTAAATTTATAAAAAGAAGTTAAGTTATGCGTGAATGGTGTCAGCCTGCGAGACAGTTGCATTGTTTCCACGATGATACTTTTCGCGGCGCAAGCGTTCCACATATGTTCATTCTTACGTTCAACTGCTATGTCAGCCTGATTCCAGGGTTACGACACGTTAACTCAAACTGGAACAAATTCCTTAGGCATGTGGTTGGAAATAAAAAAAATGATTGGAAAAAGATTTTGTGATCCTGGTACTTGATCGTTTTTGTTGTACTTGCTTTATAGATGTATATTTCAGAATAAAATTATCTTGATCAGTTTTTTGTGATTGCTATTAAACTTCTTATGGAAGTAGAAAATTGTATTAGAGGTTAAAGATTGACATTCGTATTTGCTTTTTTTTGATGTGCCTACATGTGGGCTTTTTAATAAACAATTTCGCCAAGTACCTGTAACAATTATAAATTAAATCTGATCTTAATTATGAACTGAATTATGAATCTGACACAAGAAAGTCTAAATAATTACCCCGTTTAAAATTCCACTACTTCAATAAAAGCTAAGAAAAAATATTAATATTATAAATGCGAAAATTACTTTGTCTATCTGTCTGTCTACTTCACTTTTACTACCGTTTTTATATCCTATTTTCCACTTTATATCCCTAAAACCGTCCCAAAACCCTAAGACCGGCCAATGTATAGGAATATTTATTATAACCTCCTAGTTATGGGGCGTCTAAACGGGCTATATTTTACGACAATTTGTGACTGCAATTTTTGGCAAACATTGCCCAGCCATCAAAAAACATTTTAGTGCATTTTATGGCTGAGCAATCAATTGCAGGCAACATGTTGCAATATGGCTGCAATAGTATGGCCTTTGTTTCAGAACCCTTTAATGAGCCACACAATCCAGCAACAATGGCCGACGAAATGACGCTCATCACAGCCACTTACATTTTATTTTTATATTTACATTTTTTGGCAATAAAACGAAAAAAAAGGACACGAATGTGGATTCGACCCTACCTAAGTAGGCGTGATACTTTGGATTCCGTAGACAAGGAATTAATGCTGGATAAATACTTATTTAAAAATTTTACAAGAATGTCTAAGAGCGACTTCGAATTTCTTGTGAACAGAATTGGACCAAACATACAAAAGCAAGATACAAACATGAGGAATGTAATACCTGTGACTACAAGATAAGCAATACCTCTATGGTATTTAGCGACTGGAGATTCTTTAAAGATTTTAATGTACCTTTTCAGAGTGTCCGCTTATTCAATTTCAACTATTGTCCCAGAGAGGTTTGTGAAGCCTTAATAGAAGGCTTAAAGGAATACATAAAGGCAAGTAAATATTTAAGTATTTATTAAGTGCACATTTATTTTTGTTCGACGTAGAATCAATGAATTTGCGAATCACTATTGACAGTTAGTCACAAGTTCTTCATAAGCAATATTTCCAGTTAACTGGGTGTGGTGTAGATCAGCATACTGTTGTGGTGGAGACTGATAAGGAGCGGTATATTCTTGAGTCATAGGCTACCGAGTATTTTGTCGTGATATGTATTGGGACATCTCTGAATATTGGGATTGAGAAGTGCTAGCTCTTTCTCCGCTATCGCCAGCAGGACTGTGTAAACGAAGCTGGATTTCTGTATTTTCCCATGTCACAGTCAAATAAAATTTTCATTATGTTGAATTCTGCCTGAGCACGGGTATAATCATCATATTTACTTAACTTGTTTGCTATATGCTCTGCGAAACCAGCAAATTCATTTCTTCTTTTTTCACCTGCTTCAAGTATAATGTGAGCCTTTTCCAAAATGGGATCTGCAGTCTTGGACTTCTTAGAAGCACGTGGTTTTGGAGAGGGAACAGAGGAAAGCAGAGAGTCTGTTGTTTCTGAAAGTACCTCTTGGTCAGCAATGCTACTAGTCTCTTGGGCTTCAGTCCTCTGAAAACGAAAGAAATATTCAATATAATTAAAAAGGAACCTTTATTTTACTGATGCCATCACAAGCGACTGAATGGAAACGAGTCGCAAAGGATTTTGAAGACCGTTGGAATTTTCTTCACTGTTTGGGTGCAATGGATGGCAAGCACATTAGAATTATTTGTCCACCCAACGGTGGTACTCAATATTTTAATTATAAGCAGTTTTTTAGCGTAGTGCTACTCACGGTAACAGACGCAAGGTACAATTTTTTGTATGTTTTTAGGCATACGGCTTTTGGGCAAGCACTACTGAACCAAAATCTTGACATACCACATTGTGAAACCCTTCCGGGTCGAGAAGTATCTACACCATATGTTTTCTTGGCAGATGATGCATTTCCCTTAACCGAAAATATTTGCAAGCCCTATACTGTAGATTTGAACATAGGATCTCCTAAGCGAGTATGTAACTACAGAATATCTAGAGCACGCCGAATTGTGGAAAACTCATTTGGAATTTTGGCATCCATTTTTCGTATACTACATACTACTATAAATGTTGAGATGAAAGATGTACAAAATATACATCTTGTATATTTTGTACATCTTTCATTTTATATAGGCTTGTGCATATTTACATAACTTTTTGCGACGAAATACAAGAGCACAAGCTTTATATTCACCACCTGGGATCTTTGAGAGGGAAGATATTGAACTTGGAACGGTGATCCAACGCTCTCCCTCAGCTTGCCATGATGGCAAGCTGAGGGAGAGCGTTTAACAGATTTAAAAGTATTGGGAAGGAACTCAACAATGAGAGCAAAAGCGATTAGAGATGAATTTATGCATTATTTTATGACAGAGCGGGGACGAGTGACATGACAGGACAAATATTTAGGAAATCCATAATCTATTAATAAATATAGGTACATACATTTTCTGTTGCATTTTCACTATCCAGTCCTGTATTTGGAGTATCTTGACTAAGAATAAACGACATCGCATCGTAAGCAAACCATTTTGTTTGTTTGCCGCCAGCACTACCACTTTTATTCTTTTTTCTTTCCTCATTCTTCACATAAGTTCGCGGGCTTCGGAATTTTTTTTTATAGGAAAAGGATGACAAGCGAGCACACAGTCCACCTGATGGTAAGTGGTTGCTGTGGCCCATAGACATCTCCATCTATCCTCGTTTGCGAATCAAAATGAAGATGCGTTGTCAGCCTTGAGGACTAAGATAGAATGCCTCTTTTCTAGTAAAAAGGGTCTCCGGATCTCTACACTCACCATACGAAACACAGCAGCATTAAGCTGCTATTTGACGCTGGTATTCTGTGAGAGCGTGGTCCTTCCCCGGTCTAGCCGACCCATTCGTGCTACAACTATACACTTAATATAGCTGCAGCATGGCTCTACCACGTAATTTCTTGTAAGCGTCATCACTTGATATATCAAACTTAGTAGCAACAATAGACCATGCATCTTTTTTTGCATTTCTGTCTTTATACATTCCTGTTTCCACATTCCATATTTCAGGATGTAAATGCACTTCATTAATAAAGTCAAGAGTCTTCTCATTAGACCAAGTATTAGTCATTTGAATTTATTTTCTAAACAACATAAGAGTGACAGCTGCTGACAGCACAGAATATCGCCACACCACAGATTTATACACGATGGACGTCGCAGCACTCGCAGCACACTTCACGTCGCGCAGAAAGTGAAACGCAAAGCACTTCACGTCGCAGGGAGAAAGGGAAGCGCATATACAGTAAAACAGAACAACAATATAGATGGCCCAGATATTGCAGTATTTTCGATTGCGGGGCAATCGTTCGGCCACACGCCGGCTACACATAAAAACATTTTGACATACCAAAAATATGTGGCTATAATGCCGGGCCATCCTTAAAATATTGCACAGTGTGGCTGGTATTACTAACAATGTTGCCGGCCACAATAATGCAGCCACAAATTGTCGTAAAATATAGCCTGTTTAGACGCCCCTTTACTAATACATTTATAGGTATATACAGTGTGTAAGTGTAAACACCGTTGTCACTGAAACCATAGGTAGTTGGCTTTAATACAAAAATATTTATCCGATTTAAAAAAAACGCTATTTTCTTTCATAAAATTAAAATAGTTTATGTCCGACACCGTCCGTAAATTCATGGACCCTATGCGGCCGAGTGACGTAATTACTGTAAAGATCACCGCTCGCCCTTGCTACCTACACAACATTTCAATAAAAACACAAAGGTACACATAACCTATGATGTAACTTTTCCTTCGTACTTTCATATTGGCTTAGGACAGTCAAAAATTCCTACCCTTTGTGTTGCGTGACGAGTCCAAATTAATGTAAATTAGATTTAACAACAAAGAAAATTAATCATTAATAATAGTAAATCACTAGGTAGGATTTTTGGCGTATTTAAAAGGTTAATCGTAATATTATGCACACACGGCTACACACTAAGCTATGCAAATCCAATGGGTAGCTCGCCGTCCAATCAAGGACCCGGGGTCCCGGGACTGTCTTAGCAAGATACCGCGGCCCTGGAACGCAAAGGGCATTTGAAGCTTAAGCTGACCGTTCAATTTACGGAAAGATCATACAAAGAGAGGCCAAGACAAACTGGATTTGTATAGCTTGATGTGTAGCCTGATTGATTGATTATTTACACTTACCTATTAAATAAAATCCTCGTAAATGAATCCCATTTTGATCAGCTTTTACATTAATCGTAAAAGCTATTCAAAATGCGATCCATTTACAGCCACGCATGCCTCCGCACGTTTCCGTAGATTGTTACGCACTCTAGGAAGCACAACAGTGTCATTTTTTAAGTCTCGAAACACACTAAGAATTCGCCTTTTGAGTTCCGTCGTATTACGGAACTTAGTTGCATACACTCGGCGCTTCACTCCTCTCCAAAGATAAAAGTCCAGCGGGGTAAGGTCGGGCGAACGCGCTGGCCACGCAACTGGCCCGCTCCGTCCAATCCATCTCCCAGGAAATTCCTCATCCAACATAGCCCTGATTTGCAGCTGAAAATGTGCAGGGGCACCGTCATGTTGGTAGTAGGGGTTTCTCAGTGAACGAAGAGGCTCATTTTCCAACATCCTGTCGAATACATGTCGTAAAATAGCCATGTACGACTGTGCATTCAAATGGCCATCAATAAAATAAGGTCCAAGAAGTTTGCCGTCTAGAATTCCCGCCCACACGTTTACGGAAAAACGGTGCTGATACGAGGGTGGATTGAAAAGTACTCGGCCTAACACAGATCCATTCAATTCTAAAAATCAAATCTACCCACATTATTTAGTTCAGTTCAGACTAGTTCATTGTGTGAAGTTCGAAACGTGTGCGATAATTAGTTGTGATTTTATAAATTTATTAACAAAGTAATCGGACATAATTTCCGCGAATGGAGCAAATCGAGCAGCGTGCCGTCATTAAGTACCTCCATAAGAAGGGGCTATCATCAAAAGCCATCCATGATGACATGGTCAGTACATTAGGCGATTGTGCTCCGTCATATTCATCCGTCAAAAAATGGATAGCAGAATTTAAGCGTGGTAGAGAAAGTGTGAAAAATGAACCCCGCTCTGGAAGGCCTTCGACGTCAACTACTGACGAAAATATTAAAAAAGTACTTGATTTAATAATGGGAGACCGCAGATTAAAAATTAGAGAGATAGCCGAGATTATAGGCATCTCTTATGAACGAACTCAAAACATCATTGTCAACGAGTTGGGTTTCCACAAAGTGTCTGCGAGGTGGGTTCCGCGACTGCTTTCAGTTGAACAAAAAAGGACGCGATTGACTATTTCACGCGACTGTTATTTGGAGGAGTTATTTGGAGGAGTATTTTGGAGGAGAGGAGGAGTTATTTGAAGCCGGTGCAGATGATTTTTTGAATCGTTTTGTTACTATGGACGAAACATGGGTTCATTACTGTACACCGGAAACAAAACAACAATCAAAACAGTGGAGAAGACCTGGTTCACCACCCCCTAAAAAGGCTAAGTCGATTTTGTCGGCAAATAAGGTGATGGCTTCAGTATTCTGGGACTCGAAAGGTATGATTATGATTGATTATCTTGAAAGGGGTCAGACTATAAACTCTGATTACTACTGCACCTTACTACGTCGTTTACGAGAGGAAATAAAAGAAAAACGTCGAGGAATGCAAAGAAGAAAAGTCCTGTTTCATCAAGATAACGCCCGTGTTCACACGTCAATACAGTCAATGGCTGAAATTCACAACTGTGGCTTTGAACTGTTACCGCATCCGCCGTATTCACCTGATCTGGCACCATCAGACTTCTTTCTGTTCCCTAACCTAAAAAAGCACTTGGGAGGTCAAAGATTTTCGACAAACGACGAGGTCAAAGCAGCTGTAGACGCATATTTTGACTCTAAGGAAGAATCATTTTTTTTCAACGGTCTAAATGCTTAGAAGGGGAGGTGGCAAAAGTGTATTGAACTTGATGGTGATTATGTAGAAAAATAAAAATATAACTGATTTAGTATGTGTTTATTTTCTTGGTTAGGCCGAGTATTTTTCAATCCACCCTCGTAACTGTTTTGCCGTATTCGGTGTTCGTTCACCCGACTCCAGTAATGTTCATAACGAACATTGTAAATGCCCGACCTTGTAAACACTGCTTCGTCCGTAAATAAAATGGTAACGTTATCAAAGTTTTTAATAAGCCATTGCGAAAATACCACCCGCGGTATGTGGTCGTTTTCATTTAACTCTTGAACCGGCTGAAAATGATACGGATGATGACGACCAATGTGCAGAATTTTCCAAATTGTGCAGTGAGAAACATCGAAAATACAGGCCGCCCGCCTGGTACTCTCCTCTGGGTTCTCCGCGAAGAAATCCAAGATACGTACGGTACGAACTGGCAAACTTATTTAAAATCAATAAATAACCAGAAAGTTATAACGTTTCGTACATAATAATATAATGAGTCTACGCATGAGTCTGTGATCAGCTGTCATATTATCATGGCGACGGAAAGATCTTGGAACTGCTTCCGTCAAGAAAAAAAATCGAGCTCGCTCGAAAATGTAGAGATAACTTTTTTGCAAGTTTGTAATACTTTCACGCCCTTGCGAAAAGCCAAAATCGACAGAATATTTAATACACGCTTTTAAGCATCTAATTAACTCACTCTTCCTTAATCTGACTTGCTCAATTATTTCTGACGATCTATTTTTTTTATTTCCTTATCGACTGCCCTACGCTATCGATCATTAATATAAAGATCATGTACGGTGGAGGTACTTAATAGATTGTAAAAAATCTTTCTTTATATTAATCTGCTCTGCTTCATTCAATCCCAAAATCCCCGCTTGGGCGCCCCTACTATTAGGAGACTTCTGTGTATTTAGGTAACTTGCACCTGATCTTATTTTCTGACCAAACTGGCCAGTGCCCGATTTGATCTTGCCGCAACGCATTCGACGTTACATGTTGCGCAGGATCCTTATGTTTTAGCCTAGATGTGTGTCTGTCAATATGCGGTTTTTCATGACTGTTTTCTGTCTAAGCTTGCACAAAATTTCGGCTATTTCGAATCGAAAATCTGCCAAAGCTATATCCTTGTCAACGTTTTGCTTTGTAGCTTCAACTCGTCGGTACAAAGGCCACGAATATTCTTACATGGGAATTATAATAGATGGTAAACCTCCGTAGTTGCCACCCTTAACTTCGGATCAAGCAGCTCGTCGGCCATGGCACTCTTCCACTGCTCACTCTCAGGCCAGTAGTTAAGATGTACTAGTTCTGGCTCACTGAGTCAGAAGTGGTACAACGTTCGTCGACTCACGATCCTAAAAAAAAAAGGTTTTGGCATGCTCTGATCACGAATCTGCGGTCCGTTTTTGCGCGGGATGCACGGTTCCGGAGATGTTTAGATCAATTAACTAATATCTAATTGATATCCGGTGAGGGCCTCCACCGTCATTAGCGTCTCATTGTTCTTATCTATTGTTCATTGAACACCGTCATTGTCTATTCTTCCTCGGCGTGTGCGTCGGCTTATCAGTGCTATTGTATTATACTTCTTTGTTCCTAACTACAACGCTAATCTGAATGATCAATAAAACACATTACGTAATTGATTAAAACTACTTATACGGATTTTATCGCGTTTATTTTACTATTATTTTTAATTCCCGACGTTTCGGGCGCTTTCCAGCATCCATGGTCACGGGGGACTGAGATGACTGACGTCCCGATGTCACTGTTAAACCCGGAGTACCTTCAGCTTTTTTAATTATTGTTTATGGTCCGATCTATGCAAAATGAACTGACTATGTCCTGAGGTTTTGCAGTGGTATGCTTGGGTTTAGTTTTAATTTTATTGATTAGTTTAGTTTACGACGGGCTGTTTTCCGCAACTCCACGTCTAAGCGCGTATTTTGCGTGTGGGCAGGAATAATATGCTTATTCGAGCCATGATATCTCCCCGAAGAAGCTCGGCAGTCCCTTGATGTTGCAAGCAACTTCGGGGAGCGATCCCGGCGTGCCGAGATGTTTAGCCCTGTATGAAGCGACTTCTGGACATGTCAGCAACACGTGAGCCGCCGTTATTCCTCTCCCATGCATGCCCTGCATAGGGGGCTGTCAGTAACACCTATGATGAACAAATGTTTGTTAAAAGAGCCATGTCCTGTGATAGCACTTGTTACTATCCTGATCTGTGGCTTGTTCAGTCTCATTAGATCCATGGTTAGACGACTGTTTATTTCAGGTAGGGCCTCCCTAGCTTGTCTACAGTCAACTAAATTTTTCCAAAGCTGAGCGTGTAAATTATTGAAGTATTTACGTACCAGTGAACGAACGTAGCCAAAGGGGATTGGTATTATTGGTTCCGGCCCTATAGTTGCTAGTGCCGATCCCCTTCTGGCCAGTTCATCTGCTGCATCGTTGCCTCTAGATCCACTGTGTCCCTTGATCCATTGCAGTCACATTGTTGTGCTTACATACCTCATTCAATCGTTGATGGCACTCGTATATCAGTCCCAAGGTCGTCACATTGCAACTCAGAGCTTGTAGTACCGCCATACTGTCGGTCAGTATTCTGATGGAGAAGTCTTTCACCTTCCTAGCATCTATTGCTATGGCCGCTTGGATGATATCCATGCATTCAGCCTGGAAGACTGTGTTGTGGGTACCCAGCGGTGTGCATATGTGGATATTAAGGTCTTCAGAGAAAGCCCCAGACCCCACACTTTCATTTGTCTTAGAGCCATCCGTGAAAACTTTGAGCTCTCTTGGACCCAATCCTTCCAGATGGTCATTTTCCTTCAATTGTATCCTGTACTTCTTATCGAATACAAATTGTTTTGGGATCCTATCATACTTGGCTTGTAAGATAGGAATTTTTGAGTAAATTCTATCGATTATATCTGTATGGGGGACTCTACTCTTACTTAAAAGATTTAGGGTCTTGGGTCTAATGGCAGCTAAAGTTGCTTCTTGTTGTATAAATAGATGAAGCGGTGTTAGCTCCAGCATAGCCTCCAAAGCTGCTGTTGGTGTTGTCCTTATGCAGCCCGTGGCAGCCATACAAGCTAATCTCTGGTAACGCTGAAGCTTTTGTATAGTGGTGGCTTCATTGGTTTTGGTCCACCATACCAGAGAGCCGTATGTGATCATGGGCCGAATTACAGTTTTGTTTTTGTTTTTTTTTTGTTTTTAAGATAATAAACGTTTTGTACAGCCACAGTATAATTTTTGGCGTTAAACCCCATCGTTTGCCAATCATGTTTCTGCACTGCCAGAAAGTTAAATTAACTTTGCTGATTTTGTTTTCTATGTGTTTGTTCCAGTTAAGTTTACTGTCCAAGGTAAGACCTAGGTATTTTACCTCGGAAGAAAGTTGGAGTTTTGTGCTGAAAAGACTTGGAAGATGATAGTTATTCAGCATTTGTTTTTGTGTGAACATTACTTTAACCGTTTTATTTGGATTAACGGTTAGGTCATATTCCCTGCACCATCTCTCTACAATACGGAGAGCCGCTTGGGTCAGGTCGCACACAATGCTTGCTGTCTTACCAGAGACCAGTATTGTCAGATCATCTGCATAACCGACTGTGTAAAAATGATTAGCGTTTAATTTGCTGATTATTTCATTAATGACCATATTCCACAGGAGGGGTGAAAGAACCCCACCCTGCGGGCATCCTTTCATGATCTGAATTGTCTGAGATTCACCCGCAATCTTTATTGTTCGTATACTGAGCATGTTTACTATCCAGTCAAACAGCGCCGGTTCAACATTATGTCTACTTAGGCCACCTTTTATGCTGGAGAAATTTGTTCTGTCAAAAGCACCTTATTTGTGCCTGCTGTAGTACCATATGTCAGATGTGTCACAGACTAGATTGGCTACATCTTGAAGCGAGCTTCTATTAGAACATTCTACAAGCCGCCGAAGAAGATTAGTCAGTTCCTACCATCAGTCAAGTGTCATATTCCTCTACAAGATGCAGGAGTGTACAAGCTTGATTGTGAATGTGGTCTCTCTTATATAGGACAAACAAGAAGATCAATTAGAACCCGCGTAAAAGAACATATAGCTGATGTGAAGCATCAACGTTCCGGGAAGTCTGCAGTTTGCGATCATATCCTAGACGGCCCCAACCATTACATCAGATTTGATAGACCACAAATCCTTGCGAAAGAACACCGATTCCTACCAAGGATGATACGTGAGGCTATTGAAATTAAAAAACATACTAATTTCAATAGAGAAGGAGGATAAAATTAAAACTAAACCCAAGCATACCACTGCAAGACCGCAGGACATAGTCAGTTCATTTGGCATAGATCGGACCATAAACAATAATTAAAAAAGCTGAAGGTACTCCGGGTTTAACAGTGACATCGGGACGTGAGTCATCTCAGTCCCCCGTGACCACGGGTGCTGAAAAGCGCCCGAAACGTGACTTAAAAATAGTAGTAAACGGGAATTAAAAATTATAGTAAAATAAACGCAATAAAATCCGTAAAAGTAGTTTTAATCAATGTGTAGTGTTCGCGTAAATATAAGAAATCATTACATTACGTAATTTTGTTACAATTTTTATTTACAAAATACAAATCTTATTACTTATTATCTATACAATAGGAGCGAAACATCTCATCGACTTAAATATCGTTGTACAATGTGTTCCCTGTAAATATTCTCGTAAAACTATGCATTGAATATCCTTGAAAGCATTACATTAAGCAATATTCGCTATAAACTGAAGTCCACTCATTCTGAATCCTATCAACATTCCAGTTCCATCTTTTACAATTCCTTTTTAAAAACTCTAGATGATATCGTACAGGTGATCGTCAAAATATTGGCCGACGTCATTCGTATCGGTATATAAATCAACCCAATGTGACCCTGGTTTATCATCTGCATCAAAAGAACAATGTAAAATTTTGTGATTACTTTTTGCAAATATATGATTATTACACACGTAACGTTTGTTTAAATTTAAGAAATTTACCAAATCATTGTATTTTGGACATTTGTATTCTTCAATATTAAAAATTCTATTATTCGTCGTCAACATTTTTAAAAATTGTTTTTCTGCTGAACCACCTTTGTATGCGACCACTTCGTCTTTGCACAAATTTCTAATGTACCAATTTAATATGGGAATGATGTTCTCTTGTTTGTAGGCACATTTAATATTCTTCGGTCACATCAAAATATGGAATGCCGTTCACGTGTGTTTCGCAATAACGAACGGCTTTTTTTGTCTTTTGGCGACAAATAATTGAAAGGACAACTTGGCCGAAACAAATAATGATCGATAAACGCATAATCTTTATTACATAGTTAGCATTTTTTTACAAATCAATACGCTATTCTCAAAAAAATTCAACAAATTCATCAATCCGCTGTTTTTAGCATTAAAACAAGTTCCAAAATCATCAACTTGATGTCTTTTAGCATTAATACAAATCACGATTCATACAACGTAAAATGGATGTATCGTTTTTTCCAGGCAATGACGTTTATTTCATAATACGTCACAGGACGTAGCACTATACGTCACGCGATGTTTTAAACGTTTTTATTTTGGGAAATCAAACAAAATTTATGATTAATTTAAAATTTTATTTTCAAGCAATAACCACTTGTAAAAACCCACACCACTAGAACATTGTAAAATGTTGTGATTATTTTTTGCAAATATATGATTATTACACACATAACGTTTGTTTAAATTTATGACATTGACCAAATCATTATATTTTGGACATTTGTATTTGGTTGGGCGGTGGGCTTCAGGGTTTCCGAGTTCTATTCCCCGGTCGAGCCTTGACCCTATTACACGAGATGTTATACTAGATGGACTGTATACGCGGGAAGCTTCTTCTGCCTCAATAAGATGGCGGATGTGGCACGCGATTCCTTGAGTGCTTGGCCAGACTGCAAACGCGGGGGCGCGGCGCGGGTGCGGGTACGGCCGCGAAGTGACTGTCCGCAGTCAAGTGCGGCTTCGTTCCGTGTGTTCAGTGTTTGTCAAACTATAATATGGATGAAGAAGACTTATTTTTACTGGAAAGTTCTTACTTTAAATGGCAAATTCTACAAGTGAAAAATGGAATTAATGAAATTAATTTAACCAGAGAAAATGAAGGAGAATTTCACACACTGTATGTAAAATTGCGAGCTCAACCTCAAAAGTATTTTGAATATACAAGAATGTCAATGGATACGTTTGACTATATATTAGAAAACATAGAAAATTGTCTTATAAAAAAAAATACCAACTTTCGCCGAAGCATTCCACCTCTTGAAAAGTTATTCATAACGTTACGGTAAGTACGTTACGATACCTGAGGGTTTTTATATTAATATTTATTTGTACCATATGTTAGGGTATAGGTACAGTCAAGAGCACGTCAAGATTGACACTTAGACTTTGTACCGTCATTATCGCTTTACTGTAGGGGTTAGAGTCTCTATAAAAATACACTTATTTTGAATTATACGTGTGGGGTTATTATATTTATGCAAATGACACAATTAATTGATTAATCGGATTTGAACATCAAAGTATGGTGAACACGATTGCGTTTTAATCATTCATCTTACACAATAACCCACCGCACTTGTCGTTGGAAAAAATTAGATTAAGAAAAGTAATAAGTATCAGTATTTTTTATTAAAATCTTAACTTAATCAACACGTATAACTTAAAAAAAAACTTAGTTATAATTAACGTCAAAATCATTAGTATGGTAACCATAAGTATTAGCAGGAATCAAATCTCTCGGTTGAGTAGTGGTAGTCAAATTGCGTGAGTGACTATGAATATACGTATGCATTTCTGCTTCATCTAAAATTATTGAAGTTATTTTATTGTGTATTCTTAATTTTTGAATATTAGTGAAGCTTTTCATTTGAGGAATAAGACTCATAAAAAGTGGTAATCATCATCTTTTTCTAAGTCGTCAGTAGTTTTTTATCAGCATATTTCGTTTCCAAGAATTGAATTTTTTTATTTTCCAATTCAAGAAACTCGTCTCTCACGACGATGACGTTGCAGTGGCGCTACACTGTGATATTTCACTCATGCGATCCATGTCTTCAGATACGTTATTTTTATCACCTTCATCGTCATTATCACTGTCTAAATTCCCTCTTGTTGGTTCTGGTGTTAAGTCATCGTTTAAGAACGTCATTAATTCGAAGTACTGCCAAGTGGAAGATACAGACTCGCCTCCCATTCCAGACCTAACAGCCGGAAACGAAATATACTGATAAACTTTTTTAATTCTTTTTTTATAATGGTTTTTAACATTTTTCCACCTCTTTTAGTTAGAGACACTGAAAATGATAAATTTATTTTACATAAGTAATAAAGTAGGTAATATTAATAAATACAGATAAAATATTTATTAATATTACCTACTTATTTGTTTCAGATTTCTATCGACTGGTATGGGATCAGACCGCTTGCCTTTTCTTTTCGAATGGGAAAAAGTACCATTGCTGAAATTGTCTATGATACTTGCGATGCTATATGAAAATGCCTTTTATGTCAACATATGCCAAAACCTACTGAACACCAACTAAAATGTAACATACACGATTATAATAACATGTGGCAATTTCCCAATTGTTTTGGATGTGTTGATGGAAAACATTTTAGAGTAAAATGTCCCAAGAAATCTGGATCTGCTTATTACAATTACAAAAAATTTATTCTGTAGTTTTACAAGCTGAAATATAAAAATTGAAGTTGTAGGCAAAGGGAAACAGAGTGATGGTGGAACCTATCACTTTTCTAAACTCAATCAATTATTACAAAATCAACAGTTCAATGTACCCCCCGAGTCATGTCTCCCCGATTCCAATGTTATTCTGCCGAATGTATTACTAGGCGATGAGACCTATCCATTAAAACCTTTTTTACTACGGCCATATCTTCAGCGTACGTTAACGCCTCAAAGTGATTACTATAATAAAAAAGTGTCTTCAGCAAGAATGACAGTTGAATGTACATTTGGTATTTTGGCGGCAAAATGGCGTATATTCTAGAAGCCAATAGAAACGAACACAAAAAATGCATGCCGCATTATTAAAGCATGTTGTCTGCTTCATAATATTATTAGAGACTTGGACGGTAAAGAGGATGTAGATTATAATAATATAATTTCTTTACCACCAAACCACCAAAGAACGAGACGAATACGAAGTCGTTCCAATGCTACTTACAGTGTTATAGCAAGAATAATAAGGGAAAAGTTTTGTATGTATTTATGGGAAAATAAAACTTAAAAATGTTTTATTCCTTGTTGAAGATTTCTAAATAAAATACCTACATACCTTTATGTCCAGGAAAGAGTGATTTTATTTCATTACACAATCTTAAATTAACTTTTTTATTTTTGTATTGACGATGTTTCATCATCCACAATGTCTCTTCTCAGTCGATACGCTCTTGACAGAGCGGTCGTGGTCGTCACTTGGGTGTTGTGGCACGCTTTACAATACGCCTCCACTCCTCCCTAACAGCTGCCTTTCTTGTGCACTCATGCAACGGAACATCCACCGCAGCCCTCACCTGGTCTGTCCATCTCAAGCGATCTGCCACACGCTCTAGTGCCCTCTACTCTTCCCTGGACCACTAGACGTTCAATCGAGATATCATTACGTCTAGACACGTGACCAAAGAAAGTGAGTATGCGAGCTTGCACAATAGATGACAGACGTTGCTTGATGCGGAGTTCTTCGAGAATGGACTTATTGGTCCGGAATTCGGTCCAGGACACTCTCAGCATTCTTCTCCAGCACCACATCTCGAGAGCGTCTATTCTCTTCTTCTCACTTTCTCGCAGGGTCCATGTTTCCGAAGCGTAGAGGAATATGGGGAACACAAGCGCTCTAACTAACCGGGTCTTAGTGGCTTTTGTTATGTTACGGTTCCTCCATATCTTCCGCAACTTATCCATGGCTGTCCTAGATATCGCCATACGTCGTTTTATTTCATCTATGCAGCCCCCGTTGCTCGAAATTAACGCTCCTAAATAAATGTATGATTGGACTACTTGACAGTTCGCGATTTGTGTCACTTCCGGCGAGTTATTGTTGATGCGATCGACAATCATAACTTTAGTTTTGCTGCGATTGATCCGAAGGCCGAATTCAAGACTGACGTTTTCCATCCTTTGTAGGAGTTCTTCCATATGGCCGATACTAGTCGCAACGATACGCTTACGATACGCGGATGACACTACCCTAGTGTCATCCGCGTATCGTAAGTTCGAGACTTTCAGCCCTCCAATTGAGATTCCATCAGTCCAGTTCTCGAGAGTGCGTCTCATTATTAGCTCTGTGTAGATGTTAAATAGAAGTGGGGAGATTATACATCCTTGACGAACGCCAGCACTAGGATGAAAGTGATCTGACAGCTTGTCGTCTGTTCTTACGGATGCAGTACCACCTTCGTAAAGACACCTGAGCAGATGTACCAGATGTTTTGGTGTGCCCATTCTCAGCAGGGTGTCCCAAAGTTTAGGCCACTTGACGGAATCAAATGCCTTGGAAAAATCCACGAAGCAGATGTATGTTGCCTTATTGTACTCGCGGGATTTCTCAATAATTTGTCGCACGATAAGTATTTGCTCCCTGGTACCCCTCCCTCTAACAAAGCCAGCTTGCTCTGGAGCAATCTCCTTGGACAGGTAGGATTTCAGGCGCTCGTTTAAAATGTGCAGCAAAATTTTACTTGCATGAGGAATTAGCGCAATAAGGCGATAGTTGCTACACACTTTCGTAGAACCCTTCTTGTGAAGTGGAATAAAGACACTATGAGCCCATTCTTTCGGCCACGCACCTGTCTGCCACACCTTGTTACACAGTGCATGAAAAATTTGGACGCCATATCCACAATGTAGGTCGTGCTTGAATTGCACTTATTAATTTTTCTACAGGGTGATTGAAAAGAAACTCCCTATCTTTATTTGTTTATAAGATTTTAATTTTTTACATTAATTTGTCAAACCACTAAGCAAATAAAACTGTACAATGTGAGTTTTAAAAAAAATCAGAAAAATTCAGAATTCAATATAAGCGCCAGCATTTTCTACCAGTTTTTGCAAACGTCTTGGAATATTCTACGGACTTTTGTAGAAAGTGTTGAGGTACGTTTGTTAGCACTTGCTTAATTCTTACTTCCAGTTCATCAAGAGGTTTTGAGCGATAGACTTCATCCTTTGCCCAACCCCACAGGAAAAAATCGCATGGCGTGAGGTCCGGGCTACGAGCAGGCCATTCGTGTGGTCCGCGACGACCTAACCAACGCCCTGGGAAGCGGTTATGCAGCCACTGTCGGACATTCGATGCGAAGTGTGGTGGAGCTCCATCTTGCATAAATATCATATTTTTAATGTTATCAAACGTTGACAAAGCTGGCCAAAATCTGTTTTCGAGCATGTTGAGATAGCGCTCTCCATTCATTTTTTTCCTGATAAGAAAGGGCCAATAACTTGACTTGATGTCATACCACACCAAACTGTTATCTTCGGACGGTTTTGCATTTTCTGAGCAGTTATTTTGGGGTCAAACTCTGCCCAATAATGACAGTTATGACGGTTAACGAAGCCCCCAACATGAAAAATTGCCTGGTCAGTCCAGACAACATTATCAAACAGTTCTGACCAATCTCTATGCCATCCAAGCATAATCTCCGTATTCCATCCAGCGATGACAGTCCTCTGGAGTTATTTCTTGGCAGTAATGTGGCTTCCAAGGACGAAAGCTGAAATACTTAAGGGCTGTCATTACAGTATGCCGTGTAAGTCCGCTCTCACGAGCTCCTTGACGTGTTGACTTGTAGGGGCTTCTTGTGAACATCTCTCGAACAACTTTAATATTTTCTTCTGATCTTGATGTTGAAGAACGGCCGGTTCTTTTACTATCTGCCACTGATCCAGTTTTCATCAACTTTGAATGACAGTTTTTAATGGTTTTAGATCCAAAACAGCATGAGGTCCGTTGAAATTCCGCCACCACCTTTGCACTTCCACTATTGATTGCCACACTTCGTAGCGAGAAGCAGTTTGCGCTCGCTCTTGCATTGACAATCTCCCATGAGCCATTTTATGATGTTTACCTAATTCTCAATCTGGAAAGAAAAAAATTACATAAGATTACATGAATTCTCAGATGAACTAAAAAAAGTTAGATACAGCACGGCCTTTGTTATCAGTGAATTCAAAAAACTCCGCTCATATAAATAAATACACGCGTTCACGCACACACATGTATCAAACTACGCTCATTTTCGTCAGTATTTCCCGGGGCGTCGTGCAGTAAATTTGCCTTCAAAATGCCGTCCTGTGTAATCAAATGGTGCGAAAACAACACTAAAGTGAACAAAAAGTCTGAAGGAATATCGTTTCACACGTAAGCACTTATTTATCTATATTTTACTTTGTCATTCCAACACAATTTTAAAGGTTATTCGAAGCACGAATGTCAATGGTCCGAGATTACGTAATGGGAAAGTGTTGCCAGTATTTCATATTTCTAATAGTCCAAGATTTGGGTAATTAATTTTAGGTTAAGTCACAGAAGTATATGTTGACATTTTTTTTAAAATTACGTGATATTATGTTACATCAAATTTAAGTGAAGGTAAATATTTAATTTTTAACTCACTGATATTTTTCTTTATTTAAATTCTTAAGTACTTACAATTTATTTTATTATCAAAATATGTTTATGATTTTAGGCTTCCAACAAATATTTTAATAAGAGATGAATGGGTAGCTGCTATAAGACTGAGCCGAAATAAACCACAATGGCAGCCATCCTCATCTAGTGTGGTTTGTTCAGACCATTTTGATAAGACTGACTTGTACGACACAAAACGTGGACTTCGCCGAGTTCTCAGAACAGGATATCCAAAAAAGGTATTTTAACCGACTTCAAATAAATGAGGTTCTTTCTTTCTTCTCGTATGTGTTATATTATAATTATGTGTGTTTGCGATTTTCTCAGTATGTATTCAGTATATAATTCGTTATTAACTATTTTTGTTTAATTATGTATTTTTTCGACAGTTTTTTTTCTATTGCAGAAACTATTTCCGCCTTGCAATGCAGTTCTCAATGATGTATTATCGCCAAGTATATCCTCTCCATTTGTTCCTGTATGTATGTAGTAATCAGGCGCATAACATTTTTGACATATGTAACAACCACATTCCATGTGTGGACATCGACTTTAATGTCAACCGTAATGTATTTGTTCATCATTACCAAATATTGTATTTGTTGTAGGACTTACTAATCTCGTCTAGTGTGGTGATTGACAGTAACTACGTTATATCGCCAAGTACATCTTCAGCGGCTGTTGTTGTGAGTATCAGAGTGTGAGTATCAGACGAATCGTACGTAATATAATATAAAATTTTATTTTCATGTTTATCAAAAACGAATACTGTATTTGTTGTAGGACTTACCAATCTCGTCTAGTGCTGTCATTGACAGTAACTACGTTGTATCGCCAAGTACACCTTCTGCGGCTGTTGTTGTGAGTATCAGACAGTGCAATCGTGCGTAATATAATATAAAATTTTATTTTCATGTTTATCAAAAACGAATACTGTATTTGTTGTAGGACTTACCAATCTCGTCTAGTGTGTTCATTGACAGTAACTACGTTGTATTACCAAATACATCTTCTGCGGCTGTTGTTGTGAGTATCAGACAGTGCAATTGTACGTAATTTAATATTTAATTTTATTTTCATGTTTATCAAAAACGAATACTGTATTTGTTGTAGGACTTACCAGTCTCGCCTAGTGTGGTAATTGACAGTAACTGCGTTGTATTGCCAAGTACATCTTCTGCGGCTGTTGTTGTGAGTTTCGGACAGTGCAATCGTGCGTAATATAATATAAAATTTTATTTTCATGTTTATCAAAAACGAATACTGTATTTGTTGTAGGACTTACCAATCTCGTCTAGTGTGGTCATTGACAGTAACTACGTTGTATCGCCAAGTACACCTTCTGCGGCTGTTGTTGTGAGTATCAGACAGTGCAATCGTGCGTAATATAATATAAAATTTTATTTTCATGTTTATCAAAAACGAATACTGTATTTGTTGTAGGACTTACCAATCCCGTCTAGTGTGTTCATTGACAGTAACTACGTTGTATTGCCAAGTACATCTTCTGCGGCTGTTGTTGTGAGTATCAGACGGTGCAATCGTACGTAATATAATATAAAATTTTATTTTCATGTTTATCAAAAACGAATACTGTATTTGTTGTAGGACTTACCAATCTCGTCTAGTGTGGTCATTGACAGTAACTACGTTGTATCGCCAAGTACACCTTCTGCGGCTGTTGTTGTGAGTATCAGACAGTGCAATCGTGCGTAATATAATATAACATTTTATTTTCATGTTTATCAAAAACGAATACTGTATTTGTTGTAGGACTTACCAATCTCGTCTAGTGTGTTCATTGACAGTAACTACGTTGTATTGCCAAGTACATCTTCTGCGGCTGTTGTTGTGAGTATCAGACAGTGCAATTGTACGTAATTTAATATTTAATTTTATTTTCATGTTTATCAAAAACGAATACTGTTTTTGTTGTAGGACTTACCAGTCTCGCCTAGTGTGGTAATTGACAGTAACTGCGTTGTATTGCCAAGTACATCTTCTGCGGCTGTTGTTGTGAGTTTCGGACAGTGCAATCGTGCGTAATATAATATAAAATTTTGTTTTCATGTTTATCAAAAATGAATACTGTATTTGTTGTAGGACTTACCAATCTCGTCTAGTGTGGTCATTGACAGTAACTACGTTGTATCGCCAAGTACACCTTCTGCGGCTGTTGTTGTGAGTATCAGACAGTGCAATCGTGCGTAATATAATATAAAATATTATTTTCATGTTTATCAAAAACGAATACTGTATTTGTTGTAGGACTTACCAATCCCGTCTAGTGTGTTCATTGACAGTAACTACGTTGTATTGCTAAGTACATCTTCTGCGGCTGTTGTTGTGAGTATCAGACAGTGCAATCGTACGTAATATAATATTAAATTTTATTTTCATGTTTATCAAAAACGAATACTGTATTTGTTGTAGGACTTACCAGTCTCTTCTAGTGTGGTCATTGACAGTAACTGCGTTGTATTGCCAAGTACATCTTCTGTGGCTGTTGTTGTGAGTACCACCAGACAGCGCAGAATTACGTTTTTTTAATCATCAGAAACACTTTTCAGTTTTGTTTTGTTCTAGGACCTACTGGATAAATCTAAAGCAAAAGTTGATCAAGAGTCAATTTTTGATACGAGTACACCCAGAAAATATAAACTGAGGAAAAAGTTGAAGAAACAGGAACTAAATATAAACAGGAAAAAAATCAAATAAAATCTTTACAACAAAAAGTCAGACGTCTCAATAACAGGAATTCGTCCCTCAAAAAAATTATCAATTACTTAAAAACTCAAAATTTTATTGACACAGATTTATATAATTCATTAAGTCAAAACATGGCTATAATAGATACATTAAACAATTTTAACCGAAAAAAGGCTAAAAAAAGCATTAAATATACACCGGCACTTAAGAAATTTTGTCTAACGCTTAACTATTACTCTCCAAAGGCTTACGAATACGTAAGAAATACATTTAATACTTGCCTCCCACATCCAAGCACGTTGTGTAGGTGGTATAGGTGCATTAATGGTAAACCGGGATTCACAGAGGAGTCATTCCAGGCCTTAAAAGCTAAATCACAAGTCAGTAAACATCGTATAATATATTCTTTGGTGTTTGATGAAATGGCCATTAGGGCACAAAAAATCTGGGATGGCAAAAAGTATATAGGTTTAGTGGACATGGGAACAGGAGTAGATGAGTCAGCTCCTTTAGCTACTCAAGCATTAGTTTTTCTTTTAGTTGGAATAAACCATCAATTTAAAATCCCTTTAGGCTACTTTTTAATTAATATCAGGAGAACAAAAAGCAAATCTTATCAAACTTTGTCTTCTCAAATATTCTGAAGTTAATGTTGATGTCGCTTCAATAACATTTGATGGACATTCTACAAATTTTACAGCCATTGAGTTACTTGGATACAAATTTGCAGATCCTGTAGATGCCAAAACGACATTTAAGCATCCTGCAAATGACTCCGAGGTTGCTTGTTTTGTAGATCCCAGCCATGTCATTAAACTAGTAAGAAACCAATTTGAATCTAAAAAAGAATTTGTGGACGAAAATAATAAAACTGTAGCGTGGAAGTACTTAGTACAGTTAAATGAAATACAAACCAAAGCAGGCATTCATTTAGGTAATAGGTTGACGACACGACATATTAATTTTCAAAACCATATTATGAAGGTCAAACTTGCCACACAGTTACTTAGTAGGAGTGTGGCTACGGCCCTAAAGTTATGCAGAGTAGATCTTGAACTTCCAAACTTTGCAGATGCTAAAGCTACAGAACAATTTGTACAAATAATGAATCATATGTTTGAAGTTTTTAATGCCAAATCTATGAAACACTTCGGGGTGCATAAACCGCTTCATTTAGAAAATAAAGATTTAATTTTTACATTCTTAGAGCAATTAAAAAATTATGTATTAAATCTCAAAGTGAAATCGGTAAACAAGCGCAAAGTTATGAGGGACGGCCGTCCGACTTATGTTATTACCCGATATTACAAGCCAGTGCTTGATGCAAAATGTAAACAGTTAGCCGGAGGGTGATGTATGGAGATATACATCTATATTTAGTCATTTTTTGTAGTATTCAGTTATATTTATTTGATATAATTTTATTATTTTAAATACTTATTTATATTTAGTATTATTTTATTATATAATATTAATTATTTTATTATTTTAAGTAATTTTGTTTAATGTTAGATGATGAATCTTTATTCCACTTGCAACAGCTCCTCTTCCCTTTCACTTGTTGATGCTTCGGATGAGCCCGCCACGCTACGTACGCTAATATACGACGAATCTCAAAAATTGTTAAACTGTTATCACATTTGCCATTTAAATGCACAAACTATTCCTCAACATCATACGGAGCTCCTGGATACTTTCTCTTCTAATGCAGTTCATGCTATACTCATATCCGAAAGCTGGCTCAAGCCTGAACTCTCTTCCACGTCTTATAGTCTTCCAGGTTATATTTTACTCCGTAATGATCGCACTGGTAAAAGAGGCGGAGGTGTTGCTATCTATCTGCGTAGTAATTTACCTTATAAAATATTAGACACATCTCCTGCTCTATATTCCGGTTCAATGGAATACATTTTTGTTGAAGTTAATGTCAAGAGTGTTAAAGTGTTTCTTGGAGTTGTCTACTGTCCACCTCAAGTGGACTATTTCTCCGATTTGGAAGTAAATTTATTGCCTTACAGTTCTGCCTACACACATCACATTATCATGGGAGACTTTAACACCGACCTATCTGGGGTTTCTCTTAAATCTTCGAAACTGAGGTCGACCATGTTGTCGCATAATTTCACTATTTTGCCTCTAAATGCAACACATCACAACTTACACTCTGCTGACACCTGGATTGACCTTATTGCCGTCTCCTCCGTTGATCACGTTGTCAATTATAGACATTTCCCTGCTTCTGGATTTTCACGGCATGACCTGCTTTATCTGTCATATAAATTAAAGTCCCCCAAGCCTTTACCTGTGTCCATCTCTATTCGTAGTCTTGCTAGAATAGATATGGACAAGCTTAAATGTGATGCAGATGCTATTAACTGGTCATCTGTATATACTGCTTCCACAGTTGATGAAAAAGTCGACTTCTTTAACAGCAACATATTAGGACTGTATAATAAACATGCTCCTAAGCGTGTTGTTCGACTGAAGCGTCCTCCTGCTCCAAGGATCACGGTTGGGGTAAGATTGGCTATGGCTAAACGCGATAGAACTTTCCGTGCTTTCAAGAAGAATCGCACTGAGGTAAAGTGGCAAGCATATAAAGCTGCAAGAAATCGATGCAATCAGATGGTGAGAGCTGCTAAACGCCGATATATCCACGAACAACTACTTAATTCATCTTCGGCCGATATATGGAAGTTTCTGAATACGCTTGGATATGGAAAATCGCAATTTGACTATAATAGCGTCACCTTTTCTCCTGACGATTTTAATCGTCATTTTCTGTCTTCTCAAATAGTTTCTGATGATTCTAGAGCTAATGCCATCTCTTTTATATCTTCCATGCCTCCTTATTCTCATGAAACTTTCACTTTTACTCCTGTAGACGAAGACGAGGTACGCAAAGCACTTTCCTCTATTAAATCGAAAGCCGTTGGATGTGATGACGTGAGTAGGGTAATGGTTTTGCACGTGCTGGATTCTGTTTTACCCGTGATAACTCATATAATTAACTTTTCGCTGATGAATGGTGCTTTTCCAACTCTCTGGCGTAAAGCCTTTATTATTCCCATCCCAAAAGCTACCGAATGCAGCTCTTTATCTAATTTCAGACCAATTTCTATTCTGCCTTTTCTTTCTAAGGTTCTGGAAGCTGTCGCTCATAAACAGATTTCTGCTTTTGTTTTCTCAATGAATATTCTTTCCCCTTATCAGTCTGGTTTTCGCCCGGGTCATTCTACTACTACTGCTCTTCTCAAGGTTACGGAAGATATTCGTGAGGGGATGGAAAAATCAAAACTGACCGTTCTCATCTTAATTGATTTTTCTAATGCGTTTAATTCTGTCGATCTTGGTATCTTGTTAGCTCTTCTTTCTCATTTGAATATCTCGTCTTCAGCTCAGGAATGGTTCTCAACATATCTTCGGGGGCGCCAACAGGCTGTGCGTACTGGTCATATACTATCTGACTGGCGTGATGTGTCAATTGGCAAAAGGCGGTATTATCTCTCCTCTTCTGTTTTCCATTTTTATAAATCTCATCACACTAAATCTCAAGAGCTCTTACCATTTGTATGCTGATGATCTGCAGTTATATGCGCAAGTGGAGCCTTCAAATATCCTAAGTGCTATTTCACTGTTAAATGATGATTTAAAATATATCTCAGAATAGTCTACTGTGTATGGCATAAACGTGAACCCGTCTAAATGCCAAACGATAATCTTAGGTAGCTCAAGATTATTATCTAAACTGGATATTGCCACCCTACCATCAATTATATTTAATAATAATGTCATACCATTCTTTACTAGCGTAAAGAACCTTGGTCTGTACATCGATGGTTGCTTAACATGGAACAAACATATACAGGAGGTGAGTCGCAAAACTACTGGAACTTTGCGATCTCTATATCGATTTAAAAACTTTCTTCCCACCAATACCAAGATTTTACTTGTCCAATCACTTATTGTACCGATTATTGATTATGTCAATGTGTGTTGCTCAGACCTGTCTCAACTTCATCTTAACAAATTGGATCGTCTGCTTAACAACTGCATCAGATATATTTATGGTCTTCGTAAATACGACCATGTATCTTCCTTTCGTACACGGTCAAACTGGTTGCCTATCCGTCAGCGCAGATATGTTAGAATACTCTGCACCCTTTTCTCAATTTTGAACGATCCATGTGCTGCCGAGTATCTGAAATCTAAATTTCAATACATGGGAGATTCTCATAATTTTTCTCTCCGTTCCTCGGCCAATCTTAAGTTGCTCACTCCTTTACACCGTACTGGTTATTTATCTCACTCTTTCGCCCTCGTGGCCATCAGACTCTGGAACGACATCCCTCTTGACATTAAAAAAGCTCCCAACAAATTCGTCTTTAAAAATCAAGTCCGTAAGTATATGATTAAATCGTTGCAAATTTGAATTGACTAAGCTCTCTTTCTCGTATATATTTCATATTTGTTCTGACATATATAATATTTATACGAACCTATTGTGTATGTATATATATATAGATATATATTTATGTATTTATGTGTATACAGTGTATGTATGTATGTATATATATGTATGTGTATAACATGTATGTATTGTTTATTATATATATTATTATTTCTTTTATCCTCTATTTGATTATTGCTGCACCGCCTCCATAATGTCTATCTCTGTTAAGCCTAATGGTTGACTGGGAGAGAATGCCCTATGGCATTAAGTCCGCCATATGTACTTTTTTTGTGCATGAAAGTATAAATAAATAAATAAAATGTAAAAGAGGTTTTTTGGGTATTTTAATTAACATAGAAAGTTTGAAAACTATTTATCACAAATTGATAGAAAGTGAAAAATTACTTATTTATATTCCGGTCCACAAGATGAGCCAGGACCACTTAGAAATTATTTTTTTCTACTATTAGGATGCAAGGTGGGTTTAACGACAATCCAAATGTGCGCCAGTTAAAAGGAGCGTATAGGAAACTGCTTTGAAATCTTGAATTGAAATGTTTATCCACTGGAAACTGTGTCCCGTTAAAAGATATAGTAATTTTAAATTGTGCAACTACCGCTGCTTCAACTATAAATTCAACCACGACCTCTTATAGACACGAAGAACAGGAATATCCGCCAATAGATCAGGAATTAGCCTCACTAGAATTTCTCCGTAAAATACAAAAAGATACAGCAGAACTTGCCAGTACTCTGCATGTTGCTGAATTCGATGATTTAAAAAAAGTAATCATTAGTTATATCGCTCGTAGTACTGTACACTACATATCTAAAATATTAAAATGTGAAAAGTGTCTCAATAGATTACTGTCTAAAGAAAAACATGATTTCCACAAGTTAATTATAGCATAATATATTTGTTTCTTACAAAGGTGGACTGTATTTTCCCTCCCAAGATGTTTTCGATATATGCGCCACTTGCGAAGTCGTTTTAAGAAAACTATCTATGGAGAATATAAATTTAGTGAGGGAAAACCAGCACACCTGTATAATCACGCAAATTTTAGGTTTTTTTACGGGTAACAATAACACTTTTAATACCTTGGAAACTGACCACGATTATGCAGGCCATGGGCATAAGGTAAATTTAATACGATTAGTAATCGAAAAATATTTAAACATTCGACTGCATCATATTTCTAAAATGAATACACTAACAATGACACTGGATTCTAAGCGTCAAAAATTTAAGAAAATAATACAACTTAAAGGATTTTAATTAAAAACTAAAATCCTTTTTCTAATGATAATAATAATCACACAGTCAATGTCTTATTTTGTTTTTATTAAAAAAAAATTCATCTAGAAAAGTAAGAAATTTATTTTTTATTCCAACTCAATTTTACGATTTTTTAGTATTAAGATATTTTTTATAATAAACATGTTATACATCACATATGTTGTATTTTTTCTCGATGCTAACACGCTCACTGGACGATCTATCAAGAACTTTTAAATGATCTACAAACGTCTCCTACCTTCATCATTCCTTTTTGAATTGTCAAATTGTTAAAATTTATTAAAACAGACATATTTACTTTCGCATTCGCATCACATATTACTCTTATATTTTTATAGTATTTTATCTCAATTTTTAGGGACTTTTAAAATAAACGTGGCAACACTTCTCTGACTCACACAAAGTTATAAAACTGGTTACACTTTCTTATTCTAGGTGCGATATCTACCTTTTTTTACTTCATCTGAGCATGAATTTGGTTGAAGCTTGTAAAGTTTACAACGAAATAAAGATAGGGAGTTTCTTTTCAACCACCCAGTATATTTATTTCGGAAGACGCCTTTACAACGCGCGCGGTTAGCTCGATGTGGTTTGAGATGCCCGCTTCTCGCGTGGTTAACCGCTTGCCGCCCGCGCGTTCACTGCAGCCACTTGTATGAAAGAGCTATGGCGTAAGCTGCCCGCGCGTTCCCCGTGTCAACAAGCCCGCGCCCGCCGCCGTGTCCTCCCCGCGCCCGCGTGGCCACTATGGACACTCAAAGGAAGACTTTATGTTTGAGTACGTCGCACCGCCCCTGCCCCGCCCCCGCGTTTGCCGTATGGCCAAGCACTGACAATGCACTCGCTCTTCCGAAATCTATTGTTTGCCAAGGTTATGAAGAAATCCTGCTTGAGCACGTTAGGTGAAATGAAATGGGGCGGGTTAACTAATAAACAAATGCTAAGGCAGGCACTGAATTGCAGGAAAACACACTTACCGGGGTGTGTATTCGATGCGGCTGAGGCGCTTCCGTTGCGGTGATGCGACGTGAGGTGGGTTTTTCTGGAGCGTCCCAGAGATGTGATCCAGGCCAGTCGTGTGAAGGAAGAGAGCGGTGCGCGACGATATCTCACACTATGTGAGGCGGTTACTTCTGGAGCGCGACTGCTCCAGGTGATGCGGTTCAGACTAGCGGCGCGTGGCAAGAGGACGCTCGAGGGCAGCGCGCGAGCTTACATTGCTTCGGCTTTCCTATCAATGCATCTCGGTCGGGCGCGCTTCTCATTGGTCGAAAGAATCACGCCACCTTCTAGAATCTCCTCTTTCCCCTCACCCCCCCTTTCAGTGTGTACAGAGGGAATCGTTTCCGCGTAACCACCCCCCCCCCCGGCTTGAAGGGTCCCCTTCAAAATAACTAACGCTAAGACTAAACCTAATTTTCGACTACAATTTCTAATCTAGAAAGCTAATTTAAACTGTTGAAGGGGCAAAGGGCACAAACGGACAACGGGGCGCATGTAGGACCCAGTCGTGGTTCTAACGCGAGCTACCCTAGTTACCCCGTCGGACTCGGGAAAAACCTCTTCGACGATCCCTAATGGCCAACGGAGAGGCGGCGTTTTCTCCTTAATGAGCACAACCACAGTTCGGACAGTTAAAGGTTCAGTTGTTTTGTTCTATTTATGCCGAGGCTGCAACGTACGCAAGTATTCCATCCTCCATCGTTTCCAAAACGACTGCACCAACCGGTCCAATAATTTATGGCGTGCGGAAATACTAAGTTTGTTCTCGTCCATGTCTATGGCGGGCAGATACTTCAAAGGCGTTAAATTCAAAAAATGTGCTGGAGTTAGAGCCAGCGGCTCCGACGGGTCACTTGACAACGTACGACAAAGGGGGCGACTATTCATGACGCACTCAATTTGAGCGAGCACAGTATAAATGACTCGGTATAAATGACTCTTTAGACTCTTAATTATTAGTCTCCCAAATTCCCCCAAAACGGCTCGCGGCCGGGACGTTCAGAGACCACTCGATGCGGTTCTCGGCTAGCGAACTCCGAATTATAATATATAGTGGTTAAAAGCTCATGTAGTTCTGTTAAAATACGTTTCGCGCCGACGTAGTTTGTATCGTTATCCGTATACAATTTACTTACAGGGCCACGGCGGAAAAGAAATCTTTTAAATGCACCCATGAAGCCCGCTGTGCTTATATCACAAACGAGTTCTATATGCAAATCCCGAGTAGTTAGACATTCGAGAATGCAGACGTAAGCTTTTGTGGATCTTATACCACGCCCGCGAGTAAGCGTGACCTTAACACTGCAGTACCCGCGCCCTAATTTTCTAATATTTTACTCGCGTGGGGTGAATTTTCAGACCATTTACATTGATCGATTTTAGGTAAATATAATACAATATGAAATAAAATGCGTTCAAATAGTAAAAAATATTTATTGTTTATTCCAAATATTATAAAAATAAATGTATTTTAATGATGAACAAAAAAAATGTAATTTAAAAAATGAGGAAAAAGTTATTAATTTTGCCAACTCTCCGAAACATTTTCATTTTTTTTATTTAGTTTTAACAGTTTTAATGTATTTTGATGACAAGATGTACAAATTAGAACTTGATGGTCCGGACAAATCCATCGATTACATATATTACAGAATTTCGAAGCAGAACGATCACGTGATCGTGGACAATAGGCGCATCGACCACTTTTTCCTGTTCTCTGGACATTCCGATTTGGATTTGGGTCATTGTCACCGCTTTGTGGTTTTAAAAGTATCTGAGCTTTAGTTTTTAGTTCCCGTGGAATATTTGAAACACCAATTCTATAATTTATTGCGGGTTTTACCAATTCAAACGCCACATCCAGCAGAAACATTCTCCGTTCAATGAGTGATTGCTCATTGTTAGCCATCCTATTCATGTGATGAATTACCAAGCTATTTATATCTGCAAGATTTAATAAGTCAAAAAATACAGTAAGAGGCCATCGTCTACTGTTTCTTGAAACATTATATTGATTGCACATCTTATCAATAATGTCTACCCCACATTTGTTTTTGTTATAAAAAGTTACTATTTCTGGCTTC